>OW240916.1:76522386-76702304 GCA_933207985.1 Pelobates cultripes | reverse complement strand
TGGCAAAGTTAGTGCAACAAGCAAACACCATGGACAGAGTTATTCACAAATCTCTGAACTTCAAAGAATTAAATCCAAATGGCAAAAAATTCTCCAGCAAAGCTATAGTCACAGTTTGACTACAATAATTTAATTTACTACAATTTAGATTTTAATTAATAAACCCTGGAGGGATGGTATATTTTTACCTGGAGAGCAAGTACAAACAAATGGCCCTTTTTTAAAACACAAATCTCACAGACTCCAAATCCCAGAAAAATAACCTAGTGGGCAAGTCCAGGTCTGGGAACCTGAAGATCACAGGACACCAACCCAAGCACAAATGTCACTATATTGAAAGAAATCTACAGAGTGCTTGGCTAGCAGGCAATGACCCTTCATAGTTCCAGGCTTCTGTCTCTGCCTCCTGCAGTATTCTGTCAAAATACATCCCAGAACAACCTCAGTTATTCTTAACCAGAAGATGTATGGTGCACTGTGAGTCCATAGTCCACAACACACCTGTGCAAGCGACCCAGGAGTTACATGATCTGCTGCCCAATTAGCAACCCTCCTCTGCCTCTAGTGAGTATTTTGAGAGGTCTTCAAATTTGCTACAATAAATTAGGAACTACACTCAATCCCATTACCCTGAACCAGGGTGCAACTAAACCTGGACCCAGAACCAGGTCCTAGGTACGATATGCAGGAAACAAAGAGAGGTTCAGGCACTCCAATGTTCAAGAAGGTAACTTTATTTGAACCAAATGACAAGTAGCAGCAACGTTTTGACCTATGAGGTCTTTCTCAAGCTTGACAAGTAGCAGCAACGTTTTGACCTATGAGGTCTTTCTCGACCTTGCAAAACGTTGCTGCTACTTGTCATTTGGTTCAAACAATGTTGCCTTCTTGAACATTGGAGTGTCTGAACCTCTCTTTGTTTCCTGCATATCGTACCTAGGACCTGGACCAGTGACAACTCATGTTAGGAGTTTTTTAGAAAAGTTTTTCAAAGAAATTATATCAATTATGATAAATGTATGATTTGTCCTGTCATATAAGAAGGCAATTGTTATGTGCGAATAAAAATACATTGGTTTTAGTATTACAAAATAAAGTCATACAAAAAATCATAATAAAAAATAAAAAAAAATAATACAATGAATGATTTTACTCAGGGCTGTGTTGGTGTGAATAGATCACAAATGTGATTATTTTAAAGGAAAATAGACTATTATTAATTCTTGATGCTATCTACACTGAATGTATTACACCAATAACTTCAGTCTGGAGTGTTTCTCAACAGTTTATTTAATAACCTGAGTGTACTTGCAGTTGCTCTGGTAGTGTAAAATTAAGCAGATGGCATTGAAAACTGATAGTAGTAAATAAATAAGTAATTTTAAATAAGTAATTTTTCCAACATGTACATGTATGGCTGTTGGTTGTTGTGTCTTCACTTCCTAATTGCTCTAATATAAACAAGTGTGTATATTGGTCTGTGTTTTGGGGTCTTAAATGATTTGAATAATGTAAATGTAGTTCTTGATATATTTGGCTTTAATTTTCTAATTATTTTTTTTTACCTTGAAGCCATTTGTGCCTTTTTCTGCACATATCTCTTAAAGAATATTTAAATGGAGTTAAAGACTCTGTTTAACACACTGACCCCAGGTGCTTGTAAGGTGTCTGTAGCAAAGTACTAACAGCTCTGCAAGTGGTATGTACTGATCAGACACTTGTGGGATAGATAAACAGTGAACAATTAATGTAGACGAATGCTGAGATCATTTACCAGAGTAAGGGCTCTGTCATTTAATTAACTACTAGATATATGTCATGCAGTATGATTGCTGTAGCTAATGTTCTCAGACATTTAGGAGTTCAGCAAATCACCTTTTCTGATTAGATTCTCGCTTACTGTGCATGATACCTCTGATCCAATTTTATCAATATATTAGTAATATTCTATTCAATCTGTGAAATGAAATATAATTTATCATATGCCTTTCGAAAATGACTTTAAAAGTCCATTTCTAAATATAAGTTCTTTAGATTTTAGATCTTCTGGCGGATATATTATCTGTTGGAGATTTATTACTTTCTCGGTGACTAGAGTTTTCACCACCACCAAAAGTACATTTTAATTTGAAGACAAAAGAGGAATATGAAATGTGTCACAAATTTTTAAAATAGTTTCTTATGTTACTGAGATTAATATAAACACATTCTTTACATTATATATTCATACACAGTGCCCATTATATTAGCTACACCAGGGGTCATGTCCTGGGGAAAGAAAGTGTGGCAACTCACCCAAGATCCACTCCCCCCCCAAACAAAAATACACTTGTATGCATATATAAACGCATGCACCCACACAGGTGAACACAGACACACATACACTCACAGACACACACATACATTCAGACACTCACAGATGCACACACATACTCAAACACTCACACAGTGTTGTATTTTAATTGTGTGCTTCCCTATGCATGACTAAACCTGAGCACCCCCTAATCTAAATTTACCACCTCTTCCTGTCAAGGGCGCACCTCTTCCTGATTAAGAACCCACCCCTTCCTCTTTAAATTCCACCTTTTCCTGCTCCTTTTAAAAAAATACTATGGTGCCAGGAAAACAAACCTGTTTTCCTGGAACTATAATTCCCTATAGTGCCTCCCTCGCTCATGTCATGTCCTCCCCTCCCCACTCGACACTGAAGGGGTTAAAATCCTATGGGTATTTAGCAGATGCCGGATGTCGTCATGCACAGCGTGAGGACTTCCAGCATCAGTTAGGCGACTTTTGGTCACCTAACCACCCGAAAGCCCCTCTAGTGGCTGTCTGGTAGACAGCCACTAAAGGTGGAGTTACCCCTCAAGGTAATTATTGCAGTTTCTGGGAAACTGCAATAATTACAATTGCAGGTTTAAGGGGACTGGGACACTGCACCCAGACCACCTCAGTGAGCTGAAGTTGTCTGGGTGCCTATAGTGTCCCTTGACATATACACATTCACTGACACACACTCATTCATTGACAGAGAGACACACACAAACATACTGACAGACACACACACTAAATGACAAACAGACTCTCACTGATTTGACAGACACTCACAAACATACACATGCATACACTAACAGAAGTACACACACACACACACTGACACAAACACACACATACACTAACAGACACACACACACACATACACAAACAGACATACACACATACCTATACTAACAGACATACACACACACACACACACACACATACACAAACAGACATATATACAAATTATTAATAATATTAATAATTATTAGAATTATGAATTTCCCACCCAGCCTCCCTACCTTTTGGTGGCATGGATGGGTCACTGGGGTCCAGTGGGCCTGCAGTGAGGCAGGCGGCTGTTCTAATCAGACACTGCGAAGGAGCTATGTTCTCCTAGTTCTGCTCCCTCACGGGCTGTCTACTGATGCCAGGAGCCGAAATATGACGTCATATTCCGGCTCCTGGCATCAGCAAAAGGCGTGCGAGGGAGCAGAGCTGGGAGAACATAGCTCCCTTGCCGCGTCTGATAGGTAGACAGGCGCCCGCCGGCGGGGTCCTTCAGGTGGCCCTCCCATGATGGGGGAACGAGGGGGGGGCCATTTGGGGGTGACATTTTTCGCCACCCCCTGGTTAGTGCCTGCAGGGGGAACGGCGTTCCTGCTGTGAAAAAAGTGCAGCAACGCCGTTCCCACGCGTTCCTGCAGGACTCGAGCCCTGAGCTACACGTATCTAGTATTGATAGACCATGTTTCCTTTTAGCCTTATCTTTGCAGAAGGATTTCAGTTAGTTTCTGGAAACATTTACTGAGGTTTTTGTCCACAATAACAATAGTGTACTGTTGCTTGAAAGGTTTCAGCCAGTCATCATGATGCCTTATTCCACCTTGCTCCAAAGTTGCTTTCTTCAATTGAAAGCTGAAGACTGTGCAAGTTATTAGCTTGAAATGATGTCACCGCCATCTGTTTTAAATCAGATGATTTATGGTTTGTGATAAAATGCAGCATTCTTCTGGAGTTTATAAATTGCTCATGGTCATCAAAAAATCTTTAATATATTGTGACAGCCGAATGATGCTCAGTTGGTATTATTTATCATAAGGGTTATTCACTAATGTAAGAATTAAAAGTGAATTTAATATTTAGAAATGTCTGGACTGTAAAAATTCAGATTATATGTCGGTTATACATCTAGTTCTGCTATAGGTATTTTGTCCATAAATTTGAAATTCCGTTTACTGAATAGCCCTTTATGTGTTTAATTTATACAAAGAAAACAACCATCATGGAATTTTTCTAGAATGGAAAAGATGCAGAATCTTTTTATAGCTCAATGTAGTATATGGCAAATCCTGACCCTTCCATGAATCTTGTGTAAAGAATCAAGAATCAAGATTCATAAGACCAATTTTCGTTCTGCTGATTATATCCCCAGTGTAGCTTCAATTACCTGTTTTGCTCAGTGTGTTCTCTTGTTGATGTAGTTTATCTACTTCATTGTTCAATGCATATGTATGCAAAAATCCTCTCCTGCATACAACCATTTAAAATAGAGGTTATTTTGGTAATTGTAGCCTTTGTGTTTGCTTGAATGAGCAATACCAAGATTTCAAGTTTCAGGCTCAGAACTGAATAGGCTTTGTTAAACGCATATTCTGTTTAAATTGTTAAATCTGTAGATGGAATGTATATGCATGGCACCATCATACCAAAGTCAACATCATCTGATGTGTCTTCTATGTTGTAGTGTTTGGTCAAATGACACCTCCTGCTTGATCAGCGTGTTTATTGAGTTATATCCACATAATCCGATGTTTGACTCTACTAATGAATCAATGTATCAAGTAAATCAGATTTAAATAGATATGCAAATACTTATAGTGCAGCAATAAGTAGATTGATTCCTTCTCAATCCAGATAATTTGGAGTTGAAACTAAATTACTGTTTTATAGTTACCACTTTAAATAGCTATGACTTGTGCAGGCTGAGCACGCCTTGGGTGTACGTTAGATGAAAGAACTACTGCAGATACAGACTCCGGGCACCAGGACCACTTCAAATCACTAAAGTGGTCATGGTGCTTCAAGTAACCCTTTAATATTCTCAAGTATTAAAGCCATTCTAGAAAAAATTGCAGTGTTGTACTTGGTTATCATTGTAGTATATTGTAAGCTTAGACATGCACATGGGTTTGCAAGCTTACTGCATTTATATAACTTATTCACATACAGGTGATACTCGAAAAATTTGAATATTGTGTAAAAGTTCATTTATTTCAGTAATGCAACGTAAAAGGGGAAACTAATATATGAGATAGACGCATTACATGCAAAGCAAGATAGTTCAAGCTGTGATTTGTCATAAGTGCGATGATTATGGATTACAGCTCATGAAGACCCCAAATCCACAATCTCAGTAAATTAGAATATTACATGCAATAAATAAAACAATATCGGACCTCTGAAAAGTATAAGCATGCATATTGACTCAGTACATGGTTTGGGCCCCTTTTGCAGCAATTACTGCCTCAATGTGGCGTGGCATGGAAGCTATCAGCCTGTGGCACTGTTGCGGTGTTATGGAAAACCAGGATGCTTCAATAGTGGCCTTGAGCTCTTCTGCATTGTTCTATATCATGTCTCTCATCTTTCTCTTGGCAATGCCCCATAGATTCTCTATGGGGCTCAGGTCAGGCGAGTTTGCTGGCCAATCAAGCACAGTAATCCCACGGTCATTAAACCAGGCTTTGGTGCTTTTGGCAGTGTGGGCAGGTGCCAAGTCCTGCTGGAAAATGAAGTCAGTATCCCCATAAAGCTCGTCTGTGGAAGGAAGCATGAAGTGCTCCAAAATCTCCTAGTAGACAGTTGCATGACTCTGGACTTAATGAAGCACAGTGGACCAACACCAGCAGATGACATGGCTCCCCAAATCAACACAGACTGTGGAAACTTCGCACTGGACTTCAAGCATCTTGCAGTGTGTGCCTCTCCATTCTTCCTCCAGTGGGTTCCTGGTTTCCAAATGAGATGCAAAAGTTGCTCTCATAAGAAAAGAGGACTTTGGACCACTGAGCAGGTCTGTTTTAGTTAAGCCCAGGTAAGACACTTCTGATGTTGTTTGTTGTTCAGGAGCGGCTTTACAAGAGGAATACGATATCCGAAGCCGATATCCAGGATCCGTCTGTGTGTGGAGGCCCTTGATGCACTGATTCCAGCCTCAGTCCACTCCCCAACACATTTGAATGACCTTTTCCTGACAATCCTCTCCAGGCTGTGGTCATCCCTTCTGCTTGTGCACAATTTCTTCCACACTTTTCCCTTCCACATAACTTTCTATAAATGTGCTTTGATACTGCACTTTGGGAACATCCAACTTCCTTCGCAATTACCTTTTGAGGCTTTACCTGCCTATGGAGGTTTTCTGCACAACTGTCAGGTCAGCAGTCTTCCCCATGATTGTGATTCTTACTGAACCAGACTGAGAGACCATTTAAAGGCTCAGAAACCCTTAATTGTAAAGTGCTGTGGAATATGTTGGATAAATAAAGGAAAAGAGACAGCGCCAGACAACCAGTAAGGCAGCAACCCAACAAGGGAATCCCCCCAAAACCCTAAAATACAGGATAAAAGCAAAATATAAAAGGAGGGCTGCGCCAGAATAAACAGTGTCCAGTATCAATAGTTATTGAAGATAAAAAGTCCGACCTAAAAAGGTATCCTCTCTGTCGTCTTTAGGTACAGGAACGCGATCTTCAGGTAATATATAAAAGATAAAAGGAGAGAACAAACGATGGTGCAGAATGTACGGTTCAAATGAAGTAAAAATTGATTAATGATAACGAACTCACAATTTCCAGAGCTTCTGTCCAGCTCTAGGGTAAAGCGCACACAGCGGTATAATCCCCGCTTATGGGATTTATGATGGGTTCGTCAGGGTATCCAAAACTCAAAGGAAACAGAAACAGCCAAATAGTGCTCTCTGTATAACTGTATATTATAAAAGAGAATAAAAAAAACGTACTTACAAGTACAGAGCAGACCAACTGCTCTTTGATGTCAGCGCTGGTGGAATAATCCCCACCTATGGATTTCTTTGGTTGTCAGGAACTTGTAGAGATAGTATTAAAATCGGAATAGAGTGTATATAAAATATAACAATGAACTAAAACGATAAATAGCCAGGGTACATGTATAAATAAAAGTAGTTGGGACTATCAGTTAACCAAAAACTTTAATATTTATTATACAAAATTAAATTTCCATAACGCGTTTCGTCTAACAGACTTTATCAAATGGAATATAAGTTTTTGGTTAACTGATAGTCCCAACTACTTTTATTTATACATTTATACAAGTTCCTGACAACCAAAGAAATCCATAGGTGGGGATTATTCCACCAGCGCTGACATCAAAGAGCAGTTGGTCTGCTCTGTACTTGTAAGTACGTTGTTTTTTTTTACTCTCTTTTATAATATACACTTATACAGAGAGCACTATTTGGCTGTTTCTGTTTCCTTTGAGTTTTGGATACCCTGACGAACCCATCATAAATCCCATAAGCGGGGATTATACCGCTGTGTGCGCTTTACCCTAGAGCTGGACAGAAGCTCTGGAAATTGTGAGTTCGTTATCATTAATCAATTTTTACTTCATTTGAACCGTACATTCTGCACCATCGTTTGTTCTCTCCTTTTATCTTTTATATATTACCTGAAGATCGCGTTCCTGTACCTAAAGACGACAGAGAGGATACCTTTTTAGGTCGGACTTTTTATCTTCAATAACTATTGATACTGGACACTGTTTATTCTGGCGCAGCCCTCCTTTTATATTTTGCTTTTATCCTGTATTTTAGGGTTTTGGGGGGATTCCCTTGTTGGGTTGCTGCCTTACTGGTTGTCTGGCGCTGTCTCTTTTCCTTTATTTATTTCCCCCCAAGGTAATGTCACCTTTGAGGGGGTTCTTTTTGCAAATTCTTACTTAATGATCACATAATTTAGAAAAAGAAAGATTTTCAAAAGATAAAAATAGAGGCAAAAGAGAATGTGAGGCTGCTTTAGCATTTCCACTAGTCTTGAGTGCTGTGGGCTGAACCTTCTTTTAAAGGATCACCATAGTGTCAGGAAAACAAACTCGTTTTCCTGACACTATAGCATCCTTAGGACCCCCCACCCTCAGGGTCCCCCTCCCTTGGCGCTGAAGGGGTTAAAAAACCCTCAACTACTTACCTTTATCCTCAGCTACCTCCCTCGGCGCTGGGGGGACCTGGCACCCAGACCACTTCAGCTCAATGACCATAGTGCCCCTTTAAACTACTGCTGAACAGAGGTTTAGGGGATCAGACTTCTGGACCAGAATGAGCAGTTCTTGATTTATGGAACCTCTTCCTGGTCTGAGTGTAGTGGGGAGTGTTATCTGCTGCTATACTATGGGTTAGAATCAGCTGCAGGAACTTTAAAGTTTAGTATATTTTCTTATTCTATTTATTTGGCATAATTTGTGTTTGTTTATCTATAGAAAACACTTAAAAAAAAAAAAAAAAAAAAGAGATCAAGATGGCAAAGCATCCTGACTGTTGGTGTTTTACTGTAGTGAAGGATATACCTTTTAGGCACCCTTTTTTAGACTCCTCATTTTATATACAGAATTCCAGACACATTTGTCGGTAAGTAAACCTGGTAAAACTTTACCCTATCATGTCAGGTGACATGCCAGGGTAGTCATGATATAAAGGGCTTCTTTGCATAATCCCTTGTCATGAAAGGGTTAAAAATATATGTTTAACGGCTTAATATTAGATATGTTAAATGGATAAATTGTTTATCTAATAGAGCATAAATAAACAAACATATACATATATGTGTATGTATATATATATGTTTGTTTATTTATGCTCTATTAGAAAGAAATCAGCATAATATGAAAATACAGCATGTTTACGTGTAAATGTTTTTCTTTATTGAAAGAATATATCTACTTAATTTTTTTTTTAATGCATTTTTTTACGTGCTTCTGCAAGGGCTCCATTTTGGGATTGACGTGTTCTTTGGTATGCAGCATGGCTGGAATTACTGGCCTTTCTAGAGGCCCTGGATCAGATTACGGGAAATATTTTTTTTTCTCTTTCTCAAAGAAACGCGGCAGCATTAAATTGCAGGGACTTAAATTGTGTGTTTAGGCATACTGCAATCCCTATATCTCATGTATTGTGATTTCTCGAAAGGCCTGCTGCAGGAGCTTAATTTTGAACTATGACTTATGAAACTTGTTCAGTATTCATGCTGCAGGTGACCTATATAAAGCGTTTTATTTACATACCTCCCAAGTTTGATAACTTTGGTTGACAGTCCATGTTACTTAGCATTCATACCCTCATGAGTGGGGGAATGGGGGTTGTACACAACACAATAGTAAGCAGGACTC
The DNA here is from genome assembly GCA_933207985.1 of Pelobates cultripes. Classification (NCBI taxonomy): domain Eukaryota; kingdom Metazoa; phylum Chordata; class Amphibia; order Anura; family Pelobatidae; genus Pelobates; species Pelobates cultripes. Next base: position 76,692,842 of record OW240916.1, on the reverse strand, counting down.
TATAGCATACATGTTTGTATTCCTAATGCTATACTATTCCTGAAAAAGAAAAAAAAATAATGCAGTTAATGGAACACTATAGTGTGAGGAATACAAACATGTATTCTTCACACTATAGTGTAGGAGTAGCTATTTCGGTCCCAGGCCCCCCTCAGAGTGGTGTTAGAAGGTTTCAAACTTGCCTTTTCTCCCCTGCTGCGTCAGTCTTGATGTTGCTGGTCCTGTCTTCATTGCTGAGATCATCAGTCTTGATAATCTCAGCCAATCCAATGCTTTCCCATTGGAAAGCATTCGGAGGCTGTTACAAATGCGCAGGAAACCGCCTTTTATCCAAAAATGTAGAGTTTACATTGAAAAGCCTGTAGGGACATGCTATAGATACCAGAACTAATATATTAAGCTGTAGTGGTTGTGGTGACTATAGTTTACCTTTGATTCATGGTGCTGATCCTGTTGTGGATGAGCATTTACCCTATTCAAAGACGTAACTACAATATTTGGCAATGCCCCTTTTATTGACTGCTGTCCAAACACATTAGTCATTCAAACTACCACTGCTCAATATAATACCAGTGGCTTCTATTACATTAACAGATAGTTTAATTCATGTTTTTTGTTTTTATGAATACAATTAGTTTCACCACAGGGTGTTCCGTAGAAAGCTCTGATAGAACCTATCAATGGTAATGGACAACTAATAGAAGTGATGTCACTAGACGAATGAAGGGAGGCTTAGGTGCAGTAAGTTTTGCAAACTACAGCTGCCATAATTATCATAATTCAGAAAGACAGCAAAGGTTTTTTGCCCATAACATATCCATACACATGTGTAGGTGTAATATAAATAAATATGTATTCATTACATAAGTCCTCTAGAAAGAAACAGACACATTTTACATAAAGAAACAAATGTATTGTAATCTGTGTCATTATATTATTGTGTCCTATAATCCCCTATATAACTCATCTTCTTCCTGTGTATAAACCCTCTAACAATTTCATGTATTGTATTATTTGACCCTCTTTGATGCATACAACTCAAACATATAATCCACATTTTTGCTTAAAATACATCACCTCCCCATAATTCCATTTAATGATTAAAAAAAAAATAGTCATGTAACCTCCCATTACTCCATATATCCTTTCCCTATAACCCTCCCGTTACTCCATATAACCTTACACCATAACCTTGTCTATTACTTCATATAACGTCTCCTCATAACTCCTCCTATAACTCAGTATACCATCTCCCCGTATAACCTCTCCTGTAACTCATCCTATTAATCCATATAACATCTCCCTAAAACCCATATAACCACTTTCCACACTCTCCTATTACTCTATATAACCTCTCACCACAACCTCTCCTATGACTCCATATAACCTCTTCCTATAACTCCTCCTACTACTCAGTGTAAGGTCTCCCAGTATAACCTCTAATGTAACTCCTATTAATCCATATAACATCTCCCCATATCTCATCATTTTAATCCATATAACCTCTCCCTATAACCCATATAACCTCTTTACACACTCTCTCCTATTACTCTACATAACCTCTCACCACAACCCCTCCTATGACTCAACATAACCTCTTCCCATAACTCCTCTTATTACTCATATAACATATCCTTATAATCCCTTGTATTACTTCTAATAACCTCTCCCCACAAACATTCCTATTATTCCATATAACCTCTTCCCATAACCCCTCCTATTACTTCATATAACCTCTCTCACAACCCCTCCTTTTACTTCATATAAACTCTCCCTTAACTCCTCCTAATACTTCATATAACCTCTCTCACAACCCATCATGTTACTCCATATATCTTTTCACCATAAACCCTTCTATTACTCAATATAACCTCTCTTGCAACCACTTCTATTACTTTATATAACCTCTCCCACATCCTCTCCTATTACTTTATATAAAATCTCCCCACAACTCCTCCTATTACTTCACACAACCTCTCTCACAACCCCTCCTATTACCTCATATAACCTCTCTCACAACCCCTCCTGTTACTCCATATAACCTTTCACCATAACCCCTCCTATTACTTCATATAACCTCTCCCACAGCCCATTACATTACTTCTTCTAAGCTCTCCCACAACCCCTCCTATTACTTCATATAACCTCTCCCTACAACCCCTCCTATTACTCCATATAACCTCTCCCCACAACCCCTCCTATTACTTCATATAACCTCTCCCCACAACCCTCTCCTATTACTTCATATAACTTCTCTCACAACCCCTCCTGTTACTCCATATAACCTTTCACCATAACCCCTCCTATTACTTCATATAACCTCTCCCACAGCCCATTACATTACTTATTCTAACCTCTCCCCACAACCCCTCCTATTACTCCATATAACCTCTCCCCACAACCCTCTCCTATTACTTCATATAACCTCTCTCACAACCCCTCCTATTACTCTATATAACCTCTACCCACAACCCTCTCCTATTACTTCATATAACCTCTCTCACAACCCCTCCTATTACTTCATATAACCTCTCCCCACAACCCTCTCCTATTACTTCATATAACCTCTCTCACAACCCCTCCTATTACTCTATATAACCTCTACCCACAACCCTCTCCTATTACTTCATATAACCTCTCCCCACAACCCTCTCCTATTACTTCATATAACCTCTCTCACAACCCCTCCTATTACTCTATATAACCTCTACCCACAACCCTCTCCTATTACTTCATCTAACCTCTCCTACAGCCCCTCACATTACTTATTCTAAGCTCTCCCACAATCCCTCCTATTACTTCATATAACCTCTCCCCACAAACACTGCTTTTACTTCATATAACCTCTCCCCACAACCCCTCCTATTACTCCATATAACCTCTCCCCACAACCCCTACCGTTACTTCATACAACCTCTCTCATAACCCCTCCTGTTACTTCATATAACCTCTCCCACAACCCCTCCTATTACTCTATAAACCTCTCCCCACAACACCTCCTAATTACTTCATATAACCTCTCACCACAAACACTGCTTTTACTTCATATAACCTTTCCCCACAACTCCTCCTGTTACTTCATATAACCTCTCTCACAACCTCTCCTATTACTCTATAAACCTCTCCCCATAAACACTCCTATTACTCTATATAACATCTCCCCACAACCCATCCTATTACTTCATAAAACCTCTCCCCACAACCCCTCCTATCTCTTCATATAACCTCTCACCACAACCCCTCCTATTAATAACTCCTCCTATTACACCATGTAACCTCTCATCATAACCCCTCTTGTTAATACCTCTAATTAATTTGTGTATCTCTTCTAATAACTCCTGCCATTAATTCAAATAACCTCTCCCTATATCCCCTCCTCCTACTCCATGTAACCTTAATTTAACTAAAAACATTTGATTGTCCAGAATAGCCACAGCATCTAATGTACATTTGCCCCATACAAGTTCTTCTATGGTTCTTCGTATACACCCCCCCCACCTCCCCGTAAGGCTGACTGGTTTATATTAGAACTCAGACTGCAGTGGATTCATTTCCCTCTATATACCAGTAGTTAATTCTGATTCTCCTTTACAGCTCTGTACACTCTATGTATTGTACTGGTGACTGTATCTCCTATTTCTGGCACTGAAAGAGTTAATCGCGTAGTTTATTTTCTGCCGATGCACATCAAGGGTTTGGGAGGGTGGCAAGGGGAGCGAGAAGGGGGAAACACTGGAAAAGAGGGTGGATTAAGAGGAAGGACATTTCTCAGGTTGGTCTGTATACAGCATCCCTAGGATTGGTTAAGGATAAGGGCGGCGCTTGGGCAGCTACAATGTCCCGGAGTGGAATAGGTATGGAGATGGATGAGATTTATTTTTCATCTCCAATCACTGCATCCACATTTTACATACATTATGCTTTGTGTTGACTGTCTTTCTAATCTGTGTGTGCGCAGAAGAGACAGTATTTTCTGTCTGGATACTATAAGCTGTGTATCCCTTCATTACAGATATTCATTTATTTGATACAGTCAAAAGAAATTTGTTACAGCTTTACTATGTGAACAATACATTTCAGTAAGGTTTCTTCATAATCATGCTTTCCCTATATACATTCTTTATATGTATTTCACTGTTATCAGTGCATACAGTTTTTATGCTTGCATATATGTAAATTATACTTGTATGTCTCTAAGTCACCAACTCCCACAAATCTCTTCTGTTTTAAGCCTATGGAATGATATATATCATAAAGTGTGAATCCCCTTCCTTATACAAGAGATGAACCCCTTTGTTACTGTGTCCCCACAATTTTCTAATGCCTTAGTTCACTTGTTTAGCAGTGTGTTCTTTCTCACAGATAATCAATAACATGCTTTTAATGCGTGCGTTTGCAGAAGAATGTTTAACCGTGGCTAAGCTGTAAGATAAAATCATATTCCCTCTCTTGACACATACAGAGTGTTGCCACTAGAGGAAGCCAGTATCTCCTCTACATTTGTTAAGCTGATATTTTAGAAATTTGTCTCAATTTGTCCTTTCTCAGAGTTCTCATACTCTCTGCTTTTTGTTGCAATTCATTAACTTGTTAAAAGGGTTCAAAGGGTAATCCAGACGTGGACCTCCTGCTCACTGTGCCTAGAGAGGTATCAGCTACACCTCGCTGATGAGGCTCAAAGAAGGACCAAATGTTTGTCTGGGGTTGCTGTATCCCTCGTGCATTTTGGTTCTGGACTGCCCTTATGGATGGGATCAGTCTGATGTGCAATTACAAAGCTAACCTATACCATTGCACAAGTGAGCAAACACTATTTTGAGCCCTGAGCAGGGATTTACCGAAGGGTTTCTCTAAGCTTTTGTCCGTTCTCTGAGTTTTTATAGTCTCTGTTTTTGTAAAATATCATCAGAAGAGAGTGTAAGAAATTTAATTCTGTTCTTGATGTATAGAGAAACCAAACAGGCATGATGTCAAACATTGTAGATTTACATGTACCAGGTCAAGGCAGGTAGTTTGTTTCAGATTCAGATTGCTATATGTAGTATACATTAAAGTGATTGAGATTTGGGCCGTTGCATATTTGTGAGGTCATTCATTGTCTGTTAAAATTAATATGTTTGTTCTCCATCTCTGTTTTCCCCAAACAGTGTGTCCTTCAGAGTGCAAATTTCATGGTTGTACAACAGATAACCAGTGTTGCCACAGTGAATGCCTTGGGGGCTGCAGCAAACCAAACAATCCATCTAAATGTACAGCATGCAGGCACTTTGTACACGAAGGGGTATGTTTGGACTCCTGCCCTTCTAATTCCTACCGTTTCCAGAGCTGGCGCTGCGTGAGTTTTGAAGAGTGCCAGGGGATGCACCTAAGCTGCCGCAACTCAAAGCTATGCTCTACCTCACAGCATGTCATACACAAGGGCGAGTGCATGGCAGAGTGCCCATCGGGATACATGATCAACTCCACCACGTGAGTAATTTATTCTTTACCTGCAGGTCATCCTTCTTTCTGAACTAGGGAGAAGTTATTCGGTTATGTAGCCTATAATAAAGATTTGACAAGTTTGTTTTTTTTTTCCAACATTTTCTTTTCTCATTCATATATATGAGGTCAGTAAAATATATTGATCTCAGGTGAATTATGCAGGGAGTAGGAACTGCTATGAAATTTGTTGCAAATGACCGCTATATCCATGATTCTTTCTTTTTGCACATTTATTCTAGCATTATCCTAGAATGGTTAATTTTTCTCAGTATGCAGCCAAAGTGGTTGCCCTTCCATTCCCATAGTCACTGTGATGTTTCTCCCACTCTCAGTCTCTCCATAAAGAATACAGTTGATTTTTTATTTTTCCAGTTGGATCTTGGACAATGTTTACAGTGGCTAAGGAACATTAATTGGTGAATATTATTGAAGTCCATTGTGCTCAGATGATACTCCATCCTAGATAACAGACACATGAGCATTTCTTTTTGAAGATGTTAATGCAGGCATTATTAAAGGAACACTCATATCACCATAACAACTTCTTATAAATGATGTTGTTATGGTGCCAGAATGCCCCAGTAGCTTTCCTACCTTAAGGGGTTAAACCATTCTCAAACAGTTCCCCCCAGGTTGCATTCGGCTTATGGTTATGGTAGCTAAACTGGTCCTAAAATGAGTAACTCTCCAAGCACTATAACTATTACAGTGTACTCTAGCACCCTCTCAGGTTAAGTAGTCAAACCATTTGCAAATTACCTTGGCTCCACCGGGCACCAGTCACCTCTTCCTGAAAAGTTAGCTAGTGGTGGTGCAAGTTAGCTTTGGCTCAGCTCAGCTGGCCTTGCACTGAAGAGCTTACCTCAAGAGTGCTTCCTGCTCTCCAGTAGGCTGTGACCGGTACCTGACTGACCCCTGGTAAGTTGTCAGACCATTAGCAAACCGTTTCACTACATATCCTGGAAGGGTGCCAAGGTGCCCCTGACACTATAACACACTACTGTGTGCTTTGGAGTGTTCCTGTCAAGAATTACATTAGACAAAGAAAATAGTATATATCATATTTTTGGTTCAGCTAATTTTGAAATATCAGGAACTTTAATTTAAGGTAATGTTATTGTTCACAAAGAATGTAAATTCTCATAGTAATATTTTTACCCAACAGTCTGAATTGTGCACCTTGTGCAGGCCCTTGCCCAAAGGTGTGTCCTATTTTTCAAGATGCAAAGACCATCGATTCCGTGACTTCTGCTCAAGAGCTGAGAGGGTGCACTGTTGTCAATGGGAGTCTAATTATCAACATACGTGGAGGGAGTGAGTATTACTGATCAACAATCCTTCAGGAAACAAATCTATATATATATAGGGAAATTTAACTAAAACAGGAATTGTGAGAAATGTTAGGCAAAAATAACCATTTATAATATTTTATTTTTTTTTAATTTTTTTTTTACCAGCCTTACATTTGTATTCCTGCAATAAAAAAAAACAAAAACAAAAGTAAACCCCACACAAACTGTTATGCGGTTACATATGGTCTCAGCTCTCGTGGCAGAGTAGCTGCAAACAATACCTGTACTTCCTACCTAAGCACATACCCGCATTTTTTTAAGACCTTAATCTCTATCATCAACCTGTCTACTCCTACTTTTTCTCTTCTAAATAGCCCCTTTATACTCCGTCACAATTCTACATCACTGCATTTCATGTCCTTGCTACTCCTGACCTACCCCTTCTCTTTCTATTTTAATTTTTGTTTTGTCAATCAAGGTTTTATTGAGGTTATGCTTAGCACAGACAGCAACTCAAAATATATGAGAGTAATGGCAAATACAGGACATGTCACAGTGTCTTTTACTTTCAACAGTAATGTAGTTGGAAACATTACTTGATTATACTCAATGTCATATAATGTAACTTTCGCTCACCTGTCCCTGGCAACACCATCATCATTACTTCCACCTTACTCCCCTCTCTATTCATCCCATGCACTCTACACATACCTTTCCAGCCTATCTCCACCAACTCTTTCCAAATCCTCTACATACATACCCTCCTACAAAACTTTCAAATCCTACTCCCACCTTCACTTCCTTTCTGTCCTTCTGCTCCTAGCAGCTGGTGATGTCTCTACAAACCCCGGTCCCCTCTCAACAAACTCAGCACATACTAACCCAAGGATCCACACTAATCTCATACCTATCTCTTGTTCCTCTAAATCCTCCTTCAATACTGCCCTCTGGAATGCACGCTCTGTTTGCAATATAACTAAATCCACTGCTGTCCATGACTTCGTCATCTCTCGTTCAATAGATTTACTAGCCTTAACAGAAACCTGGCTCTCCCCCTCTGACACTGCCACCCCTGCATCTTTGTCCTTTGGTGGTCTACAACTTACCCACAACCCAAGAAACTCTGAATGTAAAGGTGGTGGTGTTGGGTTTCTCCTCTCCCCTCACTGCTCTTTTAAACCTCTTCCCACCCCCACTTCTCTCTCTTTCCCGTCATTTGAAATACACTCAATTCGCCTTTTCAAACCCTTCTCTGCTAACATTGCTGTTATTTACCGTCCCCCTGGTTCCCCTCTTCTCTTCCTTGACCACTTTGCTGCCTGGCTACCCTATTTCCTCTCTTCTAACATTCCATCCCTAATTCTCGGGGACTTCAATATTCCTATAAACCCACCTTTGACCTCTGCAGCCAATAAACTACTTTCAATTACTTCCTCCCTCGGGCTATCACAGTGGGCAAATTCTCCCACCCATGTAGCTGGCAATACCCTTGACCTAATCTTCACTTACGCATGTACTGTATCTAATATCTGCAACACTCCGTATCCACTCTCTGATCACCACCTCTTATCGTTTGCTCTCACGTACCCCCTCACCCAACAACCTCCGCCTAACCAGCCTCAACTCAGGAGGGACCTTAATTCTCTTGATCTCCAACAGTTGTCAGCTGACATTGATTCACAACTGCTCTCCATCCCTTCCCTCTCCTGTCCTTCACTGGCCATCTCCATATATAACTCTACTCTTACATCTGCCTTGAACACTGCAGCGCCACTCCAAACAAGCACCTCAAGGAGGACCCGCCCCCATCCATGGCATACTAAATCAACGCGCTACCTGCAAAGATGCTCCCGTTGTGCTGAACGCTCCTGGAGGAAGTCTCGCACCCAGTCAGACTTTCTCCATTATAGATTCATATTGTGTTCATACAGTGCAGCCCTTGCCCTTGCCAAACAGTCCTATTTTTCCTCTCTCATTAGTTCATGTTCCCGCAACCCCAGGCGTCTCTTTGACACCTTTAATTCTCTTCTTCGCCCCGCTGTGGCCACCCCCCAAACCAACCTTACTGCTGATAACTTTGCATGTTACTTCACTGACAAAATTGAACAGCTAAGGAAAGAATTCTCCCCTCCTTGCCTTTCTGTTTCTCAATCACACATAGGATCATGCCTTTCCTACCCTTCAGACATTCTCCCCAGCCACTGACCAAGAGGTGGCTGCTCTTCTTTGCTCCTCTCGCCCCACCACTTGCCCGCTCGATCCTGTCCCATCTCACCTTATCAGATCTCTCTCCACTTGTCTCGTGCCTTCTCTAACACACATCTTCAACTGCTCGCTCTCTTCTGGCATCGCTCCTGCTGACCTTAAACATACCACTGTAGTACCTACACTAAAAAAACCATCCCTCGACCCGTCCACCCCCTCTAACTACCGTCCCATATCCCTGCCCCCTTTTTCCTCAAAGCTTCTGGAAAAACTTGTCTTTACCCGTGTGTCTCATTTCCTCAATTCCAACTCTCTCCTTGACCCCCTTCAATCTGGCTTCCGCCCTCTCCATTCTACAGAGACTTCCCTTATCAAAGTTACTAACGACCTAATCGCAGCTAAATCCAAAGGCCACTACTCCATACTAATTCTTCTTGACCTCTCAGCGGCCTTTGACACCGTTGATCATGCTCTCCTTCTTCAAACTCTGCAATCGCTTGGTCTCTGTGACTCTGTCCTCTCGTGGTTTTCCTCTTATCTCTCCCAACGCTCATTCAGTGTCTCTTTTTCTAATGATACCTCCTCCCCTCGCCCTGTCTCGGTTGGAGTCCCCCAAGGCTCCGTCCTTGGTCCCCTTCTATTTTCTCTTTATACTGCCTCTCTTGGCAAACTTATTACCTCATTTGGATTCCACTACCACCTGTACGCTGATGACACCCAGCTATATCTCTCCTCCCCAGACCTCTCCCCTGCTGTCCTGCAACGTGTCACTGCTTGCCTTTCTTCCCTCTCTGACTGGATGTCCTCCCGCTTTTTGAAACTCAATCTCTCAAAAACTGAGCTCCTTGTCTTTCCTCCTCCTAATACTCCCTTCAAGTTTGTGGTACCAGCATTAGCCCATCCTTGCAAGCGCGCTGTCTTGGCGTCATACTTGACTCTGGTCTCACCTTTGAGCCTCACATCCAGCATGTTGCCAAATCCTGTAGATTCCATCTTAAAAACATAGCCCGCATCCGCCCCTTTCTTGCACCAGATACTATCAAGGAGCTTGTCCATGCTCTAGTAATTTCCCGCATGGATTATTGTAACCATCTCCTGCTTGGTCTTCCCAAAAGCCGTACTGCACCCCTACAGTCTGTAATGAACGCTGCTGCTAGACTGATATTCCTCTCTAGTCTGTTCTCTCACACCTCACCCCTCTGCCAGTCCTTACATTGGCTTCCTGTGTGCTATAGGAGTCAATTCAAGGCACTAACTCACACCTATAAAGCACTGAACAACTCTAGCCCCTCTTATATCTCCTCACAGATCCATAGGTATGCCCCTTCTCGGTCTCTCCGCTCTGCCCGTGACCACCTCCTGTCCGTTGTCCGCACCCGTACGGCCAACTTGCGCTTGCAGGACTTCTCACGGGCGGCTCCCTTCCTATGGAATAGCCTGCCTCCCGCCATCAGGCTCTCCCCTAGTCTTGCATCTTTTAAGAAGTGCCTTAAAACCCATCTCTTTAGGAAAGCTTATGGCCTCCAAGACTAACCCCTACCTCACATACCTGTCTCTTGCACTCTCCTAAAGGGCAGCCCACCTTATTTGACTGCAAATCCCTGTCCTAATGTGTTTTACACCCCACCTCCTATAGAATGTAAGCTCGATTGAGCAGGGTCCTCTTCAACCTATTGTTCCTGTAAGTTTATTTGTAATTGTCCTATTTATAATTAAATCCCCTCTCATAATATTGTAAAGCGCTACAGAATCTGTTGGCGCTATATAAATGGCAATAATAATAATAATAACTCCTTTTATATGTTTATTTTGTGGTAAACGAAGTACTATGCAAAATCTAATTGAAGGAGCAAATATGAATTACTGCTAGAACACACCTAGGCTTGTAGGAATATGATGTTTCAAGCACATACAAGCGTACAAGATATCATGTAGACGAGTAGGAGCCCATAAAAAGAAAAACTTGAAATTAAAAGAAAAATACCCCCATGATTGTCTAAAAACACATATTAGCAAAACATATTAATCAAAGAAAGATAGCTCTATAAAATGGAAATATTGTCATTTGTAAGTGTGTCAGTTACAGATTCCTGGAGTTGTCCAGTACAATTAACCAATGCTTAGCCTAAAGGCATGGCACTGGAGCGAAAACGGAGACGTTGCATCGAATTGCAACTAGGCCTCCAGTTGTTGTGGTACAGTAGGTGGGTAGGGGTGACTGCCACCCAGCCTCCAGGCTGTGAGATGAGCCATGACGCTGCTCCAGTCCACATGTCCCTACTGCTGGACCTAGGCCAAAGACAGGGCCAGGACTGCTCTCAGTTGCCACAGGGATGACGTAGGCGTCGTGGGGTGAAAACCCTTTAATGCTTGCCACCTGAAGTATGGCAGCAGTCTCAGCCCCCCACTGAAGTCGTGAGCTAACCAGGACTGGATCACACAACAGGCCCACTGCACTGCACCCAGGGAAGATGTTGCCATACGCTGTCACTGTGATTATATTTTGGCCACAGCTACCTGTCTTGTCTGTAATCTCCTCCAGAATTAATTTGCATATCAGATCAAATGCAGGTGAAAAAAAATAAAAAGGTGTGGTTCTTCAAAAGGATAGGAAGAATGACCTCTTGTGGCTATCAATAAATTGCAGAGGCCAAAGCAAACTGTAAACTTGAATTTGTAATAGCACGGACAATGTTAAATAATATAATTAAACATAATCACATCTACTGTACACATTAAGTGCAAAACACACTGAATCTGAATAAGGGTTAAATCTAGGTGTTCTAGTTAAATCAGGTCAGTGAATGTTCATATGGACATTTGAAAGCTATGAAAGTCACAACACCACGCTAAATCCCAAGAGACACGTGAGTGTGTTTCTAATGTGGTTCCTTCTAAGTAAGAAGATCCTTTTGGTGTATGAGTGCACTGCGTAAGTTGTTTGCACATGCTTGTCACATGCAACAGGGAGTTTTCTGACTTTTACATTTTTTTTCTGCACCAGCACTCAGCTGTTACTCTTTCAGGGTCACATCTATTAGTCACTTACAGTCCCGCTATGAATGGTTATCTTTAGCTGAAATCAATAGGGTTTCTTTCATCTCTAACTACATGATCATTTTATTTTCTTTGTGCTATCTATACTTGTCAGTGAGAAAAATAAAATCACCTGGAGAGCTTTGTTGTTGAATTGTCCTAAATGTACAACTGTATTTCCAAAATAATTTTCTTTTTCTTTTTGTATATTGATACATTTTTATATATGATAGATTTTATTTCATATTTTAATATGTTGAAAAAAATTGCTTCAGTTTTGTAATTAATAACAGAATATTAGAGAGTGAAGACTACCCATTAATACTATATACTGACTGCAAGGCTAAGTATCAGTATTAGTATTAGTATGTATCAGCATAACTCTGTGTTGTGGGTTTTGTTTTTTGTTTTTTAAAGAAACCCCCTCTTCAATATGAGTTTTGTTTTTTCATGAAGACCTTTAAAGGACCACTCTAGGCACCCAGACCACTTCAGCTTAATGAAGTGGTCTGGGTGCCAGGTCCCTCTAGGATTAACCCTTTTTTTTTTTTTATAAACATAGCAGTTTCAGAGAAACTGCTATGTTTATAAATGGGTTAATCCAGCCTTTAAAGCCTCTAGTGGCTGTCTCATTGACAGCCGCTAGAAGCGTTTGCGTGCTTCTCACTGTGAAAATCACAGTGAGAAGACCCCAGCGTCCATAGGAAAGCATTATGAATGCTTTCCTATGAGACGGCTGAATGCGCGCACAGCTCCTGCCGAGCATGCGAATTCAGCCGAAGAGGAGGATCGGAGGCAGAGAGGAGGAGGAGAGCTCCCCGCCCGGCACTGGAAAAAAGGTAAGTTTAACCCCTTTCCTTGCCATCCAGCCCGACGGGAGTGGGACCCAGAGGGTGGGGGCACCCTCAGGGCACTATAGTGCCAGGAAAACGAGTATGTTTTCCTGGCACTATAGTGGTCCTTTAACTTCACAGCATGTTTTAGAAAGCTGACCGCTGAATAACAAATCCCTTAAACTCACATTGTGTAGAGGTTTATGGGATAAGCATAGCATATTAAAGGACCACTGTAGGCACCCAGACCACTTCAGCTTAATGAAGTGGTCTGGGTGCGTGGTCCATCTATGGTTAACCCTTTCTGCTGTAAACATTTTCACAGTGAGAAGATGCCAGCGTCCATAGGAAAGCATTGAGAATGCTTTCCTATGGACTAGCTGAATACGCGCGCGGTTTAGCCGATGATGGAAGAAGAGGGAGGAGAGTCCCAGCGCCGAGGGAGCCCGGCGGGGAAAAAAGGTAAGGCCATTTCCAAACAATTTAAAATCCATCATTCTACAGTAAGAAAGATTATTCAAAAGTGGAAAACGTTTTCCCAAGAGTGAACGTCTCAGCAAGTTCACCCCAGGGTCAGACTGTGCAGTGCTCAGAGAAATTGTAAAAGCCCAAGAGTCACATCTCAGACTCAAAAGGCCTCAGTTAGCATGTTAAATGTTAAAGTCCATGAAGTACAATTAGAAAAAGACTGACCAAGTATGGCTTGTTTGGAATAGTTGTCAGTAGAGATGTCGCGAACCATTCGCGAACTTCCCGCGAACCGTGGCGAGCCGTTCGCGAACGGTTCGCGACATCTCTAGTTGTCAGGAGAAAGTCTCTTCTGTCTAAAGAGAACATGACAGCTCGGCTTAGATTTGCAAAGTTGTATCTGAACAAGCCACAAGAACAATGTCCTTCGAACAGACAAGACCAAAGACACTTACAACTCATACATGTCCCTCAGTGCGGGTCAGACTTCTCCAGCGGCATTGCTCAATGCTTTCCTATGGGAAATATAGATGACGCTGGATGTCGTCATGCATAGTTAGGCGACCAAACCACCCAGAAGTGCCTCTAGTGAATGTCTGGTAGACAAAGCAAGCTCTCCCCTTTCACTCACTCTGCATGCCCTCCCTTCGTTCCACATTGGTGTGTTTTTTAAAACACCCTTCCTCCTCCCCACTTGCATTCTCTATGAGAAGCCTGTGATTGGACCACACATGGCCCCAGCGACATGGCGGTGGGGGAGCAGAAGAGCAGCGCAAAAGAACTGTGGAGGGGGGCATGGTGCAGGACGCACGGTAGACAATTTCCGCACCCCTGGCCAACTAAACAGCGCATTGAAGCACAATGACGGGAGGCAATGGTCCGGAATAAAAAGCACTCGTCCCCAGGGACGGCTGTGGTAAGCCCCCCGCTGCGATACAAGGGACCGATGGACGACTTAGTCGCAACGCCGTTGGACCTGCGAGGCCCTCTCCCCAACGACAAAATGGCACCCACCTCTCCAGGCTCGGAGAGTGCAGGGGAATCCCAGACGGGGAAGATCAAGCGAGTGCTCTAACACAGATCATAGCTGAACTCACCCAGATCTCGGCAAGGATGCTGTCTAAGTCTGACACAGGCACTTTAGTGCAGGAACTCCGCGCAGGTCTGAGGGAAGAACTAGTCGGCCTACGCACTGACTTAACAGTACTGGAGCAGAGAGTTGATGAGGTGGAGACTGCAGCCCGTGACTGTGAGCAGCAACACAGAGCAACCGAGGTAGCGGTTACCAGACAAGGTAAAATGCTGATCACTCTCCGCAGACAAGTGGAGGATTTGGAGAATAGGAACAGGCGCAATAATATCTGTGTCCGCGGCCTACCTGAGGCAGAGGCCGAGCCACTCCAGGCCACACTAGAAGCACTATTCAAACAGATACTAGGGGCAGAGGCCCCTGAAATGGTCAGACTTGAACGCACTCACAGGACTCTGGGACTGGTGAGACAGGATGGCAGCCCTAGAGATGTGGTGTGCAGCATTCCTAAGTACAGCCTGAAAGATAATATAAGGGCCTGCCGCAAGGGGGTCACCCTCCATCTCGTTGCGCGGAGTTGAAGTGTCCTTATACCAGGACTTGTCCAGCCTAACACTCAATGCCAGAAGAGCTCTACGTCCGGTAACTAGCACCCTACATGACAAGAGGATTCCGCTGGGGATTCCCCTTCAGCTTACAAGCGAAGCAAGGAAACCCGTGGATAACAGCCCGCTGGCCGGAAGATATACCAAGATTCCTGAGAGCACTCAATCTACCATTAATCCGGGTCCGGAACTGGATCGTAGAGGAGCCCATAGCAGCGACACGGGTTCTATAACCCCCCTGTGAACCAACGATGCACCTACTGGTAGGAATACTCAGCCACGCCGATGGGGAGGGCCGGACGGCCCAGAAGAATAGCTTTGCTGGAATCGGTCGAGTTGGTGGGAGTCTGGTGAGTCGCTCTGAACATTGGGGAGCGGGACATACAATCACACCCATGGTCACACAAGGAATGGGGGGTACACCCGGGACACTTGGGGAGTGGTATGGGCGGGGGACTGTACGGACAGGCCCAGGAAGGTCGGTTCTGCCTTAGTAGCCATGGTTTCCACTGGGGTAGCAAGGGGGCCCTTTTTGGGACAGACGAATGCCTGTAAACCCGGCCCGCTTTGCTACATCAGCGCTTGTCCCACCGTGAAGAAGTGACATGGGGCTATTTTGGGTTGGGGTGCGGGTATGCACAGAAGCACCAGGATAGCTCAATGATGGGTTGGGGAACTAGAAGCTTGCTTCCCTACCCATGATACCTAGAGAGCCCACACATGCCCCCGTGGAATATTTGCGGCCTGTCCCTGAGTTTATACAAACTTTACTAGTCCGATCAAGCCCGACCCAAGATGGGGGCATCGGACCCGCCCCCCTGCCTCCCCTCAATGGTTTATAATCTGTGTTATGTACATGCTTGTTCTCGATTGTTGTTGCCCCGTAGCCGGGAGGTTGGGAGATGTGGGGAGGATATACAAGACAAGGTGTATGTGCCCCCTTATAAGGAGTGGGAATGGCTATCGTACCTACTGCATGGTAAACTGTAAAACTGATGTAGGGGTGCCCGCATGGGTCCCGACCCACTTGGGCGGGTCCCCGGGGGCCCTGACCGGCCACCAGAGCTGCCAGAAGAGTTGGGGAGTGGGATGGTGGGGGCGCTGGGAGACGCTGGGGACTAATTTAGAGGGTACTGGGACCACAGGTCGCTCTCTGTATAACTTGCCCACAGAGGACACCCAGGGAGCAGGCTGCTGCAGGGACATAGACTCACGGACTATTTGCAACAGCATGTTACTAAATCCCTAAGTTGAGACACGACAGCTGAATTGGAGGCCCCCATTACGCTGGAAGAACTCCAGGCGACGCTGGAAGGCTCTAAACTCAATTGAGCGCCAGGACCGGATGGACTACCGGTAAGATACATCAAAGAGTTCGGAGACGTGCTTTTACCCAGGCTCTTCACTGGTATTAACTGCTTACTTGGGGGGGGGGGGGCCTTCGCAAGAGACTCACTAACAGCGACGATTGCCGTCATTCCTAAAGAAGGTAAAGACCTGACTAGCTGTGCAAGCTATAGGCCAATATCACTCCTAAATGCATATCTGAAACTCTTGACAAAGATTATCGTGACGCGCATCAGTGGAGTCCTCCCGGAGCTGGTGAACCCCGACCGAGTGGGTTTCATCCCCGGAAAAGAAGCGAGGGATAACACCATACGCGCACTGAATGTCATCCACGCAGCTAGACACTTGACACAGAAGATCCTCCTTCTCTCCACTGACGCGGAGAAAGCCTTTTACCGGGTGGATTGGCGATTTATGAAGGCGACACTAGTAGCCATGGGCTTTGGCCCACATCTGATGGCTTGGATATCTTCGCTGCATACGATGCCAACCGCAAGGATACAGATTAACGGGGCTCTCTCTGCACCAGTTCACATACACAATGGGACACGACAGGGTTGCCCGCTCTCCCCCCTTCTGCTTGCCCTTTCCCTGGAACCTTTCCTGGGGGCGGTCAGACAGGACGGGGGAATAGGGGGGTTTGCCTTGCAGGGAGCGACACATAGGGTTTCGGCTTATGCGGACGACATGCTATTTTTTTATCAGCTTCCCATTGGTCTCCCTCCCAAATTTGCTGAGAGCCTTTGCAGAATATGGTCAGATCTCTAATTTGAAACTGAACACGGAAAAATCGGAAGCTCTGCCCATCTCGATAGAAGAAACGACTACCGCTCACCTACGAACTCATTTTAAATACTGGATACAGATCTCCCGCTCCAACCACTCCAGATGCTCCTACACCACACCGCAATGCTCCTTTCGAGGTTCAAAAAAATCGTTAACCAAACTGCTCATTCCACTTAAATGGCGGACCTCTCAGGTGCCCACCCTCCAGCACTGGATGGACAAGGTTGAAGAGATCCACGGGATGGAAAAGCTCACAGCTTCCTTGCGGGGAACCGTGGACTGCTGCCTGCAGGCTTGGACCCCATAGATTGATTTTGTATCCCGAAGGCCAATCTAGGACTGCGAACACCTACAACCTGACGGTGAGGGTGAGGGGACGGATGCTGCCCCCAGGTCATATGGATATGTCACAGAAACGGGGGCACACCTGCCCCAACGTCCTGGAGGGATGCGGGGAGGCGAGACTCCCGCCAGTGGGGGAAAACTAAGAGAACCCTGTTACACCATCTCTTGCCTTTTCCTCCCACTTTACACCTGCTCTTCTCCTTTCTCTTTGATTTTCTCCACTCTCTCTCGCTTTCCCCACCCCACTTGTTCTCAGTTCCCTCTTTCCTTTCCCCTCCCTTTGCTTTACGCCCGCCTTATACCTTACACGTCAGCGCAGGCATAGTACACCCAGGAAGTTGCCAGGGCTTCCATAATGAGTCCCAAATGTACTCAGGGTAGCCGATCAGGCCACACAGCCCATTGCCTTGGGATCGCTGGCTGTGAACTGGAGGCATAACAGGCCCTGTTGTCCGAGCGACCACTATATAGCTGACACACGCAACAGACTCGACACGTGTAGGGTCCGTGGCCGGCCTGAGACAGCAGACTCATATAGGCAGATCGGGGTTGGGGCCCCTACATGACCGATTGTCCTAGAAATAGAGGCACTATCAGTGCATGGCCGAGGTGGGGGGTTGCCGCCCTCGGCTGCGTTAACGGAGCCTGACTGACAGCCCCCGTTGCCCGACAATTCAGAGGTGATTACACCTATGTAAGTGCTTCCGATATTTGACTACACAGTGCCAGGAACTCACACTCCCAAATGGCAAATTTATTGAAATTGTGTTTAACCAGATGGACACACAGTGCTGTTGGGTATCACCAGCAAACCGGCACACAGTAGCGCCAAGTGAGAGGTAGATATTTACGTGCCCAGAGGATTAACCTGGATTAACTGAATTAGGCGTAAACTGAAGTGCCGACACTAAGTGTCACTAGCTATGTTCACTGTAATGTACAAACAATGTTCATATTACCTTCATCAACACTGGAATAACCTGTCTTCTCTTTTTCTGTATATGTTATCATCCTCGAATTAAAAGATGTTACCGGGGGAGGGGGAAGTGGGTGAGGGAATACGAGAGGAGCATGGGCGCTCCAGTATTCAGTGGTATCCTAAATGACTTTTGTTGGGGCCATCGGTTGATGGAGCGCATAAGGAATTGGATATATCATAGTATAATTGCCACCATTGCAGTTTGTTACAGCTCCGGTTATCGCTTACTATTGTGATGTACTAAAGTATAAGCTGTTGTACTTGAACTACTGTATTGAGAAAACATATACCCTGAAAACACGCAATAAGCTACATTGTAATGGTCTTTGCACTGACGCTTATGGCTTGCTGTTTGAAAAAATAAAGATTGTCAAGAAAAAAAGAAAACAGAACTGTGCGTGCAAATGCCTGTACATTTCCTTGTCTCTCTTTCTGTTTGACAATTGAAACATTGGGGACATTTTAGGGCACAAGATGTGTTTGCACTTTTTACAAACACCACGTATCATACAAAATAGGATGCATCTTTACACTTTTGCTGGTTGTAGTGTCCTTTCCAGCGCACATGTTAAATGTACCCGATTATGTATGTCACATGTTTTATGCCTGTTGAAGGGTATGTAGGAAAAGTAGCATGGTCTAGGCACTCCAGGTAAATAAAGTAGCATATTGAATGAATAGCAATATTCATTAAATCTGACAAGCTCATTGCAGGTCGAAACGTTATTCGTTCCATTTCATGTTCTGATTTTCTAAAACATCTGCCATTTTAGTTAACTTAAATACCTGGGCCATACTACTTTTCCTACTTATGTAGCTGCAGGTTCTTCACCTACGATTATCAAAAGAGAAGTGTGCAGACTACTGCTACCTTTGTTGCAGTCCATGTGACTGAATGTGACTGAAGTGGATATCCTCATCCCAGAACAGTTTGTAGCTGTAATGCAGCTAACTAGTTGATCAGCTGAATAGGAATCTGAATGAGTAATTTCAGTAGTATATGTCCTCGGGCAACTCTAATTGTTGTTCTACCTTTATGCAGAGGAAGAAGCATAAAAGAATGTAAGCTCATTGAGCAGGGCCCTCCACCCCTCTGTTCCTGTACGTCCAATTGTCTGGTTAAAATTACATGTCTGTTAGTCAACCCAATGTACAGCGCTACGGAATGTGATGGCGCTATATAAAAAATAAAATAATAATAATAAAGCCAAGGAACACAGTTTTGTTTCCTACAGCCTTCTACAGCCTTAAAGACTAAATTCCAGATTAGTGGCGGTTTTCAAAAATAACAATTCAGACACTGACTTGCAACAACACTGACACACACTGGGATGGACACAGCATATAGCATAATGGCTCAAAGTGTAATTGTGTCTTCTAGTGGTTTTACTCAATCTAAAAGCTAACTAACTGTTAGCACGGATTACGGAAGTTTGTTCCTTATATTGATTTGTAAATATTTTGGACTAATTGTATCTGACCTTGCATACAATGCAAATTAGTTTTGCCCTCTTAAATGCCACGTGCACCGGTGCGGTGGCTATTTATATATATATTATTTGTTGTTGGGAGCAAAAAGCCATGTTACAGAAAAAAGTCAGGAATTAAAGGGGGTCCACCAAGGTAGTGATATGAGGTTGGTGGGGTGAAACGAATGTCAACAGCACAGGTAAGAGGTTTGTCTGAGTTTATATAGGCTGGGTAACCCCTCCCACAACTACAGGTCATTAGACCCTAATATTTGTGGTCATGAACAAAAAGGTGTGGCATAGAGGTTATGGTGTGCCGAAACCAACATATGGCTAGGTCTGTAATTAAAGAGGGCAAAAAATACAATTACAAAGCCAAACTCTTAAATGTTTCCTTAACTTTCTCTGTTTGAGGAATAGATCTATTGTAAATACAGGATTTGCAGCGTTTTAGTCTTTGATTACATGCCCTGAAATATCTCTGCTATAGGCAGCCGATGCTGCTTCAATTCTGAATGAGTGACCTGAAAATGTAGACTGGTGTAATCCAGATCTCATGAATAGTGTTCTGATGTAAAATGTATCTTGGTTGATGTGAGAGGCTTACCGTATAATGACAGAAGTTGCGTATTACCGGGTCGATCTGTAATAGTGGGGTAGTAGTGGTCTACAGTTTTATCTGGGCACCAGTTTTACCCTGTGGGATAAAGGTAAATTTCTACTGGGCATAAGCTTGTAAGACTCTAGAGTGCTATTGTTAAGTCATGGAAAGATGCCAACTCCCACATCAGAAATATTGTCTGCACCTCTTCATACAAATGAAGAGTTTTTCTAATTAAATTTTTTTTTTTTTTGCATATTCAAGAGATTTATTTAGACTCATCCATGTTATACCCTGTTCATTTAACGTAATAGTGGTCTTCCTCATAAATGTAGAGGAAGCTGGTAATATTACCTATTTATTATTTTATCTTCATTAATTATTTCAAAAGTCTGAATTTGTTCCCTTCTTGGAATGTCAATATTTCAAATGTACACTGTTCTTGGTTATTTATGTATTTATTTATTTTGTATACATCCTACAGTTCTATAGTTAACTATATCTGTTGTTGACTTTCTTCTAAAGATAACATCGCTGCTGAACTAGAAGCTAACCTAGGTCTTATTGAAGAGATCACAGGATATCTGAAGATACGGAGATCATATGCATTGGTGTCTTTGTCTTTCTTCCGGAAGCTGCGAGTAATTAGGGGATTGAAGTTGGAAGCTGGGTGAGAATAAATTTGTAATAAAGACATACAAAATTATTCACTGAAGTGAGAATTTAAAGTGCATTTCAAATTTACGATTAAAATAGCCAAACTGGAAACATTCTCAACTATACTTTAGTTCAGGTACTCTGGCTTTAATTTGAAATTCACTTTGAATTTGTACTTTCGTAAATAACCCTGTTAAATAATATAATTAATAATGTTCTCTGGCGGTTATTTACGGCGTTCTGGGTTTGTAGAAGCGAGAGGTAAAGTGTGGTTCTCTCCTGCTTGGATCTTTCACACGCTTTCCATCTTGGTATGTGCAAATGGGGAGGTTCTCATAGGCTTCTGATTTCTGTCACATGAGTGCTTCATAAACCAAACCCTATATTTCACTGTAAGCATGTATGGACCAGACCTGGTATTTAACTTTGAGAGATGAGAGGGAGTATTTCTCAGTGAACATTGAGGGATTAGCCCCCTTATTTCACAAAGGAACACCTCACTGCCCAATTTAAAATAAATAAATAAAAATCCCTATAAGTACCCCCTATCAATTCATGCATTTAATCATGCTTTTTTTTCATTGAGGGCATATTTAAAATCGGCTTGAAAATGATGCAGATCTCTTGTCTGTTGCCTTTGCAAGCTTTCCTCTTCCAACTCCTCCCATACTTTCTGTAGCTGTCCAATCAGCAACTTCCTAATGCATCCCAAGTCTTTGCCAGGCAGGTGCTGAACAAAAGAGGACATAAGCTTCACACATAAAGCACTTCAGCGAACTAGAGTTCTTTAGGGGTCCAGAGTGTCCCTTTAAGAGATAAGACCCCATGTTTCACAGTGAACTTTAAATGAATAGATCCAAATCTTCAAATTGGATTTCAGACCACTGTGCTGTGCATAGAGAGTTTACATTGCAGGTTGAGTTTATGTGCCAAAATATAAGTCTATACGGTGCATGGGAATGAAAGACTGGGATGTAGTCTAAACACAAAGGGATGCCAGCTTTCTACCAGACTGGAAGATAAATGAAAAATAAATAAATGTTATTAATTGAAATAATACAAAGTGAAAAAAAATTATATACAGTGGTGTTAGTGTTCATGTACAATGCATTAAAAAAACAGGTATTCAATAAGCAGGTAAATAGTATAGTCAAATATTCACCAAGGCAGTTTGATACGCAGCTAATTGGTTATGACTAGCAAAGCTATACATTGTCACCATATGCTTTGGTGAATATTTGACTATACTATTTACCTGCTTATTGAATACCTGTTTTTTTAATGCATTGTACATGAACACTAACACCACTGTGTATAAGGTTTTTTTGGGGGGGTTTATTTCAATTAATAAAATGTATTTATTTTTCATTTACCTTCCAGTCAGGTAGAAAGCTGGCATCCCTTTGTGTTTAGACTACATCCCAGTCCCCATAGTACACCATTTTCTCTTTCGTTCATTCACATAGTTCGCCTTTTGGGGTTATCCCCCGTTCATTGGTGTACCATATTAGACCATTTGGCTCGACTTAATTTCGTTTTCCAGTTAAATGGTGCATGGTGTACATTTTGTAGAGGTAACATTGTTAATTTTAAAATGGCCTACAGTCCAGTATGTGTAAGAAAATCTCATGCAAACATTTAGAGTACAAAGTCAATTCTAGTTGAGAAAGTGCACTCACTTGTAAATGATGTGTTTATCGCTTGTCAATATCTGGATCTAGTGCGGACTATAAAACAGTCCAATAAAAGCTTGGCAAAGTATCCATAGTAAGCAGGAATTAATGCCTATGCAGTTGTTTGTCTAATAGTCATCAGTAAAAACAAGAGGGCATTAATATTTATTTTTCTCTTCTTGGTTATCTACAAGAAGATAAATATAAAATATGAAGAGAGTAATGTTTGCCTTGCTTGCATAGAGAAGCTAATTACGAGTTTGATACAGTCCCAGTGTATTTTCAGGACAAGTGCACTGAGAAAAAAAAACAGAATGTCTAACCATCATGCTTGGATACTAGTCATAAAAGTTTAGTGGGAAATTTTTAATAGATGAAGAAAGTAATTACTCAACACAAATGTTTTGATGACAAGAAGAGATTTTAAAACTAGAAATCAAAAAGAGTAATTAGTTATTAGAAAAAAAAATATTCAGGAACTGTACAGCAGCTACACACTGCCATGGGTATCGCAAGCTGAATTAAAGCTGTATTAAACCATATATGTTGTGTTCTAAGGTCTGCATTGCACGTGGCATGTTTGTGTTTTCTCTCACTGGGTAGTTTAACACAAGAATTTCTAATTATCAATAAATAAATTATAAGCCCCACAGCCACCTGTCTACCCCAGTCTTTTTTCCCTGTCTTCAGGAGACAGACAGGATACAATTTTATCTTTAAGACTTAACATTTTTGTTTCACCTTACTGTTTTATTATCTTATAGCAGCTGAGAAGGCTATGTTAAAACTCCCTGTGTCCCCTTCTATCCCTGGTGGCTGTGGTAGGGGCATATGGTAGGCTGTGGTAGGGGTAAATGTGCTTATTTGTTAATAATGATAATTTCCTGTCCTGACATCTGCTTAGCTTGAGCTAACCCATAAATGCTGTCATGAAAAATAGATGATGTCATGAAATATAGCCAGGAAAATAAAATTATTTTATATATAAAAAAACATTTCTACTTTATGTTCCAGGAGTTATTCCTTCTATGCACTTGATAATCCCAATCTGCGCCAGCTGTGGGACTGGAGTAAGCACAATTTGACAATAATACATGGAAAACTCTTCTTCCATTACAACCCGAGATTGTGCCTGGCTGAAATTCACCGTATGGAGGAGATTTCAGGAACTAAAGGTCGGCAAGACAAAACAGACATTGCCATCAGGACCAATGGTGACCAGGCGTCTTGTGAGTATGGCTAAAATCCAATAAAATGTGCATGGTGCAACAAGGCTATACTGTACTGGAGAGTAGTTCATGCAGCATTACGTTCCGGTAGCTATTCAGTATTGTGGTATGTATGTGATAAAATTCTTTATGCCATAAGTGTTTATCAGGTAGAGGTCTGAAGAGTGGGCTGGCCAGGTCTTTATATTGAGTTGTTCTTTGCTTTATATTATGTTCAGGTAGATCTTAAACGTGCTTTTGCTAAAATCATTTGACATGTTGCAATCAAATAACATTGCGTAGCAAAATGATGCAACTGTTGTACCATATAAACAGTGCAGTCATTAGCAGACATAAAAGGGATTAAAGGAGGGAAAGTAAAAAATAAAGAACGCAAAGAGAGGGTCAAGATGAGGTGATTTTTAAGGGGTTGGTTCATGAAAGGTACACTCAAAGCAGCATAACTAATGTTTAGCTTTTATTCGTTTAGTTAACCATTTTTTAGTGGCTATAGTGCTTTGGAAACTCACCTTTGAAATATTTGTGTTTTAATTTTTTCCTCTTAATCTGCATTGCATAGGCAATACCCCACTCCCACTGACGTTATGTAGGGAAGCATTGTTTCCCTTTTGAGCTATCCAAGTACTTGATCTCCTTTCGGTAGTCCACCACTAGTAATCTATTCTTTCATAAATGCAGTTGTTGGTAAATCAAGAACAAACTGTTCAATATTGATGGCAGTGATAGATGGAGAGCAGTGAGGTGTCCCTCTCTGCCCAGCATCAACCTCCTGATTGTCACATGGGGAGGACAACTATTCCCCCCTTTCCCAGTAGCCTGGAAGAGAACCATACTAGTGACCTTTTTTATGAGATAGCTGCTTTGGAAATCCACTTTTAGTGAAAAGACAAAAAAACCAAAAAAAAAACCACTGGTAACTTATTGCCATTCAATCACATAAAAAAAAAAAATAATAAAAACAATCAAGGGCTAAAGCCCCCATCTAGTAGCACCTATGAGTTGTTCACTGTTTAATATTGAAGTGAACACAATTCAAGCCTATGGGTGCTGTCCTAATCTGAGAATGGGAAGAAAATATCATTATATGTATTGTTTATATTGTTGTGTGAATGGCTAGAAGTCCATTTTTAATAACACACTGCCTATGTTTTTCAGTTTGGTGAAGTGTATTTTTTTTTTCATTTTGGGACTGCTGCTTTTTAGTGTAATTTTTTTTTTAATTTAAATCAATGTTTGTTAAGTTTTATCATAATGGAAAAATTGCAGATTACAGAGGTTGATGCAAAAGTGTTTATAAAACATAATAAATAATGGGTAAAATAAGTGTGTCAAGAAAAAGAGATACACATATGTGGGCGGAAGTGGTGGATATTACTGTGTAGATTTAATTGTCCTATCTGGTTCCATTTTATTGCAGGTGAGGAAGATGTGCTTCACTTTAACTTAATTAAAACTGGTTCTGATAAGGTTTTGATCAAGTGGGAAGCATACTGGCCACCAGATTACAGAGACCTGCTGGGTTTCATGCTTCAGTACAAGGAAGCGTAAGTATATACAGTGTTTACCATAGTAGACCACCAGAATGTTTATTTGGCAGTGTGTTCATTCAATTTAAAGAAGGACATAAAAAAAATCTTGTTTTAATTGTTAGGTAGATTAACATTAAACTCGAAACTTTCAGAATATTTTTTTATGTTTAATCCTTTTTTTACATAAAGTCTGGATATTTAAATATCTTCAACACTCTTACGATTGAGAAAAGTCTATTTTCCTTTCACAACATAAACCCTCCTCTCATGTCTGTAGCATTTCAAATAATATATGTTTTTTTTCTGATTAATGATCACTCATATTTAGCACATAGAGTAAGATTAGCTTCAGCGTTCGGTAATATTAAGTTTGCATATTGCCCTTTCAGCCCCTACCAGAACGTGACAGAATTTGATGGTCAGGATGCCTGTGGTTCCAATAGTTGGACCGTAGTGGATGTCGATCCCCCATTACGCAGCACAGATGGCAAAACACAGACATCACCAGGATGGCTTCTCCGTGGACTTAAACCATGGACACAGTATGCAGTATTTGTAAAGACACTTGTGTCCAGCTCAGATGAGAGGAGAACATATGGTGCAAAGAGTGATATCATATACATCCGTACAAATGAAACCAGTAAGTTAGAGAATAATAAATAAATACCTAAATTTAAAAAAAAATTATATATATATATATACATATACATATATATATATATATATATATATATATATATATAGTACATTAATACTGAGACTTTTACATTTCCTCTAAAATGGCTCTGGCATTCAGGGATCTTTGTGGAAACATGTTATTTATGGACAAACCTCTTTGTAAATTAACATATCAACTGTAGGCAACCATAATTCATAGGAGCCTCAAATGTACATATGCACTATAAATAAACATTAGCCTAATTGAAGAAACATGAGTGGATCTATGGGGTTTATTCACTCATAATCAAATTGCAGTGAAATGAAATCTGAATTGCAAAAATGGGGCTAAAATAGCCATGCTCCAACTGAATTGGATTTTTTTTCCAAATCAGCATTTATTGCCTAAATTTGTAATTTTACTACAATTTGTTGTTTTGTGAATAAACGTCATCATGCAAGTGAGTGAATATGTGTCTTCCGTGCGTGTGTTTAGTTAAAGAAATATATCCAATGTGATATCACACTTTAATCCATAAGGAAACCTATGTAGACAATGCTTTCTGGTTCATTTAGACTTACTACAGTAAGAAAACCTATGCAGAGATTTGATTTCTGTATTTAAGTGGAACACTGATTTTTGCAACCAGAAAGTGGAGCCTAGAGAGCCAAATCTAGCCGCAGATAAAAGAACATGGTTCTTCATAAAGGAGTTTTGAAAAGAAAACTGATAAACAAAGCCAAATCAAACACACGTATTAATTAAATAAAACCACACATGTACATTTTTCATCTATCAGAATATATAGTGATAGGCTCACGTAGGAGGGTGATTGCACAACACACAACTCCGCTTATGTATTGTACAAGTGACTTCAAAACCCCATGGTCCCTTGAGCACAACAGAGAAATGCCATATGAGTGCAAGTGCTCTCAGGCATTCCTTCAGTAGTGCTGTGTTTATGGCACTGCAGTGGTTAATTTATATGCAGTACCTGCACGAATATGTCAATTTAAAAAAAAAAAAAAGTATCGTATGAGACGTGTAAAATAATAAAAAAAAAAGTACAATCCATAGCTAACATGTTATGGTGGTGGTGGGGTGTGTGTGTGTTAAATGAACACTGTGACCATTTATAGTCACTGTTTTGCTTCTGAATACCTTCACCTAAGCAATAAATTAGACCTTTTATGTTTATTTGTGCCTCCAAAACGAAGTCATTGAAAATAACAACAATCATCCCTGTAACGGACCGTTTTGCACACAAGGGGTAAAAACCGTTTAGGCGATCGGCCCCCTTTCCAGAGATACAGGCACAGCTACTGCAGAACACCAAACTCCCGAACTGGATACAAAATAGCACTCCAACTCCAGAACTGGAACCTCCCTAATAGCTGCTAGCAGACGAACAGGAAAAGCAGACAATCAGCTTACACTCCTGGCAATCAGTCTCTAACAGCATACAGTGAATCCCCCCAAGAACGAGACAAGGCTCCATGTTGAGGGTCAAGCAGTGGTCTGAGGTGCTGGAACACCCAGCCTGGTTTTTATTACAGTCTTGCAAATACAGGACCGCCCCAGGGAGGTATAAAATATCCAGTAACATATTAGTTACAACCCACAGATTCCCTCCCCCTTATCCTGAGAGGTAACCAATTACCCCTTCCTTTTTACCACAATGCATCCTGGCTTCCTCTCCTCTGCCCAGGAGATAATTGAGAAGTAATTAAATTATCTCCCAGGTCAGAGACAAGACTCCATTATGCACATGGTTTGCACAAAGCATTAAAATACTGTACAATACACAAAGTCCCATTTTATACATAAAACACAGACATGTCAGAGACAAGACTCCATTATGCGCATGGGGACACAAAACAAGCATTACTGTTAAAATACACCAGGTAAGACACATTACATTAAAACTATACATTTAACATATCCCCAGATAGCTCAGGTCTGAGCGCACATTATTAAGTGAATGGCGCTCAGACCACACGAATACAGTTTAATCGCCATGGAGCCAAAGTCTTTACAGTCAGTTTCATACGAATGGGCTCCATGGGATTCCTATCTGGGGTATAACACATTCAAACAAATCTACCGAACCCCAGGCAGAAAAGCATGAATGAAGCTTTTCTGCAGGTAAAAAAGATGTCTTTTAACAGGGGGCCATAGTCCAAAGGCAGCAGGCGAGCAACCAGGCTTCTCCAATGCAATGTGGCGAGATTGGTCTCGTCACAATCCCCTTCTATGAATAAATACGAAACTACTAGCAAATCGCCAGAACACCATTTGTGAAGAGTAAAGTGGCTGCAGCAATGATACTTTTCATTTGAAAAAAAAAAGTCCTAATTTAATCAGAGCTGCTCATGTTTATCGACACTTGATAAGCCATTTAACAGCTTCGATGGATAACATAACAGCAGTTAAAGGCCTATTGAGAGCCGATACTTTCAAAACTGTTAGCTAAACTTCACATTGAAAATTGCTGCTTCAGTTCCATGTATAGGATTTATAATAACTGCTAAATGGATCATCAAATTCAATAGCCAAAAATAGATAACACATTTTTTGACTATTTGCCAACTGGCTTTACTCAATATAACTACCAGATTTGTATGAGGGCTCTTTCAAATATACCTTGTACACCCACCCGCAATGCCATGGCTGGAGGCATGTCTGTTAGTGACCAGGCAGCTCCTCACTTTAATTAATAAAAAGTGACTAGTTGCTAAAAAAAATACAGAGGAAACTTAACACAGGTCCCATCCCGTGCCTCCACCTACGGACCTTAGATGTAGACTGAAAGTTTTAAAAATTGGGGGTGGACAGGCCATCATTTTACCTCCTCTCATGGCCTGGGGCTATTAAATATAAAAGGAGTAGGGCATCCTAGTGCCCCCTAGTTCACACACATAAGTCTATAAGTTCCCGGGCGGTAGAGGGAGTTGGTGACCCCCCACCCACAAGGGGCATTTGGGGGCTACTAATTAAGTACAAAGGGGGAATCTGTCTTTCCCTCAGTCCACACCCATGAATAGGGGTGTGGGCCACTGTGACGAACTGAGCCTCATCACGTGTGCTTGGAGGGGTCTGCTGGCCAGCCTCTTACCAAAAGCCCTTTAAAAACTATGTGAACAGACTTGGTTTGTGGGATTTTATATTTGGTTTGGGAACCGAACAGCCGCACGAACCGGAGACCACCCTGGAGCTTGTTAAGACTAATTGCTACTTTGTAGCAATTTCCACCGCAGTGTTCTAAGTGTTCGTCTGGGTGGTCGTAATTCCTATGGACGACCACGAGGTGGCGGCCATCTTTTTCGCATGAACGCAGGCAGCGTTGTTTGGGCATGAATCTCATGTAACTGAAAACGGACACAGAAACTCCTGAACACCGCTGGACTTCCAGGATGTGTGTCGGGTTAAAACATTAGTACCACACCATGATGTGATACCAGGTCACAAAAGCCTAACTGCGCATAACCTACAGCACAGGTTCTATAACGCTTACAGCTTCCCAGACAAAGAGTTGTCATGCCACTGGGCCTCCTAGAGCGTAAGAAAGAGTAGCTTAGAAACACAAGAAAATAAACAGAAAGCATACAAAATAAAGAGAAAAAAATGCAGATATGTGTTGCAGAATACACAAAGTCCGCCCTTGCTGCAGGTGGATTAGCCGAGCCCCAACAGTGGCAAATGATGCATGCTGCTTAAAAAGTTCAGGAGGGGATTTGCTGATTCGCGCCATGACCAGGCTCTCCTCTGGCCCTGGGCATGTATGAGAGCTGGCATCATATACCCTTGGACTCGGGTGCAGTCAGGGGCCAAGTCCTCTCCCCTTCCAGGGGAGGCGAAAAATCCAGATGTTGACTGCCGGCAGCAGCGTGTTGTCCTCCGTGCATGAGGTCGATGCAGTGAGGCCTCGGATGACTCTAGGCCCAGAAAGGTGGGTAACAGATGCGTGGGGTGCTTGAGCGACAGGAACACCGTGAGTAGATCCAACTGGCTTCGGCTGCTTGCTCCCTCCCGACCCCCTTGCTGTGTTGGTAAGTCAGCTCGTGTTCATTCTAAGATCCTCATCCAGAAGGTCTGGAAAATTTCATCCAGGTTTAGAAGCATGCTTGCGGTAGAGCTTTGGTGAGGCTCATGGGATGGATGCAGGCCTGCTCAGCCACTCGTGGGGAAGCCGCCATCTTTCCTGCAGAGTGCGGCGAACTTGCGGTGCAAGGTGGGAGCAGTATAGCTGGTGAGGAATAGCCCGGTGGGGACTGGGATAATCCCCGCCGGTCCAGGGTGGGAGGGGATTAGGAAGCTATACAAATAGGCTAGAGGATTGAAGCTCAGTCCAGTCCATGGTAGGTCGCAATCGGCACCTCGTGTCTCCTGCAGACTGTGGCCTCTTTTGAGGTGTCAGGCCATTCAATAGGGTATGCCCAGTCTGAGAGGTATCTGTGAGTAGATTAAGTCGCTTAAAAACTGGGGTAGATGCCCCAAAAACAGACTAAATTTACCAGCTAGGCTCCGCCCCTGTAAATGTACCGTTTTTAATTTTTATTTTTTTTATGACTAACAGGGTTAGCAGACTTGTTTATTAAATTTGGTAATTTGAATTTTTGTTGGCATTATCCATCCAAAAGTCAGTAAAACAAATTGACTGAAAACTGTTGATAAATATCCATTTTTTGGCAGTAGAATTAAATCAAGACCAAAGTAGGATAAATAGCATTATAGAGTATTTAATCTAATTCTGTTTCAAGAACGTTGTTTGTTGTGTTTGTGGGCTCTTTATATTTCATATAAAACTTTGTGTGAGTATAACGGTCTGTGTGTAGGTGTGAATAGCCATGTTTTAGTTTTTGATTGTGTCATCTTTGACCAACTGGAAATACAAAAGACTTAATAATTTTCTAGCGTGGCTAAAGAGTTCAGATTTGGTATATGCGACTTTTCATATGTACATCTGTGTTTGTGACCTCAATGTGTCTTTGCCTTTTGCTCATTAGCTCCCTCTGTTCCTCTGGATCCAATCTCTGTGTCCAACTCATCCACGCAAATTAGCTTAAAGTGGAAGCCACCATCTGAGCCTAACGGAAATGTCACTCACTACCTGGTGTACTGGCAGGAGCAGCCTGAAGACAGTGAGCTGTATGAATTGGATTATTGCAACAAAGGTAAGTATTTTTTATCAGAAAGATGAGACTTGTTGTGAGTTGTTTTTTCTTTTCTTTCTAGAAGATTTTTCATAAATGAAATAAAGGTGGGTGATATTTAAAAAAAAGTACATTCCAGGGTAAATGAAAATTGTATTATTACAATACCAACCATTTCAGCAGAAACTATCACCATGTATTGTAGATAGCTTGAGTAGAGTATCTGTAATCCAGCTAAATATGTTATTGCCCTACAGCACTAAAGATACCCTCCAGGAAGTCGACACCTCCCCAAGAAACTGATGAATCAATTAAAACCAATGGAACTGAAACTAAAGATTCAAATGCTGTCTGCTGTTCCTGTCCTAAAAGCGACTCTCAGATTCAAAGCGAACAGCTAGAACAGGCTTTTCGGAAAACATTTGAAAATTATCTACACAATGAGGTCTTTATACCAAGGTAAACTAGCATACAGTAAGCAAAGGTTGTGTGTGAATGAGCCAGTAATTCATTGGGTCCAGGGACAGGCTTTGATAGTCTAAGTAAGTCTCGAACTGTGGACAGTTCATGTTTAAATATGACAAGGGGGTTGAAGGGTGGGTAAGCATAGATGGTAAGATAATGTGTCAGGACTTCAGAGTTAGTAAGATAAACTATTCTGCCACACTCATAAACCAAATATATTTATGTGTGTATATATACATATGTAAGCATTTGTGTGAATGTATAAATATATATGTGTATGCATGTGTATGTTTATGTGTGTGTATATATATATATATATATATATAATACAATGTTAAACAAAAATCTGCACACAAGTCAAGCCATAAGACTTGCTTTTCCCACAGAAATCCCAAAACTGCGGTGATGTTACAGCCGCAAAGGATTCTGGGTGGGCATATGCAAATGAGTTTAATATAGAATCTTTCCATTTTAACCCCTTAAGACCGGAGGGCGTACTATTACACCCTATTCTAAGCGGCTCTAAACGTAATAGTACGCCCTCCGTTTTTTTTTTACTTACCCGGTCCTGCAGCCCCGCGGCCATGTGAGAGTGAGGTCCTTGTGAGGACCTCACAATCACATGGCCGGGATAGCTGGCTGCTGCATTGCCAGCAGGGGGACTACCTGTAATGACCCCTGCTGGCTAGAAATCAAATTAAATTAAATTAAAATAAGTGTAAAAAAAAATATATATATACTTAGATCATATATACTTAGATCTATAGATATATATATGATCTAAGTGTATATATATATATATATATATATATATATACACACATATACATACACACACATACACTGTCTATGTGTATTTTACTATTAATATTTATAATATATAATTATATATATATTAATATCAAATTACACGTAGACTGATACTGATTAAATATATATATAATTATTGTTATATATATATTTATATATAATATAAAAAAAATATGTAAATACGTTCAAAAATAAAATCAAAAAATAATTAAAAAATATATAGATGTGTGTTATTTCGTTCTAACTGTATTGTGATATTAATATATATATTTATATCAAAATACAAGTAGAACGAAAAAATATATATATCTATATACATAAATATATACATATATATCACTATATATATATATATATATACCTATATATAAATAAAAAATTTTTTTTTTAAATTATATATATATACATACATATATATACACATATGTATATATATATACATATATTAATTCTACATATATATTTATGTAATATTTTTACATAATTAGGTATCTTAATTAATTACAATTAGCGGGACCTGCCTGACAACCCATGCCGAAAGTAAAGAGAATTTAATTTGCTCATGATATTGCCAGTAATAGTGAAGTTTTTTGCATTTTTCACACACAAACAGCACTATCACGGACAATATTATTGCTGCGATACTTTTTACTGTTTTGAAACACAAATATTTGTGTTCAGCGAAGTCTCCCGAGTACAACAGTACCCCTCATGTACAGGTTTTATGGTGTTTTCAAAAGTAACAACGTCAAATATAAGGCTTGTGTTTCATTTTTTTCACATTAAAATTTGCCAGATTGGTTACGTTGCCTTTGAGACCCTATGGTAGCCCAAGAATGAAAATTACTCCTATGATGGCATACCATTTGCAATAGTAGACAACCCAAGGTATTGCAAACGGGGTATGTTGAGTCTTTTTTAGTAGCCACTTAGTCACAAACACTGGCCAAAATTGGCGTTTTTTTGCATTTTTCATACACAAACAAATACTAACGCTAACTTTGGCCAGTGGACATACCTCATTTGCAATACCTTGGGTTGTTTACTATTGCAAATGGTATGCCATTATGGGTGTAAATTTTATTCCTGGTCTACTATACAGTCCCAAAGGCAACGTTACCAATCTGGCGAATTTTAATTTCAAATGTAACGTGCTATATTTGACCCTGTAACTTCCCAAAACGCCATAAAACCTGTACATAGGGGGTACTATTTTACACATGAGACTTTGCTGAATACAAATATGTGTATTTTATTGCAGTAAAAGCAAACAGTATTATGACATTGACAGTTAAAATGTCATGTAGAATAAAAAATCGTATTTTCTCCCATTTTCATATTAAATTATGTTTCATAGCTAAATATTTGATATTAAATGAAAGCCCTGCTTCCCCTGAATAAAATGATATATAATAAGGGTGGGTGCATTTACTATGGAAGAGGTGAATTACGGTTGGACGGACATGTAGTGCAAATGCCATGTTTTGTTTACATTTTGTTTTGTTCACAACGTGTACATTTGGCTCCGTCCTTAAGGGGTTAAACATGGATTCCTTTTAATCTGTGTTTGCTGTATTCAACAGCTTGAAACACAATATAGGAAAAGATGCAAAACCAGTGAACCACTCATGGACAGATGTTTCGTTGTTAATGCAACTCATCGGCATGGGGTTGGTTACTGGTTTGCTTATTGAGGCTTGGTAGTGCTTGGGAAGCAAAATCCAAATAGGTTATGGTGGGGAAAAATTGTGATTGAAAACCCCTTCCACCTGAAGTCTGTGGATAGTTAATACAATGTTAAACAAAAATCTGCACACCAGTCAAGCCATAAGACTTGCTTTTCCCACAGAAATCCCAAAACTGCAGCGCTGTTACAACTGCAAAGGAATATGGGTGGGCATATGCAAATTAGTTTAACAAAGAATCACATTTTTGCCTCATTCCATTTTAAACATGGATTCCTTTTAATCTGTGTTTGCTGTATACAACAGCTTGAAACACAATATAGGAAAAGATGCAAAACCAGGGATATATATATATATATATAATACTAATAATAATAGTATTGCAGTATGCAATGATACCTTTTTTATTGGACCAACATAATATTTTAAAGATAAGCTTTCAAGAGTTCTACTCTTAAAACAACTGATGTTAGAGATGGGGAGGGAGAGGGGTGTGAGTGGGGTGTCATAAATAGCAAATGATGTGCCTAAAAGTGAAAGGTGCAGGTTGTGTTTATTTGTTTGTTTGTTCTTTTCCTTCCAACCAGTTCACTGACTCTCCTCCGTTCATCGACCTTCCACAGCCATCCTTTGCCATCCACGTGCCGTGGAGGTGGGGGGTGCAGGTTGGCTGAGGGTGGCCGGGGAAGGTGGATTAACGTAGGAGAGTCAGTGAGCTGGTTGGAAGCAAAAGAACAAACAAAACAAAAACACAACCTGCACCTTTCACTTTCAGGCACATCTTCTACTATTTATGACACCTCCCTCCCTTCCCTTCTCTAACATCAGTTGTTTTTAGTGTTAAACTCTCTCGGATTGATCAATATTGATTCAGACCAGAGAAATTGAGGAAAACTCTTGAAAGCTTGTCTTTGAAATATTATGTTAGTCCAATAAAAAAGGTATCATTGCATACTGCAATACAATGGTATTTTGGCATCTTGTCTACTAGACTAATACGGCTAATCCATATGTGTTTTTATATATATATATATATATATGTGTGTGTGTGTATGATATATATAAAATTATAATTATAAGCCTTTATATGGCTCAGGGAGACATGAGTAATCCCTCTTTTCTCTTTAGACCTTCAAGGAAACGCCGTGATCTATTTGGGATTGCCAACGGAACTTTTTCTGACCAAGTCTCACCTCCTCCTCTATCCAATGCTTCCTCAACTCGAAACCCCGAAGATCTGGAGACGAAGAAGCATTCTCAAAAAGTCTGGTTCAAGGAATCACTTGTGATTTCTGGTCTGAGGCATTTTACTGCTTACCGTATAGAGATCCACGCCTGCAACCATGAAATTACCAATGGCTGCAGTGTAGCAGCTTATGTTAGTGCCAGGACCATGCCAGAAGGTGAGATTCCTAAATCTTTCCATTTTGAATATTAATGTTTTTAAAAAGGCTCATTATTATTACACAAGGCTTACCACAGCTATTTGTATTTGCACGTTATGATTTTTTGTAGAACGTGTCTCATGTGCATCTCACATGTTTTTTTTTTGTATTTCCTGCTCATATATGAAAAGAATGTACAGAAATCTGCAAATGTTTTAAAAGCAATGCAACTTTACATTGTCATGCTAAAATATTTGATTTATACACAATTTGTGTTAATAACCACTAAATTGTAATTTACTGCATACAAGTGGCAATTCATAAACGTTAAAGAATATAAAGGGCATTGTTGGTTTTAACAGTATTTATATTTCCCACAGATAAAGCTGACAACATTGTAGGTCCTATAACCTATGAGCGCTTAGAACACAACATCATCCATCTTATGTGGCACGAGCCAAAAGATCCAAATGGATTGACCATTTTGTATGAGGTGCATTACTCCAGACTTGGAGAACCTGAGGTAAGAATTTGTCTTGGGTTTGCAATGAACCAGTTATGGCTGTAATGGATCCAGCTGTGCTATTCTTTCTCCTTAAAAGTGTTTTTTATTTCCTGATAACTAATGCATTTGTCACTGAAAATGCCCTCTTACTGTGTTTTAGGAGTCAAAAGTTTGTCAACCACATTTTAGCTTAAAGGACCACTCTAGGCACCCAGACCACTTCAGCTTAATGAAGTGGTCTGGGTGCCAGGTCCAGCTAGGGTTAACCCATTTTTTCATAAACATAGCAGTTTCAGAGAAACTGCTATGTTTATGAATGGGTTAAACCTTCCCCTATTTCCTCTAGTGGCTGTCTCATTGACAGCCACTAGAGGCGCTTGCGTGCTTTTCACTGTGATTTTCACAGTGAGAGCACGCAAGCGTCCATAGGAAAGCATTATGAATGCTTTCCTATGTGACCGGCTGAATGTGCGCACAGCTCTTGCCGCGCGTGCGCATTCAGCCCAGGAGGAGGAACGGAGGAAGAGAGCTCCCCGCCCAGCGCTGGAAAAAGGTAAGTTTAACCCCTTTTCCCCTTTCCAGAGCCGGGCGGGAGGGGGTCCCTGAGGGTGGGGTCACCCTCAGGGCACTATAGTGCCAGGAAAACAAGTATGTTTTCCTGGCACTATAGTGGTCCTTTAACCCCTTAAGGACACATGACATGTGTGACATGTCATGATTCCCTTTTATTCCAGAAGTTTGGTCCTTAAGGGGTTAATGTGGGAATGGATATTTGTTGCTTTCACGTGATGTCTCCTCTTAAGAAAGGCTTTATAATGTAATTGTGTTGGCCGTGTTGAAAATAATCTGTGGCTTTTCCTGGCAAACTGCGTGCAAATCTGGTTTAAAAGCTTCCATTTAGATTACCTTCTTTGGTGTGCAGTCGTCACTGTGGCCTTAATGTCATAATTGGCACTCCTTTCATTTCAAGTACAAGATTTTGTGCTGGTGGTTTTTACCCCCCAAAAAAATTACATATTTATACCCTGTTCTTGAGGTGTAAATATATAGATAGAAATCTACACCTCTGCAATCATTTCTTCTGATGATTACAGCTGCCTTTCAAATGTAGAAGAATTGGAAGGACCAGGGTTGGCTTAGAGTCCTCAACCATGTAATGGTTGCAGAGGGCATAACTTTACTTTGCTGCACATTATGACTATTTGCTGTCTGTAGCAAATGCAATTTCTCTAAAGCATCTCCACTCAGAATGTAATACTTATAAACCCATGTAAAACTACAGCTTTTTTTATTATGAGGTTTTGTATTTTGTCACAAGGATTCACATTATAACTTTTTCCACTGTGCACCATAAAAGGACCTGAACCTGAACTGAAGTCTCCAGTGCCTAATGCAGGTTGCTTTGCCTTTTATTCCATGTTGCAGGAACAGAAAACCTGTGTGTCCCAGAAACAATACAAGGTGGACAGAGGGACAAAGCTACGAATAGCTGTCCCAGGAAACTACAGTGTGAAAATCCGGGCCACATCCCTTGCTAGAAATGGTTCCTGGACAGACACCACTTATTTCTATGTGCCAGACCAAGGTAAGCAAGTTTGGGATATAGAACTTTAGTATTTACATGAAGAAGATTTTTATCATTTATATATTTTATTTTTACATGTCATGAAAAACGTGTTTGTGTATTTTTATAAAAACACACAAACCAAATATTTAATTTATTTACACATTGTGGTAGCAGGATTGCTAGGAAATGTTTACCTCAAAAGATTCTAAAGTAATTTAAACACTACCCAGATTTGTAAAGACAAAACAAATGCAACTGTGCCTTTCTGTAACTTAGAAACATACAGTGCATTATTCACATACCAACTATTTATTTTTTGGATGCAGACATGTAGCTGGTACAACTTGGAAAAAATTATATTAGGATATTGCTTCATAAATGCATTACAGTGCATCAATTTACATTATAATAGAATTGCCATATAGCAGGTTGTTGAGTTCCACATTTGCATGCTTTTAACGGTAAATGTTTAATAAAAAAAAAAGTGTAATGGTATATTGGTATGTATAATGGTATATTTGCTATAACATATTATGTTGCCCACAGTACACACACCGACCAGCATCCTGAAGATTGTCATTGGTCCTGTTATCATTGTCATTGCTCTCCTGTTCCTCCTGACCTTCTGTTTTATTCAGAAAAAGAAGTGAGTTACTCTTGGTGTTACAGTGATCCACACATATTTCTCAATGGTGGCCCTTCTAGAAGTGCGTTTATTTCCAGAGTGCATTTATTAATGTAAAAGAATGTCACAAAAAGGCACAAATTTATTATTATTATTCAAATACTGGGCATTTTGTTGTTAGTGAATTACAGCTCTAATTGATCCAGTCACTATGTGTTTTTGGCTGGCAAGCATTCGTGGTAGTTGTAGTTCAGTTTGACACTTTTTTAGAGTTTTAGAGATTCCTGACACTTATTTTTTGTTCTTTAAAGTTTAATAGGCTTATATCATTTTCTGAATTGATATATTGTATACAATTTGTTGCTTCCAGTGTATAAAAAAAGAGATGCAAAAGTACATTGTAACTTTCCATGATATTCTGTGATAGGAAAGCAGTTTTCATGTTCTTTCTTTAAAGGAACAATCTAATTTTAAAAATATATATACTATTGCTGTTTCGTATTGTTTTTAGAATTAGGGCATCTATACATGAAAACCACTACTAATGTGTCCTCAGAGTGTATTTTTTAGTTTTTTTGTTTTTGTTTGTTTTTTTTACAATCTTTATTTTCTTTTTAAATGAGTGGGAAACAGTGATGCACACAGAGTCAATAGTGGCAATCATTGCGTGTACAGTACATAATATATATATCACAAATGCTTACTTACAGAAAATAACCATAGGGTATAGCCTGTGGGATGCATATTGGTGGCATTATGAGATAGAGCACTCAGTGTGTACCTGGTCTTAGATCGTTATGTGTGTCTCGGGCTTAGAAACAGCAGATAAGAACCATTCGGCCCATCTAGTCTGTCCAATGGGTTATATGTAATCCTCGACTAAGTTTGTGTGGCCGTGTTCTCTTACCCATACCATTCTAGAACTACCCTTTCCCATTTTTAAAGGGAAACAAAGAAAGAAGATAGGAAGCGAGAGAAAGAGGGAAAGAAAAAAAACAAGTCCCCATGAACACCTCCCCCTCTCCACTCCGTCTAGATCAGACACACCAGAATGTATGACCCTGTTCCGCGTCCATTTGTCACCTTCACTGTATCCCATATCCTAGTGTTTGTATACTAGGAACCCCACAAAACCGTAACTAAAGATGAAACACACCTCCCTTTGTACGAAGCGTCACAAGGTGATGGTTTTGAAAGTTAGGGTTTGACAGCTGTGCAATGTGATATGTAATCAAGCAACGGAGCCCAGATTTGTGTACAACGCTTGGTGAGCCATATAAGTCCTGCAGTAAAGGACTCCAAATCATAGATTTCCTCTACCTTTGACATCCACTGCTGGAGAGAAGACACAATCGGTTTGTGCCACATCAATGAGATCAAGGACTTTGTTAGGGACTTTATATATTTAGACAGCTTAGAAACTTTGTGTGATGTAACAACATCAGTAAGGGCTGAAATGGGAGATCCGTAGAAAGCACTTCCATTTGATTTGTCTCCAAAATGGGGATTTAACAGAGCACGACCACCATATATGCAAAATAGTGCTAACCTCCTCCCCACATCTCTAGCACGTCTCTGAGGCTCCTACATAAATGCAGTGTAGCAAATCTGGTGTCCTGTACTAGCTCATAGGTAATTTATAGTTCAGCTTCCGTAATTTAGAACTAATAGAGCTCTGGTGGAAGGTAATGTTTATCTTTTCATATTGCTGTTCCGACAGTGTGATTCCCGTTTTCCATTCCAACTTTAACAGAATAGAACGGTTAACAGAATGGAGTATAGCAACGGGATTCCTCTGATCATATGTTCTGTTATGGTGCAAAGTGCTTCATATTGTGTCAAATCTCTGTTGAAAGGGAGTAAAGTATTTAGACCCGTCAGTGGTAATTCAGGGATTAGGTCGATTTTAGAGATGTATGAGTACTCCACTGCCTCAAATATACCAAGTTGTGTATTCCAAAGTTATGAATGTCACTAAGGGTGAGCCCCCTCTAAATTTTGATTGTGCGTAATAGACATCAATGGGCCTGACTCAATATTTAATGCGAATTAAGTTCCAGACCAAGTGATGCTCCTATAAATGGGTGTTCCACTATCTGCTTGTCTACAAGGGGATCAGTAATCCAAACCTTAGAAGGCATTTTGCCACCTGACTGGGCTTGTTCCAAACCTTTTAAAAGGTTGGGTGATTTTGGCACAGTTTACAGTTTACAATCCGCAGTAGATGTGAGGCATGTTAATAGGACAGAACAGATGAGAGCTCCATTCCACCAAGTCACTTGGGAGCCAATTGAGTCTGCTTAATCCTGGGGGCCCCTGATTTAGAGTGTCCTTTTAATGTTTTTTAAAAATCTTTTAAACTGTGAATAATCTCAGTTGTGATAGGAGCACTCTAGGCCCGCCAAGTTGAAGGAGTGGCTTCAACAGACTCCAGGTGTAACTTCTGAGATCACTGTCCAAAAGAGTGCAGTTCTAAGAACAGCTAAGATACTGTTCAGAAGTCTCAGACTCCCAGTCCTCTGGTAGAGGACCCGAGAATGAGGCATACACACAAAAATATATACTACCCAGGAGGTATGTAATATGATCAGATATCAGATATTGGTGGCGATATCCTAAAATTCATCCATTTATTTATATTTCTTTTTTTTGCAACAGAGAAGCTGAAGGCCCAACTGGACCATTGTACGCATCTTCTAAC
This sequence comes from Pelobates cultripes, assembly GCA_933207985.1. Lineage (NCBI taxonomy): Eukaryota > Metazoa > Chordata > Amphibia > Anura > Pelobatidae > Pelobates > Pelobates cultripes. The sequence continues at coordinate 76,651,720 of OW240916.1, read as the reverse complement.
CCTGAATATTTGAGTGCCAGTGAAGGTGAGTACACTTTGCTGATTTGTAAAGTTTGTTATAGTTCACTAATACATTTTGATTTGATCAACACCATTTCATTACCAACTGTTATACTTGCAGTATACGTACCGGACGAGTGGGAAGTCCCACGTGAAAAAATCAACTTGCTAAGAGAGCTGGGGCAGGGCTCCTTTGGAATGGTGTATGAGGGGATTGCAAAGGACATTATTAAAGGAGAACCAGAGGTTCATGTGGCTGTGAAAACTGTGAACGAGTCTGCAAGTCTCCGAGAAAGAATAGAATTCCTAAATGAGGCGTCTGTTATGAAGGGATTCACCTGTCACCATGTGGTGAGGAACCATAAAACAGCAGGTTTAACAATCACCGTAACTTAATAATTCAGCCAACAGAAAATGAGCTGATTAATGTGCATATCAATGTTATATATTCAGTCTTGGTTTGGGTGGCCTGGACAGAATACAATAAATCACCCTCTGAATATATCAGTATTGATGGTATTGGAATTCCGAATCTATATCTTAATTGTCTTGCCTTGCTTCTTTGTAGGTCCGCCTCGTAGGTGTTGTTTCGAAAGGTCAGCCTACACTTGTGATTATGGAGTTGATGGGACATGGGGACTTAAAAAGCTATCTGCGTTCACTGCGCCCTGATGCAGAAGTAAGCATTCTTGTACTGAGTCATGTATTTGGGAGATTTAATACAATTTGGGAGATTTTGTACAATTTAATGTACTATTGAATAGCATTTTGTACTATTTAAGGATGGCTTTATGTTTGATGATTTAGTTAAGCGCAAGACATTCGGATCTGTTATACACTGCTGGTAAAAAGTTGATCTCCTACTTTTGCAGAATAACCCAGGCCGCCCAGCTCCTACCCTCAAGGAAATGATCCAGATGGCAGCTGAGATTTCAGATGGCATGGCATACCTTAATGCCAAAAAGTTTGTACACAGAGATCTGGCTGCCCGTAACTGCATGGTGGCAGAGGATTATACTGTAAAAATTGGCGGTGAGTTACATTATCACCTTAGGTTAAAAATAAATTGGTTACATAATTTGTTTCATCAGTGTTATTTAGTTTGGAATAAGAGAAATAGAAATCATACCAGCTGTGAGAAATTGTTGAGGTTTTCTTGCTTTTGTGTTCTTTTACTTGTACTTCTGCTTTATTGCTTTCTACACTTGATGTTTTTTTTTTTGTTTTTTTTTTAATTTACCTTCCTGTTGTACCTCATTTGGCCTATCACCTTATTTCCATTTACCATTTTTCCTTCTCATGCTTCAGATTTTGGAATGACCCGTGATATATACGAAACTGACTATTACAGGAAGGGTGGAAAAGGTCTGTTACCCGTCAGGTGGATGTCCCCTGAATCCCTGAAAGATGGAGTATTTACCACCTTCTCAGATGTTTGGTATGTTCATATCTGTAGCTTAGACATGTAAATCAGGAAAGTAGAAGCATCTGTATAGGTAACATCCATAGGAAGGATGGTTCCTTTCCACTGGTTTTCTCTTGTTTAATATTTTTAGTCTACATTTTTTTTAAATGTATAGAGGAGCTGATATTGTGTTATTATGTTTTTAATAATGTTACTTCTTGCACTTTACCCCCAGCATTATACGTGCTCTAAAAAATTAGAATATTATAACAAATCACATTCTACTTAACATTTCATTTTTATTGTTTTAGGTCCTTTGGAGTGGTTCTGTGGGAGATAACAAGTTTAGCTGAGCAGCCATATCAGGGACTTTCTAATGAACAGGTCCTCAAATTTGTCATGGATGGCGGTTACCTAGAACAGCCAGACAACTGCCCCCCAAGATTGTAAGTATCAAGAAATATGATAATGTTTTTTTTTTAAGTTTGTTTTATTGTCAGGGGTATTTCCAGAATTTAAGAGCATTCGAAGGGCATTCAAAATTCTATACAGCTGAGGGGCGGAGTCTGACCGCTAAGCTGAACAGACGTGCGGGAAAAGAGCTCCTGTCAGGCGGGCAGAATAAACGGCAATATCGACAGCTACTCAGGCCAAGGACACACTGGGGTGCGCTACCCACATTGGGGGTGCACCACAGAATCGACAGATACCTTTCTGGAGCCTGTCGGAGCCCAGAACCCGAAATGCAACATGCGGCCTACAGGAGTGGGGGCCGGGGAGAGGCCGCTCTCTTCGGCACCGGATCCCCCCAGAAGCATCCCCCCCCGGACTGGCAGGGGTTATCCCAGTCCCCACTAACCAAGCGGACGAAAACAGAAAGCGAATCACCGCAGCTACACAGCCAGCGGGGCACCAGCCTGCAGGGGCACACCCAAGATGGCCGCCCAGTAGGGGCCAAAGAGAGGGAACACTGGCAACCATACACATGCTCACCCCCTGGAAGCTCTAGACCAACTCTGCTCGAGCTTTCACACGATCTTATGTGACAGGGGAGTGTCCTACCTTCCAGCAGCTCAAATGGTGGCCTAATGGATCCGTCCAGTGACCCTCCGCCGCCATTATGGACTCCCACTACAAACCTTCAGGGCAGCCATCCGACCAAGCATGGAACGACAATCTCAAGGGCGGGAAACCTCGGGCGCCAGCACCTGTGCTCCCAAAAACCAGAGCGGGACCCGCCAACATGCACAACCTGCTCCGCACCCAGTGGCCCCGACAACCTCCGACCAGCAGAGTGCAACCCAACACAGGAGAACTCGGGGTGCCTGCCGCGAGGATGACCGAGAGGCAGCAAAGCGGGCTACCAGCAAGCGTAACAGGCAGAGAACCCAGACAAGGATCACCAGAGACGGAGCTTTGATGGGGCACCAGTCCTACCCTCACCATCGGCGCACCTGGCAAGCCTCCATATACCCCCACTACCGGGGTTTCTGTTTCCCAGACGTGGGAGTCGGCTGACTGTGATTGGGGCACTGACCAATACAGCTCCCGGCTAACCGGCAGATTACAAGCCTGGGAGATGACCACTCAAGACAGGGGCTGAGGCGCAGGCACTCAGGTGGACTTGAAACTTTTTATGTTGCCTAGGTACCCTTTTACACGCAGAGAATACCATAGCATTTTAAAACAGCGGATTACATATTAAATGTCCCAAGGTTGATGCCTAAGTTTCCCCCTTTTCTTTTGGTCTCACATAAGCTGTCTTATTCATTATTTTTTTTTGTAAATCTTGTTTATTGAGTCATGAAACTCTGCAAAAATTAGGCTCGCTAGCCAGCAAAAGGTACAAAATTAACAATATAAGTCATAAAAAACAAGCGTAAATGCAATATAATAACAGCGTAACAATTCACGCTAGGATCGTAAACTCCAATGACTGGTCAGTGTATAAGTTCTGTGTTCCCTTTCCGTGTTTGGAAGTGTTGTAGGCGAGCTTTGCCCTAGAGTGATGTATCAGTGTATGTGAGTATGTATGCGTGTGTACTCGCAAAATACAGCAACTCTTGGTGTTAACACAGCGAGAGGACGAGGCCCATCAGCCTCAGACATGATCTAGGGTGTCTAATAATAAATTGTCACCATATAAGGTATAGAGTAGGCTACCTAGTAGCTTATCAGAGTGGAGAAGACCCACAGGTCCCGCTAATAACTCCATATAAGCTCAAGCGAGTGGAGATAGGGTGGTGAAGTACGTAACCTTTTCCGTCATGGTGACGTGAACGTAACCTTTTCTGTTTCCTGGGGTGTGTGTTTGAGAAGCTTCCACCTGTTTTAGGGCGCTTAGGTGCCCCTTTCTCCATAAATCATTATCTGAGCGCTTATCACTCCGAGGTCAGGAATCCTCTGCTCACTGCTTACTTGTGCATATACATGCTGTATGTAGCCCATTTCTTGTACAGGTGCCTACCCTTCCTCCACGACAGGCACTTATAGCAGAGCTCGAGTATTGCCCACGATTCACTACCCCCACCCACACCGTTGGATTACCCGTGTTTAGCTAGTGCGTATTGTCGTCAATGTTCTGCCGGGGGTGAGTGTCCCTGTTATGCCTACTTGTAATGAGCGCATGTCAATCTTATTGTCATGGGGTCAGTGTGGTGAATTAGGTCTCAGCCAGCCTGTCAGGCAGCCAGGCCAAGAAGGATCCCTGACAATTACACGGATGGTCAGGATCTACCGTCTTTTGTCAAGCCCTAGTCTCTGTGTCCCCGTCCGTTGTCATCGTCACTAAGTAGTCTAGTTGTGTTGTCTGTCTGTCCTGTATTCGGTCCGTCTGGCCCGTTCCCAGGCACACCGGGCCCCTGTGATCTATAAGATGGGGGGTAAGAAAAGGGATTAAGGGGTTAGGAGCCGCGGTTCCCTGAGCATCCATCTCTTGCCGGTACCTGGCAATATATAAAAACCAGGGCGTCCACATTTCCGCATGCTTGGTTCCCCAACCCGTTATGGTGGCATGAGCTTCCTCTGCCCCCTGGATATCTTCCACCCTGCGGATCCATTCTTGTCTAGTAGGCACCGCATTCGTCTTCCAGTGGGCCAGTATGTTGGCCTTTGCGGCATTAAGCAGGTGTCGTAATATCGACTTCTTGTACACCGAGATGGGTCGAGTTGAGATGTGTAGCAATGCCAATTCCGCGTTCCATTCTGGTATGTCTCCCAGGATAAGCGCCACCGTATCCTTGATCATTTCCCAGTAGGGGGTGATATCCCTGCACTCCCACCATATATGCAACACCGTGCCTCGTTCCTCTTGACATCTCCAACATGACGGGGGGAGTGATGGGAAAATTCGGTGTAGTAGTACTGGCGTTCTGTACCAAAGGGAAATTAATTTATAGTTAATTTCCTGATAGTAGGAGCTCATAGAACTCTTGTGTTGCCATAGCATTGCTGCCTCCCACTGTTGGGTGGTGAGTGGATTCCCGAGTTGTTCTTCCCATTGTCGTTTGAATGTCATCGGTGCAGGTGCGCCTCCAATCAGCAAGTGTTGGTATAGTGTTGAGATCGCGTGGTCCAGTTCGGCACCCCGATCGCAGAGGTCTTCGAACCATGTAAGGTCTCTGTGTAATCGGTCATTGTGCGGAATTGAGGCATGGAAATGTTTCAGTTGTAGGTACCGAAATTGGAGAAGAGACGTCCGTGGCCTGTCCTCTAGCAGTGATGAGAGATCCCGTAGTTTCCCCTCTGCCAGGATTGTATGTATGGGTATGTATTCGCTCGCACTCTCGATGGGCCATGCTCCTGCCGGGAGCCCACCCCCTATAGCTTCATTATGCGTGATCGGCAGCATCGGGCTGGGTGTGGGGGATACGTGTTCTTGCCCCCTCAGTGCCTGCCAGCTATGCAGGGTCTGCAAGACCATCCCCTCGTTGTTCTCAAGAGTGGTTTGTCTCCCGGGCCTCCCCCATACCTTCACCTCCAGCGTCGGACCAATAAGGCCCCTGTCCAGTGCCACCCATTGTTTAGTCGTCGGTGTTAACACCAGCCCACCATGTATCCTCGGTTGGCACACGATGTCATGTCGCGTCCGGGATCGTCCCCCGCGCCATATATATTTAATCACCCCCGTTTTCAGGACGGAGAAAAAAGTTGCTGGTATGGTAAGGGGTATCGTTTGCATGAGATATAGGATCCTCGGAAGGATATTAATTTTAATCACGGCAACCCTGCCATGCCATGTGATATGTGGATACGACCAACTAGTTAGGTCTGCAAGAATATTCTTTAGGAGGGGTGTATAGTTGTGGTCTTATTAATTATTAACCTATCTGATTGCATTCACCATTATTCTTATATAAATTTAATTAGTTATGTGATGCCTTATAGAGGCCTACATAGGTTTCTATTGCTGCCAGGAAGGGGCAGGTCTGATGGGATAACAACTGACCCCCTTTTTATTTTATAACTTAGACTGGAACACACCTGACCAGCATAATAGCTACCTATTGATACATTAACAACCACTGCACACACCACGCAGATTAAGCTCCCCTATTACCATCAACATATGAATGCAAGTTAGTGGGTCCTTACCTAATGCCTAGTTAGCTGTTACGCAGCATAATACTCTTTTGGCTAGATAGCACAACGAATCTACTCACTGTTACGAGCAAAACTTGGCCATGAGACCCTTTATTGTTTTTTACTCAAATCACTCTTATAGAAGATTGTTTAGAACTAGCATGTTTACACATTGTGCATCCCAGCATAGCATTTAGCTTAACTTTATTCATACACTCAGTAGATATGCACTCAGATGACTGAATACAATAGCGATACACAGTATAATGTTAACTAAGCTTGTTTCCTACCATGTTAATACTCAACTACCTTTAAACACAAAATCTGTGCTAGACATTGCATGTACCCCTCTGTTAAACTGTCTACAATGCATTGGAGGAATGCCGTTGGGGTACCTCACAACCGACTGTTAAAAGCTTATGCACAACAAAAATAAAGAATTATAAAAAAAAAAAAAAAATTCTATACAGCTCTTTTCTTGTTGCACTCCTCCTCCTCTTTGGATTCCACATGCACCTCAGCTGTCCTGGTTTAATCAGCTAGGAAATTAATCAGTCCTGAACCATTTTGGGTTTGTGTGTAATGAATTGGGGAACACCTTGGAATACCCTTTTGTTCATGAGGAAAACTTTTAGTGCACCTTCATGGAACTTTAGGTAACAATTAAAGGGACACTACAGGCACCAATACAACGGTAATATGATTCAGTACTGGCACTATCTGAGTTGTGTGCATACATTTGATAAGGAAGTTAATTTAAAGCTGTAACTGTACTGAATATTGTACAAAACAAGATTCTAAAATAACAAACGTAGTAGCACTGGTCATCTCCTCTAATCTGGTTGTAGTGGTTATAGTTCTTGGAGTGGTCCTTTAACAGTACGTCTCTTGAAAGGGGTAAAGTTACCTTTATAAAATCCCCTTACAGACTGGAATACACTTATAGAAAATGCATATCTATTTAAAATGCATTTTAATAATCTTTTATAGAAATATCTACAGTTGTAATCAAAATTATTCAACCCATTTTAAAATCAGGTATATTATCAGAATTTACAGACATTCAGCTGTTTGCAGTGGACAAATCAAACTAAAGCAGTTGAAATACCTCAACACAACTAATGTGATTTCCCCAAATGGAACTGAAAATGCAGTGTCAAAATTATAATTATTTTGATTACAACTGTACTACTGTACCCTACACTGTGTCCACTTCATTAAAGTACCCAGATTTAATAGAAACCATGTTGAACACTAGAGTCTGGAACAAAGTAGCTGACATACTTGTATTGAAACTAATCAAGTATTCTCAGTTTTGGAGTCACCATTCGTTGAGGTTGAATTGCTTACAATTGTATATAATACAATTCTACTGCTTATATTAACATTCAGGGAATTTGTATCGCCCAACATCCGAAAATGCATGTACTGCAGGCCAGGCAGTTTGTTTTGGTGTCTAGCCCTTCTCCAGGCAAGTGGCAGGGCGGCTCGAGGCAGGACAATGCTTGGAATAGGGAGTATAAACTCATAGATTGATTGCACACCTCAGTAAATGCTCAGTCACTGTCCTGCGCTCTCTAGTAAGTCAGTGCGTAGCCGCTGGGACTCTCCGCATAAACTCTGACTTAGTGAGTGCCAGAACTGCTAGGAGCAAATACTGAGGTCATAGTCTGTGGTCACGTTAATGAATGTACTTAGTGTATTCGAGAGAGTAAGATATCCAACACACTACAAACAGCCAGATTACACAAACAGACAGCACACAGATTATATATAGTCAATACACACACTTTACATACAGCCAGTACACACATATTACATACTGTCAGCACACACCACAGATACACTACATACATCTAGCATACACCTGATGCACACTACATACTGCCAACACACATTGCACACAGCCAGTACACTCACATTACATACAACAAACAGTGGTGTATCCTGGCTTTGTGCTGCCCTAGGCAGGACAAAACTCAGGCGCCCCCCTCCCCCCCACACCACTCCCACCCAACCCTTCCCCCTGTCCCGCCTTCTAAATACACACACACACACACACACATTCTCTGACAGATACGCATACACTAGCTAACAGAAACACACACTCGCTAACAGAAACACACACACACACACACTAACAGACAAACACACACTCACTAACAGATATACACACTCACAGACACTCACACTAACAGACACACACACTAACAGACACACTCACACTCACTAACAGACACACACACTAACAGACACACTCACACTCACTAACAGACACATACTCACTAACAGACACACTCACACTCACTAACAGACTCACTCACTAACAGACTCACTCACTAACAGACACACACTAACAGACACACACACACTAACAGACAGACACACACACACTAACCCATCCCCCCCCTCCTTACCTTTGGGAATGCTGGGGGGCGGGGGGTTCTGTTTCTCCCTGGGGGTCCAGTGGCTGCTGGGCAGGCGGCGCTGGCGGGCAGCTGGCGAGGGAGCACTCTGCTCAGCTCCCTCGCAAGCCGCAGAGTGAGCTTGGGAGCCGGAGTAGACAGCTCAGGGGGGAGTGCTCCCTCGCCAGCCGACCGCCAGCACCGCCCGCCCAGCAGCCCGTCTGGCTTGTCAGTTAGCCGCAAGGCTAACAAGACATTTGCCCTGGGCATTTGGAAAATGCCGCCCAAGGAAAATGCCTTGTTTGCCTCGCGGCTGACAACAAGCAAACGCCAAACACATTGCACACAGCCAGGACACACATTACATACACTCAGCACACACACTCACTACTTACAGCCAGCAGACACCACACACATTGCATACAAGCAGCACACACATTACACACAACAAGCGCAGACCACACACACACCACACACTACTTACAGACAACACACACTGCGCACACACATTACATATAGCCAGCACACACACTCATGACATACAGCCAGCAGACACCACATACATTACATACAACAAGCACACACTGCGCACGTGCATTACATACAGCCAGCACCTACACTCATGACATATAGCCAGCAGACACCACACAAATTGCATAGAGGCAGCGCACACACACATTACATACAACAAGCACACACCACACACACACAGTACATGCAGACAGCACACACATTAAACCCATCAAACACACACCACACAAATTACACCCAGCTGATACAAACATCACACAGAGTGTGGGAAGAGAGGGGGTTAGACAATAAACTCCAAAAGTTTGCAAATTAAATCCGAATGGAGAAAGTGAGGCAAAAATTGTAGATTAACACTTTAGTCCATAGGATAAATTGATTTTTCTAAAATGTCCAAACCCCTGAACAATGAATAATTGTAAATGCAGTAAATTAAGATGTGTGCACTCTGTTTTGCAGGAACAGTCTGATGCAGATGTGTTGGCAATATAATCCCAAAATGAGGCCGACCTTTCTGGAGATTATCGACATGTTAAAGGATGATCTCCATCCCAGTTTTCAGGAGGTCTCCTTCTACTACAGTGACGAGAACAAGCCACCTGAGACAGATGATCTTGAGATTGATTTTGAAAACATGGAGAGCACCCCTCTGGACCCCTCCTCCTGCTCTCTGCGAGATGATGGACTCAGAGGGAACATCTACGAGGAACACATACCATATACACATATGAATGGTAGTAGAAAGAATGGACGCATCCTGTCTCTGCCTCGTTCGAGTCCATCCTAACATTTAGAACCCTTTGAAGCATAACTATCCTCCGTCAAATCTCAGGACAGAACAATACCCATAGCTAGGACATCAAAACACCAATGCCTAATCAGGTTTTCAATTGTTTCATTGTCCTATTTTACTCATTATTAGTTACATTTTTTTGCCAGTTTTGGTAGGCTGATTATAGGGGCAAACCTGTGAACAGATATAGGGACAGTGGAAATGCTTATTCACACACTTTCTCTCTCAAAGAGGCCTGTCTATTTCCAGTGGTTCTTAACCAGCAAGTATGCATGAATACATACATACATAAATACAGGTGGAGAAAGAAGAAATAAGTCCGAATCTGGATTACTTTAAAGCACACATCTGGATTACTTTAATGTGCAAAAAAAAAAAGAATATTAATTTCTATACATTTATAAAAATGAAGTTCTCACAGAAGGGTTTATTTAAAATCCATCATCTGTGGTGAAATCTGGTTTTTGCAACAGCAGTAAATGAGTACAAGTAAAATTATTGGTGTTTATTCACCTCGGAACTTAGAATCCAACTCCTTTCTCCAAGAGCCAGTAGGGAACTAAAAGTACAAATGTAAAAGAAAAGGTTTTGGAAAACCAAGCTAGACATACCTCACAGAGAAAGATTGGCTTGTCGTGGTGAAGATCAGAGGCGCTCACGGTCCCGTACCACCGGTCCTACTCTGCAGAAACAAAACTCATGTTGGATGTCTAAATGGAGGAGCACAAGCTAGATTGATGAATTTGTTTCCCCTCTAGCAAATGAGTGGGTTTTATATTGACTTCTTAATGGAAGCTTCCGAGGTGGGGCTGAGAGGATGGGAGAAATGTCTCTTCCAAAGGTTGAAACCAATCTTTGGGGATGGTTGCTTTGTTGCTGTTTTTTGTTTTTTTTTGTCAGTTGTTTTTATCAGACCAAAACAGAGGGATTTCTCATCATCCCCCTTTCTTCACCTTTCCAATCTGAAGGCATCGTGTGTAGTTCTATCAACATTTTAATTATGCTTTCTGTTCACACAGCAGTGGAGGCGGGCCAGGTAACTGCAATCAAATGCAGCTGTTCAATAAATTATTTAAACAGTTTATAAGCCACACACCCAGGTGACTTAGGACCTTTTCAGTACAGAGAGGGTTATGTAGAAAATACTGATCCACCTCACTGCCTTGGCTGCTTTGTATGTCTCTCAGGCAGATAAGGGGGATAATTGGTCACTATTAGCTTATGTGGTTCATAGCAAACTTTTTGTTTGTGTTTTCTTTTTATTTTATTTGAGATCAGGATTCCTGTCTGGTGTGTATACTTTAACAACTTAATATATAGCAGTTGCTTTTTTTCCTTATTTTTTCTTTTTAATAACTGTGATTATTATTATTTTTGTATCATTATTTTAATAGGGATTTTATTGGTCAAGCCTTCCCTGTTGCAAAATCTAGACATATGTGGAAAATATTTTCTTTTTGTTGTTACCAATACATCAGGATTTTTTTTATTTTTTTATTTTAAAATTGTTTTTATTTTATATGTAGCCTATTGTATATCTTGGGGTTGACATATGCGTGGGGCAGTTAAGTATGTATCTGTGTGTGTGAAAATATATGTACATAAAATATGTACATAAATACCCAGCCACAGAAAATTTTAAACAGGCGTGGAGTATATATAAAGTAGTATGGTATTTCCCTTGATATCACATCCATTATTAAGATTTAAAAAAAATAAAAAACAGAAACATGTTTAAGATAGGAGGAAAAAAAAATTCACCCAAAACAAAAGACCCCATCTATACCCTAATCCCAGATCACTACTATTATGCGTCACCATGGTTGACTAGTTACTATATTAACCATTAAACACCCCCTTCATTGCCATGTGCCATACAAACAAATAATCAGTTATTTTTCATTTCTGTTACTGAACTGTATATAAGTAAAGGAGTAGTAAACAATGTTAAAACATGTAAGGATATGCTTTTTAAAACAATCACTCCCCATAATTTTTAATTTACAACATCCATCTATGTGCTTTGTTTAAATAATAACTACCCGAATTTTTTAGTTTAGAGCAATTAGGCATATGATATTGATAAGTATTAATTAATTTAACTCTTCCACCAGACCCCTTCTATTTATTTACATAACCATTGTTTTTTTCAATATTACTTCTTCTTATAACTAATGCAAACACAGCTTCTATGAACTTATGTAATGCCAGACTGATGTATCAGGATGCTGTAAGAGTTATCTGGTATCTCCAGAACTGAAGCGATAGCTAAGTGCCCCCTTTTGCTTCATATCTGGCTTTCAATAACAGTATTGTGCTCCATAAAAGTTACAAATACAACACATTACCATTTAAATCCCCCTCTATAGCTATATAGCTCTAAGTCAAAGGCTAAAATTAAGGGATTAGTTCTTAACTTAAAAAAAGTTTAAAATATCTCCTAACATTTTATTTTATTAAAAAAAAATATCAAGGCACACAGTCTTGATTGTAGCATAATTCATCGCTATATGCTGCCGCAGTTTTGTATATAATCTTTTACTGCAGAAAGGCTGGAAGCTGCTGTTGCTGCTACTATCAAAAAAAAAAAAATCACAATGACTTAATATAATATACATATAATATATAGTATATAATATATACACAAAAATACACACAAAGAAACTGTGGAGCTTGTAAGTGAAACTCGGATTTAAAAAAAATAAATGTTTTGTAAAGATATGCAGAATAATATTAATTTATTATTATAGTTATCTGGAAAGCGCAGGTGGCCTCTACAATCTTAATTATTAATCTTAACAGCAGTGAAGAGGATATGCTAGGTGTTTCACATGGCTTGTATGCCTATAAAATATTTTTTACTATAAAGGTCCCGAGGACATAGGGGCTCTACTATAAGTCTATATTCAGTTTTCCCACTTATAGTGATAGAGAGAAGCCTAATGATTAGAACTCTATTGAGCTTCAGCTCCTATTGTATTTGTATTACAGGAATGCACATTAGTGATTCCTCTTTTTTTTTTTAAAGTAATTTTAGCCTCCTGCTCAAACCACCTGCTAGGCCCATACACATACAGGATTATAGACTAAACTGGGGAATTACAAAATGTAAAGTTAAAAACTGAATAGCACAATTAAAACCTCTTACACTAACAGGGTTATTTATTAAAGCTTAATTGAAAGCATGTTTCCATTTTGGTTATTTTGACCTTAAATTTGAAATTCTCACTTTACTGAATAACCCTGTAAGTGGATCTCAACCACCTAGGTCAATTCTACCACACAATCCAAACCAGGTAATTATTTCACAGAATAGGGACAAAGGTACACTTAGTGAAAAGATAATGAAGGTGCCAATCACTGATCATCTTACATTGAATTTAACCAATGTAGAAAGAGAACAGTCATTATTGTGTAACCTTAAGTAAAGGAACCTTCCCATGCACAATCAATTTAAAGTTAAATAAAATGACAAATATTGAATTTTGCAATTCCATGGTCAAATTCTCAGTTTAGCAAATGACCCTGCCAGTGATGGCTGTCTTATGGATCATTGCAGCCTGCTCCAGAATGTTGTTAAAAGGATGGTCTAAGCAGTATTAACACTTCATCTTAATTACGTTATTCTGTGGCACAGATGATACCCCCTGCAGCCTTTTAAATAAAAATCATGCAGTTTGAAAGAAACTACAATCTTTACATTTGACCTTTGGCAATGCCCAGGCACACAGCCGCTATGGGCTTTAGGCACAATTTAATTCAATTATTGAATCTAATTTACGTTTCTCATCAGCATATAATGTATGCTGACAATAGACACTGCAACCAATGTTTCTCATAGCTTCACGGTGATAACCGCACATGTACCATTTGTATGAGAAACACGTAATATCACAAAAGTCATCTGGTATGATAACTTTATGGAAGGCAGATAGGGCTGCCGTGAGAAATCTATCACAGCACAGAATACAGATGTTGGCTATTTTTTTTTTTTTCTTTTACAGAACCCTTGAATCCAGTCTGGTAAAGGAACTCACCTAAATTAAACGTGTATATATAGATATTTATATATATTTTAATTAGAGTGTTCTTTTGACCTTACTGGAGAGGGATTCTGGAATTGTAACCTTCAAAATGAGCCAAGTCAGTGTGAAACAACATTGTATCTGGACAGTGAGTTGATGTTACAAGGTGAAAGTCTCAGAGGGTAAATAAAATATAAGGGTGGAGGGAAACTAAAGGAGGTGTCTATTCACTAAATGCTGACTGACTAGCAATGGCTGTTGAATGTTTTTTCGCTTACACTTTGGATTTTGTAACAGAAAGTAAACATTTTGGAAATTTGTAAAAGGCAAATTCAGTCATTTCAACCAAATCTGCATTTAAATTTGGCTTTAGTTTGGTTGTCTCTATATGGGATAAATGTAAACTTGACAGGTAAGATTTGATCAATGACATAGAACTTTTGGATCGGTGAAGGGATCAAGAGACCATGTTATCTTACATCTCCTTATAATTTAGCTAATTTGGCAATTCACAATCAGCCAAATTGGAACCACATTACCTTTATTTGGTTGATCCAAGTCCCTGATACAGACCAGGGTAATTGCATTAAATGTAACCCCCACCCTAACCTTCAGTTACTATGAGTATACCCTGAGCTATTTGCAGGTAAATCTAACCATTTTACTTAGTTTTCAGTTGATAATGAATACATACATTTTATCACCTGTAGATAACTGAGCTGAATGAAATTGAACTGATGCTTTGGCAAATTCTGCATTTAGCTAATATATAATTTAAAGGATCAGTCTAGGCCACTGTAGCGGTATGGTGTCATTAGTTTGTGGACTCTGAGTTCTTGGTCAAACCCTTCAAACTTTCACCAAAACAGTTCCAGCAAACAGGGGCCTGGACACAGGTAACTTGGTCAAGCCAAGTTTTGGTGAAACAGCTAGAAAACGGTGTGGCCAACAACCAGGGGGTAGTGCATTTAGCCAAATGAGAGGATAACGGTTTGACCAAGTATCAGTAGGCACACAGCCTAATGACACCAAAATCACATGCATTTTATGGTTATTGTGCATACAGTGACCCTTTAAATTTTGATAGCATATATCCTTGGTTTATGCTGCTGAAAGTTTCCCTGAGATAGTACTGCCCTACAAAAATTTGTTTAGATAGTTTGTAAATGCCACCTCTATGGCAATTTCAATGTTTGTACCATCTCTATGGCAATATCTAAACATGTGAAATCTTTTGCTGCTATCAGTTAGAATAACTTTGCTTTCATGTCCTATTTAATTCATCTAGTAACTCTGCAGACTCATAAAATCCACGTTTTAAATCAATCTACTTTTCTCTATTAATGCATTCATTTTCACATTCACGGTTTGTATTCTATTTCAGTGCCTACAAGCTCTCAACTGCATTCATGACAGTTGGATAAACTCTAATATTCTATCTCCTTTTTAAAAAAAAAATATATAAAACACTACAGTTTTAGGGGGACAATGGTACGAAAAAAAAGTATATATATTGTGCTCTTTTGTAATTCAAGAGATTTTTCTTATTAAGAGAAAATTGTATTTATTTTAATATAATGAAGATCACTGTACAGATACTCAGTTAGCTACCATAGTAACAAAGAATTCACATATATATATATATATATATATATATATATATATATATATATATATAATGAAATGCATGTACATTTTTTTTAAATTAGTTGTCTGTAAGGGGTTAGAGGCGTTTTAATTTTATTTTTTAATTTGTTAATGTTTTTGTTTTAGCACACTATCTACCTCAATATGTTGTGTATGGATAGGGGTAACCCTTTTTGGGAGAATAGGAATTTAATTAACGCATCTCGGGTTTTTCACAATACACATGGCAACCCCAGGAGATCCAAACAAAGCGTCAAGGCACTTAAGAAAACATTTATATTGGTTGTGAGCACTCCAACATCTTACACCTACAGGGTTTCGGTGTCTTAAAACCATTGTTTAATTTTGGCTATTTTTATGTATAGAAGAAAGTTGTGTGTTCGATCTCTGATAATTTGATTGTCCCACTAAATACAAATTTAGGTTTTTTTTGTTAGCAATTCAATCTTTATCTCTTTTTTTTGTCTTATTAAGTGACTTAACAGTGTACCTTCAGCTATTGATTTTTAAAATGAAGGTGCAATTCACTTGTTTGTTTCTAGTAGATATGTAGAAGTGGAATCTAGTTAAGTTTCAGGCCCATGTACTGTTTATTTAATCACTTATTAGCTCAGTGGAACTTCATTCAACATGACACCCATGAGAGTTAGGTGTGCAGAACAAGTTTGTAGAGTTACCGTCTAGTTTCCTTGAGCATTTCCAAGTGGAATACTGTTGACTCAGGAACCAATCTTGAGGAAAACTTTTCAAACCTAAGTTGCTGTCAAACGTTTGCCAAATTAATAATTTGGTCATATTCCCATGCAATTTGCATTGACCTCACTTCAGTCCAAGGTTGTGGTGGACCCTAGCAATGTTCTCTCCACGTTGATCCTTTGATCACTTTTTCGATTTATGGGGACAAGTCAGCCCTTTGTAAATAACACTTGTCGTAGTTTTCATGGATGAAACAGAACATTCTGACAGACTCACAAATGCTATTTCCAAAACAAATTATGACCTTTTATTGTGTTTATATTTCTAAATCTGTTTCCCCCTGTAATGTCTCTTCTTTGTCTCTCTTCTTTCTTTCTTTTTTTCTTTCCAATGAGTGAAATTGGTTATGTTGCTCTTTGGTGCCTGTTGATCAATGCAGTTTTCACCCTCCTTAGTTTCCACAAATTTCTACTTTAAAAAAAAAAAAAAAAATCAAATAAATGATTGCATTTTGTCTGCTATCCTCCATAAATCTCTATGATCATGTGAGTGTATGAAAGTCTAGTTCTGCCACTAACCTAAAAACTCATTACCTCTGGGGCATCTAAGTTTCAGAAGTGCAAGTCGAGATGCCAGAATCTTAACACTAAAGTGACAAAACCATGGGAAGTGCAGTGCACTAATGAAATATATTAGCAATTTTGTTTAATCGTTTAATGTGATATTTTAATTTTGTAAGTCACTTGCATAATTGATAGGTGGGATCATGATGTATATGTTTGTTTGTGTATGTGTGTGTGTGTGTGTATGTATATATGTGTGTGTGTGTATATATATATATATATATATATATATATATATATATACACACACACACACATATATAAAATTATTAACCCAGGATTGCGTTAAATTATAAGTGGGTTTTGGGATCTAGATAGATATATATATATATATATATATATATATATGACCAGTTGTTCCATTATGCTATTCTACCACTTTTTTCAGGGGATCTACATACAAAGCTCTGCAGTCCTATCCTGGCATGTAAGGGTTACCTTAAGATCACACAATTTCAATCATTATCTGTGAATAGGGATTTGGTTTCTTAGATTTTTAATTATTATATTATACAAATAAAATCTATTGTTTATAATTTTTTTCTCATCCCTTAAAATGCGTTTTGTTTATTGTTTATTCTCAATGGAATTATGACACACAGTGTATTCTTTTGAGCTCTGCTTTTAAAATCTGTAAGTGTGCTCGGGGCAAGAGAAAGAAGGTAAGGGGGTGGAGCAACATGCATGCGCTAAATCCTGAATTCTCCATTTGAAAGAAGTGTTAAAGATTTCCCATGCAGCAGTACTTTCAGTCTCTTTATGTCATTTAATTGACATATTTTACTATGGATGTGTAATACTATGCATTCATTTATTATTTAAAAAAGTTAAAGGACCACTATAGTGCCCTGAGGATGCCCCCACCCTCAGGGTCCCCCTCCCGCCGGGCTCTGGAGAGAGGAAGGGGTTAAACACTTACCTTTCTCCAGCGCCGGGCGGGGAGCTGTACTCTTCCTCTCCTCCTTGCTCGCGACGTCATCGGCTGAATGCGCATGCGCGGCAGGAGCCGCGCGCGCATTCAGCCGGTCGCATAGGAAAGCATTTACAATGCTTTCCTATGGACGCTTGCGTGCTCTCACTGTGATTTTCACAGTGAGAAGTACGCAAGCGCCTCTAGCGGCTGTCAATGAGACAGCCACTAGAGGCTCTGGAGGCTGGATTAACCCTCAGTATAAACATAGCAGTTTCTCTGAAACTGCTATGTTTATAAAAAAAAAAGGGTTAATCCTAGAGGGACCTGGCACCCAGACCACTTCATAAAGCTGAAGTGGTCTGGGTGCCTAGAGTGGTCCTTTAATCTGGAAGGAATTGTAAAAAATAAGGCCATTAAGACATATGTATCCATGGGCTAATACACTGCAAGTCAGTTGAGTATGAAAACTCTGTAGACTTGAGTTTGAATCTTTTTATTTTTATTTTTTTAACCTGTTTTATTGCTGCTGCTTTTTTGGGAATACTTGTGCAAGGATACCCCCTGAGAACCTCTCTTGCAGAGTTATGTTAAGTGCTTGTGTTTTTGAGATAAAATTAATGTGAATGTACTTTTTTTAATTTTTATTATTTTGCGCCGATTGATATTAGCTTATTAGAAATGTTATTATTATTTTTTTTTTTTTTAAAGAAAAACTGATTACCTCTTGGATCCTTAAGTGTTGCTAATCGTGATTATTCTTTTTAGGCCTAGTTTATCAGAAATTTCACAAAGCTTTTTTGTTACAACTTCAAAGGACTGGGTTTGGCTTTAACCCATTTCACTGCCTGATTAACATATGTCAGTGAAGTAGGTTAATCCATCTTTGCTGGTTCCTTATAAGTTGCTTTACCCAATTGAACCGAGCATTTTCTTCTCTGCGAAACTCAAAGGCTGTGTAAAGCTGTTGCAATGCATCTTCTATTCCAAGCATTGCACTGTATAGTTGTTAATGTGAGTGATGTTAATGTCCAACTATTTGGAATTAAGAATTCATTCATATACGGTCCTTACCAGCCAGCAGAAAATGGATTTATGAGCAATGTTGTGTTTGTTTAACTATTTCCCGTTCTATCATGAATCAATTCACTGTTTTATTCACACTTAATTGTAAGTAATTGAAAACCAAATTGCAGGATTTAGGGTAAAATAACTAATCTGTAACTGTAGACAAGTTTGAGAATTTTTCAAAATCACCACTTTTTGACTACATTTAGCAATTTAGTTTTCAATTCACTAGTCTGATTTTTGTGAAAAAAACAAACTCCAACATATATAAATAGCACCTTCTGTAAATTGTTGGATTTCTTCTTTGCTTTCTCCCTTACATAGTTAGATTTGTCCATGAAGCCATAGTTCAGCTTTAACCTATTTCCCTTTGGCAGTGAATTGATTAATATCCTACGTATCAGAAGGAGGTTCCATTAACTCTTCAACTTTCTGACATGTTAAAAATGTTTGTAATCATGTTTAAAATGTGAGCATTGCTTGGCAGATCGAACATTCTAGAGAGCCAGTTTGGGTCCTTGAAAGGCTTACTGCATCTCTGACAGTGGCTAAGACAAGGAGAGTTAGTTCTCCATCTGTTGCAGAACTACAATTCACATGATGCTGTACTCCTGGTAGAGCATTCTGGGAATTATACTTATATAACAATACATAAAATGGGGTTTGTTACATTTTGGACACCCCTGGCCTAGATTAATAGAATTAAGCCCTACCCAAATGTTGCCTAAGGTTTAGCCAAGCTAACTTATTTGTCATTCCAAAACTTGTGTCAATACAATATACTACCTAGTTCAGTCTTACAATCAAAGGATATTTGTATTAATATTTGGACAAATAATCCTTCAAATTCAATTCACAGTGGGCTGGCTATATGTCATTGCTACTAGCATGACAAAATGTATGCAAGCTAGTAATTATTGAGGTATTTGACCTTGGTTTTTTTTGTGTATACCTCATTTCAACTGCTATCTTGTGCCCCATGTATTTATATATATATATAGATCATGGAAAATAGTCCATTCATTACATACATGTTTAGTTATCTCCAGTCCCGTATCTCTGTGTCATGCCCATTATATTGGCACCACACTTATCTCATATAAGGAAGGGCTTGGGGAGGGGAGAGATTACCCATTGAACCTATCAGTTGAGATTTCTAAACTAACTCTGCAGTGTTCCTGCCAGTTATAATTATTTCTTTTGTCACTTTGTGTACAACCTCTTCACTACTTTAGTTGTGAAGGGGTTTCTTTTGCTGCTTTTTTTTTTTTTTCTTTTTTTTTTCTTTTTTTATGCTCGAACCCTGAAAGTGCTCTTTAAATCCTTCTTCTCACCCCAGCCGTCATTATCAAATACCTCGTTTTAACTCTCCTGCAACTGCCAGTAGAGACATCCACTTTCCACCTTCTCTCTGGTGGTGGAGACGTTAAAATTCCTTTTAAGGATAAAAAAATAAATAAAAAAAATAGTATATGCATCTATATAGATCTGTTGATGCTATATAGATACATGAATATCTATCTTTACATAAAAAGCTATATATGTGTGTATAAATATATATATATATATATATATATATATACATATACACACATGTGCATATGTACATACATATATATGTAAAGATAGATATATCCTATGTGCCATGGTTTGTGAAAAAAAGTAAATTTAAAATGATTTTAAAAAAAAATCTAAATAAAAAAATTCAAAATCAAAGCAAAAAAAGGTGTAAAATAAAAATCTAATAAAAAAAAAAAAGCTCGGTTTATTTTTTCAATGTTTTCATATTAGAGCTAAAACATTTATGTACAGAAAAAAAATATCTTTGACCATTGAAACGAAACATGCTGAGTGTAAATTATTCAACAAATAACTGTTTATATAAAAATTATGAAATAAATTTATCCAAGAGTAACCACTGCTTCCAATTTTATTGCCTATGTTATTATTTTTCACATCATCTTTACCAGAAATGTTATTACGTCTCTAAAATATTTTACATGAATAGGTGTTTGCTATCTACATGCATGCAGAGAATACATGATGCCATGGGAGGCCTGGCAAAGGGGGCAGAAGAGTCTTTTGTAGTCGTAATAGATTGCACCTAAATGGATGAGGGTCTGCAATGCTAGGGGACATGATGGCTAGAAGGTTGGAGGAGATTTTAAACTAGTGGTGGTGTGGAAGGACATAGAAATCTACAAAATGGAGATAGGACAGGAAGGACATGGGCTTTAAATCAGCACAAGGGGGAGGAGATGGGGACATACAAGATCAGAACTGTGGAGGTATGTAATAGTAATAAAAATTCACATACAGTAAAAGTGACTCATAATATTAAATGTTTGCTTACAAGGAGCCTAAATAACACAATGGGGCAACTAGAGGCAATAGCGTACACTAAGCAACATGACATAATAGGCATAACAGAAACATGTTGGGATGAGACACATGACTAGGCAGTTAACTTAAATTGTTACACACTATTTAGAGAGGATACAAAAACAGAAAAGGTGGTGGGGTATGTTAGTATGTCAACCATGAGTTCAAGCCAAATCTTAATCCAGTGGAAGGTGACAAGGAACATGTGGAAGCTTTATGAGTAGATATCTGCTTGGGGCAAAAGAAGGGAAATCATTTATTGGTTGGGATATGTTATAAACCACCTAATGTTCCAAGGGACTAGACAGAGTGGTGATCTATTCAAGGAGAATTTAGCCCCCTTACTGGCTACATTATGCTGGAGATAGCGGAATGGTCCTAGCCATACATATCCTGGCGAGGGAGAGTCCAGGTTATAAAAAAATAACTTCCTTCCCTGCCTACTTTACCTGCTACGGCCATCCCCATCATGGTTCCTAAACCCTTTTTCACCTCCCTCCGCTCAGCGATGGGACACTGCATAAGGAACAGGAAAAGACAAAGTGTTAAGCTCCCTACCCTTATGCAACCTAAAGAAGTGAGGCTTGGCAATGCCGGTGTCAGGATCTTATTCTGACAACTAAGTTCTATGTTCGTTTATTTGTGTTCCTTTAAATCATGTTCCAGGGGGCGTGTCCTGGACGCCGAGCGAACAGGTCGCATGAGCTGAGAGCTCCGCTTGAGCAGGCTTCCAAGAGCAATTAACCCGCAGCAAACCACAGATAAACTAACCTGCAGCCGACATGTCACAGCCTAAAAGCAAAAGGACCACGGACAAACAGGAAAAATCAAACTTTTTCGCGGCGAGAGCCGCACAGAGCAAACACTGGCAGCCGCCAGACATGGCCCAAGATGGCGCCGACAGCGATCACGAAGCTGCCACACAGCCCCAGGAAGGGGAACCTCCACTCACCCACAGCAGGATGAAACACCTCCTCGATGAAATGTCAGACAAACTCCTCCAAAAATTGGATACAGCACTTAAAGACCTCAGAAAAGAGGTACACGAACAGGGACACAGAACATCCCATATAGAAACTAAAATGGAGGGAATCTCAGAAGCTCACAATGCTTTGGCAGACAAATTGGAGGAGCTGACAGCAAAAGTCACAGCACAGGACATCAAGATAGCGGACATGGAGGACAGGGCCCGCAGGAACAACCTGCGCATTAGGGGTGTACCTGAGACGGTGAGCACGGCAGACCTCAACGCGCACGTCACAGGTTTACTTAAACATCTAGCCCCTGACTTGCCCGCGGATACGCTTCTTATGGACAGAATTCATCGCACGGCGAGGCCCACATTTCTGCCCCCAGAGACCCCCCGAGATATACTCCTGCGGCTACATTACTTCCACGCCAAGGAGGCCATTTTGGCGGCTAACAGAGCAGGTAAAACGCTACCAGCCGAATACAAAAACCACGTCATCTACGCAGACGTGTCAGCTTATACCCTTAAACGAAGGAGGGATTTTCAACCCATCACGGTGGCATTGCGAGACCACAAACTGCCGTATAGATGGGGATACCCCACCAAACATTTGGTAACTAGAGGAGGGAAAACAACGGTAATCGCCACGCCTGAAGAAGGGGTACGAATCTTAAAGACCTGGGACATATCCGCAGCGACGAATACACACGATGGCCCAACAGTACCCAGAATCTCCCCGGAGTGGAAGAAAACCAAGAGAAGATAGAAAAACTTGAGAGACTGTAGACCAACATTAACCACCACAGTTCCGCGCCTTGCCATATCAGTTACTAACACGAACTATGACACACCGGTTGGGTAATGTACCGTTTGATAACGGGAGGGGCTGGGAAACTGTTTGGGAGGTGGACGGGAACATTAAAGGACTAGCCGAGGATAGGTCTCCTGAGGGAAGACCTCGCCCTAATACGGCCCAGCCCAAGCACGAAACATAATGCATTAACAGTCCCAGTACTAAGCAAAACAAGGGACAAATGCGTTAAGAAATAGCCAGTAACGCAGGGCCCAGGGGGAGGAGGACATAGAGCATAAATGGGAGGACTAGCACAAAAAGAGAGGGAACTGTATTATAAAAAAAATTAAAAAAAAATGGTACTAGACGCAGGGTTTCATTACGTTAGACACCACTTAGAAGCGCTCGAGTGAGGGAGCTCACACAGGACAGAGGTAGTTGCCTCAACCCCCACGGCACATACAAGCAGTGCCAAGCCGAACTAGAGGCACACACTGAAATGGTTCAGAAGTTTATATTGTCAATGTTTTTGATTGTTACATGTTATGTTTTTTGCACAAATGTTGATGCATATACTGCAGGGCTTGTGGGTAGCCCCAAGCCACTCCCCCAACACATGATGCTTGCAATACAAGCTAGACAAGACCAATGTCCGTCCACTACACTGAAAGGTGCAGCACAACCAACCTTAGGGACCTCCCTGTTCAGCTGGACTCAGCTGGGACGAGCAGGGACCCCCGCACTAATACACGCTTCATCAATTAACATACACGCCCACAACAGACGACCACCGTGAGAATATGCACATATAATGTGCGAGGACTGAATGTCCCCGCAAAAAGACACCTCCTTGCCCGCGAACTCAGAACAACCCGCACTGACATTCTCTGTCTACAAGAGACCCACTACCGCAAAGAGGATTTTCCTAAATCGATGCTTGCAGATTTCCCACACCAATTTCACTCCACTTCCACTACGAAGTCAAAAGGGGCTTCTATACTGATAAGCAAAGATATTACATTTTCCCTGCATAGCCAAGATATAGACCCAAACGGCAGATACGCTATAGTGTCGGGCACATTAAACGACATGGAGTACACGATCGCTAACATATATTCGCCCAACGTCAATCAAAGGAATTTTCTACACAAAATCCTTACCAAACTAGCGAATAATCCATACGACATTACAATACTATGCGGAGACCTCAACCACATCCTAGACCAGAAACTGGACACCACATTACCCCCGCACAGCCGCAGTCACCGACCCCTACAAAGACAATGCAAGGCCATACAAAGACTCCTACACACACACCACATGTACGACACCTGGAGAATCACACACCCCGACGAAAAAGCATACACACACTATTCCCCGGTCCACAACTCATACTCCAGGATAGACAACATCCTGATATCAGGATCCCATTTGAACCAAGTGCAGTCCAGCGACATAGGCCAAATAACGTGGTCTGACCATGCCCCAGTAACACTAGAGCTTAAAGACAAGTATGACTTCAAACACCGTAGCCCCTGGAAAATAAATGACTCACTACTGCTGAACAGACAGTTTAAAGGGGAATTGGCAGAAGAGATGAGGGCTTACTTTGAGGACAATGACACGGGAGGTATAGCAGCCACAGTATGGCAAGCCCACAAGGCTGTCATGAGAGGCCTACTGATTAGGAGAGCAGCATACATAAAGAAAACAACACAAACACAACTTAAGGGTTGGCAAAAGGAACTATATGACTTAAACACGCTAAACCAAATTTCACCTACCGTTGCAGCAAAACAACGCATAACCCACATAGCGAGGCTCATACACCAACAAGCCATAGATCAGGTCAACAGGCACATGACCAACCTAAGGACGACGAATTATGTTCAGGGCAACAAAGCCAGCAAACTATTAGCACTCCGCCTAAAACTCAAGCAAACAAACCAAAAGATTCACCATTTACTAGACCACAAAGGGACAAAGGTCTCAACCCCAAAAGGCATCAGTGATGTATTTGCCAGGTACTATTCGGACCTATACAATCTCAAAGATAATATCGCCACCACACAACCTGAGACACAGGGAATTACAGACTACCTAAGGGGAGTTCAGCTGCCTACGCTGACAACACAGCAACAAGACACACTTAGCAACCCAATCACAATCCAAGAAATGATAGACACAATAAACTCCCTGCCAAACGGGAAATCACCAGGCCCAGACGGCTTTAACAATACCTACTATAAAACCTACCAGACGATCTTAGCACCCCAACTGGTTAAAACGTTTAACGAAGCAACACTCAACAAATCTCTCCCTAGCGACATATTACTAGCACACATAGTGACACTCCCAAAGCCGAACAAGACACCAACAACACCGCAGAACTTTAGACCTATATCACTCCTCAACACGGACGCAAAATTACTAGCAAAAATATATGCCAAGAGATTGGGATCCGTGCTACCCCACATAATACACAACGACCAGGTGGGATTCATCAAAGGGAGGCAAGGGGCCGATAACACCAGGAAGGTCATAACTCTACTGCACAAGATACGTAACCACAACGAAGGGGGGATTCTGGTCTCCCTAGATGCAGAAAAGGCCTTCGACCGTCTGCACTGGGGATTCCTACAAGAGGTCCTGAAGAGGTTTGGGATCCCAGACACGATAGTAGCAGTAATAAAAGCCTTGTATAAAGCGCCAACAGCGCAGGTACTAAACTCAGGATTCCTGTCTGATCCCTTCGAGCTTACTAACGGAACAAGACAGGGGTGTCCCCTATCCCCATTGCTTTATGTGCTAGCCCTGGAACCCCTAGCGACGAAAATTAGGGAAAACACTTCTATACATGGGGTGAAAGTGGGGGGAAAGGAATACAAAGCGAATCTATTTGCGGATGATATCCTACTCACACTCACACAACCCCTAATATCACTGCCCAACCTACTGAAGGAGATCCGACTGTATGGGGACCAGTCGTACTATAAGCTTAATGTCACAAAGACGCAAGCAATGGGGATAGGGGTACCAGGACACATAATAACACACCTAAAAGCCACATTCCCCCTCGACTGGAGGGATGACTCCATCACCTTCCTAGGCTTACGGATAACTAAAACAACAGCCGGACTCCATGAACACAACTATGGGAAATTAAAGAGCGAGATAATCACCACTTTACAAACATGGGAGGACAAATACCTGTCTTGGGTAGGCAGGATAGCAGCCATTAAAATGATGGTGATGCCCAAATTGCAATACCTGTTCCGTACACTACAGATACCACTGACTAACAAGTACCTACAAAAACTCCAACAAACACTAAATAGATTCATATGGGCTAACCGCAGGATCCGAGTATCAACCAAAATACTAAGAAAACCAGTGACAGCAGGGGGGCTAGGAATACCAGATGTGAGCGCATACTACAAAGCGACCCTAATAGCCACGGTGCTGATGACACACAAAGTAGAAGATAGGCCGCAATGGGTAGATATAGAAACACAGTGGACATGCCCAAAAGGGCTACACCACCTATTTTGGATGCCTCACCACCTACGCCCTAAGCCCACGGACATACCCGATACCACAGCACTCCTGCTGAGGACGTGGGATGCCACGAAACCTCAGCTGGGATACACGAAACACTGGTCTTTAGCAACCCCGATACAGAGCATACACATAGCTAATCCCTCATTCAATTACAAACCATGGGAAAAGGGCGGCTGTACGTTAGTCAAACATCTATTTCAAAACACCACTCTACTGCAATTCCCAGACCTCCAGACCAGATACGACCTACCGCCACAATCCCTGTTCTCTTACCTCCAGCTCAAGTCACTCCTGGAACATGACACAGAGGGTACCACACCTAAAAAAGCAAAAAATATTGAGGGAATCTGCACAATCAAGAAGATACCAAATAAACTGATCTCCACCCTATACAAACTACTGTTAGACCCCCCAGCCGAGGATAGAGAGAAATTCCAAACAACGTGGCAAACAGACATAGGCAAAACACTAACGGATGAACTCTGGCAAAACGCGTTTATAGCACATAGGGGCAGATCTAGATGCGCTTCCCACTTAGAATTAATACGCAAAATACAGTACAGATGGTACATGGTGCCTACCAGGCTAGCGACTATCTATCCCAATATGTCTAAGAATTGCTGGAGATGTGGGAGGGAGGAAGGCACGATGTACCACATATGGTGGAAGTGCCCTCCCATTGCAGACTATTGGGGGGAAATAAGCAACATAATTGAAACCGCCCTACATCAAACGGGGAAACTAGAGCCGGAATGTGGACTCCTTTTCATGAACCTAGACAAACTCCCCAAACTTCAAGCCTTCCTAATGTTTCATATACTAATCGCAGCAAACTTACACATTGCAAAAGCATGGAAACAGACAGAAACCCCGAGCATAGACGCAGTGATTCAGCAAATCACAACGAACATAGATTACGAGACAAGGATACACATAGGACTCACAATACAGGAGTATAGAACAGGAGCCAAACAGGAGTGGGACAAATTCCTTGCAAGACATGACAAAGAAAGCAGAGGCAGGAATAAGTCAACTACACAATAACAGGCAGCAGAGATTCAGAAGCAAAAAGGGCGACAACAGCTATTTAGGGAAGGGCACATAAAACCCCTAACGGACAAGAATAAGGGAGAGGACACCCACACTGTACATAGTTATGTTAGTAGATACCCAACGTTAACAAAAGGAGTCAGTCAGAATACTCACT
Source organism: Pelobates cultripes (assembly GCA_933207985.1). Taxonomy (NCBI): domain Eukaryota; kingdom Metazoa; phylum Chordata; class Amphibia; order Anura; family Pelobatidae; genus Pelobates; species Pelobates cultripes. The sequence goes on along the minus strand of OW240916.1, from coordinate 76,624,126 downwards.
AGCCACCAGACAGCATGATGAAGCACTAACAACACGGAACAGGCGACACAAATGAACCAAGGGAGTCTAAGGACTAAGGAGGCTCACCAGAGATAGCCTCTGGGGCTAGATGAGGAAAGTAATAACCCCCCCCCCCCATTCTTCTCCTCCCCCATCTAACCTCCCCTCCCCTTGTGGCAGCCTTACTGCACGCACCAGGCTGAGCTCTCAGGTGTACTAAGAGCAAAGAAGCCCCAGAGTAAGGGGCCGCTTAGACAGTTAAGGCAGAAGGACAGAACAAGCCCCGCACACCGCATTAGATAGATAGCAACATAGGCCACAAATCCTGTGTGGAGGCGATTACTAATGATGTTTATCGATAAATACTGTTGCTTATTGATGTTTAAGCATGTATAACAATGTACTTTACTGATGGGAACTGAATGATGTGATGTTGCTACAACCCTACCCCTTTTCTCTTCTGTACCCCACGTACACTCAAAAATAAAAAATGTCAAATTGGAAAAATAAATCATGTTCCAGCTCTTCACCACTGGTGGCCTCCCTAGCGACTAGTCACCTGAGACTCTCACCTGTATAGCATGAATCCAGTTCTGCTATAAAAGGCCACACCCGACAAACCAAGTGGCCTTTACATTGAAGTTGATGTTCTTACTGAATGACTTCAGATCCTGGCTCATGAGTAGCAACCTGTGACATGCCTTCCTTGCTTCCAACCTGATTCACTTCAAACCTTGCTCCATACCCACCTGGATTGCTAACAACTCTTATTATTCTTCCTATACTGTTATCCCTAGCTTTCTTATTATTTGCAAACCTGTTTATTGTCTTTATAGGGCATATTGCCTTAAAGTTTATTTTTTTCACTTCCCTTCTCCCTATTTTTTCATTCTATAAGTTAACCTGCTGATATGTCAAAACCTACCAATAAAGCCTCTTTAGTTAAAACTGGCCAAAGCCTCCTATCTGACCTGAGCAAGATCATGACAGCCGGACTTCTAACTCTACTATGTGGAATGGACGAACACTAATGTTTATAAACTATGGAAGGTAGTGGAGGAATCGGAGGCAGACAGACCAGTTCTGCCATGGTGACTCTGGGGGGTGTGGATGGAAGAGGGGATTTCCCATACACGCGGCACACCCTACGAATATAGCAGAGGGGCTCAAGGAAACACAGCCTATCGCCGTACCGCACCCCGGCCCTCTTACACGCTAGAGACCTAAATCACATCGACCTCTGCTGGAGGTACGGGAAGGGGGTGGGCACCACACTACATATGGTGGGTACTAGGAAAAAATAAGACCTTACTGGGTGGGAATACACAGTATGCTGTAGAGGTTTTTAGACACGCCGCCTCCCCTGGACCTGGCAGCAATGCTCTTACACCACTCAGGCAACCCCAGATCCAGATATGAGAAATCCATGACCATTCGAATCCTGAACGTAGCCAAACAGGTCCTCTCACAGTTCTGGAAACAGTCAAGTATCCCCCCACCCCTGACATGGTTTACTCAAATGGTTTACTCAAATGGAGGAGCTCAGGCAGTAGAGGAGCTTCACATGGGGGTGGTTAACACCTCTACAGCGTATATGGAGATTTAGTTTCATTGGATCTTGACCACTGCCGCAGCGGACTTTACATCCAAACTGCAACTGTAATTTAACCTGATGGACAAAGAGACCTCATACCAAACCTACCTCTGAGCCCCCTTCCCATTCTTCTCTTTGTTTTCTACTGTCTCCCAGGATCCTTTCCTGCCCCGGGACACCCGACATTAGGGACCCTGAGCAGAGATCCCTCGCAACAGATGGGACCCGCAACCCTGAATGTTGCGCACTGATGCTTGACTAAAAACCCAGAGATAGGAAATCACCAACTAAGGGTAAACCCAAAATACACTGCATGAACCCAATCTAAAATCTTTCCTAGGTAACGGGTTCCACAGATACCACTACAAAGGCAGGTTCTCTGTATAAGCTGATAATAGCACATTTACTACATATACGCAAAACGGATGACAGACCCTAAATTGCTGATCCCACACATGACTATACGTTATTGTATTAATGTATGTAGGCTATAGGACCTGCGAGTCCATCACAGTGATGCATCACAGACCTGCATGTCTCTGAAGTATGCCTTTAATAATATAATTTTTCTTGTCAGTCGGATGTTTTATATAATTGATGGGACATGCGAGTCCACAGTGTACTTCTTATTACTACGAAACATAAGATAAATGTTGAATAATATTCAATAAAAATATATTTACAAAAAAAAAATAAACCACCTAATGTTAATATTGATCAGGAAGAACAGCTTTTGGAGCAAAATTGGAAAAGCTGCACATCTAGGTAACACATTAATTATTAAAGATTTTAACTACCCAGACATAAATTGAGATAGACTAATAGTTCAGAAAGGGGAATCAGGTTTTTGAACATGTTAAATTACACCTTTAGGTCACAACTGGTACAAGCACCAACTAGAAAGGATGCTTGTCTGGACCTGGTTATAACAAACAATTTTTTTTCTTTTTTTTTTTCAATTTACGCTTTATTGAATTTTTCTCAGAAATAACAAACGATTTTAATCTTTTAACCCACATTCAAGTACTTGGGAAATAGTGATCACAATACGATGTCCTTCAAAATAAACTCCTAAAAGCAAAGGCACATGGGGTATTCTAAAATATATTTTTAAAAGGCCAAATTTAATAAGATAAGGTCAGCTATACAACATATTGACTGGCATAAACTCTTTAGTGAAAAAAACCCACTGAGGTTTAATGGAATATCTTTAAACATTTATTAGAAAGGTACATTTCTCAGTATGTACCAATAGGTAATAAATATAAAAGAAACAAATTAAAACCAAATGGCTTAGTGGGAAAGTGAATGCATAAATTAAAAATAAGAAAAGGGCATATAAAGCATCCAAATCAGACAGATTAGAGGCATTCTATATAAGATATAAGGAAGCCAACGATGCATGCAAAAAGGCACAAGTACTTAAAGCGGCACTGTCATGGTCGAATCCTGTTTTTTTTTACCCACCTCCCGACGCCACTACATCTAATTGTCCCCCTCGTCACTCCCAAATGTCACTAAGCCCCCCATATTACCTATTTTTGCATCTTTATTTTGTGCCCGGACCTAGGTTCTGGGCTCCACCATCTTTGTGTCAGTAGATGAAGTCCCTGTGGGACACATCATCTGCCCACACTAGGTATCGCTCTGAAATTCCTGCGCATGCACAGTAAATACTTGAGCATGCGAACAGGAATTTCATCTATTCATTTATTCAGCAGAAAGAATAGAAGGAATAGAAATTTCAAACGAATGAACGAAGACCTCTTCGTTCGTTTGGTTTATTACAAGGAGGGAGCTACCGTTGCCACTTCTTAAGCCCCCCATGTCCTCCCTCAATCTATGGGGGTCAATATGCATAGGGAGATTAAAATCTCCCAAATGGGGGGCAGGGCATCATAGCATAAGGAAGATTAAAATCTCCCAAATGGGGGGCGGGACCTGGCCGCTGAGCTGAGCGGACGCAGGCAACATCAGCTCCTGCCACAAATGAGAAATTAAACCACATTTACCTGCACAGCCACCTAAACTAGACACCCACGAGCTGACATACGTCATGGGAGCCTGAGACCATCATAATGATGCCACACAAGTGGATATCCCGCTCGGCCATTACATGCGGCCTAAATGCATGGGCGGCCCGGGGGAGACGGCCGCTCTCCCGTCGCCACCACACTCGGCTGACAATCTGCAGAGCCCACGTTCCCCCCCTAAGGACCGGTGGGGGATATCCCAGCCCACACCGACCTGGCTTACAAGATGCCACACACATCGATGACACCAAGCGGCCTACTTCCTGCTTGCAACATGGTGGCGGAGGACCACGCGCCCAAGCTAGCGCCCTACCAGCCACTGCAAGAGCTGCTAGACGCCTTATTTCTGCGCTTCTGGGAGACACTGGAACGGCGAACAACCCAACCACCGCCTCCCTGTGAAGGAGATGTGGAGGGGTGCAGAGAGGAGAGGCGGAATGGGCCCTCCCAGGGCGCAGCTACACAGCATATACCCAACGGCTCAAGCCCATCTGGGCCAAAGGTCATGAGGATAACCCCTCCGAGGCACAGGCCACAACGCCGGAGAGCCACACGCCGCTGGCGGGGGAAGAACACCAGGCTCCTCCGTAGCGCCCGAAGAGGAAAAGACCCGGCCTCCCAGAGCATCCGAGTCTGTGGTCCAAATGTGCCAACCGTCAACAAGGCCTGGAGTGGGGGAGGGACCCCCTGCCACACGTGCACCCGTTCCGCTCACCGGTACCCCCAGGTGCCGCCTCCCAGGAAGCCCTGCAAAGGTATCGGCTGACTCCATCGACCTAACAATCAGCCACACTCCCCGATCCCACACTCCACCATATGCCGCAACTGCACTGATGACTCGATATCAAACCTACTGCCAGTGGCCATTTCAGGCATTTGAACTTGGACTTACCCTCACATGTGGGACGTTGGACTGCCAAAATTATGCACCTAAAAGCAATGAGTAAGCTATCCTCTTGTCCCCCACTTAGGTTCAAGTTAATGGCATCTGGCGAGCGTCACTAAACCTAGTCTTACCGCTGCACAGGGTGGCTCTGCAGGGAAGGGAGATAACCAGCCACTATATCAACCTACACAGTTAGCTTGCCAGCTCGGTGTATATGCACCTGTACGTTTAGATTCAACCTGTTATCAGTTTAATCTGTTTGTTTTTGCTACTAGCTAAAGACAGCTGACTTGTATTTTATTTCAACCTGTTTTTAAAACGCTAGCGTTAATCAACATACAAAAAATAAAAATGAGGCATTCATTTTCTGGAAATGTAATCAAACAATGCTTTCGCTGTCTTAACCCTAACCCTGTAAAACACCCATGCATTTCCCTTATTCTGTACCCATCACATATGCCTTAATAAAAGAAAGAATAAAAAAAAAATCTCCCAAATGCCCCTACTAGCTATGCCGTGAGTAGGGACATGTCTACTAAAATGTGAGCAGCCAGGGATGGGGAGCAGGGGGAGGACATTAGGTCCCCCCATTGTCATTTAGGGCCCCCACCCGCCGCTCAGGGGTGGGGGCGGGGGGAGGACGATAGGTCCCCCCCACTGTCATTTAGGGCACCCACCCACCGCTCAGGGGAAGGTGCGGCGGGGGCAGTTTAAGAGCAACCACTCACGCGGCACGGGAGGGGGATACTATATTTGTTTTTAAAACTGTTTACTAGACATGCCCCTACTCGTGATATAGCGAGTAGGGGCAGAATTTACTAATACTAAGTAATTTTTAGGGCGTTATCTACTAAGCGGCTGCAAGATGCTGCCGCGGCACGAACCGGATCAGAGTTTCATTGCGTCCAAACTGTTCTCGTTCTGCTAGGACGAAATTCAGTGGTTTCGCCGGCATTCTGTCTAAATGACAGGACGTTCAGGAATACTAACAGGAAGCATCGCGAGATCACAGAGGAAAGGTAAGAATTGTGGAAATTCTTTCAGGAATTGTACTGGAAGATTGGAGGAAGGCAGATGTGGTTCCTATATTCAAAAAGGGTTCAAAATATTTGCCTGGAAATTATAGACCTGTGAGCTTAACTACTGTGACTGGGAAAGAATTTGAAGGGTTTTTAAAGGATAATATTCAAGGATTCATTAGGAGGAGCAATGTTATTAGCAATAATCAGTACGGTTTTATGAAACATAGGTCATGTCAAACTACCCTAATTGCATTCTACAAAGACGTTAGTAGAAGTATAGATCAGTGTTGCACTAGATGTGATCTACTTGTATTTTGCGGAGGCATTTGATACAATTCCTCATAATAGATTAGTGTACAAACTAAAAAAAAATTGGTCTAGATGAAAATTCTTGTTCTTGGATAGAGTTGTCATTAATGATACATTGTCAAGCTGGACAAAAGTGGTAAGTGGTGTCCCTCATCGTTCTGTTCTTGGGCAGTTTTTATTTAACATATTTATGATCTTGAAATAGGTATTGAAAGTCATGTTTCAGTGGTCACAGAAGACAAAAACTGTGTAAAAGAATACAATGTGAGCAGGATATTGCTCTGCTGCAGTGGGATTTAGATAGATTGGGGCACCGGGCACTCAAATGGCTGATGAAATGTGGAAAAATGCAAAGTTATGCACATCGGGGTAAAGAATGCACAAGCAACTTACACCCTAAATGGTAGTGAATTGGTAGTGAATTAGGGATAACAACAAATGAGAAGGATTTGGGAATTATTTTAGACAAAAATAAACTAGGCAACAATATGCAATGTCAATCAGCAATTGCTAAGGCCAGTAAGGTATTGTCATGTATAAAAAGGGGCATTAATTCTTGGGATGAAAAAACTATTTTGCTTTTTTATAAATCACTGGTAAGACCACACATTTAACTTGCTGTGCAATTTTGGGCACCTATTTTAAAGAAGGATATTATGGCACTAGAAAAGAGTGCAGAGACGGGCTACAAAACTGATACAAGGAATTGAGCTTTTTAGTTATTAAGAGAGATTAACAAATTGAAATCTCTTTAGAGGGGGTATGATATCCATATACAAATATATTTGGGGTCAATACAAACCATTGTGTGGAAATCTATTCTGAAAATCTATTCATAAATACAGTAACACATATAGACTGTAAGAAAGGAGATATAGTCTAGGCCAAAGGAAAGGGTTTTTTACAGTAAGAACAATAATGATGTGGAATTCTCTGGCTGAATAGGTGGTTTTATCAGAGTCTATACAGATGGTTAAACAGCAATTGGATAAATACTTGCAAAAGCGTAACAAACAGGGATATAAATTTTAATTAGGGGTGGCAGAGCTAGCTGAGGAACAGAGCAGACACACTCTCTCGAGTTCTCTGCCTAGTATTAAGAAAACTGAGGTCTTGGAGTAGAAATTGGAATGTTACCCAGCTACAAAAACCCTCATTCGGTAGAGGGACAACAATGGGTAGGAAGCATAAAAAAACAAAAGCAGACAAAGGCCCCATCAGCCGCGACATCGGGAACTACTGTGGTGCCCACAAAGGTCTGCATGGCACAAGATGGGTTTCTCTTTTGACCCACCACCTTCACCCAAGCCTCCACACACTACCACTGAGGAGCAGATCACAGTTGCCCTACTAAAAGGCATGCTGGCAGAATTTAGAGCCAGCATCACGGCCAACATGGCCTACATTAAGGACGCAATAGATGGAGTCACCTCCCGGATCACACTGTTGGAGTCTTCATCTAGCACCCATGACTTCAGGATAACATAATTGGAGCACAAATTGGGAGAAATACAGAAACAGCATCAAGTCACCAAGGACTGAGTCACGGCATCCCAGACTCTGTAAGCCTGTCAGACTTACCACATTTCATCAGACGCCTGCTTGCCCTTATACTACTGCCTAATCAGGCCAATGCGGTGTGACTAGACAACATTTTCCGTGTACCGAAACTGGTGATGACGACGACTTCAGCACATTTGAGTCTAATGATCCGTTTCAAGTCTCTTCAAGACAGCTGGCAGCTGTACGGTGGAAGACTTCCTTATTATTAAAGGGTCACATTGAGTGGTGCAAGACCCTGCAACCGCTCTTACAATTCCTCCAAAACAAGAGCATCTAGTACTGATGGGGAACCCCAAAATTGATCTCATTCACACATCAGGAAACTACATACAGAGCATGGAATTACTTGGAACTGGACACCCACAGGGGGCCATACAACCCCCCCACGTACAGAAGGGGCAAACCTTTTCTGACTGTATTATTCTACAGTGGTCGAGTACACTCAATGGGCACCCAGGCAACTACCCTCTCCATGAGAGGAGACCAGAGAGGCTGCAATTTATAGTGTGTATTCTATATTGAAACAAGGGACCGCCAAGACTGCAATCCCCCAAGAGTAGCTTAAAGTTGATGATGTTCTGCTCTGTTTTCTTACGAATTCTTTTCCGTTTCCTTACGATTTCTATTCATTTTCCTTCTGATTTTATTGGTCCTATTGACCTAGTTAATATTCACTCATTATACTCTGTTGTAGCCTGGACCTACCGTTGTTTCTCTTGATATATAGCACCTCCAGTCAGGCTGTCACATGGCCTTAATTAAACCCCCACATCCCCTCCATCCTCACCTGACACCTGTTGGCGTATCTGGTTACACTCGTAGAGTCAGGTGTGCAGAGAATAGTCTAATATATTGAGCACCAAAACCCTACGTTGTACCCTTTTTACTGGTACAGGATCTACTAGACAGCCAAGCTGTTAAATGGACACTATAGTCACCAAATTAACTTTAGCTTAACAAAGCAGTTTTGGTGTATAGATCATGTCCCTGCAGTCTCACTGCTCAAGTCTCTGCCATTTAGGAGTTAAATCACTTTGTTTATGAACCCTAGTCACACCTTCCTGCATGTGACTTGCACAAATGTGAAAGTAGGAAAGTGGTAAACTGCGCCAAAAGAATTTCAATTAATCATATCATACATACATATATATAGATCTCAGGTAGTTCAGCATGAAACAAAACCTCAAAAAGAAAAATAATAAGATAATAGTGCAATATGCTTAAATATTAAACGGTGTAATCTAGAACAGACTTAGTTTTAGATAAAAGGCAAACTCACACGCTGTATAACGCCTGGATGGTACAATCCCCGTCTTAGGATCTGTAGATGGTAGGATGTCCAAAACTCAGCAACCATATATATGGGAGAAAGAAAAACAGAATACACAAACCAATGGTGTAATCTTAAAAGCCAAAAGTTAAAGAAGAAAATGTAGGTATCCTACTTACAGTTTCCAGAGCAATAACTTGCTCTGGTGATGATGGCTTGTGGTGGTATCATCCCCACCAAAAGGATATATGGATATATCAGGAAACCAGCAGCACCAAAAAGCCAAAGGATTGGATAAAAAAGCTTCCCTTTATTTAACAAAAAATATATATATAAATATATTAAAACATATAGGTTGGTTTTTTAGTGAGCGCCTAAACTCTTTTTTTTCACATGTGACTTGTACAACCTTCCTAAACACTATCTGTAAAGTGGCATCTAAAGTTTATCCTTCCTTTATTGCAAGTTCTGTTTAATTTAGATTTTCTTATCCCCTGCTATCTTAATAGCTTGCTAGACCCTACAAGAGCCTTCTGTATGTTATATAAAGCTCAATTTACAGAGAAAGAGATACAATTGTTTAAGGTAAATTACATCTGATTAAAAGTGAAACCAGTTTTTTTTGTCAATCAGAGTCGGGGGAGGTGTGGCAAGGGCTGCATAAACAGAAACAAAGTGATTTAACTCCTAAATGGCCTTGAATTGAGCAGTGAAACCTGAGAAGCATGATCTATACACTAAAACTGCTTCATTAAGCTAAAGTTGTTTAGGTGACTATAGTGTTCCTTTAATGTTTACTAGGCATGTGCATGGGGAAAATATTCGGCTCGGTTCGGCATTCCGAAATTTGGGACTTCGTCAATTCGGCACTTCAACACTTCGGAAACTTCGGCACTTTGCCACTTTGGAACTTCGGCAACTTCGGATCTTAGACACTTCGGAACTTCGGCAACTTCAGCACTTTGGAACTTCGGAACTCCGGCATTTCGGGACTTTTCTTGCAGCCGCTTGGTAGATAACTCCCTAATTCCCACGGTATTAGGGAGTTATCTACCAAAAGGCTGAAAGACCTAAATTGGTCTTTCAGCTAAATTTACTAATACAGGGAGTGCAGAATTATTAGGCAAATGAGTATTTTGACCTCATCATCCTCTTTATGCATGTTGTCTTACTCCAAGCTGTATAGGCTCGAAAGCCTACTACCAATTAAGCATATTAGGTGATGTGCATCTCTGTAATGAGAAGGGTGTGGTCTAATGACATCAACACCCTATATCAGGTGTGCATAATTATTAGGCAACTTCCTTTCCTTTGGCAAAATGGGTCAAAAGAAGGACTTGACAGGCTCAGAAAAGTCAAAAATAGCGAGATATCTTGCAGAGGGATGCAGCACTCTTAAAATTGCAAAGCTTCTGAAGCGTGATCATCAAACAATCAAGCGTTTCATTCAAAATAGTCAACAGGGTCGCAAGAAGCGTGTGGAAAAACCAAGGAGCAAAATAACTGCCCATGAACTGAGAAAAGTGAAGCGTGCAGCTGCCACGATGCCACTTGCCACCAGTTTGGCCATATTTCAGAGCTGCAACATCACTGGAGTGCCCAAAAGCACAAGGTGTGCAATACCCAGAGACATGGCCAAGGTAAGAAAGGCTGAAAGACGACCACCACTGAACAAGACACACAAGCTGAAACGTCAAGACTGGGCCAAGAAATATCTCAAGACTGATTTTTCTAAGGTTTTATGGACTGATGAAATGAGAGTGAGTCTTGATGGGCCAGATGGATGGGCTGGATTGGTAAAGGGCAGAGAGCTCCAGTCCGACACAGACGCCAGCAAGGTGGAGGTGGAGTACTGGTTTGGGCTGGTATCATCAAAGATGAGCTTGTGGGGCCTTTTCGGGTTGAGGATGGAGTCAAGCTCAACTCCCAGTCCTACTGCCAGTTCCTGGAAGACACCTTCTTCAAGCAGTGGTACAGGAAGAAGTCTGCATCCTTCAAGAAACATGATTTTCATGCAGGACAATGCTCCATCACACGCGTCCAAGTACTCCACAGCGTGGCTGGCAAGAAAGGGTATAAAAGAAGAAAATCTAATGACATGGCCTCCTTGTTCACCTGATCTGAACCCCATTGAGAACCTGTGGTCCATCATCAAATGTGAGATTTACAAGGAGTGAAAACAGTACACCTCTATGAACAGTGTCTTGGAGGCTGTGGTTGCTGCTGCACGCAATGTTGATGGTGAACAGTTTAAAACACTGACAGAATCCATGGATTGCAGGCTTTTGAGTGTCCTTGCAAAGAAAGGTGGCTATATTGGTCACTGATTTGTTTTTGTTTTGTTTTTGAATGTCAGAAATGTATATTTGTGAATGTTGAGATGTTATATTGGTTTCACTGGTAATAATAAATAATTGAAATGGGTATATATTTGTTTTTGTTAAGTTGCCTAATAATTATGCACAGTAATAGTCACCTGCACACACAGATATCCCCCTAACATAACTAAAACTAAAAACAAACTAAAAACTACTTCCAAAAATATTCAGCTTTGATATTAATGAGTTTTTTGGGTTCATTGAGAACATGGTTGTTGTTCAATAATAAAATTAATCCTCAAAAATACAACTTGCCTAATAATTCTGCACTCCCTGTACTAAGTACAAATTACTTAGTATTAGTAAATTGTGCCCCTACTCGCTATGCTGCGAGTAGAGGCATGTCTATTAAACAGTGAGCAGAGGAGGCTCCCGACGGGCAAGGGGACCCCCCCAGCGGTACAAAGGTACCCCGCGTGGCCCACGAGGGCCCACTTACCGCCCCACCTCCCCGCCGGCCGCAGGGGACCTGCACCGTTGCATCATTAAAAGTAAGTATTACTGGACCCCTATAAAATGACGCTGAGTTTCAGTGTCAAATATGACACCACTATATATATAATATATTGTATTTTTTGTAATTTTTTTTATTTTATTTTTTTGTTTTGTTTTTCATTTATTTTTAAGTATAATTCATAAGTATACAACAGGCTTGAGGAGCCCCAACAGCAGTCCCCAGGCACTTCAACATATATAGAACAGTGGGAAATATGAGATATTGTGCACAATTTTATGGATAAAATAGAGAAGATGAAGTGACAGGCTAGAAACAGTACTGTTATAATAGATGTCAGTAGAATGATGAAACAAAATGGTGTAGCAATCAGGCTATGTGAACTAGCGTGGTTATCATAAGTGCTGTGTATTCTAACAAGCTGCAATGTACATGTATACAGATTTGTGAGTGGTTTGATAGGTAGAGTTGGGAAGACTTGTGTGGAGAATGCAGAGCGTGCAACAGAGAGAGCAAAAATATTGAGCAGTACACAGCATTATCTGTGTAGTATGGTGTTTCACTATGTGATGGTGCATCCATGTGTCAGAGTTTGCCACTGGGACTAGGCTTTAGGCTTGGAGCTTTAGGTGTTGTAAGCGTTTTGGAGGTAAGAGGAAAGCAAAAGGTTGACAGGTCAAATTAACTTGGATATTAAAGCAGTTTCAGGGTCATTATACGTATTGTAAAGTCTGACACAGTGGGCCATCATGCTGCAAATGTCCCCTTTCACCCGATTCCAGAAGTAGCCAGATCACCACTGTGGATAGGGGGACAGGTAGAGTCCTTCCGGGCAGTGGCAAGCTCCCATGTTGTGGCTGTGTGGTACCGGCTCGGTCCCACTTTAGGAGATGATCTCCAATCTTGACCTTGTGTATGGCACTGATCTTGCTGAGCGGGGACCACAGGAGTGCTCCGTTTAGGGACTTGCGGCTCTGTGCTGTGAGTGGGAGATCTTGTCCGAGTATGCCAGGGCCCAGACAAGTGATCGCTGATGGCTGAGCGATGTCTTCGAAGTTGGAGTGCCCTGATCTGTACTGTGTGTGTTTTATTGTTTCTAGACATGTGCAATTCGTTTCGGTCCGAATTAAAATTTGGCCGAATTTCGGATAATTCGGACATTCGGGTGCTTCCGAATGTCCGAATAGCTGAATTGCCGAATTGCTCAACTGCCGAAGTTCCGAGGTGTCAAAGTGCCGAAGTTCCGAAGTACAGTATTGCCTAAGTACTAATATACTTACCCAGTGAAAGAACAAGAATGTTACATTGTATACAATTTCAAATAAAAAGCATACAAACATAGCCAGGATTCAGCTGTAAGCATTTGTAACACTTACAACAATCAAGTAACACGCATTCATATAAAATGTAAGTTGCTTAGCCAGTCAGTGTAATGACAGGAATGAATAAATAGATAACTCCCTAACTCCCACGGTATTAGGGAGCTATCTACTAAAAGGCTGAAAGACCTGAATTGGTCTTTCAGCCAAATTTACTAATTCTACGTAAAGATTACTTAGTATTAGTAAATTATGTCCCTACTCGCTATACCGCATGTAGGGGCATGTCTGTTAAATAGTGAGCAGCCTTTGAGCAGCCTTTAAAAAAAAAAAAGTCCCCCCTCCTGAGCCCCCACCCGCGACGTGCGAGTGGGGGCTTTTAAACTAAAGGGAGGACCTATAGCCCCCCCAGACCCCCACCCCTAAAGTAATAAAAGGGGGGAGGACCTATTGTCCTCCCCACCGGCCCCCACCCCTGAGCGGTGGGTGGGGGCCCTAAAGTAAAAAAAAGGGGGGGAGGACATATTGTCCTCACCCCTGGCCCCCACCCCTAATGTCCTCTCCCCTGGCCCCCACCCCTGAGCTTTGAGTGGGGGCCCTAAATACAAATTGGGGGGGGGACCTAATGAAGAGACTGACAGGTAAGTCTCTACATTTACCTGTCACAGCACTCTGGTTGGTTTGAAATCCACCAATCAGAGTGCTCTGTGTCATTTTACACGGTGTGGGAAAGTTCTTTGGAATTTTCCCACGCTGTGTAATTTGACTCATAACTCTCTGATTGGTTACTCCACCAATCAGAGTGGGTTAAGAAGATTTTAGAAGAAAGAAAACATTGAATGGTAATTTTAATTTTATTTTTACGTGTACTTAGTTAAAGGTCCCCCGTCATTATTTTTAGGGTGAGGGGGGTAGGTAAGGGGTTTATTTTTTGAGGGAGGGGGTGACTAGGGGTTTGGGGACCCCTAGTCATCTGGGTGGGGAGGGGGGTTAGATTTGTATTTAGGGCCCCCACCCACCGCTCAGGGGTGGGGGCCAGGGGGGAGGACAATAGGTCCCTCCCCCTTATTCTTGATTAGGGCCCCCACCCACCGCTCAGGGGTGGGGGCCAGGGGGAGGACATTAGGTCCCCCCCTTATTCTTGTTTAGGGCCCCCACCCACCTCTCAGGGGTGGGAGCCAGGGTGGAGGACATTAGGTCCCCCCCTTATTCTTGTTTAGGGCCCCCACCCACTGCTCAGGGGTGGGGGCCATGGTGGAGGACAATAGGTCCCCCCCCCTTATTCTTGTTTAGGGCCCCCACCCACCGCTCAGGGGTGGGGGCCAGGAGGGAGGACATTAGGTCCCCCCAATTTTTATTAAGGGCCCCCACCCGCCGCTCAGGGGTGGGGGCCGGTAGGAGGACAATAGGTCCGTCCCCCCCTTTTTACTTTAGGGCCGTCACCCGCCGCTTTTTTAATACTGTTTAATAGACATGCCCCTACTCGCGGTATTGCAAGTAGGGGCAAAATTTACTAATACTAAGTAATTTTTACTTATTATTAGTAAATTTGGCTGAAAGACCAATTTAGGTCTTTCAGCCTTTTGGTAGATAACTCCCTAATACCGTGGGAATTAGGGAGTTATCTACCAAGTGGCTGCAAGAAAAGTCACGAAATGCCGGAGTTCCGAAGTTGTCGAAGTGCCGAAGTGTCTAAGTTCCGGAGTGCCGAAGTGTTCAAGTGCCGATGTTCCCGAAGTGTCGAAGTGCCGAATTGCCGAAGTCCTGAATTGAAGAAGTCCCGATTTTTGGAATCCCGAACCGAGCCGAATATTTTCCCCATGCACATGCCTAATTGTTTATTTAATCATGCATATCTAGGCGTTTAGGACCCACCGTAATTGGAGTACTTTGGCGCAGTGGTGGGCTGCATACATCTTGGCCATTTATGTATGCCTAAATCTACAATGTTTAACATATATAGTATTTAGTTATGTCTCCTCTTGTTTTGCCTTGCATCTCTTGTCTTGTTTTATTTTGTCTTCCCAGTTCATGTACAGTCTTGTCCTGCCCTGTTCGTGTTTCCCTCATGTCTTGTGTACATGTTCTGGGTTCTGCTTTCTGTCCTGCTCTGGTTCTGGGTTCTTCTAGTCTTGTTTTCTTGTTAGGTGCCTTTTCTAGTCTTGCCTTGTTTCTAGTACTGGATACATTTCTGCTGCAGTGAGTGTGTATGTCTGTTAGCTAGTGTATGTGTGTCTGTCAGTGAATGTGTGTGTGTGTGTATTTAGAAGGCGGGCTAGGGGGAGGGGGATGGCTCAGGAGGCCCTGAGTTTTGTCATGCCTAGGGCAGCACAAAATCAGGATACACCACTGGGCACCATACAAGTATTAATAAAGCCCTGTGTGATATATTGGCATTATACAAATGATACTAAAGCACTTGGAAGAATATTGGCACCGTACAAATGATAAAGCCCTGGGTGATATATTGGCACTATACAAATGATAATAAAGAAACTGAATGTTTAAACATTTAATTACTATATGTTAAAGGTATCAGGCAGATTTTTGTAACGTGAAGCCCAGAAGTCTAAAGAAATCCATATAATGTAGAGGAAATACTTTTTTTTTTTTTTATTAATTCTAGTGGGATGCAGTCTAACTGGGATAGAGGGAGGAATAAAAATGGGGGTCACAATTTGCAATAGTCAGGACTTCAAACGTGACATATGTGTAGTAAATGACAGGGGGGAAACGTTATCTACGAGAAGGTACAACTGTTATTGTTGTTCTAAGGAACTGCATTCCATACAAAATGAAAACATTCCATACACTGAAAAAGCGTTCGAAAGACGTAAAACTACAACTACCGGCATTCCACACTGGTACAGACGCTTGATGGCGTAATATGTGTGCGACTAGCCAATAGCGTTGCTTTACGGAGACTCGGGGAAAAGCTCAGAGGTGAGCAAGTGCCTAGTGGGTGTATTGAGGGATCGGGGCATTAATATGGTGTGAGCAGGGCAGAGGAGAGGTTTTTAGGACACAGCAGCACAGTAGTTCCCTGGAATTTATATCGAGAAATAGCTGGCACTATGAGGGGAGGGCTGCAGAGATGGAAGTGAAATATCAGGGAATTCTTGAAATTTTATATTGCAGAACCCTTTATTATTTGGATTAATTATTCTATCCTTGCATATATTTTAGAATTATGTACTAAAGGAACATTGCAGTCTGTAGGTACAGTGTGTAGGTAAAGCATATGAAAAAATCTGTAAAAAGAAAATTGGCTTTGTGAAATGAGGATTGAAGTGTAAAATAGCCGAAATTAGAATTTTCACAGCTCATCAATTGTGCATATTATTATTCAAGTCAATACAATTGACTAGTCAGTAAACTTTATAATTAATTTTCATTGCTTCAAATTTAAAGGACCACTCTAGGCACCCAGACCACTTCAGCTTAATGAAGTGGTCTGGGTGCCAGGTCCAGCTAGGGTTAACCCATTTTTTTCATAAACATAGCAGTTTCAGATAAACTGCTATGTTTATGAATGGGTTAAGCCTTCCCCCTAATCCTCTAGTGGCTGTCCCATTGACAGCCACTAGAGGCGCTTGCGTGCTTCTCACTGTGATTTTCACAGTGAGAGCATGCAAGCGTCCATAGGAAAGCATTATGAATGCTTTCCTATGTGACTGGCTGAATGCGCGCGCAGCTTTTGCCGCGCGTGCGCATTCAGCCCAGGAGGAGGAGAGCTCTCCGCCCAGCGCTGGAAAAAGGTAAGTTTAACCCCTTTTCCCCTTTCCAGAGCCGGGCAGGAGGGGGTCCCTGAGGGTAGGGGCACCCTCAGGGCACTATAGTGGTCCTTTAACCAGGACGTGGCTAAGCCTATTTAGAGAGTAGCCATTGTTTTAGTGAAAATGTTGTTCATACAGTTGCAAGAAGAAGTATGTGAACCCTTTGGAATGATATGGATTTCTGCAGAAATTGGTCATACAATGCGATCTGATCATCTACGTCATAACAATAGACAATCACAGTCTGCTTAAACTAATAACACACAAAGAATTTAAATGTTGCCATGTTTTTATTGAACACACCATGTAAACATTCACAGTGTAGGTGGAAAAAGTATGTGAACCCCTAGACTAATGACATCTCCAAAAGCTAATTGGAGTGAGATGACAGCCAACTGGAGTCCAATCAATGAGATGAGATTGGAGGTGTTTGTTACAGCTGCCCTGCCCTATAAAAAACACACACCAGTTCTGGGTTTGCTTTTCACAAGAAGCATTGCCTGATGTGAATGATGCCTCGCACAAAAGAGCTCTCAGAAGACCTACGATTAAGAATTGTTGAGTTGCATAAAGCTGGAAAGGGTTATAAAAGTATCTCCAAATGCCTTGCTGTTCATCAGTCCACGGTAAGACAAATTGTCTATAAATGCTACTCTCCCTAGGAGTGGCCGTCCTGTAAAGATGACTGCAAGAGCAGCGCAGACTGCTCAATGAGGTGAAGAAGAATCCTGGAGTGTTAGCTAAAGACTTACAAAAGTCACTGGCAAATGCTAACATCCCTGTTAGCGAATCTACAATATGTAAAAAACTAAACAAGAATGGATTTCATGGGAGGATACCACAGAGGAAGCCACTGCTGTCCAAACAAAACATTTCTGCACGTTTACAGTTTGCACAAGAGCACCTGGATGTTCCACAGCAGTACTGGCAAAATATTCTGTGGACAGATGAAACCAAAGTTGAGTTGTTTGGAAGAAACACACAACACTATGTGTGGCGAAAAAAAGGCACAACACACCAACATCAAAACCTCATCCCAACTGTGAAGTATGGTGGTGGGAGCATCATGGTTTGGGGCTGCTTTGCTGCGTCAGGGCCTGGACGGATTGCTATCATCGAAGGAAAAATGAATTTCCAAGTTTATCAAGACATTTTGCAGGAGAACTTAAGGCCATCTGTCTACCAGCTGAAGCTCAACAGAAGATAGGTGTTGCAACAGGACAATGACCCAAGCATAGAAGTAAATCAACAGAATGGCTTAAACAGAAGAAAATACGCCTTCTGAAGTGGCCCAGTCAGAGTCCTGACCTCAACCCGATTGAGATGCTGTAGCATGACCTCAAGAAAGCGATTCACACCAGATATCCCAAGAATATTGCTGAACTGAAACAGTTCTGTAAAGAGGAATGGTCAAGAATTACTCCTGACAGTTGTGCACGTCTGATCTGCAACTACAGGAAACGTTTGGTTGAAGTTATTGCTGCCAAAGGAGGTTCAACCGGTTATTAAATCCAAGGGTTCACATACTTTTTCCACCTGCACTGTGAATGTTTACATGGTGTGTTCAATAAAAACATGGCAACATTTCATTCTTTGTGTGTTATTAGTTTAAGCAGACTGTGATTGTATATTGTTGTGACTTAGATGATGATCAGATCACATTTTATGACCAGTTTGTGCAGAAATCCATATCATTCCAAAGGTTTCACATACTTTTTCTTGCAACTGTATATATAGAATAAACTGTTGCTGAATAGTATAATCCAGTAGTAATTTCATCCATGAAAAGTCATACTTGAAAGTGAAAACTTTTGAAGTTTAATTAACAGGGCAGGAGATAAAAACAAACTTTCAAAGTAAGTTAACATCTGATTGAAAATGAAAACCTTTTTAATGCAGACTCTGGGTCACAGCCATGAAATTATACCTACGGCTACCGTACGGCACTTTCAGGCTAAAGTGGGAGCCGTGCGACAGCCTTGATATTTGTGATCTTGTGCCGTTCCTGTCTGGCTGAAGGTGGCACACTTTATTCCCTCCAACTCCGATTTCTCTGACTCCCAGTGCAGGATGTATTCAATAGCAATGTGGTTATCCCTATATTTATACAGCCCTCTTCCTTAAGGTAATTGCCCTGTCATGGTTTATATTACCCTACAGTGCATTCTGAGTTTATTAGTGTTCTTGTTGATGACCCGGCTTAGGTTTGACTATAATGCTTTTCTGGTATCTGACCCGGTTTATTTTTTTTATGAGTACTTCTGAGATCCTTAATGCTGGCTTACATTCTTATACTGTATTTTCGCCTGACTTGGGTACATGGTAAGCCCAGCAACTCTAAGGTCCTTTTATAGGAAGTCTAGGTAAAAG
This sequence comes from Pelobates cultripes, assembly GCA_933207985.1. NCBI lineage: Eukaryota > Metazoa > Chordata > Amphibia > Anura > Pelobatidae > Pelobates > Pelobates cultripes. The sequence continues at coordinate 76,605,152 of OW240916.1, read as the reverse complement.
TGTTTTTTAGCGTATTTTATTATTTGCTGTTTCGTTCGGCTGTGATTTAAGCAAAATAACTCGTATAGTATTTGTCTTACCTAGAATGTGGGAGTAAACGTGTGTTTTAGCATATTTTATTATTTGGAGTTAGTTATTTTTCTTATTGTGCCACTTAATCACACCTGAACAAAATGGCAAATCATGAAATGCGCTCAAATACACTTTTAAGGAAATCTCTCTATTTCCTTTACATCAAAACGTACGGTTTCCCTATTCTCTGTGTGTTTGGGTTACCCCGTCTTTACATAAGGGAGGTTTGGCTAGTGCTAAATGGACAGAAACAAAAGAGATTTACTCCTAAATGGCAGAGAACGGAGCAGTGAGACTGCAGGGAAATGATTTATACACCATATTTGATTCATTAAGTTGTTTTGATGCCTATAATGTCCCTTAATTATATCTTACAAATTGTATTTGTTCTTCAGAACTGCTGCTGGCAGTATTTTTCTTTCCTTATTTGAAGAAAACCACCACCAAGCTGGATACTCAGGATACTGATGAGACTTGCTGCATGGATACGTCCGAGCCAGCAGAGGAGGGGGAGCAGGCAGTAGAGCAGAGGCCACGTACCCGCTCCAATCCAGAAGGGGCAGAGGATAGAAGTGTACCTCTTCAGCCTGGGGTAGGTAGCAGGAGTGAGGGGGAGGGGGAGGCAGCCCAAGTAGAGGGCCAGCCTCCTCCAGTGACCGCTCCTCCCAGCTGCCCTCTTCCTCCACCTCCGGAGTTCCAGGTCAAAACACCCAGAGTGAATTGCCCAGAAAAATTGGTGAGTAAAATCAAGGGAAATTATTTACTCTTCTATTTAACAAGGTTATCAGGAAGGCAAAGGGAATGTACTCCTTAAGAAAGCAAAATCAACTATTTGGTACTAATGTTTATGAATGACTGTTCATTCATTTATATATTCCATGGTTGAGCATTTTTTTTTTTTTTTAAATGATATGTAGAGTAGAACACCATAAACGTTATTGCTTTATTTGAAATCTGTATTATTATTAAAAATTTTCTGTCATATAGTGGCAGTACCATTGGGTTTTGCCCCTTTCCTGTGGACAAGCATCTAGCAAGATTAATTACAATCAAAGAAGACCCTCCCCCTTTCCCTATATAACGGCAGTATGGCAAAACCTACCCCAGTAAGTACAAAGATAAACACAGACCACTTATACTGCAAAAAATAATTTAATATAGAGGGAGGGAAGCCGTACTGCCACCATATTAAGAAAAAAGAATTTACGGTGAGTAAAAATTTCAGTTTTTTCTGTCATATGGTGGCAGTACCATCGGGATATAGCAAGATCCCCATCAGGGCGAGTCTTATGCAACAACAGCTTGTAACACCTTACGCCCAAAAGCCGCTTCAGAGGAAGAGAATATGTCTAGCCGATAGTGCTTGATAAAGGTGTTAAAAGAGGACCAGCATGCAGTTTTACAGATGACCTCTGGAGAAGCAAGTGCCTTTTCTGCCCATGAGGTAGCCATAGCTTGGATGGAATGGGCCTTAAGAGCAACTGGAGCCTGGAAACCTCCTGTCGAATATGCCAATTCTAATACTTATATGAGCCAACGGGATAAGGAGCTGCGGGAAGCCTCATTCCCTTTGAATTTACCCTGAAAATTAATAAACAAGTGATCTGAAAACCCGATGGTACTGCCACCATATTAAGAAAAAAAAGAATTTACGGTAAGTAGAAATTTCTGTTTTCATGAAAATGTTGATTAAAATATAACTTAGCCAATGGAATTTTTACCAGAAGGTTACAGCACCCCTCATCTATAAAAGTGATCGCTTTCTTAGTACTGAAGGTCTGTAGCCCTCAGATATAAATTTCTTCTCAAAGTAAATTTTTGGAACAACCCTGGCAGAGGAACATTGTTATAAAAAAAAAAAAGTTCAAATTAAATTATTCATACATCAGTAACATAAATATGAGTTTCTTTCTAGATAATTTGCTTGGATTTGTCAGAAGAAATGTCCTCTCAGAAGCTGGAATCATTTAATGGGTATGTCCAGTTTAATACAAATAAAGGGTGAATGCTAAGTAGTCTTGGGAATTTATAAATCATGTATTAGCCCTGCATTAATTAGAAAGGGAAGAGAGCCGGATTAAAATTTCTTGTGGTTCTTGTAGTCTTCTTAGTCGGGGTACTAGTTAAAGGAACACTATGGTGTCAGGAATACAAGCGTGTATTCCTAACACTACAGTGTTAATGCTTTTGGGAGGCTATTGTGCATGCATAGCAAAATGCCGCGCTCCGTCAATCAGCATCTCCTCATAGAGATGCATGTTCAGCGCCTCCATGCAGAGCATATAAGTGACGGCCACTAGAGTTGTTACTAGGCAGTATTACCTTTTCTCTGAAAAGGCAGTGTTTACATTGAAATGCCTACAGGGACATATTTACACCAGAACAATAACATTTGGTTTTGTTGTTCTGGTGATTATAGTGTCCACTTAAGGCTTCTCTGCATCACAAACCCTGTTTATTTACATTAACCATGATAGCACCAAACTATTTCACCCTCTTTCCCACAGTCATGTTTTTACTATACCTACAGCAGTCTTCCCCCAGCCCTACTGAATACTCCTGTTTTCCCCCTCCACACTTACATAACCCCTACTCCAGCTCTTCATATTGATGCTGTGGTTCTCCTTTGCAGCCTCACTGCACTAGTTCCATTTAAAAATAAAAAAAAATGTATCCGCAATGTTATATTTTGCAATAGTACTGCAGCTGTGTGAGAATTGATCTATGTGCATGCTTTGTTGCACAGACTAGCTCTCCTGCCGTTCTATGTGTAAGGTAGCTTAGTGGAGGAGGAGGCAGGGTTATACATTTCTTATCTTTGTGTGCTCCAGCCCTACTAGGGAACAGTAGTAGGCTGTGTGCAGAAAAGTGCAGACATTGTTTGCTAGTGATACAAAAACTGACTGTTAACAGAGTATCTGATCTTCCTCTACAGGCCCATTGCAGATCCCAATAAAAAGCAACATTTTAAACTAAATAATACAGCTTCTGGTCTCTTTTGCAATAGTATTATTAAAGTCATGTTCATTATCTCCCTTTAATACACTATCACCCATTCTGCCTAATCTTGTAAAGGTTATTGATATTGTAAAGAGATATAACACTAGAAACATGAATATATTTGGTTACTGCTTACCGGTATTTTATCAAATTAGTTCACGGTGGGAAGAAAGGTGAAGAAGTATGGACGGGAATGCAATGCTACCATGTCACAACTTATTTAACTGTAAAATAGGCAATTGAAGTTTATATATTTAATGTCTCCTTTTTTTTTTTTTTTTTCAAGGTCAAAAGCTAATGCACTGAATTCATCTCAGAAAATGATTGAGATGTTCGTCCGTACCAAGCACAAAATAGACAAGAGGCATGAATTTGCACTGGTGGTGGCAAACAATGAGGCCATGTGGGTGAGTGGAGGTGGGAGCAGTAGCTTTGAACTAGAGGTCCATTTAATAGTGACCCATCATTACCAGTAAATCTCCTGTTTCTTTATTCTAAAGAATAATACAGATATTAACACATAATGTTATACTGTTTTAAAATTGCATACTGTGTAATATTTATATCAAGGACCCAGTCACAGCAGATAAAAAAATAAATAAATAAATAAAATATATATATACCGGTATATTTTTTTAATATAAACAGGGTGGGGTTTCTTTAAAGGAAAACTATAGTCACCAGAACAACTACCGCTTAATGTAGTTGTTCTGATGTCTTTAACCTGTCCCTGCAGGCATTTTGCTGCAAACACTGCCTTTTCAGAGAAAAGTCAGTGGTTACATTGCTCCCTAGGTACACTTCAAGTGGCAGTCACTTAGACGTTAGAGCTGCTTCCTGGGTCATTGCTGTACAACATGTAGCACTGATGTTCAGCATCTCCATACTCTGCATGAAGATGCTGAACATTTCTTATAGAGAAGCATTGATTCAATGCATCTCTATAAGGAGATGCTGATTGGCTAGCATGGTGTTTGACCACGCCTCCTTGGCTGAGATCATTAGAATTGACTATCTCAGCCAATACAATGATTTCTTATGGAAATCGGGGGCGGGAGCCAGCATCGACAGACTTGCACAGCGCTGGAGTAAAAGTACGTTTTATTCATTTTAAGGGGGGGGTAACACCTAAATGGTGATTTTTAACACTATATGGTCAGGAATACACATTTGTATTCCTGATCCTATACTGTTCCTTTTATGTCACATGGTGTTTTGAATTAAAAAGCCTCTAGTCTGTAATAATGTTTTTTATATTGCTACTTTTGTTATCTGAATCTCTGGTCTTTTGCCCTTGTTTTACCCTTTCTAACCAGCTCTCCGGGTTCACCTCAGATCCACGTGAGGTGTGTAGCTGTCTCTATGACTTGGAGACCAACATCTGTGAGTCATTCAGTATCCTTTAATGCACAGTGATGCAAGGAAATGTCTTCTCTAACATTTTTTTCAGTGATGTAGATCTAACTTTCCCCCAGTGGTTTTATTGAGGAGGAGGTGATCAGGCATAATAAATATAAAAAAATAGTAAACAAAACCTTATCCTCCCCCTGAGGTCATCAATGTTAATGATATCAGCCAGGCCAGTGTTTCTCCGTAGGGGCGCTTGGGAGATTAATGCGCAACGTCACGATGTGCCAATCAAATTATTTCTATGAGACCATTTGATTATAGAGCAAAGTTTAACTCCGCTATTGGTGTGGAAATGCGTCTAGTGGATGTCATGGAGACAGTCACTAGATGCATGTTAAACCTGCAATGCAAATATTGCCGTTCCTGCAGAATGGCATTGTTTTCTGTTGCACAGTTAAACCGAGACATAACACTCAGACCACTTTATTGAGATGAAGTTGTCTAGGTGCCTATAGAATCCCTTTAATGAAAGTCAGCCAGAGATTTTTGAGCAAATATGCCACAGCATTGCCATTTAATGGTGTAATGTCAAAGAGTCGCACTCAAATTGATTTCTAAATGTTAATGGCAAATACATAGTTTAAATTAAATATCGGCTTGCAGGTTTTAGGCAAAACGGTAATAAAACATTGCCCCCCAAAACAAGGAAAGAAAGTGCCCGTAGCAAGTGTTTTTAAAAATAAGCTTAGAGTCATATCTACAAATGCTCGCAGTTTAGGGAGTAAGATCCATGAACTTGTGGCAATAATGGCTACTGATAATGTAGATTTAATCACTGTTACTGAGACATGGTATAATGAGAAAAATGAATGGGACATAACAATACCAGGGTACTCTTTTATATAGAAAATACAGGGAAGGCACGAAAGGGGGAAGGGTGGCCCTGTATGTGAAGGATAGCATAAAATCTAGCCTAATACAAGTTAGTGAGGCAAACCTAGTCCGTTTGGGTTACCTTAGAATTTGGTAATCACACAGTAACTCATGTAGGTGTGATTTATAGGCCCCCAGGACAAATTGAAGAGTTAGATAATCTACTAGTTGAGGAAATAGCAAATATGACAATCAAGGGGGAAGTTATCATCATGGGTGATTTTAATCTTCCTGATGTGAACTGGAAAAACAAAACGGCTGCTTGTGCCAGGAGCACACATATTCTAAACGCCCTACTGGGATTGTCTCTAAAACAAGTCATTGAGGAGCCAACTCACAAGGAGGCCATACTAGATTTAGTGTTAGTAAATGGAAATTTGGTATCGGATATTACTGTAGGTGAAAATTTAGGATCCAATGATCATCAGTCATTGTGGTTTAATATAAGAACAGTGACTGAGTCACAAAAAACAAAAGTATTAGACTATAAAAAAACAGACTTTTCTAAAATTAAAATGTGTGTAATGGAGTCATTATCCGACTGGAGCAGTTTAAATGGAGTTGAAGAGAAATGGGATTATTTAAAAGTTACACTACTGAAGGCAACAGAAAATTGCATTAGGCTTGTCAGTAAGCAAAAACATAAAGAAACCACTGTGATACTCCGCAGAAGTGACCAAAATAGTAAAATACTAAAAGTTAGCATTTAGTAATTATGAAAAAAACCAGAATGAGGAAGATAGACGGATCTATAAGATTAGGCAGAAAGAGGCTAAGAGAAAATAGATACATAAATGAGAATAGAAAAGTAAAACAAGGATTAGTTAGATTAAAAATAAAAGAAGGTAGGTATGTAGAAGAGGACCAGGGCCAGCACAACCGTTAGGGGAACTAGGCATTCGCCTAGGGTGCCGGCCTGCTGGGGGCACCCACCAGGATATTTCCCGGTGGGCTCCCATTGTCCTGAGCCGCAGCGATGGACGAGCATCTCTTGAGCCGCCCCCTCCCCAACCTTGGGCTGATCCTCCAGGCGACTGAAAATGGGACTCCCAACTGGAGCCCTGTCACTGTGGCCATATGTCTGTGATGCCGGGATCCAAAATATGAGGTAATTCCGGCCCCGGCATACTAAACCATGCGCTGGAGGGGTGAGGAGCTGACCCACACTGGACCCCAGAGAGGTAGGGAGGCTGGATGTCTGTGTGTCAGTGAGTGTTTGACTGTCAGTGAGTGTATGTATGTCAATGAGTGTCTGCCTGTGTATCTGTCTGTCAGTGAGTGAGTGACATGAGTGGGCGGCAAAATGGCCTAGGGCAGCAGAAATCCTTGCACTGGCCCTGAAGAGGATAAAGGTCTTTTACATCGGAAAAAGAAAGAAGGGGACCTCAGTTTGGGAAAAAGGACAAATGAATCATTTGTTATACGTGAGTTTACAGAGCAAGAGGTTATAGATCAACTGTCAAAAGTAAAGACAAATAAGTCAATGGGGCCCGATGGAATACACCGAAAGTAATTTTAAAAGCGCTTAGTGGTGTACTAGCAAAACCATTAACAGATTTATTTAACCAATCATTGTTAACAGGACTAGTCCCGGAAGATTGGAAATTAGCAAATGACTCCTCCCTACCACCTTTCACAAGAAATGTGTTAGAGAGGATTCGGGCAATTATAGGCCAGTAAGCCTGACTTCAGTAGTGGGAAATGTAATGAAAACCATGTTAAAGGAAAGGATTGTTGAACATCTAAAATCACATGGATTTCAAGATCAGAGACAACATGGGTTTACTTCAGGGAGATAATACCTGACTAATCTTATTGATTTTTTTGATTGGGTAACTAAAATAATAGATCAGGGTGGTGCAGTAGACATTGGTTACCTAGATTTTAGTAAGGCTTTTGACACTGTCACACATAAAAGAATTATTAATAAACTACAATCTTTAAGTTTGGATTCCAATATTGTTAAACGTATTAGGCAGTGGCTGAGTGACAGGCAACAGAGGGTTGTATTCAATGGAGTATATTCGAAGCAAGGTTTTGTTACCAGTAGGGTAGATCGGGATCTCTATTTGGACCCAATCTCTTTAATATTTTTATTAGTGAAAGTTTCAGGTCTTGATGGTAAGGTATGTCTTTTTGCTAATGATACAAAAATATGTAACCGGGTTAATGTTCCAAGAGAGGTCATAAGCCAAATGGCAAATCATTTAGGTAAACTAGAAAAATGGTCAGAGCTGTGGCAACTGACATTTAACCCCTTAAGGACACATGACATGTGTGACATGTCATGATTCGCTTTTATTCCAGAAGTTTGGTCCTTAATGGGGTTAATGTGGATAAGTGCAAGATAATGCATCTTGGATGTAAAAACCTAAGGGCAGAGTACAGAATATTTGATAGCGTCCTAACCTCTACATCTGAGGAAAGGGATTTAGGGGTGATTATTTCTGATGACTTAAAGGTAGGCAGACAATGTAATAGAGCAGCAGGAAATGCTAGCCGAATGCTTGGTTTTATAGGGAGAGGTATTGGCAGTAGAAAGAAGGAAGTGCTCATGCCATTTTACAGAACACTGGTGAGACTTTATTTGGGGTATTGTACGCAGTACTGGAGACCGTATCTTCAAAAGGATATTAATACTTTAGAGAGAGTTCAGAGAATGGCTGCTAAACTTGTTCATAGATTGCAGGATAAAATTTACCAGGAAGGGTTAACATGTATATCTTGGAGGAAAGACGAGACAGGGTGGATAAGATAGAAACATTTAAATACATAAAGGGAATCAACACAGTAAAGGAGGAGACTATATTTAAAAGAAGAAAAGCTACCACAACAAGAGGACATAGTCTTAAATTAGAGGGCAAAGGTTTAAAAATATCAGGAAGTATTACTTTACTGAGAGGGTAGTGGATGCATGGAATAGCCAGCTAAAGTAGAGGTTAACACAGTGACGGAGTTTAAGAATGCATGGGATAGGCATAAGGGTATCCTAGCTATAAGATAAGGCCAGGGACCTAATGAGAGTATTGAGAAAATTGGGCAGACTAGATGGGCCGAATGGTTCTTATCTGCCGTCACATTCTATTTTTCAATGTGTGTGTTGTTGACGTAGAGGTGTGACCAACGTTCAGGTGTAGTGAGCAGGTTGTGTATGTACCTTGTTCCTCAGTAACTATAAAATTGGAAATAATATACATTTGCTATCAATTTCACAAACATTGTGCGGAACTCGCTCAAATGTTGTTTTTCTAGCAGACCTAGAAATTTATTTTTGACTGAAAGACTCCAAGCACCATGTACAGTTTAGATAAATATTAAAGAATCTTTTTTTTTTTTTTTTTTTTTATATGGAAATTGGTGACGCACACAAAACATGCATTTCTAAGTAGTTGTGCTGCCGTAAAGACCAACATATATACAAAATATAGATTAAAGGATCACTATAGTGCCCTCACCCTCAGGGCCCCCCTCCCGCCGGGCTCTAGGGGGCAGAAGGGGTTAAATTTACCTCTTTCTCCAGCGCCGGGCGGGGGACTCTCCTCCTCTCCTGAATCCGCGGCACGAGCCATGCGTGCATTCAGCCAGTCCATAGGAAAGCATTCACAATGCTTTTCTATGGACGCTGGTGTCTTCTCAATGTGAAAATCACAGTGAGAAGCGCAGAAACGCCTCTAGCGGCTATCAATGAGACAGCCACTAGAGGCTGGATTAACCCTATTATAAACATAGCAGTTTCTCTGATGAATAGTTAATGATAAATTAAAGCCCTGTTTCTCCTGAACAAAATTATATATTATAAGTGTGGGTGCACGTAATATGAAAGAGGTGAATTACAGTTGGACAGACATATAGTGCAAATTCCAGTTTTTGTTTACGTTTTGTTTTGATCAGAACATGCAGTATTGACTCCGTCCTGAAGGGGTTAAAGGAACACTATAAGGTCAGGAACACAAACATGTATTCCTGACTCTATAGTGTTAAACCCATCATTTAGGTGGCTTGCCCTCCCTTCAGCTTCCTTAAAAGGAATTAAAACTCACTTTATTTCCAGGTGCGCTGACCCCTCCCCTGATGTGCCTTCTTGATGACATCATCAGAATTGCCAATTTTATAGCCAATCCAATGCTTTCCCATGAAAATGCCTGAAGGCAATAATTATACTCATCAGAACAACTACATGAAGCTGTAGTTGTTCTGGTGACTATAGTGTCCCGTTAAGCTAAAAGTCGTTTTTGATGCTTATAGTATCCCTTTAAAATGGTACTTCACACTATCAAACCTATCAAACCTTTTTCAGAGCCCATAAAGCACAAAACAAATTGGTTGCCAGGTTGGCGTTGGCTACCAGACAAGCTATTAGAATTATGGGGGTTCCACAATCCCTACAATTGACCCAGTGATATACAAGGTGAAAGATGCTGTGGAGGTGGACAAGCTCACTGCATGACTTACCTAAGAGTTTCCATGAAGTCTGAGACCCATGGCTCCAAGACTCTCATTTTGTACCACACGGGTGTCCCCTGGTGCTTTCATCATTATCACTAAGTCAGCAATGAATACCCGTTTCCGATAGGGCATGCTTGTCTCTTTCCAGTAAATGCCAAGAACTGGCTGCCTTCTCTTTTTTCATGTCTAGCTTTAGCTTCTTTTCTTTCTGCTTTCACCCTCAAAAGTTTTTTTTTTTTTCCTGTTTTACTTCTCACCCTATCCTCACTTTTTTTTCTTTTTTCCATCTTTCTTTCGTTTCCACTCTGTGCTCCTTTTTCCCCAAGTGATCCAGCATACAGGGTGCTCTGTTTTTATGGTTTTCATTCTCTTTTGTACCTTTTCACTAGGGAACAGTGTATGGTATTGGTTTAAAACACAAGTTACTTCTTCTGTTCTTACCTTCTTGGATTTACAAAGTATTCTGAGCCATTACACCACTCTCCTCCAGGCTACATTAACAGTTTTCTTCAGCTTTAATGGGTGAAATCACTACTCACATATTGGGTCAAAAAGTATGTCTCAGCAACACAGATACTGTCTAACACAATACCCGGTCCTAACATATTGTATTGGAGTATACCGTTCACCCACTTGCTTGCATTGTAACCCAGTTCATGTTTATGTGGAAGATCTGTTATTACAGTCAATTGAGAATTTTCTTTTCCACTGGCTTTCAGCTGTTTTCATGTTTTAATTATCCTGCGTGTATGATGCTGTAAATTGATTAAACAGAGAAACAAACAAAAAAAAAATATACACACACACACACACACACACTAGAAATGCAAGATTTTTTGTTTTGTTTTTTTGTGCGTGTGTATAGAATTAGATAGATATATATATATATAAAATATACCTTGCCTTTCTATTGTATTGCCATAGATCAGACACTGCAATAAAAGATTCCTTAACTCCTTTCTCTAGATTTAGAAGGACTTTTTAACCTTATGTAAGTACCACATAATTCCATAATAGGTGTTGCATACAAAGTTTTCAGTTTTAAAATTGGGGATTTTGCACATAAAAACAGTCACCGTTTCCTATTAAAATGTGATCTCAAGACCGATTATGTTGCATGCCTCAAATGGTTCCTACACTGAAGCACCTCAGCATCTTGGTTAATAGATTGTTGGGAAAAGTAGGATGGTGCATCATACAGTGCAATATAGTTTATATTATGCTCGGAACTTAACTTAAACAATCTTGATTTATCTGAATTAACATTTTTATTTTGATTGACTACATATAGTTTTTGGCCAGAGCTTTGAAATTACGACTCAAAACAATACTGGTAAATTATTGTGTGCCTTATTATAACAGCTTTTGTCAATTTGGCAGCAGCTGTATATCCTAATCATGTAGGAAACAGTGCTCTTTTCATTCCTAGCCCAGTTCCTGCTAGTTCAATAGGCTGAGTTGCATACATGAGCAAGCAGCACATGCTAACACTGTAGGTATACTTGATCGTTAAAATGTGGAAGGTCAAGTTCACGGCAATGACAGGATTTTGGGATTAGGGGTGTGTGCATGTATACTAGTGTCATGTATATACTAGTGTCATGTATATATGGTTTTTAAGTAAAAAATAAAATAAAAATTACTTTTATCTCATACTGCCTCTCCTTTTCCTTCTTTTTAATGTAGACAACAGCGGACAGAGTTCCCCATTACAGATAATGTGCAGACCATACCACCTCCCTATGTAGTAAGGATTATTTTAATATACAGTCGGCCTGCGTCTCAGCCTCAAATGACCCTCACAGAGAACATGAAGGTAAAGGAAAAAATACCACCTTAAAATAAATTGTATATTAATGAGGGAGAGTAATACAATATCTAAATGCTTTATTCTCATATTGAGCCTCATGTTACAGCCAGTGTGCTCTAAACCAAAGGATTTTAAAAAAAAATAAAAAATGGCTGACCAGAAAAACCTCTTACAGGTTCATGACTTGGTGTTCTGGTACGTAGAGTGAATCTGTTTATACAGTCAGAGAATTGATGTCTCAATCTGTACATGTTATTTATATACAGTATTTCACAAAAGTGAGTACACCACTCACATTTTTGTAAATCTTTTATCTTTTCATGTGACAACACTGAAGAAATGACACTCTGCTACAATGTAAAGTAGTACGTGTATAGTCTGTAGAACAGTGTAAATTTGCTGTCCCCTCAAAATAACTGAACACAAAGCCATTGATGTCTAAACCGTTGGCATAAAAAACATGTGTTGAGTTATTTTGAGGGGACGGCAAATTTACACTGTTAAACAAGCTGTACACTTACTACTTTACATTGTAGCAGAGTGTCATCCCTTCAGTGTTGTCACATGAAAAGATAAAATAAAATATTTACAAAAATGTAAGGGGTGTACTCACTTTTGCGAGATACTGTATAATATATTTATCATATCAGGCCATCATCAACATGAAGGTGACTGATAAGGTCAGCCACAACAATACATATATAATCTATATTATATGTGTATTACATAATCCTAACCTTACTGGCCTTTCTTGCGTTTTTTTTTTTTTTTTTCTACATGTTCACATGCATTATGCCAGGAATAGATAGTTAATCTTATCTGACAAATAAACACAAAAGGGGCAACTTTTTGACATGACTAAATAACTATTTACAGCCACAGTTCGGGTATTCAAATGTAATATATGATGTTTTGTGTTTAAGCTCTGTTTTTAAAACATGTTCCACTACATTTTTTTCCAATTCACAGAAAATGCTCCAATGTCCTTATTTTTTCTTTGATGTCATTTACATCCACAATGGATCAGATGAGGAGGAGCTGGGTTGGAAGGTATGTTTTTATGAAAGGGGTAGGAAAAAATCTGTAGCTGACAATCATACACTCAACCCCACAACCCACATTATTTTTAAAGTTAAAGGAACACACTTCACTAAGTATTCATACAGTGTTTTTATTCACAGAATAACTATAGTGGAGCACTCTGAACCAACTCCCTATTATAACAGTGGCTTTGAAAGCCAACAATTTATTAAAAAAATAAAAATAATTTAAAACATCTGCAGCTCTGACAGCCCCTCAGAGCTGTCAGTCAGGCAGCTGTAATGATCAGTATTGCCTGGCTGAAATTATTTCGTTTTAGGTGAGTCAAGTGCATTCTTTCCAGCCATGGACCAGAAATTTGAAAACCGAGTCTCTGCCAATCACTGTGTGGTCATTAAACAATGAACAAGATTTATATAATAATGAGGAGCGATCCAGCCTAATTACATCTAACATGTAACTTTTATTTAGAGTATTAAAATCTATATAAAACACTGTTAATACACCAATTAGAAGAACATTCAAAAATAACCATTAGATTTTTCTTTTAATATTCACCCACTTACCCTTTAATAATATTTGATCACTACTATCTCTATTGCTACTTGTATATTTTGTTGTTTTGGCAATGTTCAAGTTTTAATTACTGCAGGATAAGGGTGGGGGGAGGATCTAGCACAGGTGCCCTCAAAGGCACAGATTAGTAACCTACATTTATTATTTCATCAATTAATTTATTGATTAATTATTGTTCACTTTATTTTTATTTATTTCATTTTATTTTATTTTTTGCTAACCATTAAGGTTACTAATGACTCCTTCCCCCTGCCTGTATTATTATTTATTCTCCTTAACCTATCTTTATACAACCCTGCTATATATGGATATTTATGATATCTTCTACATTCTATTTGTGATTAAGGGGAGCAATGCAGTCTATTTGGCTGTTTTGACAACTTTACTCTAAAGGTTATTTTTGTATGTTATTCAAATTGCTTGTAATAACAAAGTGTTCTATAAAGATATTAATATTCTAAATAAAAGTTAAATTTTAGATGTAATTAGGCTGGATCACTACTCATTATTATATTATTTATTCCATTGATGGGGGGTTGTGCCCTTTTTCCAGCCTCCTCTATAGATTGGTTCTCCTTCCAAGTCACCCATTTTATTTTTATCAATGAACATGACTACATGTAGACCTACAGCAGCCAGGATATTGCAATCTGTTTACAGAGCTGTCCTACTCATCCTTTCTGCTTAGAGTATATATTAAACTCCTACTAAACAGGTGTTTAGGCTCTATGCTCGAGCTCTTCACAATATTTATAAATGATCTGCCTAACGTCTGCAAATCCTTAACTTTACACATGTATGCAGACAACACTGTAATCTAAGCTAGTAAATCCAATCTACCGGAGTTTAGGCTGTGCTCCAAAACCAATTCACAGAGGTAGAAAAGTGGATAGCGGTTAACAAAGTCTTCCTAAACACTGATAAAACTGTTACAGTGAGCTTTAGAGCTGTATCTAAATTACGTAAATTACAAAATCAACAATTATGTATCAGAAAAAAATTCAAATAGCACACTGACAGTAGTCTGTTCTTTCAAATATCTAGGGATGTTACCAGACCCCAATCTATCCTTTGGCCTTCACATTGAAAAAATCTATTTAAATCTTTACCCAAAACTAGGTGCCCTCTACAGAAACAAATCCTGCCTAAGCCCTACAGTAAGGAAACAGACAGTGCAACAAATGCTAATGCCGATCATTGATTATGGGGATGTAGTGTACGCACCTGCATCGCAAACCCACCTTAATAAATACGTTATATAATTCGGTCTGCCACTTTGTACTAGAATGTAATTACTTTACCCACCATTGTGACATGTTAAAAGAGCTGCAATGGCTATCGCTGGAATCCCGACGCCGCCTTCATCTTTGCAGCCTTGCGCATAAGAGCTTTTCTGGGAAGCTCCCACCCTATCTAAATAGAATGCTCTCCCCAGCTGTTCCCACCTCCTATAACCTCCGATCCAGTACTAGCATGATATTTAGCATACCGCAATACAAAAAAGAAAGTGGCTAGATCCTCATTTACCTACAGAGCACCGCAACTATGGAATAACCTCAGGGACACAGTCAAATCTTCATTCAATCTAAAATCTTTTACGAGATCTATTGCAATATACCTCAGCACAGAATGTACCTGTCATAGTTGAATATATTTATTACCTGTTATGTGTTACATTTGTGTTTGTGTGTTATACTATTGTAACTATGCAATGTTTTGTGGACCCAGGACATACTTGAAAATGAGAGAAAATTCAATATATCCTTCTTGGTGAAATATTTTATAAATAATATACACAGGTGTAGCCCCTTAAGGACTGGACTGTTTTTGCGATGTTGTACATTTGCAGCCAGGCCTCTTTTTACACATTTGTGGTGTTTGTGTTTAGCTGTAATTTTCCGCTCTCTCATTTACTGTTCCTATACAATTTATATATTGGTTTTTTTCAGGACAAAAAAGGCTTTCTTTACATACCAATATTTATATAATCTAATGCAATTTAATTTTTTTAAAAATGATGAAAAATTGAAAAAAATACATGTTTTTTTACTTTTACTTGAAAAATCTTTTACTCATCTACAAAAGTGAATGAAAAAAACTGCTGCATAGATTCAAAATTTTGTCCTGAGTTTTAAAATACCCCGTGTTTACATGCTTTTTTGCGTTTTTTTTTTTTTTTTGTGCAAGTTATAGGGCTATAGGTACAAGTAGAATATTGCAGTTTCAAAACATACATTTTTTTTCAAATTTATCAATAGTGATATTGTAACACTATTATCTGTCATAAATCTCTGAATAACACCCCACATGTACATATTTTTTTTTTAAAGTAGACAATCCAGGGTATTCAATAATGGGGTATGTCCAGTCTTTTTTAGTAGCCACCTAGTCGCAAACACTGGCCAAAGTTAGCATTCATATTTGTTTGTGTGTGAAAAAAAGTAAAAATCTAAATTGAACGCTAATTTTGGCCAGTGTTTGTGACGAAGTGGCTACTAAAAAAGACTGGATATACCCCATTTGCAATACCTTTGGTTGTCTTCTTTTGCAAATGGTATTTTGCTGTTTTGAATCACTAATATTTGTGTTCAGCTAAGTCTCCCGAGTAAAACGGTACCCCCATGTACAGGTTTTAGGGTTTCATAGAAAGTTACAGGGTAAAATACAGTGCTAGCAAATTAAATTCTCTGGACTTTTGGCCTGGGTTGGCAGGCAGGTCCCTCAAATTGCAATTAATAAAACTACTTAATTATGTAAAAATATTACATAAATACGCACGTAGAATTTAAATATATATGCATATTTATATATTTGAAGTCTACGCGTATATTTATATAATTTATGTAATTTTGTATATGGACATATGTATATTTCGCATTATATTTATTTATATATATATATACAATTTAATTCTAAGTGTATTTTGATATAAATATATATTTTAATATCAAAATACAGTTAGAATAAAATTTCATATAGACATAATTTTTTACAATTTTTATTTAAATTTTTTTTTAATTTAATTTACTTATTTGTATTTTATAATAGAAACAATATATATAGTTATATGTTTATATATATATATATATATATATATATATATATATATATATATATATATATATATATATATATATATATATATATATACACAATTATTTTTATAATATAAGTACACATATTAATGTAAAAATATACTTAGTATACATTATTTATACATATATATATATGTCCATATATAAAATATATGTCTATATATCATATTTATATACACATATATAATTATATATATATATATTTTTTTTTTTTTAGTAACATTTACATTATTATTTAAAAAATTTTTTTTTTTTAATGATTTCGAACAGGCAGTCCCCCTGCAGGCAGACACTTGGACACCTATTGTGACCCATGTGATCGCTCTGTTGAGCGATCACATGGCCACAGGGGTCCTAATCCGCCATGGGGAGACTGTCTGGGCTGCAGGCAGTCTCCCCACAACGGGAGCACCGCCAATCACCGCCAGGGGAACGATGGCGATCGGGTAAGTACATTGCACCGTCACCAGTCGGCAACGCAAAAATGCAGATGACGGTCCTGAACCGTCCTCGGTCGTTAAGGGGGTAATCAATATTAGTCAACCCCCATTGAAAATCAGATTTATTTATTCAAAATGTACAGACTTTCAGCTGTTTGCAATGAACAAATCAAACACAAGCAATTGAAATAGCTTAACACAACCAACGCTTCAAGTGGTTTTCCCAAATTCAACTGAAAATGCAACATAAAATGACTTCTACAGTCTCAAAATTATTCAGCCCCCGAATAGAATCCCTCACAACCACACAAATATGCAAAAGGTGTTTTTCTAAGCACACCTGATGCAACTAATCAAGGGTTTCATTAGTTGTACCAGTTCTGCTTGAGCTGGAACACTTGAAATACCTGAACTGGCTAGCAGTTTGACTGCATTTTAGAAATATGGCTAAGTCAAAAGAATGGTCCACAAAATTAAGAGAAGAGATCATTGCCCTTTACCAACAAGGAACAGGATACAAAAAAAAATAGCAAAGGCACTGAATGTTTCTAGAGACAGGATTGGAAGCATAGTTTTCAAGTTCACAGTGGAAGGAACTTTGGTTACACTACCTGTATGTGGCAGACAAAGGAAGCTATCGATGGCTGCAACCTGATTTCTGAGAAGGCAGGTTGTGAAAAACCCTCAAGTGACACCCAAAAGACCTGCAGCAAGACTTGGTGACAATAGTCACTGAGGTTTCAGTGAACACTAAACGCAAAAGGTTTCCATGCCAGAACTCAGATGTACACTTCTACTGACCAAAAAGCACTAGAAAAGTTGGCTCCTATATACCCCAAATCATATAAACATGCCACAGAAGTTTTGGGGTTCTGTTTTGTGGAGTGATGAAAGAAAACTGGAACTTTTTGGTATGTCAGGAGCATACGCTGAATGAAGCATAAGCTGAAAAGATCACTCTGCCTACACTTAAGCCTGGTGTTGGCTCGATGATGCTCTAGGGCTGCTTTGCATCCTCTGGCACTGGAAACCTGCAGCGCGTGGAAGGCAAGATGGATTCATTTAAGTATCAGGAAATTCTAGGAGAAAACCTGATGCCGTCTTTGAGGAAGTTGAAGTTTGGGCGTCATTGGACCTTCCAATAAGGCAGTGATCCCAAGCATACCTCAAATTCACCAAAGCTTGGTTGCAGAAGAAGTCCTGGAAAATCCTACAGTGGCTATCAGTCGCCTGACTTAAACCCCGTAGAAAATATCTGATGGGGTTTGGAGAAGGCCATTGCAGCACGCAAACCCAAGAATATTACTGAACTGAACCATTGCTCATGAGCAGTGGGCTAAAAATCCTCTGGAATGCTGCTAGAAGCTGGTGTATGGCTATGCATCTCATTTGCAGGAGATCATAACAGCAAAAGGATGCCCTACTAAGTACTAAAAATGCTTGCCATGAATGGGTTGAATCATTTTGAGAAGTCATTATGATTTTCAGTTTAATTTGGGAAAACCACTTGAAGCATTTGTTATGTTAAGCTATTTCAATTGCTTTTTGATGTTTTTAGTTTGGGAGACATTTTTGACACACACAATTAAAAAAAAATAAAAAATACATGTTACAGTGTTTCTTTGTGGGTTTTTTGTTTTGGGTTTTGTTTTAAACTAAAAATGTTCATTTGCTCTCCTTCACAGGATGTGTTTAATTTCTTCAGCAGTTTGGACACAAAAGGCACCAGCTACAAGTATGAAGTCTCAGTAACAGGACCAGCTCTGGAACTACACAATTGTATGGCCAGGCTGCTCGCCCATCCCCTTCAGCGGCCATTCCAGAGCCATGCAGCGTACAGTCTTCTAGAAGAAGAGGAAGAGAGTCCTGAGGGGGAAGTTACAGTCTGAAATAGATTATTGGCTACTTTTGCTTCCTTCAGAATTGATTAAATTCCTTTTTATTTTATTTTTTAAGTATACATATTTCCATACTTGTTCTGATTTCATAGTTTTAGCTAAAGGTAAGCACAGGAATCTTTTATGTTTTTCATTTGTCATTTAATAGGATAGATATGTGGCCCATATTAATTCCAGTACAAATAGGGGGTGGTAGCCTAGAGCTACAACTGAACATCCAATTCCCTGCCTCCCACTTCATTTCAGTGGTGAGGTGGTCATTGCTGGAAAGGATAACTGTACTTTGGGACCACATTGCTTTCTTTCCCTAATTTCTCTACGTGTTGCATAGGATTTACAGGGACATTCTAAACACCATAAAAAAGGCAGAGTTTGCCATCTGAATAATTATGTGTGGCCACAATCCATGAAAATCCATTACTTGTAGGATATTGCTTTTCCAAACTGGCGACGTAGAACCAAACTGACATTGTGTTCCAGACAAAATCCTTCTTGTCTAGCCAAATTGAAGAGAAGAAAACATGCCAAAAGTACAATGGATCCAAGCAGTAGCAACATCATCAATTCCCAGTAGCCTAGGAAATAAGCAATAGGAAGGAGCCTTGTGGACATTTACCACACAGATTAAATTTATGCTTAACACCATTTTCATTTTTCATACAAGCGTCATGCTTCACGAAAATCCATTCCTTGTCTAATAAGGTATACCCAAGCAGCATGGATACAAGCAACATAAAAAGGATAAACCTGGAAAAGGGAGCAAGAGCCCACACTGGAACAACTGTATGTAGCGCTTTCCTGCCAAACAAAGCACAAAAACATCAAAACTATAATTTTAAAACGGTACTGCTTTTCAAATCTACCCTATGGAATCCTTGTGACGAGGCCCAGGAGGGGCAGTAATCATGTGAGGCACCGGTTTAACTGTTAAATAACACAGTGCTGGTGCAAAAAGACAAGCTCCAAACTTTCTGTTCTCCTCAAGCAACACCCACAAAGAAACAAATAAAATATTAGGAGGGACACTTGAAAAGGTGATGCCACTCACTACCTCCCAAGTGAATTAAAACACTTAATAGTTTATACAAATGACGGTATATATGTATTTTGAATATGTTACTTTAGAGCCTTGATTGTACAGTTTCAAAAGCGCAATTTCACATTGTGCAATAAAGAACTGTAGCTCAGATTAAATTCCCTTAATGTATGAGAGATCAAGAAGGTTCATAGTCTTAAACTATATAATCACTTTATTTACAGCATAAAACCTCAGTATATCACATTTTCAAAGGCACTACATATCGGCGCAATAAAAGTATGTGATTTGAAATCTACATTAAATTAGATAGAGCCTCTCACCAAACGAGTTTAATCTGTGAAAGAATTTTTAAGGTTATAAATACACAAAACATCTGGCTCTAATTTATATGGAGCTTTTTTCCAGGTTCAGCATCCAGATTTTGCAGGTTTCTCACCTGGAATCCAGTGCCTTGAAAGCCCCTGATATGGCTTTTCACACCCTCTCATGGCTTCACAGCAGATATGCAAGGTCTAATTAAGGCTTTCACAGATAAGCCTTTGATTGGACCATTTAACCAGATCAGAGCACATGCGCACACTCTGAGCCAGCAACAGAGAGTAGGAGATTAGAAATTGGAAAAAAAAACAGATGGAGGGATGGGACATCTAGGCTTGCAGATCCTGCAAGGGGATGCTCAATACATCCATTGCCGGTATGCTGATGACAGGCACATTTAAAAAAATTTAATTTCATTTACTTATTTGTATTTTATAATAATAGATACAATATATATAGTTATTATATATATATATAATATATATACACACACACACACACACGGAATGGATTTCTTGACTATCAAAGTCACGTGCTGGGAATGCAGCCAGCTCCCGGCAAACACAAGTGACAATATCTCAGTATGTGCATTGTTTCAAGCTGAAAGACTGCACATACTGACTTACCACAATGGCCACTTCAAAAAGCAGAAATGGTCATGGTGGTTCGAGTAGCCCTTTTATTTTATATTCTTTATTGTCCTTTGAATTTATAAAACGTAGTTTTCTTCTCTTGGTATTTGCAAAAAAGTGCAATTCCAAATTTATAGAAAGCCTCTGGTTTCTTAAATAAGAAATTAAAATAATTATCTGTAAAAGGCAATATTCTAATAGTATTCATGTAAATGGCTACAGGTTGATCTGATATTATTCCTCTCAGCAACTTATTTTTTTAAATAATTTATTTTTGGGGGGTTTACAAATAGTACACTCCTTGATCTGTGTATGATTATAAAAGTAACAAAATATAAGACGTAGTTTCACAATAGTAATGGTATTGGCTAGGCACAGCAAGCGATGGTATAAGTAGATCTATGGAAACACAGCAAACAGAGCAGTATTATTTTGTCTAGGATGATATATGTATATAGTCGCTGTAGTCTAGGATATATGGCGTTAGCCTGGAATACTGAACATCTTCAGGCGCGTTGAACTTGGGACCAGTCACTGCGTCTGGGAAGTCACTCTATTTAGAACTAGAACCTGACTTTAGCATCCTAAACTGCCTATTGTCACAATTACTAAATGACCCAACAAGCAGAACTATGTAACACACAATGAACAAGGACAACATACCGGGCCTTAGAATGGCCGGACTTAACGTAAAAAAGAATGGTCAAAATAATAGCCGAGGTCAGGGACGCGGAAAGAGACACAACGAGGAAACAAGCCAAAAGTCAAGGATACCAGAAATAATGGAAAGTCAAAAAACCGCACCAAAGTCAAATACCAAAAAGAACTACATCAAGAACGCACTCTCTGTTAACCAACTTGTGGAAACCACTACAGGGCAATGACCAAATGCTATTTTGAATTTAAATAACCCTCCTAAGGTTGTACTTGGCCTTTGACCCCAAAATGTGCGTGCTTGTCGTTTGCATGATATCACATCCGCGTTGGCGCGATCTTTGTTGAGGACAGAGATGGGGCTATATTGGTTTGTGGGATCGCAGTAGCCAGTGTTCATTAGAACGTCACACCAGTCGGGAATCGCTCCACCAGGGTGCGGAATGGAAAGCTGACTTGCCTCAGGTAAGTTATTATTTTTACAGCGTCATCGCAGCGATCAGATGCGGCCACGCTTTATGGAGGTGAGGGGGATGTGACACCTATAATAGTCGTTTCACCTGAGGCACATGGTCGTAGGTGCTTATACTGCTTATGTGAAATCACATTAATCTTGGGCACTGGTCAATCAGTCAATATGTCGCTTACATGTAGTCGCTTAACTGAAACATGGAACATTAGATTCATAAGCTGCATATCTATAGCATACAGATCTCCTAAGTAAGACATCTGACCAGGGCTTTATACACTGGTTTTATATAGTCTCTCCAGACAAGGACATAAGGTAATAGGTTCCTATACTGAAGATAGATAGTCGCTGTAAACCAAGCCATAAAGCAAAAGATTCATATGTTGCATTCCTATAGTTGTTTGAACTAAGGTATGAGGTGTTATATTCATATACTGCATACATATGTTCGTTGTGAAGCAAAATATAAGACAACATAGATTCATAGACTGCATACATATAGTCGCTGCTACTAAGACACATGGCGATAGATGTATATGCTACATGCGTATAGTCATTTTAAACTAAGAGATGAGGCATTACAATTATATACTGCATATATATATATATAGAGAGAGATAGAGAGAGAGTCTAAGCAATGTATCAGGCATTAGTGTTGATTACTGTATGTATACATATAAGTATGTGGTCCCTTTAAACTAAGACATATAACAATGGGTTTATATACTAGGTAACTAAAAACAACCCGAACACAAAGTTATCAAGATAGCTAACTGGAGCTGATCGCAGACCTAGTGACCTAATTCACCATATTTTTCAAGTAACAGTTCCTTTGCCTGGAGCTGATGTTCCCTCTGTTGGGCCAGCTGGCAGCTTTAGTTGTTGCAGGAATGCCTCTTTGTTCCCAGAAGAGGTCAGGGTCAGGTTGGTGTCTCCGTGTGCGACAATCAGTGAGCTGTCTCCTCCCCAGTGGTACCTCACCAAGTGTTCCCTCAGCCAACCAGCTATTGGAGTTAAGATCCTCTTTTCTAGTAGGACGGGAAACAGTAGGTTGCTGAATACTGCCACAGCGCAACCTTCAAATTGGAATGCCCCCCTGTCTCTGGAGCAGGCCAGGATGGCAGCGCAAGCGGCAACACTATCCTAAGAGGCGGATGGGGGCCCTAAAGTAGAATAAGGGGGGGACCTATTGTCCTCCCCCCGGCCCCTACCCCTGAGCTGTGGATGGGGGCCCTAAAGTAAAATAAGGGGGTACGGACCTATTGTCCTCCCTCTGGCCTCCACCCCTGAGCGGCGGTTGGGGTCCCTAAAGTAGAATAAGGGGGGGGGAACCTATTGTCCTCCCACCCCTGAGCAGCGGGTGGGGGCCCTAAATAAAAATGTTACTCCCCTCCCCCAAAAATTAATCGACCCCCCCCCTTACCCTAGTGAGGGGGAAACAATAACTAAGTACCTGTAAAAAAAGAAATACAACTTACCATTTGATGTTTTCTTTTTTCTAAAATCTTCTTTTTTCAGCCACAAAAAAGGCCAAATAAAAAAAACATAATACCTGTCGCACTTTAAAAAAAAAGAATGAGCACAAAAAAAAATCCGAAACAAGTATAGGGTTGGGTGAAGTATGGTGATATCCGGATGTAGGCAAGCCACTGTAAAAAGGTCACTCAAACCTTAAAACATATAATAGAAACAAAAAAAAAATACAGGGCGCCAGAAACACCAGATAAATAAACGAGGATAATAATGGAATGAATAAGGATAATGCTGTTTATTAAATGATATGCACCAACACTGTGCAAATATATAAAATATATATCAACATAAAAAGCCTAGATAGGCTAAAGACCCATAGGTATAGCAGCTCTACATAACATGAAAAAGTGCTAATAGCTAAAGTGCAGACAGTGAGATAAAGTGGCAGAGTGCAACTCCCACCACTCCAAGCTGGTAAAACTCAACAATGTCCACAACTAGTCACATAGGCAGAAATCATGCAAAACAGAAACTGCTAATACCAAAGTAGAAGGGTCTTCAATGCTGCTCAACGCGTTTCGTCCTTTAGACTTCGTCAGGAGGGAGGGTCTGGGAGGGAGGGTCTGCTGCTGATTGGCTGGAATGTGTCTGCTGACTGTGAGGTACAGGGTCAAAGTTTACTCAATGATGAGTCCGCGGCGAACCGTTCGTGGCGAACCGTTCGGGATATCACTATTTATATGTAAGGGTTAGTATTTTGAATTTTATAACATGACAGGAGGCTTCGTATTTGCTTTAGTCTCTCTTTACTACAACTCCACAGCAGACAGAAAACAACCAGTCAGAAAAAAGTTAGGTACTATAAAACTCCCCTCCCCATGCATCAATTCCTCTTTCTTTGCTGCTCCACATCAGTACAGGTCAGAGTACCACAGCCTCCTGCTTCTAGTGGGTGGCTTTGGGATTTAGTATGACTTATTTAGGATTTATATTTATTATTTATATATTATATTTATTATATATATTTTATGTTTCTGGTATTTAGTTCTAACTATTATAGTTTGCTTCAGATTATTTATTCATCTATTTATTCGTTATATATTATGTATATGTTGTATTTAGTTATATTTATATTATTTGATATCATTTTATATTTCTCATATATATTTTATGTTTATGGTATTTAGTTATCCATTATATTTCACTTCATATTATTTATTTATTAGTTATATATTGTATTTTGTTTTATACTGGTTATTTATTTCGGGATTTCTACCCGTTTTTTACTCCTGCTTCCCCTGTTCTTGGGGATGTTTTCTTCATGTTGCGGTTTTAGGAGGTTTCCTGGGGATTCCTGTCAGTTTGTTCCCCGCCCACCCCACTAACTAGCGCCATTCTATTAGCCCCCTCCCCCCGAGTTCTACGGGCGCTCCGCTCGGGGTGTCAGGAGACTAGCCGCTTGGCTGCCTCCTCTGACTCCCCGAGCGCTAGTGTGAGCCTGCCGGTGCCCGGGGTTTCTCACGGTCAGACACGAGTACCCGGCGACTGGGTCCACTCACACACATGGCCGCCTCACCACGGCTGGCTTCTTCATAGAGCCACGTGCATCCGACCGGCTAGAGGAGAGGCGCCTGCTCGTGGCCCCTCCTCCATCCACGGTGGTCGGATCTTGGCTATTGTTGCCCTGCTGAGGTTCACCAGCTGATCTCTACATATTTACCGTAGTTTTACCTACAGATATGACTACTTATCACAGTTTACTGTAGTTTGTATGACAGTGCATATCTCACAACTTGTTGTGAGTGTTATGACAGTTTTTATTACAGATTACTGAGTTCACATGACCATGTATATGAGTTTTTTTATGACGGTCTATATCACAGTTCCTGAGCTTCAATGGCAATATATATATCACAGCTTGCTGTGAGTGTTATAGCTGTATATATCACATAATTCTGTGAGTTTTAATGACAGGGTATATAGCACAGATTCTGTGTGCTTTATGGCAGTATATATCACGGATTCTGTGTGCTTTATGGCTGTATATATCACAGATTTCTGTGAATTTTAATGACCGGGTATATATCACAGATTCTGTGTGCTTTATGGCAGTATATACAGTATATACAGGGCGCAGCATGAGGAGAGGGGCTGACAGGAGGGAAGCGCTCAGCGCTCCCTCCTGTCACTCACTCACTGTAGCGTGGCCAAGCCCTGTATGGTCCATGGGTACAGGAAGCATCTGTCTCCTGTACCCGGCCGGACTAACAGGAAGTGCACACTGAGTGTGCACTTCCTTTCAGTCCGGCCGGGTACAGGAAACAAAAGCTCCCTGTACCTGCGGACCATACAGAGCTCGGCCATGCTACAACAGAGGTAGGGGAGGGGGGAGAAAGAAATTGACAGGGAGGGGGAATGAGAGTGGGGAGGGGGATGGGAGGAGAAAGTGACAACGGGGGGAGAAGAGAGTGACAAGGGAGGGGAGGAGAAGAGAGGGACAAGGGGGGAGAAGAGAGTGACAAGGGAGGGGGGGAGAGATTGAAATCCATCTCACACACACACAATCACACACAATGCACCCCTTATACACAAAGACAATGCACCCCTTGCACACAGAAAAACACACAATGCATTACACACACAATGCATTACACACACAGACACACACACACACACACAAGCAATGCAACCCTTACACACAATGCATCCCTTACACATACAGAAGCACATAATGCATTCCTTACACACACTCAATGCACCCCTTACACACACTCAATGCACCCCTTACAGACGCACACACTGCATCCCGTACATACACAGAAACACACCTAGTGTGAGCCTGCCGGTGCCCAGGGTTTCTCACAGTCGGACACGTGAACCCAGTGACGGGTTGCTGGCTTCTTCATAGAGCCACGTGCGTCCGACAGGCTAGAGGAGAGGCGCCTGCTCGCGGCCCCTCCTCCATCCATGGTGGTTGGATCTTGGCTATTGTTGCCCTGCTGGGGTTCACCGGCTGATCTCTACATATTTACCGTAGTTTTACCTACAGATATGACTACTTATCACAGTTTACTGTAGTTTGTATGACAGTGCATATCTCACAACTTGTTGTGAGTGTTATGACAGTTTTTATTACGGATTACTGAGTTCCAATGACCATGTATGTGACAGAGTTTTCGCTGGATTTCCTGTCCGTATGCCCCTGTTCGTGTGATTACAAAATACCGATTGAAACTACCGAACGAACGACCACCCAGGAGAGGAGTGTGCTGCTGGTTAACCTCTTGGCCCCAATTAGAACGTTGTGGTTAACCGCAGACACCTCTCCATTCCATTCGTACGGGTGGTCGTCGTTCGCATGCCGACCATGAGGCGGCGGCCATTTTGGGACACGAGGAAGCGTAGCGGTGTTCGGTACAAATTCTATGGAACTAAAAACGGACACTTTAATCTACCGAACACCGCTGGAAGCTGCTGCCCACCTTCTATTTCGGCGAGGCGCACGAACGCCGGTCTGTTCGGGAGTTTTATACATTCGTATGGACCTTTACCCAGATAGCCGTCCCATGGAGTCATTCGTATACCGAAGGACTGGTGAAATACTTTGACTCCATGGCGATTCGACTAGATACATCGGATCTGAGCGCTATTCGGTAGAAATATGCACTCAGATCCAGGCTGTCTGGGGATACGTTACACGAACTATATTCATTCGGTATTTCTTCAGTTATATACTTTAATGTATTTTCCTTACTGTATTTTAAAATGGCGATTGTCTCTATCCTGGGAGATAATTAGGTTTCTTCCTAATTATCTCCGGGGTAGAGAAGAAGGGTTTATGGGTAAGATGGGAAGGGCTTATATTGAAGCCACTGCGATTGGCTATTGTCCAATATGTTTTACAGTCTTCCACAAGGTCCCCTCGGGGAGTGTCCACCTTGTGGAGACCTGCATAAATACCGGGCAGGTAGCCCCCATTAAACAGATCCTTATTTCACCCTCAAGACGGAGCTTGGTCTCGTTTGGGGGGAATTATTACTGGGACAGCGCTTTCGTTATTTCTAGCTGTGGAAGGCGTTCGACTGTTTTGCTGATCGGGAGTTGCCGTGTTCGTGAACTTCGTTCGGGAGTTTGGCGGTCGGCTGGATAGAAACTGCATTTCTGGAGAGGGGGATTATTCACTAAAGGGCGGCTTCATCTACCTGGCGGTGAGTGTCGTAACAATGTATATGAGTTTTTTTATGACGGTCTATATCACAGTTCCTGAGCTTCAATGGCAATGTATATATCACAGCTTGCTGTGAGTGTTATAGCTGTATATATCACATAATTCTGTGAGTTTTAATGACAGGGTATATAGCACAGATTCTGTGTGCTTTATGGCAGTATATATCACGGATTCTGTGTGCTTTATGGCAGTATATATCACAGATTTCTGTGAATTTTAATGACAGGGTATATATCACAGATTCTGTGTGCTTTATGGCAGTATATACAGGGCCGGCGCTACCTGTTAGGCGGACTAGGCAGCTGCCTAGGGCGCCGGCCCCCCTCATGCTGCAGCTGCCCGAGCGCTCTGCAGAGAGCCTCAGGCGGCTACAGCTTTTCCCGCGCTGGTGCGTCCATGAGGCGCTTAGCGCTCCCTCCTGTCACTCCCTCACTGTAGCGTGGCCGAGTGTGCACTTCCTTTCAGTCCGGCCGGGTACAGGAAACAAAAGCTGACCATACAGAGCTCGGCCACGCTACAACAGAGGTAGGGGATGGGGGAGAACGAAATGGACGGGGGAGAAAGAAATTGACAGGGGGGGAATTGAAGAGGGATGGGGAGGGGAGGAGAAAGTGACAACGAGGGGGAGAAGAGAGTGACAAGGGAGGGAGGGGGGGAAGAGAGTGACAAGGGACGGGGGACAGATTGACATCCATCTCACACACACACAATTTATTTATTTATTAAATATTTTGCACCCCTTACACACAAAGACAATGCACCCCTTGCACACAGAAAAACACACACACAAGCAATGCATCCCTTACACACACAGAAGCACATAATGCATTCCTTACACACACTCAATGCACCCCTTACAAACGCACACACTGCATCCCGTACATACACAGAAACACAACTTGCAGCCCTTACACATACAAACACAGATTCACACAATGCATTTCTTAAACACATATCAGGACATACCCTACACACTCCACCCCCTGTGAACAAACTCATTGGTGGAACATGAAGGTGGACCCTGGGACCCAGACCTTGAGCTGTGTAAAAGGCCCCCCAAAAATGGAGCTGCTTCCCATTCTCCCAGAACATTGATTTTTGTGACCACAGTTACAAACAGCCTCCAGAGAGCCTGTTCTACACCAGACCAGTAGAGCCAGGCTGCAGCTAGAGCCCGTCATCATCCTCATCTGGTTGTAAGTGTCAGGGTACCTGTTGGTGATGTATCCAGGGAGGACATCCTCTCTGCTTATGGGCTCCCTTCCCTTAGCATTTCGGCATATTCCGGCCGTTTTCGTGCCGGCCGCGCTAGCTCCTCCCCCTTTTATGACGCGACGGCTAGCGTCGACGTCATGACGTCGGCATTTGCATAAAGTGCCGGGAACCGCTATTCCGGACCTTTTGGGGGCGTGGTCTCTATTTAGGTACAGGGTATTTAAAGGAAACCTTTACTACTGCTCATTGCCCTGTCGTGGTTCTAGCTTGCTAGTCACTCAGCGCGTTCTTTATCTTGTGTTTCCGGTTTTGACCCTTGCTTGTCTTTTGTCCTGTTGTCCTCTCCTCTCCTTTGACTCGGCTTGTATCTCGCTTACCTGTCCTCCGGCTCCCTTGACCTCGGCTTACCTTTTGACTATTCTTGCTTTGTCCTTACGTTAGTCCGGCCATTCTAAGGTCCGGTATACGTACCTCCTTCTGTGCGCACTCTGCGTATTGGATCCCTGTCAGTTTCCTGACATTACGACAGGGCCAGATGGATCCTGCAGGTGCTAGTCCTCCTGACCCCAGATTTGAGGCCATGGACCATAGAATGGACCAAATGGCTTTAGCGCTACAAACTTTGTTGACACGCTCCAGTACCCAGTCTGAAGAAATACGTTCCACTGCTAGCCACTCGCTAAGTACTGGTTTGGAAGTAGCCACTGTAGGCGCATCTTCCCATGTCACGTCACCATTACGATATGGGGGTTCGCCTGATGCTTGTCGTGGTTTTTTAAACCAGATAAGTATACATTTCGAACTACAACCCCGGGCTTACCCCACTGACAGGGCTAAGGTAGGCTTTATTATAACCCTGCTAATAGATAAAGCACTTAGATGGGCCAATCCCCTTTGGGAGAATGACAATCCTTTAGTCTACAACTACACTGCGTTTGTCACGGCTTTTAGAAGAACCTTTGACCCCCAGGGAGGAAGATTAATGCGGCCAGATCCCTGTTACGCCTTAAACAACAAGATAGGACCCTTGTAGAATATGCTCTAGAGTTTAGATCATTGGCAGCAGAAGTGAAATGGA
Source organism: Pelobates cultripes (assembly GCA_933207985.1). Lineage (NCBI taxonomy): Eukaryota > Metazoa > Chordata > Amphibia > Anura > Pelobatidae > Pelobates > Pelobates cultripes. The sequence goes on along the minus strand of OW240916.1, from coordinate 76,575,385 downwards.
ACGAACAAGCTTTTATGGATGTTTTCTTGAATGGGTTGTCTGATGAAATTTTAGATGAAATTGCCACAAGAGAACTTCCGGAAAATTTAGAGGATTTAATATCCTTCATTTCCAGAATAGATGAACGCATGAGACAGAGGCAGAACACTCGGGAAAGAGTTACTAGACTTCCTGTAAGACTCGCTCCCTCATTTCAGAACCCTGACTCCTATAATCCTACTCCACCAGAACCTATGCAAATAGGTAATACTCGCTTATCTGAGGCTGAGAGACAGTACAGGAGAAGGGAGGGTCTCTGTTTATACTGCGGGCTGAGAGGTCACTTACGCCTTAGTTGCCCTAATCGTCCGGGAAACGCTCGCACCTAAGTTCCCTTAGAGGACGGGCCTTGGGTGTTTCATTACTGTCCTCTATGCATAATAAAAAAGACCATAGGCTTCTGATTCCTGTCTCTCTAGCTTGGGAAAAGGGGTTTATTGCTACGATGGCATTATTAGATTCTGGAGCAGCAGAAAGCTTTATAGACCAAACTTTCGCTAATAAGCATTGTATCCCATTCCAATTGAGAGATACACCCTTGGCCGTTGAGGCCATAGATGGTAGACCTTTATCTGAACCAGTAATATTCCATGAGACCGAACCCGTTAAGCTTACTGTTGGTATTTTCCACGAAGAGTTGATTTCCCTTCTGTTAATTTCCTCCCCGGCAGTCCCAGTGGTTCTAGGATATTCTTGGCTCAAGAGACACAACCCTCAGATTGACTGGGAGGGTGGAGAAATCGTTTCTTGGGGTATGGGTTGTAGGGAAGAATGTCTGCAGAGAGTTACTTCTGTTTGCCCCGTAAACTCTTATGCTAACACTTCTCAATCCACAGACGTTCAGATACCATTACAATATCTAGACCTCAAATCTGTATTTGACAAGGGTAAGGCGGATACTTTACCTCCCCACCGGTCTTATGACTGTTCTATTAAACTTTTCCCTGGTACTATGCCTCCCAGGGGTACGGTATACCCTCTATCCACCAAGGAAAACTTAGTTTTAGAGGAATATATCAAGGAGAATTTAGACAAGGGATTTATTAGAAAGTCTTCTTCTCCGGCGGGGGCGGGTTTCTTTTTTGTAGAAAAGAAAGACGGTACCTTACGTCCTTGTATAGACTATCGGGGATTGAACAAAATTACTATCAGAAATGCTTACCCTATTCCTTTGATTACTGAACTCTTTGACAGACTAAAGGGCTCGAGTATTTTTACTAAACTTGACTTAAGAGGAGCATATAACTTAGTGCGAATTAAACAAGGAGATGAATGGATGACAGCATTTAATACCCGTTACGGGCATTATGAGTATACCGTAATGCCGTTTGGGCTTTGTAACGCCCCGGCCGTCTTCCAAGACTTGATCAATGAAGTTCTTAGAGAATTCCAACATGAATGTGTAATTGTATATTTGGATGATATATTAATCCATTCTAGAGACATTAATTCACATCATAGACAAGTCAGAAAGGTATTACAGAAACTTTTACAACATGGATTGTATTGTAAATTGGAAAAAATGTAGCTTTGACCAGTCTCAGGTAACTTTCTTAGGTTACGTAATTTCCAAAGACGGGTTTATGATGGACCCGACCAAACTAAAATCGATTTTAGATTGGCCTTTACCTAAGGGACTCAAAGCCATACAAAGATTTCTTGGATTTTCTAATTATTACAGACGCTTTATTAAAGGGTACTCCTCTGTTATCGCTCCTATCACTAATATGACCAAACAAGGAGCCGATACCAAAACCTGGTCTACTGAGGCTTTATCTGCTTTCGAAACGCTCAAACAGTCTTTTGCCTTAGCACCTGTATTAGTTCATCCTGATACCTCTCTACCCTTTTTACTTGAAGTTGATGCGTCTGAAACAGGGATAGGCGCAGTGTTATCCCAAAGACAAAGTTTAGATAAGCCGCTGCACCCTTGCGGTTTTTTTTCCAAGAAACTATCACACACTGAAAGGAGATATGACATTGGTGATAGAGAACTTTTAGCTATCATTATGGCATTAAAGGAATGGAGACATTTGTTAGAGGGCACCGTCCTCCCGGTTACTATCTTGACTGACCACAAGAATTTATCGTATATGGGGGAGGCCAAAAGATTATCTGCCAGGCAGGCACGTTGGTCTATGTTCCTTACACACTTTAATTATGTGCGTACTTACAGGCCTGGTTCTAAGAACACTAAGGCAGACGCTTTGTCACGTCAGCACGAACCTACCACCTCTACAGAGGATACTTTGTTCCCTATTATTCCGGAAGTCAATATTATCGCCAACACCAATGTCAAAATACACTCTCCATTGCTCGCTGATATTCAGAACGAACAATCTCTTGCTCCCGAACGTACTCCTGTGGGCCGCTTGTTCGTGTCTCTCAAATTCCAAGTGGACATTATTCGCTGTTTCCACGATAGCAAGATCGCTGGTCACCCCGGCATCCACAAAACTTACTGCCTGATCTCCAAAGACTTCTGGTGGCCCGGGTTACGTAGGGATGTGGAAGACTTTGTCAAGGCTTGCAATGTTTGTGTCAGGAATAAACTTCCGCGGGATCTCCCTTGTGGTTTATTGCAGCCCTTAGTCGCTCCCAACAAACCTTGGGCTTGTTTGGCTATTACTAAAATGGCTCATTTCATTCCCTTGCCTAAACTTCCGTCCTCTCCTGAACTGGCCGTGATATTTGCTAGAGAAATTTTCCGTTTACATGGTATTCCCAATGAGATTGTGTCAGACAGGGGTTCCCAATTTATTTCCCGTTTTTGGAGATCCTTCTGTTCCCAGTTGGGCATCAAACTGAATTTTTCTTCGGCCTATCATCCTCAATCTAACGGAGCAGCTGAACGCACTAACCAAAAAATTGAGCAATATCTACGTTGTTTTGTTTCTGAACACCAGGACGACTGGGTCGGTCTGATTCCTTGGGCGGAGTTTGCTCACAACAACCTTGTTTGTGGTTCCACTCGTAATAGCCCCTTTTTCTTGAACTATGGCTTTAACCCTACTGTTCTTCCATCGGTGTCTCCTTCCCAGGGTGTACCGTTGGTTGATATTCATATAGCCAACCTGAGAAAGTTGTGGGATCAGACTCGACGAATTCTTACACGTAGTTCTGCGGTGTTTAAGTTGCATGCTGATAGACGTAGACGGCCTGCTCCTATTTTTTCTCCGGGTGATAGGGTCTGGTTGAGTACCAGACACATTCGCCTGAAAGTCCCCTCCTTGAAGTTTGCTCCTCGTTACATAGGCCCTTACAGGGTGCTGAGGAGGATCAACCCGGTTTTTTATTTGCTGGACCTGCCCCCTACTCTACGCATCCCTAACTCTTTTCATGTGTCTTTATTGAAACCTCTTGTTTGTAACAGATTTTCCTCCCGCTCTGCTCCTCCATCCTCGGTCCGTGTGGATGGTCAGGAAGAATATATCATTAGGTTCATCCTTGATTCTCGTATTTCTAGGGGGAAGCTGCAATACCTCATAGACTGGAAAGGTTATGGTCCAGAAGAGAGGTCTTGGGTTCCTTGTGTAGACGTGCATGCTCCTCGTCTTCTTCGGGCCTTCCACGTTCGTTTTCCTTCTAAGCCCGGTCCCATCCGCCCGGTGGGCGTTTCTAGAAGGGGGGGTACTGTCAGGGTACCTGTTGGTGCTGACTCCAGGGAAGACATCCTCTCTGTTTAGGGGCTCCCTGCCCCTAGCATTTCAGCAAATTCCGGCCGTTTTCGCTCCGGCCGCGCTAGCTCCTCCCCTTTTTATGACGCGACGGCTAGCGTCGACGTCATGACGTCAGCATTATGTGAAGTGCCGGGAACCGCTATTCCGGACCTTTTGGGGGCGTGGTCTCAATTAAGGTGACAGGGTATTTAAAGGAAACCTTTACTACTGCTCATTGCCCTGTCGTGGTTCTAGCTTGCTAGTCACTCAGCGCTTTCTCTCTCTTAGTGTTTTTGGTTTTGACCTTGCTTGTCTTTTGTCCTGTTGTCCTCTCCTCTCCTTTGACTCTGCTTGTATCTCGCTTACCTGTCCTCCGGCTCCCTCGACCTCGGCTTACCTTTTGACTATTCTTGTTTTGTCTATACGTTAGTCCGGCCATTCTAAGGTCCGGTATACGTACCTCCTTCTGTCCGCACTCTGCGTTTTGGATCCCTGTCAGTATCCTGACACTTGTAATATAAACTGTTTAGATATTGACTTTTTGATGTTAAAATGATCAATATTACATTTTGTAATAAAAGCATGATCATATTTCTTCGTGGTTTCTTTATGATTCCTTTCTTTAGGTTTGTTCTCCAATAGGTTACTTCTATTGATTCTTGAAACTTTTTTTTAGTTCTTTCTCTCGATGATTTCTATCATATCTTTTTGGAATTAATTTATTGGATTTAGGCTTGAAATTGCATTTTTTGTAGATTTAATGCAGGAGCTCAAGCTGCATACATCTGCTCAGCTTCGCAGTCAGGGTCCGCAGTCGGAACATTCGTGTTTAACTTGCAAGACGCCGCCCATTTACATTGGCCTTCATTGAAGAGCAAGCAAAACTCCCTCTTCTGTCCGGGCGACGTGGGGGCACCCGATCCATCAGCTTCATCCAGAGCGGTAGATACATGTGGTCCCACCGCAAACTAGGATTGGCCGATAACGATTGGCGGAACTGTTCCTCATACACCACCACGCTAACCCCACGTAAGTCCGATACGCTTCCCCTATCCCATCGAGGTAACAAAAGAATTGCGAACAATGATCCACCAGAACACTAGCCAAGATACAAAATGCCTAGAGCCAATTCCCAAATGTCTTAGGTATTTTGTGGTAGCGCCGACACTTTTCCTGCTCCTCCTACTTGGTATCTGTGACAGATTCATCTGTATTGCTGGTTCGTCTGTTTCCCTTTGTTCGCTGGATTTCCTGTTCGTATACCCCCGTTCGTGTAATTTGCAAACTACCGATTGAAACTACCGAACGAACGACCACCCAGGAGAGGAGTGTGCTGCTGGTTAACCTCTTGGCCCCAATTAGAGCGTTGTGGTTAACCGCAGACACCTCTCCATTCCATTCGTACGGGTGGTCGTCGTTCGCATGTCGACCACGAGGCAGCGGCCATTTTGGGACACACGAACGCATAGCGGTGTTCGGTACAAACTGTATGGAACTAAAAACGGACACTTAAACTACCGAACACCGCTGGAAGCTGATGCCCACCTTCTATTTCGACAAGGCATGCGAACGTCGGTCGTTCGGGAGTTTTTATTGCATTCGTATGGACTTTTACCCAGACAGCCGTCCCATGGAGTCATTCGTATACCGAAGGACTGGTGCAAGACTTTGACTCCATGGCGATTCGACTAGATACATCGGATCTGAGCGCTATTCGGTGAAAATGTGCACTCAGATCCAGGCTGTCTGGGGATGCGTTACACGAACTATATTCATTCGGTATTTCTTCAGTTATGTATTTTAATGTATTTTTGCTACTGTAATTTAAAATGGCGATTGTCTCTACCTTGGGAGATAATTAGGTTTCTTCCTAATTATCTCCGGGGTAGAGAAGACGGATTTATGGGTAAGATGGGAAGGGCTTATATTGAAGCCACTGCGATTGGCTACTGTCCAATATGTTTTACAGTCTTCCACAAGGTCCCCTCGGGGAGTGTCCACCTTGTGGAGACCTGCATAAATACCGGGCAGGTAGCCCCCATTAAACAGATCTTTATTTGACCCTCAAGACGGAGCTTGGTCTCGTTTGTGGGGGAATTATTACTGGGACAGCGCTTTCGTTATTTTTAGCTGTGGAAGGCGTTCGACTGTTTTGCTGATCGGGAGTTGCCGTGTTCGTGGACTTCGTTCGGGAGTTTGGCGGTCGGCTGGATATAAACTGCATTTCTGGAGAAGGGGATTATTTACTAAACGGCGGCTTCATCTACCTGGCGGTTCGTGTCTTAACAGTATCTTTTTTTTATCCTCCTCCTTCAGATGAATAAATTCTTCCAGCAGAAGGAGCGAAAAGATCTCAAGATATTCCCACTTCCAAATTTTTTCCTTGACCTCCATTTTCAAATGACACCCCAGCGGCCCCACAAAAGACATATGGACATTTTGATGCGCCGCGTTGGGAATATCACCGTACAACACCACCTGCTCACTAGACACACCCGCCATACCCGCCGTGGGGTCCTCAACCCAGTCCTCAAGTACCCCATACCAGTACAGGATTTAGGGATTTCCCTATTGTGTCTAAAGTGTTTTTCTCCCTAACTTTACTTTAACAGACTTGATAATCTCCAGGTCGAGGGGTGGGAATTATATGTTTGTACTGGGAGAGTTTTACTTATTTTCTGTCTATGATTGGCTGTATGACTTGTGTTCCGGTGGGTGGTCCCCTTGCACAGGGACTTGCATAAAAGACAGTGTGGCATCATTAAAATCTCAGTTCTGTTATACCCTTCATCTAGATTTCAGCTGATGTTTGGTTATCTGTCTGCTTTACTAAGGGAATCTACTTGGGAAGTTGTTGTTCGTATGGGAATCGCTTATTCTATTTCGCTGAATGGAGAGTTATAATCACTGATACTCTGGCCGTTGGGGAGGAAACTACCGAATGGGTATTGGATATACCAGGTTTCCTTACAGGTAATTATTGCAGTTTATCAAAAACTGCACTAATTACCCCTGCAGGGTTAATTTACCTGGGACACTGCATCCAGACCAATCCAATGAGCTGAAGTGGTCTGGGTGCCTACAGTGGCCCTTTAAGATTTCATATTCTCATGTTACCCCAGTATTGGTTACCGTTAAAATTCTACTAAATATTAAACAAAATTGAACACCAATCAGTAGCATTTCAGAATGAAATAAATGCTGCAGTCTATATTCAGGTAAGAAAACCCTAATAGCATGTCTACCAATGGTGCTAATTAGAACCCATATCTCCATGCAGGGTGTAACCCAGCGGGCTGCATTACAAGACATGGAGTGTTCATTGCCTGTATTAAATATCCCTACCAAACCAGGTGGTCCCAGCCGAACCCTGGGGGACATTATGACAGCAGAAGACAGAGGTTTGTTTATAAATTATTCAGGATTATTTATAATAGAGAGATGGAGATATAATGCATCTTCCATTCTATTTAATGCAATCAGGTCTCATCCGTCGAAGGTTGCTGGTGTTGGTCTGTCACGAGGCGCAGGGAAAGAGCTAAATCCTATCAATCAGCAATTCATCTTTAATGGTTTTGGCATAAAGTTCTCATTCTATTGACAGCACGGCTCACAGTGCAGTAAATAACCCCCACGCGGTTTGCTGTGCTGTATGAAAAGTTCAATGTTGTATTTAATGAAGAAAGGGCAGTGACTGACGTGATATTTGCAACCTGGACCCGTATTTTAAGCCGTATTAATTCTCTCTATCTGCCTGTAAACGCAGGGTTTCCAAAGAGCGTCTGATAATTAGAGTATAACTAATACATTAGGGAACTTTGCATTAATCCTGCAACATGTTTCTTCATTCTTAAGGGACTTCTTTTTTCCCTTCTAGTGAAGCACTTTAAGCTGCATGCGTCGTCATTAATCTCACTTATTTTAAGCAACGATTGATGCTATTATATTGACGTTCAGAGAAATTGCTGAGAAAGTGCTCAGTAAATCACTTAAAAGAATTATTGTAGAGACAGGACCAGGAATTCTCTTACCGGAAGGCTTGTTTATGGGTGTTTCATTGCTACGCAGTGCACTGAGCTCTGCCGATCCATGGACACTGCGCAGCCATTGAGCTCTAGGTCTGACTGGCCATCAGTTTCTGCCTAACACAGAGTAGGAACCATCTGACCCAAAACAAAAATGCTCCAAAATGACCAATTCCATAGCTCACAATGTTATTCCTTGCAAATGACTGATGTATCGGTACCAGTGGCGTCTCCAGCATTCATAGTAGGGGGGGCACATGGGGGGCCAGTGACAAAAGTGGGGGGGCAATTATAAAACGTATGTGTACATATATATACGCACACGCACACACACACCATACCCCATGGACAACATGTATACGTTTACAAAATTCAGATTTCCAGCAACATTGTGAAATATGCTAAAGTTTACCTACTATGTAACAATATCTCAAGGTGCCATAATGATTACAAAATTATAGATTTTTTTAAAATAGTATTTATTTTCAAAGTAATATATAACATGCAATTTGAATGGAATGTAACTTAACATTTTTATATAAATATTTCACAAATAAAGTAAATGGTAACTTAGTGTATTCTCTACATTTCACAGTATAAGCATTTTAAAGTGACAGAGTCCCTTTAACAAACACTATAAGAATGTGCTTTTTAAAAGGCTAACTCCAAGTGAACTTGTCTTGTGAGAAGAGCAGATTTAGCTCTACTTCCACGAACAGCTAAAACTGGTTGGCCCTTTATAATGCACGTTTTAGTATATAGATTAAATATTAATAATAACTTAAAATCACCTTTAAATTCACTATTAATCTACTAAATTGTAAACATCGTAAAATGAAGTACAACAACTATTTTGCTCCTAAAGCATATGCAAAAATAGTTATATATACAGTCATGGGAAAAAGAAGGTATACCCTTGCATTCTATAGCTTTACATATCAGGACATAACAATAATCTGTTCCTTATGTAAATACAGCCTCAGATGGACAACAACACATGACATATTACACGGTGTCATGATTTATTTAAATAAAAATGAAGCCATGTGTGAAAAGCTAAGTACATGTATTGCGTCCATAGGAATTAAGAGGCTAAGTAGCAGACAGGTGCTGCTAATCAATTGCCCTTGATTAATTGATCATCAGTAAGTGTGACCACACCCAGGCGCGTTCAGGTATGTGTTAACACAATGCCGAGTAGGAAATACATCAGCAATGATCTTAGAGAAGCAATTGTTGCAGCCAATCAAACTGAGAAGGGTATAAGGCCATTTTCAAAAATTTAGCCCATCATTCTACAGTGAGAAAGTGTACCAACATTCAGGACAGTTGCCAATCTTCCCAGGAGTGGATGTCCAAATAAATTTACTCTGAGGTCAAAGTCTAAGTTTTACATCTCAGACTCTACAAGCCTCAGCATGTTAAACCTAATTAAATTGCTGTGGCGGGGCCTTAAGAGAGCTGCGCATGAACAAATGTCGGAAAAACCTCAATGAATTGAAACAATGGTGTAAAGAAGAGTGGGAAAAAAAATAATGTGAGAGACTGATAAAGTCATCCAGAAACTGATTATTTCAAGTTATTGCTGCTAAAATGTGGCTTTGCAAGCTATTGAATCATAAGATGGACTTTTTCACACATGGCGTCTCCATTTTAGCTTTATTTTTGTTAAATAAATCGTGACACAGTATACTGGGCCATGTGCTGTTCATCTGAGGATGTAGTTACCTAATTCTAGGACATGTTAGGTAACGGATGATTGTAATTATGTCCTGATATGTAAAACCATAGAATTCACACGGGGTGACTTTATCCAATATATATTTTACTCCAACAATTAAAGTGCCACGACAAAAGAAACAAAATAGAAAGTCTCAGTGTTTGTCTTTTGCAGCATATAGAAGACATACAAGTGTACCAAACAGGCACCAGCTACCAATCAATGCACTGTGACGATTAAATTATTATTATTATTATTATTATTGCCATTTATATAGCGCCAACAGATTCCGTAGCGCTTTACAATATTATGAAAGGGGATTTAACTATAAATAGGGCAATTACAAATAAACTTACAGGAACAATAGGTTGAAGAGGACCCTGCTCAATCGAGCTTACATTCTATAGGAGGTGGGGTGTAAGACACATTATGACAGGAATGTGCAATCAAATAAGGTGGGCTGCCCTTTAGGAGAGGGCAAGAGACAGGTATGTGAGGTAGGGGTTAGTCTTAGAGGCCATAAGCTTTCCTAAAGAGATGGGTTTTAAGGCGCTTCTTAAAAGATACAAGACTAGGGGAGAGTCTGATGGCAGGCTATTCCATAGGAAGGGAGCCGCCCGCGAGAAGTGCTGCAAGCGCGAGTTGGCCGTACGGGTGCGGACAACGGACAGGAGGTGGTCACGGGCAGAGCGGAGAGACCGAGAAGGGACATACCTATGGATCTGTGAGGAGATATAAGAGGGGCTAGAGTTGTTCAGTGCTTTATAGGTGTGAGTTAGTGCCTTGAATTGACTCCTATAGCACACAGGAAGCCAATGTAAGGACTGGCAGAGGGGTGAGGTGTGAGAGAACCGACTAGAGAGGAAAATCAGTCTAGCAGCAGCGTTCATTACAGACTGTAGGGGTGCAGTACGGCTTTTGGGAAGACCAAGCAGGAGAGGGTTACAATAATCCATGCGGAAATTACTAGAGCATGGACAAGCTCCTTGGTAGTATCTGGTGCAAGAAAGGGGCGGATGCGGGCTATGTTTTTAAGATGGAATCTACAGGATTTGGCAACATGCTGGATGTGAGGCTCAAAGGTGAGACCAGAGTCAAGTATGACGCCAAGACAGCGCGCTTGCAAGGATGGGCTGATGTTGGTACCACAGACTTGAAGGGAGAGCGAAAGAGGAGGATCAGTATTAGGAGGAGGAAAGACAAGGAGCTCAGTTTTTGAGAGATTGAGTTTCAGAAAGCGGGAGGACATCCAGTCAGAGATGGAAGAAAGGCAAGCAGTGACACATTGCAGGACAGCAGGGGAGAGGTCCGGGGAGGAGAGTGTCAGGGTACCTGTTGGTGATGTATCCAGGGAGGACATCCTCTCTGCTTAGGGGCTCCCTTCCCCTAGCATTTCGGCATATTTCGGCCGTTTTCGCGCCGGCCGCGCTAGCTCCTCCCCCTTTTATGACGCGACGGCTAGCGTCGACGTCATGACGTCGGCATTTGCATAAAGTGCCGGGAACCGCTATTCCGGACCTTTTGGGGGCGTGGTCTCTATTTAGGTAACAGGGTATTTAAAGGAAACCTTTACTACTGCTCATTGCCCTGTCGTGGTTCTAGCTTGCTAGTCACTCAGCGCGTTCTTTATCTAGTGTTTCCGGTTTTGACCCTTGCTTGCCTTTTGTCCTGTTGTCCTCTCCTCTCCTTTGACTCGGATTGTATCTCGCTTACCTGTCCTCCGGCTCCCTTGACCTCGGCTTACCTTTTGACTATTCTTGCTTTGTCCTTACGTTAGTCCGGCCATTCTAAGGTCCGGTATACGTACCTCCTTCTGTGCGCACTCTGCGTATTGGATCCCTGTCAGTTTCCTGACATTACGACAGGGCCATGATGGATCCTGCAGGTGCTAGTCCTCCTGACCCCAGATTTGAGGCCATGGACCATAGAATGGACCAAATGGCTTTAGCGTTACAAACTTTGTTGACACGCTCCAGTACCCAGTCTGAAGAAATACGTTCCACTGCTAGCCACTCGCTAAGTACTGGTTTGGAAGTAGCCACTGTAGGCGCATCTTCCCATGTCACGTCACCATTACGATATGGGGGTTCGCCTGATGCTTGTCGTGGTTTTTTAAACCAGATAAGTATACATTTCGAACTACAACCCCGGGCTTACCCCACTGACAGGGCTAAGGTAGGCTTTATTATAACCCTGCTAATAGATAAAGCACTTAGATGGGCCAATCCCCTTTGGGAGAATGACAATCCTTTAGTCTACAACTACACTGCGTTTGTCACGGCTTTTAGAAGAACCTTTGACCCCCCAGGGAGGAAGATTAATGCGGCCAGATCCCTGTTACGCCTTAAACAACAAGATAGGACCCTTGTAGAATATGCTCTAGAGTTTAGATCATTGGCAGCAGAAGTGAAATGGAACGAACAAGCTTTTATGGATGTTTTCTTGAATGGGTTGTCTGATGAAATTCTAGATGAAATTGCCACTAGAGAACTTCCGGAAAATTTAGAGGATTTAGTATCCTTCATTTCCAGAATAGATGAACGCATGAGACAGAGGCAGAACACTCGGGAAAGAGTTACTAGACTTCCTGTAAGACTCGCTCCCTCATTTCAGAACCCTGACTCCTATAATCCTACTCTACCAGAACCTATGCAAATAGGTAATACTCGCTTATCTGAGGCTGAGAGACAGTACAGAAGAAGGGAGGGTCTCTGTTTATACTGCGGGCTGAGAGGTCACCTACGTCTCAGTTGCCCTAATCGTCCGGGAAACGCTCGCACCTAAGTTCCCTTAGAGGACGGGCCTTGGGTGTTTCATTACTGTCCTCTATGCATAATAAAAAAGACCATAGGCTTCTGATTCCTGTCTCTCTAGCTTGGGAAAAGGGGTTTATTACTACGATGGCATTATTAGATTCTGGAGCAGCAGAAAGCTTTATAGACCAAACTTTCGCTAATATGCATTGTATCCCATTCCAATTGAGAGATACACCCTTGGCCGTTGAGGCCATAGATGGTAGACCTTTATCTGAACCAGTAATATTCCATGAGACCAAACCCGTTAAGCTTACTGTTGGTATTTTCCACGAAGAGTTGATTTCCCTTCTGTTAATTTCCTCCCCGGCAGTCCCAGTGGTTCTAGGATATTCTTGGCTCAAGAGACACAACCCTCAGATTGACTGGGAGGGTGGAGAAATCGTTTCTTGGGGTATGGGTTGTAGGAAAGAATGTCTGCAGAGAGTTACTTCTGTTTGCCCTGTGAACTCTTATGCTAACACTTCTCAATCCACAGACGTTCAGATACCATTACAATATCTAGACCTCAAATCTGTATTTGACAAGGGTAAGGCGGATACTTTACCTCCCCACCGGTCTTATGACTGTTCTATTAAACTTTTCCCTGGTACTATGCCTCCCAGGGGTACGGTATACCCTCTATCCACCAAGGAAAACTTAGTTTTAGAGGAATATATCAAGGAGAATTTAGACAAGGGATTTATTAGAAAGTCTTCTTCTCCGGCGGGGGCGGGTTTCTTTTTTGTAGAAAAGAAAGACGGTACCTTACGCCCTTGTATAGACTATCGGGGATTGAACAAAATTACTATCAGAAATGCTTACCCTATTCCTTTGATTACTGAACTCTTTGACAGACTAAAGGGGTCGAGTATTTTTACTAAACTTGACTTAAGGGGAGCATATAACTTAGTGCGAATTAAACAAGGAGATGAATGGATGACAGCATTTAATACCCGTTACGGGCATTATGAGTATACCGTAATGCCGTTTGGGCTTTGTAACGCCCCGGCCGCCTTCCAAGACTTGATCAATGAAGTTCTTAGAGAATTCCAACATGAATGTGTAATTGTATATTTGGATGATATACTAATCCATTCTAGAGACATTAATTCACATCATAGACAAGTCAGAAAGGTATTACAGAAACTTTTACAACATGGATTGTATTGTAAATTGGAAAAATGTAGCTTTGACCAGTCTCAGGTAACTTTCTTAGGTTACGTAATTTCCAAAGACGGGTTTATGATGGACCCGACCAAACTAAAATCGATTTTAGATTGGCCTTTACCTAAGGGACTCAAAGCCATACAAAGATTTCTTGGATTTTCTAATTATTACAGACGTTTTATTAAAGGGTACTCCTCTGTTATCGCTCCTATCACTAATATGACCAAACAAGGAGCCGATACCAAAACCTGGTCTACTGAGGCTTTATCTGCTTTCGAAACGCTCAAACAGTCTTTTGCCTCAGCACCTGTATTAGTTCATCCTGATACCTCTCTACCCCTTTTACTTGAAGTTGATGCGTCTGAAACAGGGATAGGCGCAGTGTTATCCCAAAGACAAAGTTTAGATAAGCCGCTGCACCCTTGCGGTTTTTTTTCCAAGAAACTGTCACACACTGAAAGGAGATATGACATTGGTGATAGAGAACTTTTAGCTATCATTATGGCATTAAAGGAATGGAGACATTTGTTAGAGGGCACCGTCCTCCCAGTTACTATCTTGACTGACCACAAAAATTTATCGTATATGGGGGAGGCCAAAAGATTATCTGCCAGGCAGGCACGTTGGTCTATGTTCCTTACACACTTTAATTATGTGCTTACTTACAGGCCTGGTTCTAAGAACACTAAGGCAGACGCTTTGTCACGTCAGCACGAACCTACCACCTCTACAGAGGATACTTTGTTCCCTATTATTCCTGAAGTCAATATTATCGCCAACACCAATGTCAAAATACACTCTCCATTGCTCGCTGATATTCAGAACGAACAATCTCTTGCTCCCGAACGTACTCCTGTGGGCCGCTTGTTCGTGTCTCCCAAATTCCAAGTGGACATTATTCGCTGTTTCCACGATAGCAAGATCGCTGGTCACCCCGGCATCCACAAAACTTACTGCCTGATCTCAAAAGACTCCTGGTGGCCCGGTTTACGTAGGGATGTGGAAGACTTTGTCAAGGCTTGCAATGTTTGTGTCAGGAATAAACTTCCGCGGGATCTCCCTTGTGGTTTATTGCAGCCCTTAGTCGTTCCTAACAAACCTTGGGCTTGTTTGGCTATGGATTTTATTGTTGATCTACCAGCTTCCAATAGGCATACAGTTATCCTCACGGTCCTTGACAGGTTTACTAAAATGGCTCATTTCGTTCCCTTGCCTAAACTTCCGTCCTCTCCCGAACTGGCCGTGATATTTGCTAGAGAAATTTTCCGTTTACATGGTATTCCCAATGAGATTGTGTCAGACAGGGGTTCCCAATTTATTTCCCGTTTTTTGAGATCCTTCTGTTCACAGTTGGGCATCAAACTGAATTTTTCTTCGGCCTATCATCCTCAATCTAACGGAGCAGCCGAACGCACTAACCAAAAAATTGAGCAATATCTACGTTGTTTTGTTTCTGAACACCAGGATGACTGGGTTGGTCTGATTCCTTGGGCGGAGTTTGCTCACAACAACCTTGTTTGTGGTTCCACTCATAATAGCCCCTTTTTCTTGAACTATGGCTTTAACCCTACTGTTCTTCCGTCGGTGTCTCCTTCCCAGGGTATACCGTCGGTTGATATTCATATAGCCAACCTGAGAAAGTTGTGGGATCAGACTCGACATATTCTTGAACGTAGTTCCGCGGTGTTTAAATCACATGCTGATAGGCGTAGACGTCCTGCTCCTATTTTTTCTCCGGGGGATAGGGTCTGGTTGTGTACCAGACACATTCGCCTGAAAGTTCCTTCCTTGAAGTTTGCTCCTCGTTACATTGGTCCTTACAGGGTACGGAGGAGGATCAACCCGGTTTCTTATTTGCTGGATCTACCTCCTACTCTACGCATCCCTAACTCTTTTCATGTGTCTTTATTGAAACCTCTTGTTTGTAACAGATTTTCCTCCCGCTTTGCTCCTCCATCCTCGGTCCGTGTGGATGGTCAGGAGGAATATATCATCAAGTCCATCCTTGATTCTCGTATTTCTAGGGGGAAGCTGCAATACCTCATAGACTGGAAAGGTTATGGTCCAGAAGAGAGGTCTTGGGTTCCTGGTATAGACGTGCATGCTCCTCGCCTTCTACGGGCCTTCCACGTTCGTTTTCCTTCTAAGCCAGGTCCCATCCGCCCGGTGGGCGTTTCTAGAAGGGGGGGTACTGTCAGGGTACCTGTTGGTGATGTATCCAGGGAGGACATCCTCTCTGCTTAGGGCCTCCCTGCCCCTAGCATTTCGGCATATTCCGTCCGTTTTCGCGCCGGCCGCGCTAGCTCCTCCCCCTTTTATGACGCGACGGCTAGCGTCGACGTCATGACGTCGGCATTTGCAATAAGTGCCGGGAACCGCTTTCCGGACCTTTTGGGGGCGTGGTCTCTATTTAGGTAACAGGGTATTTAAAGGAAACCTTTACTACTGCTCATTGCCCTGTCGTGGTTCTAGCTTGCTAGTCACTCAGCGCGTTCTTTATCTTGTGTCTCCGGTTTTGACCCTTGCTTGTCTTTTGTCCTGTTGTCCTCTCCTCTCCTTTGACTCGGCTTGTATCTCGCTTACCTGTCCTCCGGCTCCCTTGACCTCGGCTTACCTTTTGACTATTCTTGCTTTGTCCTTACGTTAGTCCAGCCATTCTAAGGTCCGGTATACGTACCTCCTTCTGTGCGCACTCTGCGTATTGGATCCCTGTCAGTTTCCTGACAGAGAGATATAGCTGGGTGTCATCAGCGTACAGGTGGTAGTGGAATCCAAATGAGGTAATAAGTTTGCCAAGAGAGGCAGTATAAAGAGAAAATAGAAGGGGACCAAGGACGGAGCCTTGGGGGACTCCAACCGAGACAGGGCGAGGGGAGGAGGTATCATTAGAAAAAGAGACACTGAATGAGCGCTGGGAGAGATAAGAGGAAAACCACGAGAGGACAGAGTCACAGAGACCAAGCGATTGCAGAGTTTGAAGAAGGAGAGCATGATCAACGGTGTCAAAGGCTGCTGAGAGGTCAAGAAGAATTAGTATGGAGTAGTGGCCTTTGGATTTAGCTGCGATTAGGTCGTTAGTAACTTTGATAAGGGCAGTCTCTGTAGAGTGGAGAGGGTGGAAGCCAGATTGAAGGGGGTCAAGGAGAGAGTTGGAATTGAGGAAATGAGACACACGGGTAAAGATGAGTCTTTCCAGAAGCTTTGAGGAAAAAGGGAGCAGGGATATGGGACGGTAGTTAGAGGGGGTGGACGGGTCGAGGGATGTTTTTTTTAGTATAGGTACTACAGTGGCATGTTTAAGGTCAGCAGGGACGATGCCAGAAGAGAGCGAGCAGTTGAAGATGTGTGTTAGAGAAGTCACGAGACAAGTGGAGAGAGATCTGATAAGGTGAGATGGGACAGGATCGAGCGGGCAAGTGGTGGGGCGAGAGGAGCAAAGAAGAGCAGCCACCTCTTGGTCAGTGGCTGGGGAGAATGTCTGAAGGGTAGGAAAGGCATGATCTATGTGTGATTGAGAAACAGAAAGGCAAGGAGGGGAGAATTCTTTCCTTAGCTGTTCAATTTCGTCAGTGAAGTAACATGCAAAGTTATCAGCAGTAAGGTTGGTTTGGGGGGTGGCCACAGCGGGGCGAAGAAGAGAATTAAAGGTGTCAAAGAGACGCCTGGGGTTGCGGGAACATGAACTAATGAGAGAGGAAAAATAGGACTGTTTGGCAAGGGCAAGGGCTGCACTGTATGAACACAGTATGAATCTATAATGGAGAAAGTCTGACTGGGTGTGAGACTTCCTCCAGGAGCGTTCAGCACACCGGGAGCATCTTTGCAGGTAGCGCGTTGATTTAGTATGCCATGGTTGGGGGCGGGTCCTCCTTGAGGTGCTTGTTTGGAGTGGCGCTGCAGTGTTCAAGGCAGATGTAAGAGTAGAGTTATATATGGAGATTGGCATTGAAGGACTGGAGAGGGAAGGGATGGACAGCAGTTGTGAATCAATGTCAGCTGACAACTGTTGGAGATCAAGAGAATTAAGGTCCCTCCTGAGTTGAGGCTGGTTAGGCGGAGGTTGTTGGGTGATGGGGTACGTGAGAGCAAACGATAAGAGGTGGTGATCAGAGAGTGGATACGGAGTGTTGCAGATATTAGATACAGTACATGCATAAGTGAAGATTAGGTCAAGGGTATTGCCAGCTACATGGGTGGGAGAATTTGCCCACTGTGATAGCCCGAGGGAGGAAGTAATTGAAAGTAGTTTATTGGCTGCAGATGTCAAAGGTGGCTTTATAGGAATATTGAAGTCCCCCAGAATTAGGGATGGAATGTTAGAAGAGAGGAAATAGGGTAGCCAGGCAGCAAAGTGGTCAAGGAAGAGAAGAGGGGAACCAGGGGGACGGTAAATAACAGCAATGTTAGCAGCGAAGGGTTTGAAAAGGCGAAATGAGTGTGTTTCAAATGATGGGAAAGAGAGGGAAGGGGGGGTGGGAAGAGGTTTAAAAGAGCAGTGAGGGGAGAGGAGAAACCCAACACCACCACCTTTACATTCAGAGTTTCTTGGGTTGTGGGTAAGTTGGAGACCACCGAAGGACAAAGATGCAGGGGTGGCAGTGTCAGAGGGGGAGAGCCAGGTTTCTGTTAAGGCTAGTAAATCTATTGAACGAGAGATGAAGTAGTCATGGACAGCAGTGGATTTAGTTATATTGCAAACAGAGCGTGCGTTCCAGAGGGCAGTATTGAAGGAGGATTTAGAGGAACAAGAGATGGGTATGAGATTAGTGTGGATCCTTGGGTTAGTATGTGCTGAGTTTGTTGAGAGGGGACCGGGGTTTGGAGAGACATCACCAGCTGCTAGGAGCAGAAGGATAGAAAGGAAGTGAAGGTGGGAGTAGGATTTGAAAGTTTTGTAGGAGGGTATGTATGTGGAGGATTTGGAAAGAGTCGGTGGAGATAGGCTGGAAAGGTATGTGTAGAGTGCATGGGATGAATAGAGAGGGAAGGAAGTAAGGTGGAAGTAATGATGATGGTGTTGCCAGGGACAGGTGAGTGAAAGGATAGGGATATTTTAGTAATGACAGAAATTGGTGTTAAAGTGAAAAATAGAAGGGAGAACATTAGAGAAAATGTGTATTATATAGATATGTAGATCATATATACAAACATACACAAATATCAATGAGTGTTTAAACCATTGTAAGGATGCAGTGTGTTAAATGAATTCAGGTGAGGAGTGGTTTAATGACTTGATTGGTGTGTTATGGAAACCTGCTGATGTGCACTATCTATAAATGAGTTGATGACCATGGGGTGGGGTGGAATGGTGTGGGGAGGGAGGAGTGGGTGGGCAATCTTCCAGAGATGATACCTCTGCTCTGAAGATTCAGCAGGACTTGGTTGTTTGGGAGTGCTGGGTGTTAATGCTGTTTTAAGGGGCCCAGTCTGAAATATAAGGTCTGAGGTTAGAAAAAAAATGAAATAAAACACACTGTTATGGGTGGGGAGACATGGGGCTATTGAGGTAATTAATTAGAGATGAAAAACTAAAAGGAGAGAACATTTGGGATAAAAAGATAGGAAGGATCAGATAGGTGAAAGTCATAAACCATGAACATAAATTTACTATATTATCAGTGAGAGTAGTAACACTAGCTAAACAAACAAACAATTAACAAAGAGTCTAAGAGAATGAACATAAATTGACATGATCATACCAGCCTTAAGAAAAACAAAAACAGAAGAAGATGGGAGATATAGTTATCAATTGAGTAGTGATAGTATAGGGAGGGAGATGGAATAGAACACCGTTTGAAAATAAGAGTTTAAAGGAAACAGTAATGCAGGTATTCTTGAGTTGATCTTCCAGAGATGATACCTCTGCTCTGAAGATTCAGCAGGACTTGGTTGCTTGGGAGTGCTGGGTGTTAAATTGAACCAGCAAAGGGAAAAAATATGTATGACTCAATTTTGGTCTTTTACTGCTTCTTCTATTAAAAAAAAAAAAATGTTTCATAGAAAAAACTGTGTTTACACTTCAGCCTAGGGATACCTCCACTGACCACTGCTCATATGGCTACTAGAGGTGCTTTCTGGGGCAGTGCTGCCCAGTGTGACTGACATTCAGTATCTCCTCCCTCTGCATGCAGACACTGAACTTTCCTCGTATATATGCACTGATTCAATGTATCTCTACGAGGCGTTTCTGATTGGCCAAGGTGGTGTTTGGCTGATTGTGCTGGCTCTGCCCCTGTTCTGCCTCCTTGACAGTCTCAGCCAATCCAATGCTTTCCTATCATCACTTCTGATGATGTCATCCAAGCAGGCAGATCAGGAGCAGGGCTAGCAGCAGCAGACTGGAATATAAGTAAAGGTTTACTATATTTAGGGGGGCAATGGTGTTTAACACTATTGAGTCAGGAATGCATGTTCCTTTAAATAACAGAGCCGTATAGGCAGGCACAGGGGGCAAAATAAGGTACTTATTTAAAATATTACCCTATAAGTATAAGTTTGAATTGTAGTTATAGACACTGAAGGATAGAGGGGTGAGTGTAAATTCCTGAAAGAGTTGGATACTACAAGTTATTTTTAACACCGATTTTTCTTCCTGCTTTTGTATTTCCCGAGGGTGGGGGGGACTTCAATACGCACTAGGACAGGGAGTATTCCCTCTAACCAACTAGAATAGATTTGTATGCACTTGTGTTAATGGGTATGTTTTAGTTTTTCCTCCCCCACCCCTCTCTAACTATCCCAAACCTACCTTACAAAAAAATTAAATCTATTTTACTCTAGCGGTCATGCTAGGCTGACATCTGACACTACCTGTTTAAAGCTACTGCTCTAACTTAGGCGTAATCCTGTTATTCTGTTTGTCCTTATTGCCAAAGTCTTGAAATAATGGAAGACTTGAGACCAATTTGTCTCACTTCATTAAGCAAATGGACCTTCAAGTCTCACTATGTAATTTACTAAAAATATTTTCTTTGAATAATTTGTTTTAACAAATATGAAAGTGCAACATCACAACAAACAAAAAGGCAATACTATCCTTTTACTGTATACTGTAATAAAATGTGTACTTAAAATGTAGTCATTACCACTAATATAGGCTTATGCGTGAGTTTTTATGAATAGATGCAAACCTGCTAACAACAATATCCATATTTATTTGGGATGCAAGTCTGGCCTCAATTGCCAATGTAGCAAGATCTGAAAGCCTTTCCTCAGTCATTGTTTTGCGTAAGAATGACTTGATTAATTTTAGTGCAGAAAAGCTTCTTTCGCATGATGCACTGCTGACTGGCAAAACACAAGCTATTTTACAAAGCCGATAGAGCTCAAGGAATGGAATAGAGTAAGGCTCCAGAAAGTGAACTCGAGAATTGTGTCCACCTTAATGGCATCTGATGACTTTTTTCTTTGTATGGTTAGCATTGCCTGCTCCAGCTCAATCTCCAAGTTTTCCATGTTGCAGGAGTAGAAATTGGCCATTGGTTGCAATTTCTCAAAATTAAGAAAAGAATCCGATCGAGGATTCAGAGACTGTACACCTTCCATGATTTCCAGAGAATCCCTTGAGAAGCGAGATTTTAGTCAAGAACAACATTGAACTTTTTAATGAAATCCTCTTTTCTGAGCAGTTGTTGTCGATGACCTACAGTTTCCAAAATGATGCTATTTCTCAAGTGGAAAGGAGGCCGGCGATCTCGCTTTTTGGAAGGTGGTTCGGTATACTCGTCAGTTGGTGCTGGTATTCCACACTTCACGCTTAGCTGGATTGTTTCTGCCCACACATGTCCTATTGTTCCTGAATTAGATGAAGCTTCAGGTTCACTCTCTGGATTGCACCCTTCTTCAAGCTCTTGTATAATTGTTCGTACAAGAAGGACAGCTGATGCCAAGTCAAGATCTCTGGCTTGTAACATGTTAGAGAGCATCTGGGTCCTTTTTAGTATGTTCTCAAAAAACACCAGTGCCAGAATGAAGCCAAAATCAATGAATTGATTTCGCCTCAACTGCTCTCTCAGTATGGTTTCCTTCAGCTAAAATCTTGAGGGTTTCCAACAGAGGGTCAAGTGTTTTCAGAACAGCATTGCAGGCTGCATGTTGGCATGTCCACCTTGTGTCACTTAATTGCTTAAGCTGAATCACTGATTTGCTTGACATTTCTTGTTGCACATTAGTAAACACTGCATGAACTACAGAGGTACTGCAGAACACGTACAGCTTTTAAAGTTTCACAAAAAATTAATTTGCTGCCGGTACATTTTTAACAGTGTCCACGATGACCAGGTTGAGACGGTGACTCATACAATGAATGTATAGTGCACAAGGCACCTCCTTTTTAATGCGTGCTTCAACGCCATTAAGACGGACACTCATTACAGAGGCTCCATCATAGCCTTGTCCAACACAATAATTTTTATCAATGCCTAGAGATATTAGGACATGGAATATATATCCTGTTAGAGACTCGGCATCAAGGCTATCTGCTCGGTAGAATTTTTAGAACCGTTCATGGACCATCTGTTTGTGAAAGAATCGGACTACGACAGACAGTTGTTCTGTTTTATATGGTACATATGGAATAGGGATCCAGCTTGTATCACTAAAACATAAATAAAAAAATACAACATAGCGTAATACTGTTGTGGTCTTATTAATTGCCCAATGGTTCAAGGTTACACTCACAGATTTGTTGTATATAGTAAGCCTTCAGGTTGCCACCCCTATAGGTAGGGGGGTAGGTCCTGTTCGTTTGTAGTAACGCCAATCTGGAGATCAAGTAGTTCACACTCTCCCAATGGTTGAAAGTAGAAAACAATGGATTTATTGGCATATAATAAAATTAAATTAAAATATGGTTCTACGCGTTTCGTTCCTCTTAGGAAACTTCTTCAGGAACCAAAATTTAAAAAACATACAGTTTATACACTCCAAATACAAACAAGTGTATCCATAAGCCTATTGCTTCCCTCCCTTCCCTTCCCTTAAATACAATAAATGCTGGAAGTCCATTGGTGGTGTGATGGGCGTACTCTCCTTTTCCTCTTCTATTGGACATCTCATCCATTGGTAAATTACCTCCATCTGTTGTTTCAGCTGTTCTGATTTTCATTCCGTTTTTTTCGCTGCATTTTAAGTGTCCATTTCTGATGACATACTTCCTGTATGGGTCAGTGTCTTCTTTTTATGATGCACTTCCGTTTTTTTTGTTTTTTATTTATTTAAAAATGGCCATGCATTCCATTTTGTTCCACTTAGAACTTGTTATGTTGCCATCTGGTGGTCGCCAGAAAATAATACACTTTGTGCATATTTATCAATGATTTCATTATATGCAAAAAATAAAAAAATGCCAGAGTTGAATTAACAATTCATTTTACAATTAAACATATAAACTTTATTCCCATATTATTCACCAACAAACAATGGTCCAATTTAGTTATTATAAAACTAATTCGATCTATATGATGGGTGATGTTAATTTTATACTTCCCGTTACAGCACCTGAGGTTCCTAGTAGGTCTCCCATACAAGTGCTAACCAGGCCCGAGTCTGGATGGCTTCTAAGATCTGACAAGATCAGGCACTTTCAGACTGATATTGCCATAGATTTTTATTTCTTATTTTAATGTTGTTTATCAATATATACTTTTGTGGACCATTGTGTATTGGTGTATATTTGGGCTTCACATCACATATACTTCACCCCAAATCATAGAGCCAAATTTATTTATTTTGTTCCAGTTATTTAGAAGAGGAAATAAAACGAAAATAATTATTTTTATATATACATATATCTATTTTTTTCCCCAAATTGGTTCTTTGATGAATTATTCAAAATTGCTACATAATTCTTTTAATATATAATTTATTTATAAGGAAAAGTTATTAAGAATCTCATTATTTTGGTTTATTTGGTTTCAATCCTTTTTCTCACAATGTGAATTGCCTCCACCCCTCCCCCCCAAAAAAACTGAGCTTTTCATCTCAGGAACCTTTCAATGTTTTAATATTTTAATATTTTAATATTATGATCTTATCCCAATCCCTACATTAGTTTAGAAAACACACCAGATCTATTTCAACATTCAGTCCTGCAGGTGCAAGAGTCTGTAATTTATGGATCCAGAATGTTTCTCTCTGGGCTAATTTTTGCTCTCTGTTCCCACCCCTCCAATGTGGAGGAACATTTTCTATTGCTATGCATATCAATTCCTTCAAATTAAATGCTGGACATGAGTTACAATGAACTGGTACTGAATGGGATAATAGCCCTTTTTTGATATTATTAATATGTTCCATTGTTCTGACTTTAAAAAATCTTTTTGTACGGCCAACATATTGTTTGCCACACGGACACTGCAGTAAATATACCACATAGTCCGTGAGGCAACCAATCTTGCTTTTTATTGCAAAAGTTTGATTTGTTATCTTGCTAGTAAAGTGTGTATTTCCACCTACAGTTATTGTTGAGCACACCTTACATCTCTTGCAACCTTGAAAACCTTTTTGTCCCTCGTTCAACTCACATTTTTGTTTTATGGCATAACTTGGAGCTATAAAAATTTTTAGATTTTTTTTTTTTTTTAAATTAATGTTGTTTTTTTTGGTAATATCTCACCCAGCAAAGGATCCTCTAATAAGATTGGTCAGTGTTTTTGTAGACTTTTCTTGATTTTTAAATGATCTGTATTATATTGTGTAACAAATGCGGTACGGAATTGCTCTCCCTTATCCTTAACTTTCTGATTATCTATTAACAATTCCTCCCTACCTCTCCCCAACATTGTTCTAATTTCTTTTACTATTGAGTTTTTATTGTAACCCTTCTTAACTAGTTTTTCTTTTACGTGTTGTGCCTGCTGTGTGAAATCTTGTAGGTGGGAACAGTTACGTCTCACCCTTGTTAGTTGTCCTTTTGCTATCCCTCTCAACCATGGTTGGTGGTGGCAGCTTTTTTTGTGGACGTAACTGTTCCCATCTGTGGGTTTGAAAAAACATTTTGTCTTTATTTCTTTACCTTCACCAAACAAAGTAATATCTAAAAAATGTATTTCTTTTTTGTTCCAAACCGGTGAAAACTGTAAATTATACTCGTTCTGATTTAAATACTCTACAAACGACACAAAAGAGGAATGTGGTCCTCTCCAAATAATTAAAACATCATCAATAAATCTCCACCATAGGACCAGGTTCACCACCCAGTCATGGTCACACCACACAAAAAGATCTTCCCATCTTCTCATGTAGGTGTTCGCATAGCTGGGGGCAAACCTGGTACCCATGGCGCTTCCAGTGGTCTGTAAATAAAAATTTCCTTCAAAGAAAAATAATTGTGCTCTAAAATAAATTGAACCCCATCCAGAATGAATCTCTTCATATGATTGGATAAACTCTGATCATTACCCATAAAGAAATTAATCGCCTCCAATCCTAAACGGTGACTAATCACCGTGTATAGTGATGCCACGTCCAGCGTGGCCCAACTATATTCATCCTGCCATTCTAAATTTTCAACCTCTTGTAGAAATGATTTTGTATCTTTCGTATATGACAAGGCCTTTTGGGCATAAGGTTGGAGATACGAATCAATAAAAGCAGATAAATTTGCTGTTATAGAATCTATCCCACTGATGATCGGTCGTCCTGGTGGGGTGTGTATATTTTTGTGAATCTTGGGAATAAAATAAAATATTGGAATCGTGGGGTGTCTATTAAATAAAAATTTAACATTTTTTGGGGAGATAATTTCATCAGTTCTCGCTATTGTCAGCAATTTCTCCAGCTGAGTATTAAATAATGTGGTGGGATCACTGTCCAATTTTTTATAAGTTTTTATGTCTTTTAGAATATTATTACTTTCCCTTAGATAATATTCAGTTGACATCACTACTATCCCCCTCCCCCCCCCCCTTTATCGGCTTCTTTGATAACTATATCTTCTCTTTCTTTTAGAATTTTGAGAGTCTCCCTTTCCATTTTTGTTAAATTGTGATCTTTTAGGTTTCTTTTAGTCCCTAATGCTTTTTTTAATTCACTGTCTACCATTTTTTCAAAGGTCTCCAAATGTGAACCCTTACTGTATACAGGATAGAAGTGAGATTTGGGTTTAAAGTTATCCTTTCTTTTATCTTGGATTTCTTCTTGTTCACAGGGGATGGGGTACTTTAGAAAATGTCTTTTTACTGTTAGGGATCTAATGTATTTTTTCAAGTCAATGTATAGACTAAAATCATTTGCTCTTTCACTTGGGGCAAATTTCATACCCTTTTCTAACAGTTGGATCTCTTGATTAGATAACAATTTTCCTGAGATGTTGAAAATACCCTTTTCTACCTCTTGTAGGGCGAGGGTTGTCCTCTTTTGTTGGGATAAGCGTACTCCTCCGTTCTCATACGTTTTTGGGGTGTTTCTGTAGAGAGAGGGGCAAATCGATTTGGATGTGCCCATATCTCTTCTCTTGGTTTGAAATAATTGGTGATTGATCTTTCTTTGGGGACTCTCGTTCTCCCTAAAACATTTCTCTCATTACCATCATAGATGTATTTCTTGTGTTTATTTCTGTGTTATCAATAACTACTTTGGCATATGTTAGATTTTCTCTATTTCTATTGGCTGAAATCCTATCTCCATATCTAGAGCCTCTAATTGGAGTATAATTGGCTCCTCTTTTTTGGCCTTGTTTCCTATTATCATTTGATTTTTGTTGGTAGTCTAACATTTTTTTACCCCTGCCCCTCTTTCAGGGGATCTGTGAAATCTACTTTGATTGAAGATTTTCGTTTATATATAATTTTTTGCCTAGTTGAAAATGTATTGCGGATCTTATCTTCCTTATCTCTTTTATACTTTCTATATTTTGTATCCGCAATTTTTTCATCTAGGTTTTTTAGTTTTTTTGCATTATTTCCTCCATTGATTTAAATTCTTCACATTCTATATTAAACGTATGATTTGTTTCTAATTCCTCTAGTTCTTGTTCTAATTTTTCTTTAGACTCTTTGGAGTGTTTAACAATTAACTCCATCAATTGAAAAGAACAGTTATATAAAATGTCATCCCATTTGTTTAGAAATCCCTCATTTTCAAACCAAACGCTGGTAATTTATCAATTCTGGCTGTATGTGTTTAGGGGCGTGGCTGTATGTGTATAGGGGCGTGGCTGTATGTGTTTAGGGGCGTGGCTGTATGTGTATAGGGGAGTGGCTGTATGTGTTTAGGGGCGTGGCTGTATGTGTATAGGGGAGTGGCTGTATGTGTTTAGGGGAGTGGCTGTATGTGTATAGGGGAGTGGCTGTGTGTGTTTAGGGGAGTGGCTGTATGTGTATAGGGGCGTGGCTGTATGTGTATATGGGCGTGGCTGTATGTGTTTAGGGGCGTGGCTGTATGTGTATAGGGACGTGGCTGTATGTGTATATGGGCGTGGCTCTATGTGTTTAGGGGAGTGGCTGTATGCGTTAAGGGGCGTGGCTGTGTGTGTTTAGGGGAGTGGCTGTATGTGTTTAGGGGCGTGGCTGTATGTGTTTAGGGGCGTGGCTGTATGTGTTTAGGGGAGTGGCTGTATGTGTATATGGGTGTGGCTGTATGTGTTTAGGGGAGTGGCTGTATGTGTATAGGGGCGTGGCTGTATGTGTATAGGGGAGTGGCTGTATGTGTTTAGGGGAGTGGCTGTATGTATTTAGGGGAGTGGCTGTATGTGTTTAGGGGAGTGGCTGTATGTGTATAGGGGCGTGGCTGTATGTGTTTAGGGGAGTGGCTGTATGTGTATAGGGGTGTGGCTGTATGTGTATAGGGGAGTGGCTGTATGTGTTTAGGGGAGTGGCTGTATGTGTATAGGGGCGTGGCTGTATGTGTTTAGGGGCGTGGCTGCATGTGTTTAGGGGCGTGGCTGTATGTGTTTATAGGGAGTATGCTGTGTTTTAGGGATGGCTGTATGTGTTTAGGGGCGTGGCTGTATGTGTATAGGGGAGTGGCTGTATGTGTTTAGGGGCGTGGCTGTATGTGTTTAGGGGTGTGGCTGTATGTGTTTAGGGGAGTGGCTGTATGTGTATAGGGGTGTGGCTGTATGTGTTTAGGGGAGTGGCTGTATGTGTTTAGGGGAGTGGCTGTATGTGTATGGGGGAGTGGCTGTATGTGTATAGGGGCGTGACTGTATGTGAATAGGGGCGTTGCTGTATGTGCATAGGGGAGTGGCTGTATGTGTATAGGGGCGTGGCTGTATGTGTTTAGGGGAGTGACTGTATGTGTATAGGGGAGTGGCTGTATGTGTATAGGGGAGTGGCTGTGTGTGTTTAGGGGAGTGGCTGTATGTGTTTAGGGGCATGTGCTGTGCTTTAGGGAGTGGCATGTGTGTATATGGGCGTGGCTGTATGTGTATAAGGGGAGTGGCTGTATGTGTATAGGGGAGTGGCTGTATGTGTATAGGGGAGTGGCTGTATGTGTATAAGGGAGTGGCTGTATGTGTATATGGGAGTGGCTGTATGTGGTTAGGGGAGTTTCTGAATGTATAGGGGAGTGGCTGTATGTGTTTAGGGGCGTGGCTGTATGTGTTTAGGGGCGTGGCTGTATGTGTATATGGGAGTGGCTGTATGTGTATAGGGGAGTGGCTGTATGTGTTTAGGGGAGTGGCTGTATGTGTTTAGGGGCGTGGCTGTATGTGTTTAGGGGAGTGGCTGTATGTGTAGTGGCTGTGTGTTTAGGGGAGGCTGTATGTGTATAGGGGAGTGGCTGTATGTGTTTAGGGGCGTGCTGTATGTATATATGGGTGGCTGTATGTGTTTAGGGGCGTGGCTGTATGTGTATAGGGGAGTGGCTGTATGTGTTTAGGGGCGTGGCTGTATGTGTTTAGGGGTGTGGCTGTATGTGAATATGGGAGTGGCTGTATGTGTATAGGGGAGTGGTTGTATGTGTTTAGGGGCGTGGCTGTATGTGTTTAGGGGCGTGGCTGTATGTGTATATGGGAGTGGCTGTATGTGTATATGGGAGTGGCTGTATGTGTATATGGGAGTGGCTGTATGTGTTTAGGGGAGTGGCTGAATGTATAGGGGAGTGGCTGTATGTGTATAGGGGTGTGGCTGTATGTGTATAGGGGTGTGGCTGTATGTGTTTAGGGGCGTGGTTGAATGTGTTTAGGGGAGTGGCTGTATGTAAAATACAAATACAGAGTCCGAGCGTGTCACCCAAAGGAATCCCAAGTAACTCACAAAAACACCCGTGTGGCAACCTCTCTTATCCACACTTAAAACACAATAGAAATATATACATACATGATGGGTGGAGTATCTTGGTCCAGAATAACAGATTGTGGTGTAAATACAAATATAAATGGAATAGCTGTGAAAACACAATAGTAGACAGGCACCTAGTGCAATATTGTACAATATTAAAATGACACAATTCAAAGCCAATATGGTTGTACTCACAAGGAGAGAGACAGAAATTTATGGCTCAATCTAGGCGCCGTGGGATAATCAAAGGGATCCCACTCCCTTGGTATGTGTGGATGGTCCTCTGTTGTTTCCAATAAGGAATGTCCACATCAATTATTATGAAGAACTAAGTAACTTTTAATAATCAAACAAAAATAAAATATAAAGTATGAATAAAATAGCAATAAATAAGTCCTCTATGGGATGCAAAATAAGTCCTCTATGGGATGCAAGACGCGTTTTGCCTAAGTCCTAGGCTTCCTCAGTTGCAGTTGTTACCTTCTACTGGTGCTCTTTTATGTCCAGTGTGTTCGGTAAATTCCTCCACTTCGTGTTGGCGCGATGTTTCGATTTCCGGTCGCATGCCCGTGACGTACTTCCGGCTCACGGCTTCTGCATTTAATCACTGTTGGAACGCATATGCGTTCCACTCGTATACAAGTGTGTTTACTTCCGGTCACATACTTATGACGCACATCCTGTACGCCACTTCTTCATTCAAATCGTTTGTTGGAACGCATATGCGTTCCATTCCCATGAAAAACTTTATTATTCATTATCATACACTCAAAATATCGTAAAACAAAGGGAGATTGAACGTGTCATTCGTAAACAAATAGTAATACTACAATATTTAAAAAGAAAGTATCAATTCATCAATATTAAAAAGTATTAAAAAATAGAGATTAGATCATAGTAGTTTAAAATCTATACTTAGTATATGAGAAATATAAAAATATAAAAATATGCGAATATAAAAAATATATAAGCACCACATATACACTTCATATTTAAAATTTAAAATATAGCTAAGTATTAAGAAAATGGCATATTTCAAAATCTAAGTTAAGTCCATTTGGTATCAGGGTATTGAAATTAAAAATAAATTTCATCTCTTCTTTCCCTAACTTCTTTATATAATTGCCTCCCCTCCAGTCTTTTTGAACTGCTTTAATTGCACAGAAAAATAAACCTATAGGGTCTTGGTTATGAAAATTTTTAAAGTGCTGAGAGACAGAGTGTGTTTCAAGGCCTTTTTTAATGTTGCGAACGTGTTCTGCAATTCTTGTATTTAGGGGCCGTATTGTTCTTCCTATATACAGAAGATTACAGGGGCACTTTAAAATATATATAATGCCTTTGGAATGACAGGTAAGATGATCTCTTATTTTATATTGTTGTCCTATTATTTCACTTATATCTATCAAGTGTCTTTTTTAACTTTTTGTAACTCTGCATGGCAAGCAATCTCCACAGCCATAAAAACCTGTAAGGTTATCGATAAAGTGCTTTGGTTTTATTGTTTCTAAATTGCTTTTGACAAGAATATTTTTTAGATTGTTTGTACCTCTATATATCATCTTGGGTTTAGGGGGTAAAATATCTCTAAGTATGGGATCATCTCTTAGAATGTGCCAATGTTTGTTGATTACTTTTTGGATCTTTTTTGTATTTCTGTTGTATTTGCTGATAAACGGAATTTCTTGAAATTTAGTAGAAGTATCTCTGGGTTTGTACTTCAGGAGTTGGCTTCTATCTAGAAGTTTAACTTCTTCCATACTATTCTTTAAATCTCCTTTATCATAGCCCTTCTCTATGAATTGGTTCATTATGTATTCAGCTTGTTTTACATATTCTTCATCTTCTTTGCAGTTCCTCCTTATTCTTTTAAATTGCCCCTTTGGGGCATTAGTGAGCCAAGGGGTATGATGGCAGCTGGTCCGATCAATGTAGCTGTTTGTATCTACTGGTTTAAAGTAGTTTCTGGTAAAAATCATAGATTTTTGTATATAGATGTTTAAATCCAGAAAATTGATATCTGTATTGCTCACGTTGCTGGTCAATTTGATGCCCCAGTCATTGGTGTTGAGGAACTTGAGGAAATGGGTCAATTCGCAGCTGTTCCCCCGTCCAGATGAAGAATATGTCATCTATATATCTGCGATAGGACACCAAGTTCACCCTCCAGTCATGGTCACCTGAGATAAAGTGTTTCTCCCAGTAGGCCATGAATAAGTTAGCGTAACTGGGGGCGAACTTGGTGCCCATCGCAATACCACAAATTTGGAGATAAAATTGTTCTTGGAACCAAAAAAAATTATTGGTTAAAATAAGTGAGATTCCTTCCAAAATAAACTCTATTTGTTCTTTCTTAAAATCCGATTTCTCCAAAAAATATTGAACTGCTTCAAGACCTTTTTTGTGGGGGATGATGCTATATAATGAGCTAACATCGCATGTTACTAAAAGATATCCTTCCTGCCATTCGGTTTGTTCTAATATTTGGAGCATATGTATGGTGTCGTTGAGGTAATATGGAGTTTTCACCACCACAGGTTGCAGCATAACATCTATGTACTCTGATACCCGAGTAGATACCGAGTCAATGCCTGATATTATAGGCCTACCCGGTGGGTTTTGTTGATCTTTATATACCTTTGGTAGGTGGTAGAACACCGGTACTTTAGGATGACTAATAGATAAATATTTGGCTTCCTTTTCATTAATAATCTCTAATTGTCTTCCTTTCAAAATAAATGCCTCGAATTTTTTTTGTACCTCTCCCATAGGGTTAGAAGGTAGTTTTTGGTAAGTCAATGGATCTAAGAGAATTTTCTCTGCTTCTTTAACATAATTCTCTCTATCAAAAATAACTATACCCCCCTCCTTATCCGCTGGTTTGATGACAATGTTATTGTCCTTTCCCATCTCTTTCACTACTTTTTGTTCCTTTCGGGATAAGTTCTGCTGATAGCTATTGATTTTCTTTATTTTATTGACTTCTTTCATAACCACAATTTCAAAAGCCTTCATTTGGTCGGAAATCATATGTCGGGGGAAGAAAGTAGATTTTTCTTTAAGATCTGAATGTATGTAGTTATCTTCTTGTATAACGGTCAAAGGTTCATTCCTTCCGTGGAAGAATTTTTTCAGAGATAATCTTCTAATAAAATGGTTAAGGTCAATAAAAAAATCAAATTGATTAAAATCTGAAGTGGGTGCAAATTTAAGACCTTTTCTAAGAATTTGTTTCTGTTCTATAGAAAGATCCTTTTGAGTTAAATTAAAAATTCCTTTTATATTCGTTTCCTGTTCCGTTTCTCCCTGTAAGCTAAATCTTCTTCCTCTTCTTCTTCCTCGTCTTCTTCTATTATTCTCTGTCTCTTCCCGGGAGACTCTTGAGGAAGTGTTTTTTGGGACCACTGTAATCTGTTGATAGTTGGGTCCTTCCGAAAAAACGAAGAGGATGATTTTTCCACTGGAGTTACATTAGATCTTTGTCGTACATGATGTCTCCCAGTAGTGGTTATTGATTCTAAAGCTTGTGGTCTCCTATTTTCAGTAGGTTTTTCTCCATCATTAATAGTGCGTTCTCTTGGTATATCGCCCTTAACTACTGAACTATAACTTCTTTTGTCATTTTTATATATGTGGTTGTTTTGTCTTTGAGTGTTTGATTCCCAATAGGTATTTTTGTACTGTGGGATTGATTTCTCTCTATGATCTCTCATCCTTTTATTATGTTGAGGTATATACGTATCAGGATAAGGGTTCTGTCTTACATTGTCCTTCCTATTCCTATATGGACTTCTTTCTCGTATTCTCCTACCTTTATTTGGTTTTCTCACATTGCCTGTTTTATAATCATTGACATCTCTAAGGTATTTACTCTTTTTAATTTCTATGACCGTATTTTCTATTTTATCTACTTTTATTCTAATCTCTTTAACAATATTGTTAAAAATTTCCGGGCTAGTATTTTCAATGAGATTCTCTTTCCATTTAATAATATCTTCATTTAGTTTGGGCAAATTTTCTTCCCTCCTAGCCACAATATAGCCCATCAGGCTGAATGAAAAACCATCTAACATTTGGTTCCAGCCTGTCATAAAGTGTGGATCGTCTCTATCTGAGGTTGGGTCTTTTGTAAATCTAACAACTGCAACTGAGGAAGCCTAGGACTTAGGCGAAACGCGTCTTGCATCCCATAGAGGACTTATTTTGCATCCCATAGAGGACTTATTTATTGCTGCTATTTTATTCATACTTTATATTTTATTTTTGTTTGATTATTAAAAGTTACTTAGTTCTTCATAATAATTGATGTGGACATTCCTTATTGGAAACAACAGAGGACCATCCACACATACCAAGGGAGTGGGATCCCTTTGATTATCCCACAGGCGCCTAGATTGAGCCATAAATTTCTGGCTCTCTCCTTGTGAGTACAACCATATTGGCTTTGAATTGTGTCATTTTTATATTGTACGATATTGCACTTGGTGCCTGTCTACTATTGTGTTTTCACAGCTATTCCATTTATATTTGTATCTACATCACAATCTGTTATTCTGGACCAAGATACTCCACCCATCATGTATGTATATATTTCTATTGTGTTTTAAGAGTGGCTGTATGTGTTTAGGGGAGTGGCTGTATGTGTGTAGGGGAGTGGCTGTATGTGTATAGGGGCGTGACTGTATGTGTATATGGGCGTGGCTGTATGTGTATAGGGGAGTGGCTGTATGTGTTTAGAGGAGTGGCTGTATGTGTTTAGGGGAGTGGCTGTATGTGTGTAGGGGAGTGGCTGTATGTGTATAGGGGCGTGACTGTATGTGTATATGAGCGTGGCTGTATGTGTATAGTGGAGTGGCTGTATGTGTTTAGGGGAGTGGCTGTATGTGTTTAGGGGAGTGGCTGTGTGTTTAGGGGAGTGGCTGTATGTGTATAAGGGAGTGGCTGTATGTGTATATGGGAGTGGCTGTATGTGTTTAGGGGAGTTTCTGAATGTATAGGGGAGTGGCTGTATGTGTTTAGGGGAGTGGCTGTATGTGTATAGGGGAGTGGCTGTATGTGTAAAGGGGCGTGGCTGTGTGTATTTAGGGGAGTGCTGTATGTGTATAGGGGCGTGGCTGTATGTGTTTAGGGGCGTGGCTGCATGTGTTTAGGGGCGTGGCTGTATGTGTTTAGGGGAGTGGCTGTATGTGTATGGGGAGTGGCTGTATGTGTATGGGGGAGTGGCTGTATGTGTATGGGGGAGTGGCTGTATGTGTTTAGGGGAGTGGCTGTATGTGTATGGGGGAGTGGCTGTATGTGTATAGGGGAGTGGCTGTATGTGTATATGGGAGTGGCTGTATGTGTATTTGGGAGTGGCTGTATGTGTATAGGGGAGTGGCTGTATGTGTATATGGGAGTGGCTGTATGTGTATGGGGGAGTGGCTGTATGTGTATAGGGGAGTGGCTGTTTATGTTTAGGGGAGTGGCTGTATGTGTTTAGGGGCGTGGCTGTATGTGTTTAGGGGAGTGCTGTATGTGTTTAGGGGAGTGGCTGTATGTGTATATGGGCGTGGCGTGGCTGTATGTGTTTAGGGGAGTGGCTGTATGTGTTTTTAGGGGCGTGGCTGTATGCATTTAGGGGCGTGGCTGTATGTGTATATATGGGCGTGGCTGTATCTGTTTAGGGGAGTGGCTGTATATATAAATGGGTGTTGCTGTATGTGTATGTGTGAGTTGTGGAGTGTGTGTGTGTGTGAGGGGTGCAGTGTGTGTGTGAAATCCCCATAGGAAGCATTGAATGAATGCAGAGCGTGAGGACTTCCAGAGTCTTTTAAGGGACTAGCATCCAGGAAGTGTCTCTAGTTGCTGTCTGCCAGATAGCCACTAGGGCCAGTCTTAGTACTGCAATGTTTTACACTGCAGTACTAAAAGGGACAGGAACATTCCTCCAAGACGATTTTAGCGAACTGAAGTGGTCTGGTTGCCTATAGTGTCCCTTTAACAAGTTACAGTGTCTAACAGACATATCTTAATAAACAAGACCCTGAAAACTATACCGGAAAATATCACTATGGATTACCACCATATAGTACTGATCATACTACTGAGAAATGGGAAGGACTGTGCATATTCATGATTAATGCATTCTGTCCATTAATTTAAGAGTAGTAATGACTATTAATGTCACATTCTGAGAGACAGGTGAGAATAGGGCAGAGTAGTCCCCATTCCAAAAACGAAATGAAGTCTGTGATGGCCACTCTGAGTGTCAGAGGGGTGTATGCTGTTGGAGACGTCCTTTTCCCTTGAGATTAGCTGTGCTGCAGATTCTCAAGATGGTCTCTCAACCAAAGCAGCAGTTGAGGGTATAGTAGAGCTCTTACAAGAGCTAGTGATTAATTGTGAAGCAGGTTCCCTTCAAGCACGAGACAAGGCTACATGTTGAGAGTTAAGAAGATCCAAAGCTTTAACGGGCCAGGCTGGCCTTTTATGCAACTTTCCGCACAAGGTTACCTCCCAGGTGGACCTTGTGGGGCATAGGGAAATACAGTGGACAGCCAATAAACATAGAGTCACATAATCAAACACTCCCATTCATTACACAAATTCCTCCCCTTTGCTTAGGAGATAATTGAGTTAATTACTCTATCAACTCAATTATCTTCAAATAAAAAAAAAAATAGTAATTTTTCCACATTTTCAGAAACACCTGAGCACCATATCCAAACCCCGCAAAACACACATGTATTCTGATAGTCCATAGTCAGGGGAACAACATATCAAAAAATCATATGAATCGGTTCAGGGGTTCGGGAGATAGTTGGAAGTCTCATTTCTGTCTCTTTTGTGCATTAACAAAATGTTGACTAACAGTTCACATAATAGTTAGTTCGCTTGATGGTTGTGTGCCGCTTCATTCGTATACAATTTCTACCGAATGCCACCTTCTTCAGATGGATTAAAATTAATCTAAGTGGTCCTGGCAGTCTCAGCGGTGTTCAGGAGATCGAGTGTCCGAAAATAGTTCCAGACACTCAATGACCAAACCCCGCTGGACGCGTTCAACAAAACAAGATGGCCACCCCCACATGTTAGTGCATACGAATCGACGGCCACCCAGTGAACCACTTAGAACATTGAGGTTGCGGTTTGGCATAGAGTCAAATGAGTCAATTGGTGGCACACGACTGGCTTGGGTGGTCTAACATTCGACAAACTGTTCGGTAAACGAACAAATTAGGCATAGTTTGTTCATTTAAACATTCGTATGGTGTATAGGTGCAGAATATTGTAACAAAAAGTGCAAACCAGTAATAACATTGTAATCCATGAATAGGGCATTTGTTACATGGCTCCCCTTTTGTGGAACACTCTGGAAGACCCGGCTTGGTCCTTTTCGGGTCAACTTGGGGATGTCCGGACTGCAGTTGAGGAATAAGTTCGGTTTACCAGGACAATCCATCGGCATTGCCGTTCTGTTTGCCAGGCTGGTATTGAATGGAGAAATTGTAGGGTTGGAGCGCCAAGCTCCACCGCAATAGCCAGCCGTTATAACCTGCAATCCGGTTCAACCACACCAGCGGGTTGTGGTCAATGATAAGGGTAAACTCTTGACCGTACAGGTAGGGGGTTAATTTATTTAGGGCACATACCAGGCACTTTTTTCCACTGCCGCGTAACTCACATCTCTGGGTAACGATTTTCGGCTAAGGTCTGCGACAGGGTGCTCCCCTCCATCTTTTCCAACCTGGTTCATGTGACGGTAGTAAACTGTGTCACCGTCAAGCATTCCCTTCTTCCCATAAAAGAAAATCACCAAGTAATCCAGAGGAATAAATATCGCTGTTATCGCCAAATAATCCACACATGAGCCAAAGCTTAATGCTGGAACAAGACTGATTTACTGGAAGCAACAGGCATTCAATTTATACAATGGCAGACTCCTCCTCTGGGCCAGGCTAGATAATTGAGTTTCAGCAACATACTAAACTCAATTATCTGCTGGTCAGAAATATTACAAGTTTTAATATTTTTAGAAAAGTGCTTTCTGCATAACATAAAAATATAATAATTACATCCCTGGGTAGCTGTGGATACTGGGAGTCACATATCCAAATCTCACGAAAATCCGTTTGGTAGTTTCCGTGTCGCATCGTGTGGAAGTTTGACCGGCTCGCCATTACACGAAAACTACCATACGAATGATGCAGCTTGTTATATGAAAACGCTCCCCTCGTTCGGTAGATTCAACCTCCCGAATGCCAGTTTGATTCATTGAATAGAAAGTAGTCAGCCGGGACTTCCATAATGACCGGACATTCGCGTGGTTGCCATCCCGAAAATAGTTATAGGCCATTCATGCATAAGTCCCACTGACCGCATTCGGGAGATTTAAGATGGCTGCCATCCTTTGTTCTCGCCACGTGTTCGTATGCCGAATGGCGGCCACCTAGGAACACTCAATTATGTTGCAGTTTTCTCAACGTTCCAAATTCTGATTGCTACCCAGGGTGGTCTCTGTTCGGTAGAACGAATACATCTCTCAAACACATAGTAAAAACGAACCGGTTAAAAGTTTTTAAACAGCAGGGAGAGGATATAACCGAAGGCACACAGGTAAGTATATGGAAATCCTTTACAATGGCCCCCCTTTTTCTCCCTGCTCCGGCAGACCCGGTTGGACCTTTCCTGGTCCAGTAGGGTTGGCGGGAAATTCAAAATTTAGTCTGATGCCAGGTCAGTTTGGCGTGACAGTCCATCTGCGTTCCCGTTTTGCTTGCCTGGGCGATAATGTATAGTGAAATCATAGGGTTGTAGGGCAAGGCTCCAGTGCAGCAAACGGGCATTGTCCCCCGAGACCCGGTTGAGCCAAACCAAAGGATTGTGGTCGGTGATAAGGGTGAAAGCACGGCCATAGAGATATGGAGTGAGTTTTTTGAGAGCCCAGACCAACGCCAGGCACTCTTTCTCAATGGTCGCATAACTGACCTCCCTTGGCAACAGCTTCCGACTCAGGTAGACTACCGGGTGCTCTCCTCCATCCTCTCCGATCTGGCTTAATACTGCCCCCAGTCCAAACATTGAAACGTCTGTGTGGACAATAAATCTTTTGTTAGGATCTGGGGTAGCTAACACCGGAGCATTAACAAGAGCATTCTTTAACGCTTGGAAAGCCACCTCACACTCCGGGGACCACAGGACTTGTCATGGTAACTTCTTTTTGGTCAAGTCAGTCAGGGGTTTGGCCAGGGTGCTATGTTCCGGTACAAAGCGTCTGTAATAGCCGGCTTTTCCCAAGAAGGCCATGACTTGCATCTCGGTACGGGGAGTGGGCCAATCAGCAATGGCCTCGATCTTAGCCGGCTTTGGCCATTGCTTACCACACCCAACTCGGTGGCCCAAATATTGCACCTCAGCCATACAAATGTGGCACTTGTCTGGTTTCAAGGGTAAACCGGCCACCCTGATCCTAATACTGCCCCTACGTGTTCCAGGTGTGCCTCCCAGGTATCACTATAGATGGCTATATCGCCTAGGTAGGCACACGCGTAACCCTGGAGACCTTCCAACAAGTGGTCTATCATGTGTTGAAAGGTAGCCGGGGCGTTCTTCATCCCGAACGGCATAACCCGAAATTGGTATAGGCCAAACGGGGTGATGAAAGCTAACTTGGGTACTGCATCTTCTGCTAGGGGGATCTGCCAATATCCCATACATAGGTCTATTGTGGTCAGATACTTCCCTGCAGAGATGCGGTCAAGTAGTTCGTCCATCCGTGGCATTGGATAGGCGTCTGTGACTGTCTTGTCATTGAGCCGCCGGTAATCTACACAAAAGCGGGTCTTCCCGTCCTTTTTTGGTACTAAGACTACCGGTGAGGCCCAAGGACTGTCTGAATGTTCTATTACCCCTAGCCGAAGCATTTCATCAATTTCTTTCCGCATCCCGTCTCAGACAGCTTTGGGAATACGGTAGGGGGGTTGCCTCTCTACTTTGTGGATGGCTAGTGGGGTATACCTGGGCTCCTGAGAAAACATGGCCAGTTTGGCTTCTAGCAAGCGTATAGCCTGTGCCCTCTCTTGGGGCTCCAGCTGTTCTCCTAACTGAACCTTTTCTATCTGCCTTGTCTCTTCGTTATTTCCCAATAAGTCGGGTAGGGGCAGAGCCTCTGTGTCTTCTCCAGCTGGAGCACAGATGGCGGTCACCTCCTCAGCCCTCTCGTTATATGCTTTAAGCATGTTGATGTGAAATGTTTGTTTCACATCTTCATCCTCGCAGCTGGCTATGGTGTAGGTGGTATCGCACACCTGTCCTATAACCTTATAGGGACCCTGCCAGGCAGCCTGGAGCTTGTCAGTTCGGACTGTTCTTAGCACCATGACTTTTTGTCCAATCTGAAAGCTCCAGTACCTAGCCCATCGGTCGTACCACACTTTCTGGTGCTGCTGGGCCGCATGGAGATTTTCCTGCACAGTATGTGCCAATTCTTCCATGCGGTCCCACAGCTCCAGCGCGTATGGCACAATCGGGGTCCCCTCTATCTCGGTCTGCCCTTCCCAGTGGTCCTTGATAAGATCTAGTGGCCCTCTCAGTTCGAAGGGTGAGAACCCGGTTGATTCCTGAGGCACCTCCCGGTATGGAAAGAGGAGGTGTGGCAGGAATCGCTCCCAATCTTTATAGGCTCCCGTGAATGACTTCAGCATTTGCTTTAGTGTCCCATTGAAGCGTTCACACAGGCCATCGGTCTGGGGTTGGTATGGGGAACTAGTCAGGGATTTAACTCCGCAGACTTTCCATATCTGCTGAGTCACCTCGGCCGTGAACTGCGTACCCTGGTCGAATAAGACCTCTTTGGGAAATCCCACTCGAGAGAATATCTTGACCAGGGCATCAGCCACCGTCTCAGCCTGGATATTAGAAAGGGCTACAGCTTCGGGGTAACGAGTGGCGTAATCCACCACAGTAAGGATATATCGCTTACCGGAGCGGCTAGGCTGGGCCAGGGGTCCTATGAGGTCTACGGCTACTCTCGTGAAAGGTTCTTCTATTATTGGTATAGAAACAGTTTGGCTTTCGGGTGGTCTCCCTTTTTACCGATCCTTTGACATACCTTGCACGTCTAGCAATACGCCCGGACGTCGTCGGATACCTCAGGCCAGAAGAAGTTCTGGGTTACTCGATATAATGTCCTGCGTATTCCTATGTGTCCTGCTAAAGGGACATCATGCCCAATCCTCAATAACTCCTGACGGTATTTCCGTGGAACTACCAGCTGGCGTTTTTTGCCGGGGCCCGGGTGCGTTGACCAGTGTCTCAGTGAGCCTTTATAAACGGCCCTTTTCCCAGATGAACTGCTCCTTCTCTGACACCCCCGTCCCCTCCTAGCTTTCTACCTGTACTTTCTGAGGGAAGAGGTTGGACCCGTGGTGTGACCCGTGTGGTCTTGCGAGTATCCGCATACTCATCCGATAACTTGGCAGCCTCCGGTAAGGAAGTCTTTAATATCTGCCTGGATGTGGTCGTAGAACTGTTCCAGGAGTATTAATTGTAGGATGTCATCCACGGTGGTAGCTTGGCTACTGTTGACCCAATTAGATGCAGACAGGTGTAACTGGCAGGCCCATTCTACATAGGAATACTTCCCTCCCAAAGTCCTCCGGGGTATCCCAGGGAAGGGGTAGTTCAGGTTGGGTTACCTGGGTCTCTGTAGGAGGTGGGTGGCTCTCGGCAGCTCGACTTTGTGCTCTGGTGGTTACTACTTGAGCCTCATGAGGGGGTGTTGATGCAAAAGCAGAAGTTAGAGGACCAATATCATTGCCCAACACGACTCCTGAGAGTAACTCTTTCATCACACCCACTTGAACATTGCCAGCTCCAGCACCCCAGTCCAGATGCACTTGTGCGGTAGGAATCCGATACACTGTCCCCCCTGTGATAGATTTCCCCGGTCTTTCCGAATTATCGATGAGATGTCGTTGCACTAGGGTGATGGTAGTTTCTGTGATGGTAGTTTCTCTTAGGCCCCGTGCTGTCTTTCCGTTGACCATTACCAGCTGACAATGGTGTTTTCGATTGTCAGTTATGGTGGATTGAACTAGGAGTGCTTCATATAGGGTGCCCAAGGGTTCTTCCTGACTTAGCTCCTTGGCGTCCCAGGCAGATGGTACCTGATAATCCACACAATGGGCTGCTGCCGGGGATTGATGAAAGCCAGGCTGAGTCCAATTGGACCTGGGGGCGTCCATCGGACAATTGTTCCGAATGTGACCCACTTGTTTACATCGAAAACAACGTAGTTCATTGTCAGTCTGTCGTGGCTAGCAAGGGTTGGAAGCTACCGGTCGGCTGGGGGGTTGGTACTTGGTCACTGGTGGGTTTGACGGTACCACCGGTCGAAGAGGTTGGACTCGTGGTGTGACCCGTGTGGTCTTGCGAGTATCCGCATACTCATCCGATAACTTGGCAGCCTCCGGTAAGGAAGTCTTTAATATCTGCCTGGATGTGGTCATAGAACTGTTCCAGGAGTATTAATTGTAGGATGTCATCCACGGTGGTAGCTTGGCTACTGTTGACCCAATTAGATGCAGACAGGTGTAACTGGCAGGCCCATTCTGCATAGGAATACTTGTCCGTTTTGTGTGAGTCTCTGAACTTTTGACGGTATGACTCCGGGGTCACCGCATAACGAGCCAGGAGCACCTCTTTAACCCTTGCATAGCTGTGGATCTCCTGTTCTGGTACAGCCCGGAAAGCATCGGCGGCTTTGCCTCACAACTTCCCAGCCAATATCGAAACCCATTCGTCCGTAGCTACTCTGTCACTCAAAATCCACTAGATAACTATCCATCTCGCAGTCCTTCTCATTAAAGGCTTTAAAGGCACTGAAAGGAATTTTCCTTGTGTCTGCAGTGTTGTGCTCGCTGCTTGGGGAGTTTGCTGCTGCCCGCTGGGTTTCAGCCAGCTTCATCTGCAGCTCTATTTCCCTCTTTTGTTTCGCCTCTTCCACTACAATGTTCATTACCTGTAGAACAATGTCAGCCATTGGGTTCGGACCGAACCAAGTTAATCTCCCTGTTGGCTGGCGATTCATTCTCCCGAATCGCCGGTGTCTCCATCTCTTGAATGGTTGGTGTTTCTGCAACCAAGTTCTCTCTCTGTTCCTGAAGCATTATTGTGACAGAACCATCTGTCTGCTTGGATTTTTACTACGTTCGTCTGTTTGTCCCCCGTTCGTATGAATGGCTGGTTTCTATAGCCCAGCCATTCGAATGACTCTTTTTCCCGAACAAACCTGCCGAACGAACGGCCACCCAAGTGAGGAGTGTGCTGCTGGTTAACGAAGTGATCCCAATTAGAACGTTGTGGTTAACCGCAGACACTTCTCAATTAAACCGAATTCAGGGTGGTCGTCGTTCGTATGTCGACCACGAGGCAGCGGCCATTTTAAATCAAGCGAACGCCCAGCGGTGTTTGGCTCTATTTCTATGGAACTGAAAACGGACACTTTTTCTGCCGAACACCGCTGAAACAACGGAACGCCTGGCTGCCTCCACGAAAGCATGCGAACACCGGCCGTTCGGGAGATTGAGAGCATACGAAAAGACTTAACCCAGATAGCCTTCCCATGGAGTCATTCGTATACCGAAAGACTGTAAGAACTTTGACTCCATGGCGATTGAACTATGTGTGTGGGATCTGAGCGCTATTCGCTAATAATATGCACTCAGATCCAGGCTATCTGGGGACATGTAATACGAATGGGAAATGTTCAGTTTTTATGTAGTTATATATTTTTATGTCTTTTATTATTTTATGTCTAAGATGGCGACTGGCTTTGTCCTGGAGTTAATTGAGTTACTTGGTAATTAACTCCAGGGCAGAGGGGAGGGAATCATAATGCACTGTGGGTAAAATCTGTGACTGTGTGTCTGGGATGTCCCCAGATCTGTCTGTAATTTAAGTCTCCCATTTGGTCCCCTAGGGGAGTGTCCACCAAGTGGGAGACCTGCATAAATACGGGCAGGTAGCCCACAGTAAAGCCAGATTCTGTTTGACCCTCAATGCGGAGCTTCTGTCTCGTTATTGGGGGGATTTCTTCTTCACGTTTAGAGACTGCTGGATGGAACGAAAGCCGCTTGGTGAATATTGCTGTTCGACGGTTACCAGCAGTTCGTGTATTGCCGTTCGGGAGTTTGGAGCCGTTCACGGATCTCGATCGGGAGATTGCCGCGTCCCCTGCATTTGGTTCGTGTGTTACAGAGTAAGCGAACGGAGACTGTACTGCAGCCGGGGAAGGTCTACTAAACGGTGGTTTGGCTTAAAGTCACTAGAGGTGTCTTAACAATTATTATCATTTTTTTCTTTTCCTGCCTCTGCCTTGGCTATCACATTTCTGGCTGCTATTATTAAACCTCCGGAATGTGACTCATACAATTTAGACGGATGATAGCTGCTTTAATGAAATATGAATTTAGGTACCGATTAGGGTATCCACACAACATGAGATAAACTGGAGGTCTGTGGTTTTGATACTTACCCGTCCTTCCCAGCTTTAACATCCGTCCCTGAAAGGCATTTTCTTTCCACTTTTTTTATCGGCTATTATATTCTCTGCCGACTTGCCTGGAATCTGCATAATCTGTCCTGAGGCAGTTTTTTTGCCTCAGTGAACCCTTATTGCTTGACCACCCAGGGTATTTATCTAGCAGCAAATCTGTAGGACTGTTGCCACTTTAATATTGTATACACAGTTACTTTATTCAACCTTTTGTATATACCTCTTTACTATACCAGGTGGCCATGAAGGCACCATTCTACCTATTCTTCTTTCCTCTGTCCATAGCTCTATCAATGACATTGTTATTAGAAAATAGGGCCTTATAAATTTATCTCCTTTGATTTACCCAGTTTTTCTGGTATTGTTGGGCATAAGAAGAACGTATAGTTATTTTGTGTGCATTGTCAGATATTATTAATCCATTCATTACTAGCCCGATCCGCTTATTTGTAATTTTTGCATTTCTTTGCGATTTTTTTGACTGCATTTGGAACCTTAGTTTAGTTGCATGATTAACTCACTCACCACCAGCCTGAGTGGCTTACCTTACTCTTATATAATTCTTGTGATTTTCTCACAAGGTTTCTAGCCCATTGGTTTGTTCGTACCTGGAATCCTTGTTTAGCGAGTAATTAGGTGAGACTTATTATAAACAGTTTATATTTTCAGCTAAAAAATTTTGGTGAGTCCCAGAATTTCACTCTGTGGGGAGTCACTTCATAACTAAAATCTTTATTGATACCACTTTATCTCTCTGTGCAAAAACTTTGTCAGATCTCAATTACCCCTTTGAGAACTGATCATACGAGGCAGTGGACTGCAAGCTCTCTAGCTGGTACACTAATCTCATAGCCTCGATATTTGTCGGACCACACAAGTTAATAATTTGAATTGAGGATTTGCAGCAAACTGTGGTACATACTTTCTTTACCTTTTTTTATGCACTGTTGATACACCGATGCTTGATAATAGTTGATTCTCATGTAACAGATTTTTAGTTACATTATAGAGTCTCAGGCTATTCTCGTGATACATTGTTACATCGGCTATCACTGTGCAAGGTTGTTTCCTATTTATGTGTGTAGATGTTTTTATCTTTCCCTCCCCCCCTTCTCTTGTTTTGGACAATAAAGTATAACACTTTTTAACTGCTTTTCTGTATTTTCATACATTTTTTTGTATTCAGATTGTGTAGGAAAGACTTTCTTTCTCTCTTTTGTATAATGTCAAGAGTAATGTACTAATTTTCTTTCTGGTATGAGTCTGTGACGGTAGTCACCATCACCATGGCCAGAGCCATTACTCAATGCTTTCCTAAGGACGTCAGCGTGTCCTCAATGCAATTTTCGTACCTGGAATCCTTGTTTAGCGAGTAATGGGGTTTCATACGGACATTTTATGTAGGGTCCTGGACTATTCCTATGTTTACGTCAACCTGTGTCGTGCCCTGTGACTATTCCTATGTCACCCTGTGTCCTGCCCTGTGACTATTCCTATGTCACCCTGTGTCCTGCCCTGTGACTATTCCTATGTCACCCTGTGTCGTGCCCTCTGACTATTCCTATGTTTACGTCACCCTGTGTCCTGCCCTGTGACTATTCCTATGTCAAATTTCGTGTCGTGCCCCTGTGACTATTCCTATGTTTACGTCACCCTGTGTCCTGCCCTGTGACTATTCCTATGTCACCCTGTGTCGTGCCCTGTGACTATTCCTATGTCACCCTGTGTCGTGCCCTGCCCTGTGACTATTCCTATGTCACCCTGTGCCCTGCCCTGTGACTATTCCTATGTCACCCTGTGT
The DNA here is from genome assembly GCA_933207985.1 of Pelobates cultripes. NCBI lineage: Eukaryota > Metazoa > Chordata > Amphibia > Anura > Pelobatidae > Pelobates > Pelobates cultripes. Next base: position 76,530,422 of record OW240916.1, on the reverse strand, counting down.
CGTGCCCTGTGACTATTCCTATGTCACCCTGTGTCGTGCCCTGTGACTATTCCTATGTCACCCTGTGTCCTGCCCTGTGACTATTCCTATGTCACCCTGTGTCGTGCCCTGTGACTATTCCTTTGTCACCCTGTGTTGTGCCCTGTGACTATTCCTATGTCACCCTGTGTCCTGCCCTGTGACTATTCCTATGTCACCCTGTGTAAATGTTAGTGTGCTCTCCTGTCTTGCTAATACTTGCAATCAACGAGGTGGATTTGGTTGGGGATCCTGCACAGCGCCACCTGTTGGTTGCAAGGATCTAGCAACAGCTATATGCACTACCTGAATAGCAAGGCTTGATAATTTGCATATTTGGGTAGATTTGCATATTGCTAATTCTGCAGGCAGGAGAGATATTTTCGGTTAAAGCAGAGGTTCTCAACGTTAGTCCTCAGGACCCCCTACCAGTCCAGGATTTAGGGATTACCTGGGTGTGTCTCAGGTGTTTAGAAAAAGAAAAAAAACACACCTTAGACTCTAAGGTTTTTTCTTTTTCTAAACACCTTAGACACACCCAGGTAATCCCCAAATCCTACACCGGTAGGGGGTCCTGAGGACTAACGTTGAGAACCCCTGTGTTAAAGGATCACGATAGGGTCAGGAACACAAACATGTTAACACTACTATCTAGATCCTGGTTAGAAACATTTGCGCATAGTTACATAGTGGGAACAAGGTCCAGGTTGTGCAGTCTGAGCCGCCCCGTACTGGATGGTTTTGCCCCCTTCGGTGTGGGGCCATTTGGCTTTTAATGAATTACCCTGACTGACACTAAGCCAGTGCCCATTATCATTGATTAATCAAGGCTCAGGCAGGAAAAATGGAAATTAGTGGCTGGATGTGAATTTTGGGAATAAGACCAACTCTGTGGCCGCTGTACCCACATACTGGACCTTTACCGGATCTTACTATCCCAGTTAGAGTTGACAACCCATATGGGCTCCACTATAGGCACCCAGACAACTTCAGCTTAATGAAGTGGTCTGGGTGCCTGGTCCAGCTAGGGTTAACCTTTTTTTAATAAACAGCAGTTTCAGAGATATGGTTTATAATATGGTTAATCCAACCTCCAGTGGTTGTCTCTTGACAGCCGCTAGAGGCGCTTGCATGCTTCTCACTGTGAAAATCATTGTAAATGCTTTCCTATGAATTGGCTGAATGCGCGCGCGGCTCCTGCCGGGCATGCGCATTCAGCTGATGACGTTGCTATGGAGGAGGAGAGCTCCCCGCCCGGCGCTGGAGAAAGGTAAGATTTTAACCCCTTCCTCTCCCCAGAGCCCCGTGGGAGGGGGACCCTGAGGGTGGGGGCACCCTCATGGAACTATAGTATGTTTTCCTGGCACTATAGTGGTCCTTTAATATAGTTCCATTTCTTTATTGAGATCCATATCATGCACACAGAAAAATGGAAACTAGTCAATACCAAAAACACAAAAACAGAGTTCTCATACAAAGAGCTCACACTTTAATAATATTTCATAATTCTGTTCAACTTACTGATAACATTTTTTCCATTTCTTACAATATCATAGAATTTTCACTCTGTGCATACATTTACTTTATTTGAGCATTAATGTTGTGAAGTCAGATGCCACCAGAGGAGGTACGTTAGGTAATGTGCTGCCATTGGTCACAGGCGAGGGATTACCGATATCTTCGAAATATTGGCAGGTGGTGTCATTACTCCTAGTGCTGTGAACCGTGGAAGGGACACGTGACGAGCGACGATCTGCGTCACGATTTAGGAAACAGCACATCATCCGCTTAAATGTCCGCCACATCTCCTCGTCTTTGTAGGAGTAAATGATAGGGTTCATCACAGAGTTCATTAAGGCGAGCAGGAGAAACCATCGCTTGACTTCCTGCACCCCACACTTTGAGCAGTTCAGACCATCAAGAAGCAAGGCTATCATTCCTGGGGTCCAACAGACCACAAACGCACCTAGAAGAAAGGTAGTAGGATGTTAATATTTAACACGTTCAGTAACGGATTAATTGTTCACACAAATCATGGATGTACCAATACTTATTTGCTTCAGTTTGCAATGATAAAAGATCCCGCCAGGGCAAAATGTTCACAGCCCCACCCTGGCCACACCCATAATTGACCAAACCGCTCCTGGATCTGGCCTCACTGGCCACACACCCTCATCATTAGTGCCCACCATTTAAAACCTCCCATTCAACACCTTATCATAGAGATTAGAAAACTTGATGAAAATAACTTTTTTACTCTAGGTATTTGTAGCGGACTCTGGTTAATCCGACTGGTTACCGCCGCTATTTCTCTTCTCAGCCAGACTGGAACTGTTGTGTGATTAAGCTCGTATCCCCTCAGTAACTAGACGTGACATAGTTCTGGGAGTCATCTATATTTTTTTTTTCAGGCCAAACACTCTCAATTTATACACAGACCCCCAACAGGTGGTATCTATACAGAAACATAGCATACAAGATAGTTCTTGGTTTCAGGGACTGAACGCCCCCCTCGTCCCCCCCCCCCCAGTTCGGTAGTTCCTATCTCCCGAACGTCGTTCGTATAGCTGGTCGTGCAGTTTAACGTGCAATCTTTGTCGGGGTTCTTGCGAGTGCATAGCCGAAAAGAGTTCCAGGCACTCAATGACCAAGTACCCCTGCCTGCATTCGTGAGACAAAATGGCAGCCACCCAGGAGAATCACTCATGAATTATTTTCCTTGCGGTTTTGCACTTATGTTAACTTATGTTGGGGTTCTAATGAGGTACAGGGGTGGACCTCGTTCGGGAGTTGAAAAAAGTGGGTTCGGGTACAATAACTCCCGAACATATGAAAAGTTGACATAGTCTAAAGGAACGGTACGTTCACAGTACTAAAGTTGTCAGTGCGATATAAGTAGAATTTTTAACTAAAAGAGCCCTCTTCACCTACAGCTCCTGCATGTCAAACTGCGAGTTTTGTAAGAATTGTTTGTCTTGTTTGATCTGTTTTACAGTGTTAGAGACTACACACTCACACAGCCTGAGAGTGTAACTCACTCACACAGCCTGAGGCTGTAACTCATCCACACTCACACAGCCTGAGGCTGTAACTCATTCACACTCACACAGCCTGAGGCTGTAACTCATCCACACTCACACAGCCTGAGGCTGTAACTCATCCACACTCACACAGCCTGAGGCTGTAACTCATCCACACTCACACAGCCTGAGAGTGTAACTGATCCACACTCACAGCCTGAGAGTGTAACTCACTCACACTCACACAGCCTGAGGCTGTAACTCATCCACACTCACACCGCCTGAGGCTGTAACTCATCCACACTCACACAGCCTGAGAGTGTAACTGATCCACACTCACAGCCTGAGAGTGTAACTCACTCACACTCACACAGCCTGAGGCTGTAACTCATCCACACTCACACCGCCTGAGGCTGTAACTCATCCACACTCACACAGCCTGAGAGTGTAACTGATCCACACTCACAGCCTGAGAGTGTAACTCACTCACACTCACACAGCCTGAGGCTGTAACTCATCCACACTCACACCGCCTGAGGCTGTAACTCATCCACACTCACACAGCCTGAGAGTGTAACTGATCCACACTCACAGCCTGAGAGTGTAACTCACTCACACTCACACAGCCTGAGGCTGTAACTCATCCACACTTACACAGCCTGAGACTGTAACTCACTCACACTCACACAGCCTGAGGCTGTAACTCATCCACACTCACACAGCCTGAGAGTGTAACTCACTCACACTCACACAGCCTGAGGCTGTAACTCATCCACACTCACACAGCCTGAGGGTGTAACTCATCCACACTCACACAGCCTGAGAGTGTAACTCATCCACACTCACACAGCCTGAGGCTGTAACTCATCCACACTCACACAGCCTGAGGGTCTAACTCATCCACACTCACACAGCCTGAGAGTGTAACTCATCCACACTCACACAGCCTGAGGCTGTAACTCATCCACACTTACACAGCCTGAGAGTGTAACTCACTCACACAGCCTGAGAGTGTAACTCACTCACACTCACACAGCCTGAGAGTGTAACTCATTCACACTTACACAGCCTGAGACTGTGCACTCACACTGAGCCCAATTTTCACTTGTTTCTATATAATTTTAATAATGACTGGTGTTCCCCTATTAACCGATGGTGTCCCTAGGGGTCTATTCATAACACATCACATTACAGAACATTGAGGATGGCATGAAGATCCACTATCACCGCTGCATCCAGTGACCAAATTAAGGCCATAAGGAATTAATTCTCTCCTGTTCTACACCCACCTATCTGATCGCCCCATATCCTCCAGAGAATGTTTTGTTATATTTATTACCCCTCTCTCCCCGGCACAATCTCCCCCACTACTTTTAGTCATTTGGTGGCAATGTGCCGGATGTGGGGGCTCCTCCAACCCAAACTCTGATAAATGGCGCACAAGGGACACGTTCAACCATTTCATTATTTAACCAACACTAAACGATTTTCAGTAATTAGCAGACAAACTAAATGAGGATATTGCTTAATGAGACAACAAATTATTTCACATATTAGTGATACGACAGATTAACCATTAAATGGACACCAGGTCAACTACTTGATAATTAAAAATAAATGCCAAGTTGCCAGCATGGGGTCTCCATTGATTACAATGGTAAGCTGGCCCAGGCATCTCTGTGTCTGGGAGATAAGCGAGTTTGCTTTTGCTTAAACTAGTTATTTCCCAGGCACTTAAGGTACAGTAAATTATAACATAAACACCCTAAAATACATATAAGACATACAGGAACCCCCACAAGTATTACATCCTCCGGATAGCCCGGATCTGAGTGCCCAAGTTGTCCAAATAGCCGAATTGTCACCAGGGTAAAGTTTTGACTGACCTCATACATGGCTGGTTCCCAAAATAGTTCCTTAAGAAAAGAGGTTGCGGCCATTCAACCATCTGGGTTTACATAGAATGTGATGGCAGATAAGAACCATTCGGCCCATCTAGTCTGCCCAGTTTTCTAAATACTTTAATTAGTCCCTGGCCTTATCTTATAGTTAGGATAGCCTTATGCCTATCCCACGCATGCTTAAACTCCTTTACTCTGTTAACCTCTGCGAATACAAACAAATGATCCCCCTGACCTGTAGAGAGCGAACGTTAAACTCATTCAGGAGTATTTTACCCAAGCAGCGCTTCCCAGGGTTCGCGAGGTAAGGTATTCGACAAATAGTTCCACTTACTCAACGGCCAAGTACTGTTACCTGCGTTCAGAGACAAAAAGGCCACCATTTAGTAGAGCACGTGTGTTCGGTTATAGGAATGGCGCCACCCAGAGAGAACACTTGAGTTAAGTGTTTATTTTGAAATTAACAAGCCAGGGGGTGGTCGCTGTTCATTAGTTTGAAAACACCGAACCAAGGGGAAACAGATTGGGTTCAGTAAAAGGGGGAAATTTAAATAGAGAAGTTTTTCACACCCCCACTACTCGCTTCCCACTATTTTCACTACTCCCTCCATCTCCCCACTATTCACACTAATCACCCATTCTCCCCTCTGTTCACAATAATCCCCCATTCTCTCCCCACTAATTCCCACTATTCACACTACTCTCCCCACTATTCACACTAATCACCCATTCTCACCTCTGTTCACAATAATCCCCCATTCTCTCCCCACTAATTCCCACTATTCACACTACTCTCCCCACTATTCACACTATCCCAATTGTTCACACTACTGTTAACGTCTCTCAACTATTCACAATACTCCCACCCATCTCCGCACTATTCACACTACTCCCCCAGTCTCCCTCTTCCCACTATTTACACTTCTCCTCCGTCTCACCACTATTCACATTATCCCCCAGTCTCCCCACTATTCACACTACTCTCTCCATCTTCCCACTATTCACTCTACTCCCCCCGTATCCACATTATTCACACCACTTCACCCAGTTTCCACACTATTCACTACATTCCCCATCTCCTCACTATTTACACTAATCCCACCAGTCTCCCCACTATTCACATTAATCCTTTAAATCTCTATCTCCCCACTACACTACTGCCCCCATTCTCTCCCCACTATTGACACTACTCCTTCCCAGTCTCCCCACTGTTGACACTACGCTCCCAGTGTACCCACTATTCACATTATCCCCCTGTCTCCATCTTTCCACTATTCACACTAATCTCCCCAGCCTCCCCCACTATTTACACTACACCCCCAGCCTCCCCACTATTCACACTAATCACCCATTTTACCTGTGACTGCACCCCGGGTATGAGGAGGGGTTAATGCCGTCAAAAGATGTTCTTTTCCCCAAGTATGAAGTCTGCTACTGAATAATCACAAGCGCTGAACAGGAACCCTTGAAGAAATATCCCTCCAAGCACGAGATGAGGCTCTGTGTTGAGGGTCAAGCATGAACTGGTTTAATGAGTGCCACAGGCTGGCTTTTATGCAGGTCATCAAGCAAGGGATACTCCCACAGGGACCTTGTGGAGGAATGGTGTAGCGGAGAGCTGGTATTACACAGCCTATCTCCACTTTAGATCCCAGGGAGGTTCAGGAACAAGCAATTATAAATCCATAGGGTAAAGTATCCAGAAGGTAAAATAACACAGCAATCCCAATAACTGGACGACACACAGTATCAGGAGCAGAACTAAAGATTTATTCAGACAGTGGCCTTATAAAGCCTGCCCCCATGCAAGGGAGGGATTTCCATTAATTTGTACAGTAGCCAATCCTGCTCTGGTAACCTCCCACACATCTCCTCCCCTCAGCCTGCATCATAATCCCCTTATCCAGGACACCAATTCCCCCCGTTTCTGGATGTACCCCTAAACCTAGGGGTACCACTTTAAATTATACATCCCCTGGTAGCCCTGATCTGGGTGAACAACATATCCCAAAATCACCCAGATCAGACCAGGGGTTCGGGAAATTTATGGAGGGAATAAAATGACCGACCGCACTGGAAAGAACAGCCGAATGGGGTTCCATGCGATGGGGCCCTGCGGTCGGTCCTGGAGTAAGGGAACAAACTGCACGAAAGCCTCCAGCTACAGAGACTAGGGAGGGTTCGCCTGAATCCCCTCGTTCGGTTGTTTCTATCTACCGAACAAGGGGCCGTTCGGTAGTTTGGAACCGAACGGACCGGGCTTGTGGAGGTCTCAGCGGTGTTCGCCTAGTCGAGTGTCACCGCTGTTCGGGAGTTTTAAAATGGTGCCCCCACGTGTTTGTTTCCCGAATGTCGGCCACCCCCGAGAACAAAGGATTGCTACTTAGCTTGTTGATTACCCGTTCGCAACAATGTTGCAACGGGTAATTGAAGGCACACTTCACACAGGGGAGGTCTGACTGTTCGGTAGTTTCATTCGAACAAACTAAGGGAATGAAACTACCGAACAATCAGATGAATACAATACATTTAACACATATAACTTTGCCATTTACACGAATGCAGTCAAAACATATGTAATTCTCAGGACAGCCCAGTGCCATCCGCTACAACTGGAATACAATTACAGTAGTCAATCAAAAATACAATACAATGTGAAACACTCCCACATAAACAGTAGAATCCCTCCTCTCTATCCTGGAGATAATTGGGATAAGTGGCCGTAGTAAACTTAATAATCTCCAGGTACAGAAAATAATCCTAAGGTAAAACTGTAACAAAAACACATTAAAATGCATAACTGATATTCCCCATAATTAAACCCCCATGTTCGACATATCCACAGATAGCTTGGATCTGAGCGCCCATGGGGTTTAAGTGTTTTCACCGACCGTTCAGCAGAAATCTGTCTATAATCAGTTTCATGGTTTTTAGTCCTCAGGGTTCATGAATTTAAAAGTACCGAACGCCGCTGCGCTCATATGAATCCAAACGAAATTGTGTTCATGTGAAACAGTGACCGAAAATAGTTCCATGTGGTCGATGACAAAACACAGCTGGGCATTCGATAGTTTAAGATGGCCACCGCCACTTGTTC
>OW240916.1:76476039-76522286 GCA_933207985.1 Pelobates cultripes | reverse complement strand
ATCTGGGCCAAAGGTCATGAGGATAACCCCTCCGAGGCACAGGCCACAACGCCGGAGAGCCACACGCCGCTGGCGGGGGAAGAACACCAGGCTCCTCCGTAGCGCCCGAAGAGGAAAAGACCCGGCCTCCCAGAGCATCCGAGTCTGTGGTCCAAATGTGCCAACCGTCAACAAGGCCTGGAGTGGGGGAGGGACCCCCTGCCACACGTGCACCCGTTCCGCTCACCGGTACCCCCAGGTGCCGCCTCCCAGGAAGCCCTGCAAAGGTATCGGCTGACTCCATCGACCTAACAATCAGCCACACTCCCCGATCCCACACTCCACCATATGCCGCAACTGCACTGATGACTCGATATCAAACCTACTGCCAGTGGCCATTTCAGGCATTTGAACTTGGACTTACCCTCACATGTGGGACGTTGGACTGCCAAAATTATGCACCTAAAAGCAATGAGTAAGCTATCCTCTTGTCCCCCACTTAGGTTCAAGTTAATGGCATCTGGCGAGCGTCACTAAACCTAGTCTTACCGCTGCACAGGGTGGCTCTGCAGGGAAGGGAGATAACCAGCCACTATATCAACCTACACAGTTAGCTTGCCAGCTCGGTGTATATGCACCTGTACGTTTAGATTCAACCTGTTATCAGTTTAATCTGTTTGTTTTTGCTACTAGCTAAAGACAGCTGACTTGTATTTTATTTCAACCTGTTTTTAAAACGCTAGCGTTAATCAACATACAAAAAATAAAAATGAGGCATTCATTTTCTGGAAATGTAATCAAACAATGCTTTCGCTGTCTTAACCCTAACCCTGTAAAACACCCATGCATTTCCCTTATTCTGTACCCATCACATATGCCTTAATAAAAGAAAGAATAAAAAAAAAATCTCCCAAATGCCCCTACTAGCTATGCCGTGAGTAGGGACATGTCTACTAAAATGTGAGCAGCCAGGGATGGGGAGCAGGGGGAGGACATTAGGTCCCCCCATTGTCATTTAGGGCCCCCACCCGCCGCTCAGGGGTGGGGGCGGGGGGAGGACGATAGGTCCCCCCCACTGTCATTTAGGGCACCCACCCACCGCTCAGGGGAAGGTGCGGCGGGGGCAGTTTAAGAGCAACCACTCACGCGGCACGGGAGGGGGATACTATATTTGTTTTTAAAACTGTTTACTAGACATGCCCCTACTCGTGATATAGCGAGTAGGGGCAGAATTTACTAATACTAAGTAATTTTTAGGGCGTTATCTACTAAGCGGCTGCAAGATGCTGCCGCGGCACGAACCGGATCAGAGTTTCATTGCGTCCAAACTGTTCTCGTTCTGCTAGGACGAAATTCAGTGGTTTCGCCGGCATTCTGTCTAAATGACAGGACGTTCAGGAATACTAACAGGAAGCATCGCGAGATCACAGAGGAAAGGTAAGAATTGTGGAAATTCTTTCAGGAATTGTACTGGAAGATTGGAGGAAGGCAGATGTGGTTCCTATATTCAAAAAGGGTTCAAAATATTTGCCTGGAAATTATAGACCTGTGAGCTTAACTACTGTGACTGGGAAAGAATTTGAAGGGTTTTTAAAGGATAATATTCAAGGATTCATTAGGAGGAGCAATGTTATTAGCAATAATCAGTACGGTTTTATGAAACATAGGTCATGTCAAACTACCCTAATTGCATTCTACAAAGACGTTAGTAGAAGTATAGATCAGTGTTGCACTAGATGTGATCTACTTGTATTTTGCGGAGGCATTTGATACAATTCCTCATAATAGATTAGTGTACAAACTAAAAAAAAATTGGTCTAGATGAAAATTCTTGTTCTTGGATAGAGTTGTCATTAATGATACATTGTCAAGCTGGACAAAAGTGGTAAGTGGTGTCCCTCATCGTTCTGTTCTTGGGCAGTTTTTATTTAACATATTTATGATCTTGAAATAGGTATTGAAAGTCATGTTTCAGTGGTCACAGAAGACAAAAACTGTGTAAAAGAATACAATGTGAGCAGGATATTGCTCTGCTGCAGTGGGATTTAGATAGATTGGGGCACCGGGCACTCAAATGGCTGATGAAATGTGGAAAAATGCAAAGTTATGCACATCGGGGTAAAGAATGCACAAGCAACTTACACCCTAAATGGTAGTGAATTGGTAGTGAATTAGGGATAACAACAAATGAGAAGGATTTGGGAATTATTTTAGACAAAAATAAACTAGGCAACAATATGCAATGTCAATCAGCAATTGCTAAGGCCAGTAAGGTATTGTCATGTATAAAAAGGGGCATTAATTCTTGGGATGAAAAAACTATTTTGCTTTTTTATAAATCACTGGTAAGACCACACATTTAACTTGCTGTGCAATTTTGGGCACCTATTTTAAAGAAGGATATTATGGCACTAGAAAAGAGTGCAGAGACGGGCTACAAAACTGATACAAGGAATTGAGCTTTTTAGTTATTAAGAGAGATTAACAAATTGAAATCTCTTTAGAGGGGGTATGATATCCATATACAAATATATTTGGGGTCAATACAAACCATTGTGTGGAAATCTATTCTGAAAATCTATTCATAAATACAGTAACACATATAGACTGTAAGAAAGGAGATATAGTCTAGGCCAAAGGAAAGGGTTTTTTACAGTAAGAACAATAATGATGTGGAATTCTCTGGCTGAATAGGTGGTTTTATCAGAGTCTATACAGATGGTTAAACAGCAATTGGATAAATACTTGCAAAAGCGTAACAAACAGGGATATAAATTTTAATTAGGGGTGGCAGAGCTAGCTGAGGAACAGAGCAGACACACTCTCTCGAGTTCTCTGCCTAGTATTAAGAAAACTGAGGTCTTGGAGTAGAAATTGGAATGTTACCCAGCTACAAAAACCCTCATTCGGTAGAGGGACAACAATGGGTAGGAAGCATAAAAAAACAAAAGCAGACAAAGGCCCCATCAGCCGCGACATCGGGAACTACTGTGGTGCCCACAAAGGTCTGCATGGCACAAGATGGGTTTCTCTTTTGACCCACCACCTTCACCCAAGCCTCCACACACTACCACTGAGGAGCAGATCACAGTTGCCCTACTAAAAGGCATGCTGGCAGAATTTAGAGCCAGCATCACGGCCAACATGGCCTACATTAAGGACGCAATAGATGGAGTCACCTCCCGGATCACACTGTTGGAGTCTTCATCTAGCACCCATGACTTCAGGATAACATAATTGGAGCACAAATTGGGAGAAATACAGAAACAGCATCAAGTCACCAAGGACTGAGTCACGGCATCCCAGACTCTGTAAGCCTGTCAGACTTACCACATTTCATCAGACGCCTGCTTGCCCTTATACTACTGCCTAATCAGGCCAATGCGGTGTGACTAGACAACATTTTCCGTGTACCGAAACTGGTGATGACGACGACTTCAGCACATTTGAGTCTAATGATCCGTTTCAAGTCTCTTCAAGACAGCTGGCAGCTGTACGGTGGAAGACTTCCTTATTATTAAAGGGTCACATTGAGTGGTGCAAGACCCTGCAACCGCTCTTACAATTCCTCCAAAACAAGAGCATCTAGTACTGATGGGGAACCCCAAAATTGATCTCATTCACACATCAGGAAACTACATACAGAGCATGGAATTACTTGGAACTGGACACCCACAGGGGGCCATACAACCCCTCCACGTACAGAAGGGGCAAACCTTTTCTGACTGTATTATTCTACAGTGGTCGAGTACACTCAATGGGCACCCAGGCAACTACCCTCTCCATGAGAGGAGACCAGAGAGGCTGCAATTTATAGTGTGTATTCTATATTGAAACAAGGGACCGCCAAGACTGCAATCCCCCAAGAGTAGCTTAAAGTTGATGATGTTCTGCTCTGTTTTCTTACGAATTCTTTTCCGTTTCCTTACGATTTCTATTCATTTTCCTTCTGATTTTATTGGTCCTATTGACCTAGTTAATATTCACTCATTATACTCTGTTGTAGCCTGGACCTACCGTTGTTTCTCTTGATATATAGCACCTCCAGTCAGGCTGTCACATGGCCTTAATTAAACCCCCACATCCCCTCCATCCTCACCTGACACCTGTTGGCGTATCTGGTTACACTCGTAGAGTCAGGTGTGCAGAGAATAGTCTAATATATTGAGCACCAAAACCCTACGTTGTACCCTTTTTACTGGTACAGGATCTACTAGACAGCCAAGCTGTTAAATGGACACTATAGTCACCAAATTAACTTTAGCTTAACAAAGCAGTTTTGGTGTATAGATCATGTCCCTGCAGTCTCACTGCTCAAGTCTCTGCCATTTAGGAGTTAAATCACTTTGTTTATGAACCCTAGTCACACCTTCCTGCATGTGACTTGCACAAATGTGAAAGTAGGAAAGTGGTAAACTGCGCCAAAAGAATTTCAATTAATCATATCATACATACATATATATAGATCTCAGGTAGTTCAGCATGAAACAAAACCTCAAAAAGAAAAATAATAAGATAATAGTGCAATATGCTTAAATATTAAACGGTGTAATCTAGAACAGACTTAGTTTTAGATAAAAGGCAAACTCACACGCTGTATAACGCCTGGATGGTACAATCCCCGTCTTAGGATCTGTAGATGGTAGGATGTCCAAAACTCAGCAACCATATATATGGGAGAAAGAAAAACAGAATACACAAACCAATGGTGTAATCTTAAAAGCCAAAAGTTAAAGAAGAAAATGTAGGTATCCTACTTACAGTTTCCAGAGCAATAACTTGCTCTGGTGATGATGGCTTGTGGTGGTATCATCCCCACCAAAAGGATATATGGATATATCAGGAAACCAGCAGCACCAAAAAGCCAAAGGATTGGATAAAAAAGCTTCCCTTTATTTAACAAAAAATATATATATAAATATATTAAAACATATAGGTAGCTTCTAGTCCTTCCCTTGACGCGTTTCGCCCGGGTTTGGGCTTTATCAAAAGTAACACTTTTGATAAAACCCAAACCCGAGCGAAACACGTTTTACCACTTTCCTACTTTCACATTTCTGTTTATTATATAGCAGGCATTGGGAACCATCCTGCTGGTTCACTGCTGCCTTATACACTTTTTGGTTTTTTAGTGAGCGCCTAAACTCTTTTTTTTCACATGTGACTTGTACAACCTTCCTAAACACTATCTGTAAAGTGGCATCTAAAGTTTATCCTTCCTTTATTGCAAGTTCTGTTTAATTTAGATTTTCTTATCCCCTGCTATCTTAATAGCTTGCTAGACCCTACAAGAGCTTTCTGTATGTTATATAAAGCTCAATTTACAGAGAAAGAGATACAATTGTTTAAGGTAAATTACATCTGATTAAAAGTGAAACCAGTTTTTTTTGTCAATCAGAGTCGGGGGAGGTGTGGCAAGGGCTGCATAAACAGAAACAAAGTGATTTAACTCCTAAATGGCCTTGAATTGAGCAGTGAAACCTGAGAAGCATGATCTATACACTAAAACTGCTTCATTAAGCTAAAGTTGTTTAGGTGACTATAGTGTTCCTTTAATGTTTACTAGGCATGTGCATGGGGAAAATATTCGGCTCGGTTCGGCATTCCGAAATTTGGGACTTCGTCAATTCGGCACTTCAACACTTCGGAAACTTCGGCACTTTGCCACTTTGGAACTTCGGCAACTTCGGATCTTAGACACTTCGGAACTTCGGCAACTTCAGCACTTTGGAACTTCGGAACTCCGGCATTTCGGGACTTTTCTTGCAGCCGCTTGGTAGATAACTCCCTAATTCCCACGGTATTAGGGAGTTATCTACCAAAAGGCTGAAAGACCTAAATTGGTCTTTCAGCTAAATTTACTAATACAGGGAGTGCAGAATTATTAGGCAAATGAGTATTTTGACCTCATCATCCTCTTTATGCATGTTGTCTTACTCCAAGCTGTATAGGCTCGAAAGCCTACTACCAATTAAGCATATTAGGTGATGTGCATCTCTGTAATGAGAAGGGGTGTGGTCTAATGACATCAACACCCTATATCAGGTGTGCATAATTATTAGGCAACTTCCTTTCCTTTGGCAAAATGGGTCAAAAGAAGGACTTGACAGGCTCAGAAAGTCAAAAATAGTGAGATATCTTGCAGAGGGATGCAGCACTCTTAAAATTGCAAAGCTTCTGAAGCGTGATCATCGAACAATCAAGCGTTTCATTCAAAATAGTCAACAGGGTCGCAAGAAGCGTGTGGAAAAACCAAGGCGCAAAATAACTGTACAGTCTTGTCCTGCCCTGTTCGTGTTTCCCTCATGTCTTGTGTACATGTTCTGGGTTCTGCTTTCTGTCCTGCTCTGGTTCTGGGTTCTTCTAGTCTTGTTTTCTTGTTAGGTGCCTTTTCTAGTCTTGCCTTGTTTCTAGTACTGGATACATTTCTGCTGCAGTGAGTGTGTATGTCTGTTAGCTAGTGTATGTGTGTCTGTCAGTGAATGTGTGTGTGTGTGTATTTAGAAGGCGGGCTAGGGGGAGGGGGATGGCTCAGGAGGCCCTGAGTTTTGTCATGCCTAGGGCAGCACAAAATCAGGATACACCACTGGGCACCATACAAGTATTAATAAAGCCCTGTGTGATATATTGGCATTATACAAATGATACTAAAGCACTTGGAAGAATATTGGCACCGTACAAATGATAAAGCCCTGGGTGATATATTGGCACTATACAAATGATAATAAAGAAACTGAATGTTTAAACATTTAATTACTATATGTTAAAGGTATCAGGCAGATTTTTGTAACGTGAAGCCCAGAAGTCTAAAGAAATCCATATAATGTAGAGGAAATACTTTTTTTTTTTTTAATTAATTCTAGTGGGATGCAGTCTAACTGGGATAGAGGGAGGAATAAAAATGGGGGTCACAATTTGCAATAGTCAGGACTTCAAACGTGACATATGTGTAGTAAATGACAGGGGGGAAACGTTATCTACGAGAAGGTACAACTGTTATTGTTGTTCTAAGGAACTGCATTCCATACAAAATGAAAACATTCCATACACTGAAAAAGCGTTCGAAAGACGTAAAACTACAACTACCGGCATTCCACACTGGTACAGACGCTTGATGGCGTAATATGTGTGCGACTAGCCAATAGCGTTGCTTTACGGAGACTCGGGGAAAAGCTCAGAGGTGAGCAAGTGCCTAGTGGGTGTATTGAGGGATCGGGGCATTAATATGGTGTGAGCAGGGCAGAGGAGAGGTTTTTAGGACACAGCAGCACAGTAGTTCCCTGGAATTTATATCGAGAAATAGCTGGCACTATGAGGGGAGGGCTGCAGAGATGGAAGTGAAATATCAGGGAATTCTTGAAATTTTATATTGCAGAACCCTTTATTATTTGGATTAATTATTCTATCCTTGCATATATTTTAGAATTATGTACTAAAGGAACATTGCAGTCTGTAGGTACAGTGTGTAGGTAAAGCATATGAAAAAATCTGTAAAAAGAAAATTGGCTTTGTGAAATGAGGATTGAAGTGTAAAATAGCCGAAATTAGAATTTTCACAGCTCATCAATTGTGCATATTATTATTCAAGTCAATACAATTGACTAGTCAGTAAACTTTATAATTAATTTTCATTGCTTCAAATTTAAAGGACCACTCTAGGCACCCAGACCACTTCAGCTTAATGAAGTGGTCTGGGTGCCAGGTCCAGCTAGGGTTAACCCATTTTTTTCATAAACATAGCAGTTTCAGATAAACTGCTATGTTTATGAATGGGTTAAGCCTTCCCCCTAATCCTCTAGTGGCTGTCCCATTGACAGCCACTAGAGGCGCTTGCGTGCTTCTCACTGTGATTTTCACAGTGAGAGCATGCAAGCGTCCATAGGAAAGCATTATGAATGCTTTCCTATGTGACTGGCTGAATGCGCGCGCAGCTTTTGCCGCGCGTGCGCATTCAGCCCAGGAGGAGGAGAGCTCTCCGCCCAGCGCTGGAAAAAGGTAAGTTTAACCCCTTTTCCCCTTTCCAGAGCCGGGCAGGAGGGGGTCCCTGAGGGTAGGGGCACCCTCAGGGCACTATAGTGGTCCTTTAACCAGGACGTGGCTAAGCCTATTTAGAGAGTAGCCATTGTTTTAGTGAAAATGTTGTTCATACAGTTGCAAGAAGAAGTATGTGAACCCTTTGGAATGATATGGATTTCTGCAGAAATTGGTCATACAATGCGATCTGATCATCTACGTCATAACAATAGACAATCACAGTCTGCTTAAACTAATAACACACAAAGAATTTAAATGTTGCCATGTTTTTATTGAACACACCATGTAAACATTCACAGTGTAGGTGGAAAAAGTATGTGAACCCCTAGACTAATGACATCTCCAAAAGCTAATTGGAGTGAGATGACAGCCAACTGGAGTCCAATCAATGAGATGAGATTGGAGGTGTTTGTTACAGCTGCCCTGCCCTATAAAAAACACACACCAGTTCTGGGTTTGCTTTTCACAAGAAGCATTGCCTGATGTGAATGATGCCTCGCACAAAAGAGCTCTCAGAAGACCTACGATTAAGAATTGTTGAGTTGCATAAAGCTGGAAAGGGTTATAAAAGTATCTCCAAATGCCTTGCTGTTCATCAGTCCACGGTAAGACAAATTGTCTATAAATGCTACTCTCCCTAGGAGTGGCCGTCCTGTAAAGATGACTGCAAGAGCAGCGCAGACTGCTCAATGAGGTGAAGAAGAATCCTGGAGTGTTAGCTAAAGACTTACAAAAGTCACTGGCAAATGCTAACATCCCTGTTAGCGAATCTACAATATGTAAAAAACTAAACAAGAATGGATTTCATGGGAGGATACCACAGAGGAAGCCACTGCTGTCCAAACAAAACATTTCTGCACGTTTACAGTTTGCACAAGAGCACCTGGATGTTCCACAGCAGTACTGGCAAAATATTCTGTGGACAGATGAAACCAAAGTTGAGTTGTTTGGAAGAAAATGTGTGGTGAAAAATAAAAGGCACAGCACACCAACATCAAAACCTCATCCCAACTGTGAAGTGTGGTGGGAGCATCATGGTTTGGGGCTTCTTTGCTGCGTCAGGGCCTGGACGGATTGCTATCATCGAAGGAAAAATGAATTCCCAAGTTTATCAAGACATTTTGCAGGAGAACTTAAGGCCATCTGTCTACCAGCTGAAGCTCAACAGAAGATGGGTGTTGCAACAGGACAATGACCCAAAGCATAGAAGTAAATCAACAGAATGGCTTAAACAGAAGAAAATACGCCTTCTGAAGTGGCCCAGTCAGAGTCCTGACCTCAACCCGATTGAGATGCTGTGGCATGACCTCAAGAAAGCGATTCACACCAGACATCCCAAGAATATTGCTGAACTGAAACAGTTCTGTAAAGAGGAATGGTCAAGAATTACTCCTGACCGTTGTGTACGTTTGATCTGCAACTACAGGAAACGTTTGGTTGAAGTTATTGATGCCAAAGGAGGTTCAACCAGTTATTAAATCCAAGGGTTCACATACTTTTTCCACCTACACTGTAACTGTTTACATGGTGTGTTCAATAAAAACATGGCAACATTTCATTCTTTGTGTGTTATTAGTTTAAGCAGACTGTGATTGTATATTGTTGTGACTTAGATGATGATCAGATCACATTTTATGACCAGTTTGTGCAGAAATCCATATCATTCCAAAGGTTTCACATACTTTTTCTTGCAACTGTATATATAGAATAAACTGTTGCTGAATAGTATAATCCAGTAGTAATTTCATCCATGAAAAGTCATACTTGAAAGTGAAAACTTTTGAAGTTTAATTAACAGGGCAGGAGATAAAAACAAACTTTCAAAGTAAGTTAACATCTGATTGAAAATGAAAACCTTTTTAATGCAGACTCTGGGTCACAGCCATGAAATTATACCTACGGCTACCGTACGGCACTTTCAGGCTAAAGTGGGAGCCGTGCGACAGCCTTGATATTTGTGATCTTGTGCCGTTCCTGTCTGGCTGAAGGTGGCACACTTTATTCCCTCCAACTCCGATTTCTCTGACTCCCAGTGCAGGATGTATTCAATAGCAATGTGGTTATCCCTATATTTATACAGCCCTCTTCCTTAAGGTAATTGCCCTGTCATGGTTTATATTACCCTACAGTGCATTCTGAGTTTATTAGTGTTCTTGTTGATGACCCGGCTTAGGTTTGACTATAATGCTTTTCTGGTATCTGACCCGGTTTATTTTTTTTATGAGTACTTCTGAGATCCTTAATGCTGGCTTACATTCTTATACTGTATTTTCGCCTGACTTGGGTACATGGTAAGCCCAGCAACTCTAAGGTCCTTTTATAGGAAGTCTAGGTAAAAGTGTTTTTTAGCGTATTTTATTATTTGCTGTTTCGTTCGGCTGTGATTTAAGCAAAATAACTCGTATAGTATTTGTCTTACCTAGAATGTGGGAGTAAACGTGTGTTTTAGCATATTTTATTATTTGGAGTTAGTTATTTTTCTTATTGTGCCACTTAATCACACCTGAACAAAATGGCAAATCATGAAATGCGCTCAAATACACTTTTAAGGAAATCTCTCTATTTCCTTTACATCAAAACGTACGGTTTCCCTATTCTCTGTGTGTTTGGGTTACCCCGTCTTTACATAAGGGAGGTTTGGCTAGTGCTAAATGGACAGAAACAAAAGAGATTTACTCCTAAATGGCAGAGAACGGAGCAGTGAGACTGCAGGGAAATGATTTATACACCATATTTGATTCATTAAGTTGTTTTGATGCCTATAATGTCCCTTAATTATATCTTACAAATTGTATTTGTTCTTCAGAACTGCTGCTGGCAGTATTTTTCTTTCCTTATTTGAAGAAAACCACCACCAAGCTGGATACTCAGGATACTGATGAGACTTGCTGCATGGATACGTCCGAGCCAGCAGAGGAGGGGGAGCAGGCAGTAGAGCAGAGGCCACGTACCCGCTCCAATCCAGAAGGGGCAGAGGATAGAAGTGTACCTCTTCAGCCTGGGGTAGGTAGCAGGAGTGAGGGGGAGGGGGAGGCAGCCCAAGTAGAGGGCCAGCCTCCTCCAGTGACCGCTCCTCCCAGCTGCCCTCTTCCTCCACCTCCGGAGTTCCAAGTCAAAACACCCAGAGTGAATTGCCCAGAAAAATTGGTGAGTAAAATCAAGGGAAATTATTTACTCTTCTATTTAACAAGGTTATCAGGAAGGCAAAGGGAATGTACTCCTTAAGAAAGCAAAATCAACTATTTGGTACTAATGTTTATGAATGACTGTTCATTCATTTATATATTCCATGGTTGAGCATTTTTTTTTTTTTTTAAATGATATGTAGAGTAGAACACCATAAACGTTATTGCTTTATTTGAAATCTGTATTATTATTAAAAATTTTCTGTCATATAGTGGCAGTACCATTGGGTTTTGCCCCTTTCCTGTGGACAAGCATCTAGCAAGATTAATTACAATCAAAGAAGACCCTCCCCCTTTCCCTATATAACGGCAGTATGGCAAAACCTACCCCAGTAAGTACAAAGATAAACACAGACCACTTATACTGCAAAAAATAATTTAATATAGAGGGAGGGAAGCCGTACTGCCACCATATTAAGAAAAAAGAATTTACGGTGAGTAAAAATTTCAGTTTTTTCTGTCATATGGTGGCAGTACCATCGGGATATAGCAAGATCCCCATCAGGGCGAGTCTTATGCAACAACAGCTTGTAACACCTTACGCCCAAAAGCCGCTTCAGAGGAAGAGAATATGTCTAGCCGATAGTGCTTGATAAAGGTGTTAAAAGAGGACCAGCATGCAGTTTTACAGATGACCTCTGGAGAAGCAAGTGCCTTTTCTGCCCATGAGGTAGCCATAGCTTGGATGGAATGGGCCTTAAGAGCAACTGGAGCCTGGAAACCTCCTGTCGAATATGCCAATTCTAATACTTATATGAGCCAACGGGATAAGGAGCTGCGGGAAGCCTCATTCCCTTTGAATTTACCCTGAAAATTAATAAACAAGTGATCTGAAAACCCGATGGTACTGCCACCATATTAAGAAAAAAAAGAATTTACGGTAAGTAGAAATTTCTGTTTTCATGAAAATGTTGATTAAAATATAACTTAGCCAATGGAATTTTTACCAGAAGGTTACAGCACCCCTCATCTATAAAAGTGATCGCTTTCTTAGTACTGAAGGTCTGTAGCCCTCAGATATAAATTTCTTCTCAAAGTAAATTTTTGGAACAACCCTGGCAGAGGAACATTGTTATAAAAAAAAAAAAGTTCAAATTAAATTATTCATACATCAGTAACATAAATATGAGTTTCTTTCTAGATAATTTGCTTGGATTTGTCAGAAGAAATGTCCTCTCAGAAGCTGGAATCATTTAATGGGTATGTCCAGTTTAATACAAATAAAGGGTGAATGCTAAGTAGTCTTGGGAATTTATAAATCATGTATTAGCCCTGCATTAATTAGAAAGGGAAGAGAGCCGGATTAAAATTTCTTGTGGTTCTTGTAGTCTTCTTAGTCGGGGTACTAGTTAAAGGAACACTATGGTGTCAGGAATACAAGCGTGTATTCCTAACACTACAGTGTTAATGCTTTTGGGAGGCTATTGTGCATGCATAGCAAAATGCCGCGCTCCGTCAATCAGCATCTCCTCATAGAGATGCATGTTCAGCGCCTCCATGCAGAGCATATAAGTGACGGCCACTAGAGTTGTTACTAGGCAGTATTACCTTTTCTCTGAAAAGGCAGTGTTTACATTGAAATGCCTACAGGGACATATTTACACCAGAACAATAACATTTGGTTTTGTTGTTCTGGTGATTATAGTGTCCACTTAAGGCTTCTCTGCATCACAAACCCTGTTTATTTACATTAACCATGATAGCACCAAACTATTTCACCCTCTTTCCCACAGTCATGTTTTTACTATACCTACAGCAGTCTTCCCCCAGCCCTACTGAATACTCCTGTTTTCCCCCTCCACACTTACATAACCCCTACTCCAGCTCTTCATATTGATGCTGTGGTTCTCCTTTGCAGCCTCACTGCACTAGTTCCATTTAAAAATAAAAAAAAATGTATCCGCAATGTTATATTTTGCAATAGTACTGCAGCTGTGTGAGAATTGATCTATGTGCATGCTTTGTTGCACAGACTAGCTCTCCTGCCGTTCTATGTGTAAGGTAGCTTAGTGGAGGAGGAGGCAGGGTTATACATTTCTTATCTTTGTGTGCTCCAGCCCTACTAGGGAACAGTAGTAGGCTGTGTGCAGAAAAGTGCAGACATTGTTTGCTAGTGATACAAAAACTGACTGTTAACAGAGTATCTGATCTTCCTCTACAGGCCCATTGCAGATCCCAATAAAAAGCAACATTTTAAACTAAATAATACAGCTTCTGGTCTCTTTTGCAATAGTATTATTAAAGTCATGTTCATTATCTCCCTTTAATACACTATCACCCATTCTGCCTAATCTTGTAAAGGTTATTGATATTGTAAAGAGATATAACACTAGAAACATGAATATATTTGGTTACTGCTTACCGGTATTTTATCAAATTAGTTCACGGTGGGAAGAAAGGTGAAGAAGTATGGACGGGAATGCAATGCTACCATGTCACAACTTATTTAACTGTAAAATAGGCAATTGAAGTTTATATATTTAATGTCTCCTTTTTTTTTTTTTTCAAGGTCAAAAGCTAATGCACTGAATTCATCTCAGAAAATGATTGAGATGTTCGTCCGTACCAAGCACAAAATAGACAAGAGGCATGAATTTGCACTGGTGGTGGCAAACAATGAGGCCATGTGGGTGAGTGGAGGTGGGAGCAGTAGCTTTGAACTAGAGGTCCATTTAATAGTGACCCATCATTACCAGTAAATCTCCTGTTTCTTTATTCTAAAGAATAATACAGATATTAACACATAATGTTATACTGTTTTAAAATTGCATACTGTGTAATATTTATATCAAGGACCCAGTCACAGCAGATAAAAAAATAAATAAATAAATAAAATATATATATACCGGTATATTTTTTTAATATAAACAGGGTGGGGTTTCTTTAAAGGAAAACTATAGTCACCAGAACAACTACCGCTTAATGTAGTTGTTCTGATGTCTTTAGCCTGTCCCTGCAGGCATTTTGCTGCAAACACTGCCTTTTCAGAGAAAAGTCAGTGGTTACATTGCTCCCTAGGTACACTTCAAGTGGCAGTCACTTAGACGTTAGAGCTGCTTCCTGGGTCATTGCTGTACAACATGTAGCACTGATGTTCAGCATCTCCATACTCTGCATGAAGATGCTAAACATTTCTTATAGAGAAGCATTGATTCAATGCATCTCTATAAGGAGATGCTGATTGGCTAGCATGGTGTTTGACCACGCCTCCTTGGCTGAGATCATTAGAATTGACTATCTCAGCCAATACAATGATTTCTTATGGAAATCGGGGGCGGGAGCCAGCATCGACAGACTTGCACAGCGCTGGAGTAAAAGTACGTTTTATTCATTTTAAGGGGGGGGTAACACCTAAATGGTGATTTTTAACACTATATGGTCAGGAATACACATTTGTATTCCTGATCCTATACTGTTCCTTTTATGTCACATGGTGTTTTGAATTAAAAAGCCTCTAGTCTGTAATAATGTTTTTTATATTGCTACTTTTGTTATCTGAATCTCTGGTCTTTTGCCCTTGTTTTACCCTTTCTAACCAGCTCTCCGGGTTCACCTCAGATCCACGTGAGGTGTGTAGCTGTCTCTATGACTTGGAGACCAACATCTGTGAGTCATTCAGTATCCTTTAATGCACAGTGATGCAAGGAAATGTCTTCTCTAACATTTTTTTCAGTGATGTAGATCTAACTTTCCCCCAGTGGTTTTATTGAGGAGGAGGTGATCAGGCATAATAAATATAAAAAAATAGTAAACAAAACCTTATGCCCCCCCTGAGGTCATCAATGTTAATGATATCAGCCAGGCCAGTGTTTCTCCGTAGGGGCGCTTGGGAGATTAATGCGCAACGTCACGATGTGCCAATCAAATTATTTCTATGAGACCATTTGATTATAGAGCAAAGTTTAACTCCGCTATTGGTGTGGAAATGCGTCTAGTGGATGTCATGGAGACAGTCACTAGATGCATGTTAAACCTGCAATGCAAATATTGCCGTTCCTGCAGAATGGCATTGTTTTCTGTTGCACAGTTAAACCGAGACATAACACTCAGACCACTTTATTGAGATGAAGTTGTCTAGGTGCCTATAGAATCCCTTTAATGAAAGTCAGCCAGAGATTTTTGAGCAAATATGCCACAGCATTGCCATTTAATGGTGTAATGTCAAAGAGTCGCACTCAAATTGATTTCTAAATGTTAATGGCAAATACATAGTTTAAATTAAATATCGGCTTGCAGGTTTTAGGCAAAACGGTAATAAAACATTGCCCCCCAAAACAAGGAAAGAAAGTGCCCGTAGCAAGTGTTTTTAAAAATAAGCTTAGAGTCATATCTACAAATGCTCGCAGTTTAGGGAGTAAGATCCATGAACTTGTGGCAATAATGGCTACTGATAATGTAGATTTAATCACTGTTACTGAGACATGGTATAATGAGAAAAATGAATGGGACATAACAATACCAGGGTACTCTTTATATAGAAAATACAGGGAAGGCACGAAAGGGGGAAGGGTGGCCCTGTATGTGAAGGATAGCATAAAATCTAGCCTAATACAAGTTAGTGAGGCAAACCTAGTCCGTTTGGGTTACCTTAGAATTTGGTAATCACACAGTAACTCATGTAGGTGTGATTTATAGGCCCCCAGGACAAATTGAAGAGTTAGATAATCTACTAGTTGAGGAAATAGCAAATATGACAATCAAGGGGGAAGTTATCATCATGGGTGATTTTAATCTTCCTGATGTGAACTGGAAAAACAAAACGGCTGCTTGTGCCAGGAGCACACATATTCTAAACTCCCTACTGGGATTGTCTCTAAAACAAGTCATTGAGGAGCCAACTCACAAGGAGGCCATACTAGATTTAGTGTTAGTAAATGGAAATTTGGTATCGGATATTACTGTAGGTGAAAATTTAGGATCCAATGATCATCAGTCATTGTGGTTTAATATAAGAACAGTGACTGAGTCACAAAAAACAAAAGTATTAGACTATAAAAAAACAGACTTTTCTAAAATTAAAATGTGTGTAATGGAGTCATTATCCGACTGGAGCAGTTTAAATGGAGTTGAAGAGAAATGGGATTATTTAAAAGTTACACTACTGAAGGCAACAGAAAATTGCATTAGGCTTGTCAGTAAGCAAAAACATAAAGAAACCACTGTGATACTCCGCAGAAGTGACCAAAATAGTAAAATACTAAAAGTTAGCATTTAGTAATTATAAAAAAAAACAGAATGAGGAAGATAGACGGATCTATAAGATTAGGCAGAAAGAGGCTAAGAGAAAATAGATACATAAATGAGAATAGAAAAGTAAAACAAGGATTAGTTAGATTAAAAATAAAAGAAGGTAGGTATGTAGAAGAGGACCAGGGCCAGCACAACCGTTAGGGGAACTAGGCATTCGCCTAGGGTGCCGGCCTGCTGGGGGCACCCACCAGGATATTTCCCGGTGGGCTCCCATTGTCCTGAGCCGCAGCGATGGACGAGCATCTCTTGAGCCGCCCCCTCCCCAACCTTGGGCTGATCCTCCAGGCGACTGAAAATGGGACTCCCAACTGGAGCCCTGTCACTGTGGCCATATGTCTGTGATGCCGGGATCCAAAATATGAGGTAATTCTGGCCCCGGCATACTAAACCATGCGCTGGAGGGGTGAGGAGCTGACCCACACTGGACCCCAGAGAGGTAGGGAGGCTGGATGTCTGTGTGTCAGTGAGTGTTTGACTGTCAGTGAGTGTATGTATGTCAATGAGTGTCTGCCTGTGTATCTGTCTGTCAGTGAGTGAGTGACATGAGTGGGCGGCAAAATGGCCTAGGGCAGCAGAAATCCTTGCACTGGCCCTGAAGAGGATAAAGGTCTTTTACATCGGAAAAAGAAAGAAGGGGACCTCAGTTTGGAAAAAGGACAAATGAATCATTTGTTATACGTGAGTTTACAGAGCAAGAGGTTATAGATCAACTGTCAAAAGTAAAGACAAATAAGTCAATGGGGCCCGATGGAATACACCGAAAGTAATTTTAAAAGCGCTTAGTGGTGTACTAGCAAAACCATTAACAGATTTATTTAACCAATCATTGTTAACAGGACTAGTCCCGGAAGATTGGAAATTAGCAAATGACTCCTCCCTACCACCTTTCACAAGAAATGTGTTAGAGAGGATTCGGGCAATTATAGGCCAGTAAGCCTGACTTCAGTAGTGGGAAATGTAATGAAAACCATGTTAAAGGAAAGGATTGTTGAACATCTAAAATCACATGGATTTCAAGATCAGAGACAACATGGGTTTACTTCAGGGAGATAATACCTGACTAATCATATTGATTTTTTTGATTGGGTAACTAAAATAATAGATCAGGGTGGTGCAGTAGACATTGGTTACCTAGATTTTAGTAAGGCTTTTGACACTGTCACACATAAAAGAATTATTAATAAACTACAATCTTTAAGTTTGGATTCCAATATTGTTAAACGTATTAGGCAGTGGCTGAGTGACAGGCAACAGAGGGTTGTATTCAATGGAGTATATTCGAAGCAAGGTTTTGTTACCAGTAGGGTAGATCGGGATCTCTATTTGGACCCAATCTCTTTAATATTTTTATTAATGAAAGTTTCAGGTCTTGATGGTAAGGTATGTCTTTTTGCTAATGATACAAAAATATGTAACCGGGTTAATGTTCCAGGAGAGGTCATAAGCCAAATGGCAAATCATTTAGGTAAACTAGAAAAATGGTCAGAGCTGTGGCAACTGACATTTAACCCCTTAAGGACACATGACATGTGTGACATGTCATGATTCGCTTTTATTCCAGAAGTTTGGTCCTTAATGGGGTTAATGTGGATAAGTGCAAGATAATGCATCTTGGATGTAAAAACCTAAGGGCAGAGTACAGAATATTTGATAGCGTCCTAACCTCTACATCTGAGGAAAGGGATTTAGGGGTGATTATTTCAGATGACTTAAAGGTAGGCAGACAATGTAATAGTAAAACAAAAAATATATCAGATAAAAATCTAATAAAAAATCCAGGAATGGTTAACGTGATATACCTTTAAATCTCTTTAGAATAGTGGTAAGACTAGTAATAATTCATTACTTATTTAAAATTTCATAAAAAATATATCATAAAAAGTATATATATTTTTTGCAACAGATCATTCACAGTAATATCCAATAAATTAATAATAATTACTGTGAATGATCTGTTGCAAAAAATATATATACTTTTTATGATATATTTTTTATGAAATTTTAAATAAGTAATGAATTATTACTAGTCTTACCACTATTCTAAAGAGATTTAAAGGTATATCACGTTAACCATTCCTGGATTTTTTATTAGATTTTTATCTGATATATTTTTTGTTTTACTTTGCAATATTAAGGATTTTTTAGTGGAATCCTTATTTTTCCAGTAGAGTGGTTTACTGCAGCCATACTAGGTTCTCTAACACACGGTTATTTTTCATATTAACCATAACGTTATATTTTGCAGACAATGTAATAGAGCAGCAGGAAATGCTAGCCGAATGCTTGGTTTTATAGGGAGAGGTATTGGCAGTAGAAAGAAGGAAGTGCTCATGCCATTTTACAGAACACTGGTGAGACTTTATTTGGGGTATTGTACGCAGTACTGGAGACCGTATCTTCAAAAGGATATTAATACTTTAGAGAGAGTTCAGAGAATGGCTGCTAAACTTGTTCATAGATTGCAGGATAAAATTTACCAGGAAGGGTTAACATGTATATCTTGGAGGAAAGACGAGACAGGGTGGATAAGATAGAAACATTTAAATACATAAAGGGAATCAACACAGTAAAGGAGGAGACTATATTTAAAAGAAGAAAAGCTACCACAACAAGAGGACATAGTCTTAAATTAGAGGGCAAAGGTTTAAAAATATCAGGAAGTATTACTTTACTGAGAGGGTAGTGGATGCATGGAATAGCCAGCTAAAGTAGAGGTTAACACAGTGACGGAGTTTAAGAATGCATGGGATAGGCATAAGGGTATCCTAGCTATAAGATAAGGCCAGGGACCTAATGAGAGTATTGAGAAAATTGGGCAGACTAGATGGGCCGAATGGTTCTTATCTGCCGTCACATTCTATTTTTCAATGTGTGTGTTGTTGACGTAGAGGTGTGACCAACGTTCAGGTGTAGTGAGCAGGTTGTGTATGTACCTTGTTCCTCAGTAACTATAAAATTGGAAATAATATACATTTGCTAGCAATTTCACAAACATTGTGCGGAACTCGCTCAAATGTTGTTGTTTTTCTAGCAGACCTAGAAATTTATTTTTGACTGAAAGACTCCAAGCACCATGTACAGTTTAGATAAATATTAAAGAATCTTTTTTTTTTTTTTTTTTTTTATATGGAAATTGGTGACGCACACAAAACATGCATTTCTAAGTAGTTGTGCTGCCGTAAAGACCAACATATATACAAAATATAGATTAAAGGATCACTATAGTGCCCTCACCCTCAGGGCCCCCCTCCCGCCGGGCTCTAGGGGGCAGAAGGGGTTAAATTTACCTCTTTCTCCAGCACCGGGCGGGGGACTCTCCTCCTCTCCTGAATCCGCGGCACGAGCCATGCGTGCATTCAGCCAGTCCATAGGAAAGCATTCACAATGCTTTTCTATGGACGCTGGTGTCTTCTCAATGTGAAAATCACAGTGAGAAGCGCAGAAACGCCTCTAGCAGCTATCAATGAGACAGCCACTAGAGGCTGGATTAACCCTATTATAAACATAGCAGTTTCTCTGATGAATAGTTAATGATAAATTAAAGCCCTGTTTCTCCTGAACAAAATTATATATTATAAGTGTGGGTGCACGTAATATGAAAGAGGTGAATTACAGTTGGACAGACATATAGTGCAAATTCCAGTTTTTGTTTACGTTTTGTTTTGATCAGAACATGCAGTATTGACTCCGTCCTGAAGGGGTTAAAGGAACACTATAAGGTCAGGAACACAAACATGTATTCCTGACTCTATAGTGTTAAACCCATCATTTAGGTGGCTTGCCCTCCCTTCAGCTTCCTTAAAAGGAATTAAAACTCACTTTATTTCCAGGTGCGCTTACCCCTCCCCTGATGTGCCTTCTTGATGACATCATCAGAATTGCCAATTTTATAGCCAATCCAATGCTTTCCCATGAAAATGCCTGAAGGCAATAATTATACTCATCAGAACAACTACATGAAGCTGTAGTTGTTCTGGTGACTATAGTGTCCCGTTAAGCTAAAAGTCGTTTTTGATGCTTATAGTATCCCTTTAAAATGGTACTTCACACTATCAAACCTATCAAACCTTTTTCAGAGCCCATAAAGCACAAAACAAATTGGTTGCCAGGTTGGCGTTGGCTACCAGACAAGCTATTAGAATTATGGGGGTTCCACAATCCCTACAATTGACCCAGTGATATACAAGGTGAAAGATGCTGTGGAGGTGGACAAGCTCACTGCATGACTTACCTAAGAGTTTCCATGAAGTCTGAGACCCATGGCTCCAAGACTCTCATTTTGTACCACACGGGTGTCCCCTGGTGCTTTCATCATTATCACTAAGTCAGCAATGAATACCCGTTTCCGATAGGGCATGCTTGTCTCTTTCCAGTAAATGCCAAGAACTGGCTGCCTTCTCTTTTTTCATGTCTAGCTTTAGCTTCTTTTCTTTCTGCTTTCACCCTCAAGTTTTTTTTTTTCCTGTTTTACTTCTCACCCTATCCTCACTTTTTTTTCTTTTTTCCATCTTTCTTTCGTTTCCACTCTGTGCTCCTTTTTCCCCAAGTGATCCAGCATACAGGGTGCTCTGTTTTTATGGTTTTCATTCTCTTTTGTACCTTTTCACTAGGGAACAATGTATGGTATTGGTTTAAAACACAAGTTACTTCTTCTGTTCTTACCTTCTTGGATTTACAAAGTATTCTGAGCCATTACACCACTCTCCTCCAGGCTACATTAACAGTTTTCTTCAGCTTTAATGGGTGAAATCACTACTCACATATTGGGTCAAAAAGTATGTCTCAGCAACACAGATACTGTCTAACACAATACCCGGTCCTAACATATTGTATTGGAGTATACCGTTCACCCACTTGCTTGCATTGTAACCCAGTTCATGTTTATGTGGAAGATCTGTTATTACAGTCAATTGAGAATTTTCTTTTCCACTGGCTTTCAGCTGTTTTCATGTTTTAATTATCCTGCGTGTATGATGCTGTAAATTGATTAAACAGAGAAACAAACAAAAAAAAAATATACACACACACACACACACACACTAGAAATGCAAGATTTTTTGTTTTGTTTTTTTGTGCGTGTGTATAGAATTAGATAGATATATATATATATAAAATATACCTTGCCTTTCTATTGTATTGCCATAGATCAGACACTGCAATAAAAGATTCCTTAACTCCTTTCTCTAGATTTAGAAGGACTTTTTAACCTTATGTAAGTACCACATAATTCCATAATAGGTGTTGCATACAAAGTTTTCAGTTTTAAAATTGGGGATTTTGCACATAAAAACAGTCACCTTTTCCTATTAAAATGTGATCTCAAGACCGATTATGTTGCATGCCTCAAATGGTTCCTACACTGAAGCACCTCAGCATCTTGGTTAATAGATTGTTGGGAAAAGTAGGATGGTGCATCATACAGTGCAATATAGTTTATATTATGCTCGGAACTTAACTTAAACAATCTTGATTTATCTGAATTAACATTTTTATTTTGATTGACTACATATAGTTTTTGGCCAGAGCTTTGAAATTACGACTCAAAACAATACTGGTAAATTATTGTGTGCCTTATTATAACAGCTTTTGTCAATTTGGCAGCAGCTGTATATCCTAATCATGTAGGAAACAGTGCTCTTTGCATTCCTAGCCCAGTTCCTGCTAGTTCAATAGGCTGAGTTGCATACATGAGCAAGCAGCACATGCTAACACTGTAGGTATACTTGATCATTAAAATGTGGAAGGTCAAGTTCACGGCAATGACAGGATTTTGGGATTAGGGGTGTGTGCATGTATACTAGTGTCATGTATATACTAGTGTCATGTATATATGGTTTTTAAGTAAAAAATAAAATAAAAATTACTTTTATCTCATACTGCCTCTCCTTTTCCTTCTTTTTAATGTAGACAACAGCGGACAGAGTTCCCCATTACAGATAATGTGCAGACCATACCACCTCCCTATGTAGTAAGGATTATTTTAATATACAGTCGGCCTGCGTCTCAGCCTCAAATGACCCTCACAGAGAACATGAAGGTAAAGGAAAAAATACCACCTTAAAATAAATTGTATATTAATGAGGGAGAGTAATACAATATCTAAATGCTTTATTCTCATATTGAGCCTCATGTTACAGCCAGTGTGCTCTAAACCAAAGGATTTTAAAAAAAAATAAAAAATGGCTGACCAGAAAAACCTCTTACAGGTTCATGACTTGGTGTTCTGGTACGTAGAGTGAATCTGTTTATACAGTCAGAGAATTGATGTCTCAATCTGTACATGTTATTTATATACAGTATTTCACAAAAGTGAGTACACCACTCACATTTTTGTAAATCTTTTATCTTTTCATGTGACAACACTGAAGAAATGACACTCTGCTACAATGTAAAGTAGTACGTGTATAGTCTGTAGAACAGTGTAAATTTGCTGTCCCCTCAAAATAACTGAACACAAAGCCATTGATGTCTAAACCGTTGGCATAAAAAACATGTGTTGAGTTATTTTGAGGGGACGGCAAATTTACACTGTTAAACAAGCTGTACACTTACTACTTTACATTGTAGCAGAGTGTCATCCCTTCAGTGTTGTCACATGAAAAGATAAAATAAAATATTTACAAAAATGTAAGGGGTGTACTCACTTTTGCGAGATACTGTATAATATATTTATCATATCAGGCCATCATCAACATGAAGGTGACTGATAAGGTCAGCCACAACAATACATATATAATCTATATTATATGTGTATTACATAATCCTAACCTTACTGGCCTTTCTTGCGTTTTTTTTTTTTTTTTTCTACATGTTCACATGCATTATGCCAGGAATAGATAGTTAATCTTATCTGACAAATAAACACAAAAGGGGCAACTTTTTGACATGACTAAATAACTATTTACAGCCACAGTTCGGGTATTCAAATGTAATATATGATGTTTTGTGTTTAAGCTCTGTTTTTAAAACATGTTCCACTACATTTTTTTCCAATTCACAGAAAATGCTCCAATGTCCTTATTTTTTCTTTGATGTCATTTACATCCACAATGGATCAGATGAGGAGGAGCTGGGTTGGAAGGTATGTTTTTATGAAAGGGGTAGGAAAAAATCTGTAGCTGACAATCATACACTCAACCCCACAACCCACATTATTTTTAAAGTTAAAGGAACACACTTCACTAAGTATTCATACAGTGTTTTTATTCACAGAATAACTATAGTGGAGCACTCTGAACCAACTCCCTATTATAACAGTGGCTTTAAAAGCCAACAATTTATTAAAAAAATAAAAATAATTTAAAACATCTGCAGCTCTGACAGCCCCTCAGAGCTGTCAGTCAGGCAGCTGTAATGATCAGTATTGCCTGGCTGAAATTATTTCGTTTTAGGTGAGTCAAGTGCATTCTTTCCAGCCATGGACCAGAAATTTGAAAACCGAGTCTCTGCCAATCACTGTGTGGTCATTAAACAATGAACAAGATTTATATAATAATGAGGAGCGATCCAGCCTAATTACATCTAACATGTAACTTTTATTTAGAGTATTAAAATCTATATAAAACACTGTTAATACATCAATTAGAAGAACATTCAAAAATAACCATTAGATTTTTCTTTTAATATTCACCCACTTACCCTTTAATAATATTTGATCACTACTATCTCTATTGCTACTTGTATATTTTGTTGTTTTGGCAATATTCAAGTTTTAATTACTGCAGGATAAGGGTGGGGGGAGGATCTAGCACAGGTGCCCTCAAAGGCACAGATTAGTAACCTACATTTATTATTTCATCAATTAATTTATTGATTAATTATTGTTCACTTTATTTTTATTTATTTCATTTTATTTTATTTTTTGCTAACCATTAAGGTTACTAATGACTCCTTCCCCCTGCCTGTATTATTATTTATTCTCCTTAACCTATCTTTATACAACCCTGCTATATATGGATATTTATGATATCTTCTACATTCTATTTGTGATTAAGGGGAGCAATGCAGTCTATTTGGCTGTTTTGACAACTTTACTCTAAAGGTTATTTTTGTATGTTATTCAAATTGCTTGTAATAACAAAGTGTTCTATAAAGATATTAATATTCTAAATAAAAGTTAAATTTTAGATGTAATTAGGCTGGATCACTACTCATTATTATATTATTTATTCCATTGATGGGGGGTTGTGCCCTTTTTCCAGCCTCCTCTATAGATTGGTTCTCCTTCCAAGTCACCCATTTTATTTTTATCAATGAACATGACTACATGTAGACCTACAGCAGCCAGGATATTGCAATCTGTTTACAGAGCTGTCCTACTCATCCTTTCTGCTTAGAGTATATATTAAACTCCTACTAAACAGGTGTTTAGGCTCTATGCTCGAGCTCTTCACAATATTTATAAATGATCTGCCTAACGTCTGCAAATCCTTAACTTTACACATGTATGCAGACAACACTGTAATCTAAGCTAGTAAATCCAATCTACCGGAGTTTAGGCTGTGCTCCAAAACCAATTCACAGAGGTAGAAAAGTGGATAGCGGTTAACAAAGTCTTCCTAAACACTGATAAAACTGTTACAGTGAGCTTTAGAGCTGTATCTAAATTACGTAAATTACAAAATCAACAATTATGTATCAGAAAAAAATTCAAATAGCACACTGACAGTAGTCTGTTCTTTCAAATATCTAGGGATGTTACCAGACCCCAATCTATCCTTTGGCCTTCACATTGAAAAAATCTATTTAAATCTTTACCCAAAACTAGGTGCCCTCTACAGAAACAAATCCTGCCTAAGCCCTACAGTAAGGAAACAGACAGTGCAACAAATGCTAATGCCGATCATTGATTATGGGGATGTAGTGTACGCACCTGCATCGCAAACCCACCTTAATAAATACGTTATATAATTCGGTCTGCCACTTTGTACTAGAATGTAATTACTTTACCCACCATTGTGACATGTTAAAAGAGCTGCAATGGCTATCGCTGGAATCCCGACGCCGCCTTCATCTTTGCAGCCTTGCGCATAAGAGCTTTTCTGGGAAGCTCCCACCCTATCTAAATAGAATGCTCTCCCCAGCTGTTCCCACCTCCTATAACCTCCGATCCAGTACTAGCATGATATTTAGCATACCGCAATACAAAAAAGAAAGTGGCTAGATCCTCATTTACCTACAGAGCACCGCAACTATGGAATAACCTCAGGGACACAGTCAAATCTTCATTCAATCTAAAATCTTTTACGAGATCTATTGCAATATACCTCAGCACAGAATGTACCTGTCATAGTTGAATATATTTATTACCTGTTATGTGTTACATTTGTGTTTGTGTGTTATACTATTGTAACTATGCAATGTTTTGTGGACCCAGGACATACTTGAAAATGAGAGAAAATTCAATATATCCTTCTTGGTGAAATATTTTATAAATAATATACACAGGTGTAGCCCCTTAAGGACTGGACTGTTTTTGCGATGTTGTACATTTGCAGCCAGGCCTCTTTTTACACATTTGTGGTGTTTGTGTTTAGCTGTAATTTTCCGCTCTCTCATTTACTGTTCCTATACAATTTATATATTGGTTTTTTTCAGGACAAAAAAGGCTTTCTTTACATACCAATATTTATATAATCTAATGCAATTTAATTTTTTTAAAAATGATGAAAAATTGAAAAAAATACATGTTTTTTTACTTTTACTTGAAAAATCTTTTACTCATCTACAAAAGTGAATGAAAAAAACTGCTGCATAGATTCAAAATTTTGTCCTGAGTTTTAAAATACCCCGTGTTTACATGCTTTTTTGCGTTTTTTTTTTTTTTTTGTGCAAGTTATAGGGCTATAGGTACAAGTAGAATATTGCAGTTTCAAAACATACATTTTTTTTCAAATTTATCAATAGTGATATTGTAACACTATTATCTGTCATAAATCTCTGAATAACACCCCACATGTACATATTTTTTTTTTAAAGTAGACAATCCAGGGTATTCAATAATGGGGTATGTCCAGTCTTTTTTAGTAGCCACCTAGTCGCAAACACTGGCCAAAGTTAGCATTCATATTTGTTTGTGTGTGAAAAAAAGTAAAAATCTAAATTGAACGCTAATTTTGGCCAGTGTTTGTGACGAAGTGGCTACTAAAAAAGACTGGATATACCCCATTTGCAATACCTTTGGTTGTCTTCTTTTGCAAATGGTATTTTGCTGTTTTGAATCACTAATATTTGTGTTCAGCTAAGTCTCCCGAGTAAAACGGTACCCCCATGTACAGGTTTTAGGGTTTCATAGAAAGTTACAGGGTAAAATACAGTGCTAGCAAATTAAATTCTCTGGACTTTTGGCCTGGGTTGGCAGGCAGGTCCCTCAAATTGCAATTAATAAAACTACTTAATTATGTAAAAATATTACATAAATACGCACGTAGAATTTAAATATATATGCATATTTATATATTTGAAGTCTACGCGTATATTTATATAATTTATGTAATTTTGTATATGGACATGTATATTTCGGATTATATTTATTTATATATATATATACAATTTAATTCTAAGTGTATTTTGATATAAATATATATTTTAATATCAAAATACAGTTAGAATAAAATTTCATATAGACATAATTTTTTTAAATTTTTATTTAAAATTTTTTTTAATTTAATTTACTTATTTGTATTTTATAATAGAAACAATATATATAGTTATATGTTATATATATATATACACACACACGTGTATTTTTATAGTAATATAAGTACATATTAATGTAAAAATATACTTAGTATGAGATTATTTATACATATATATAATATATGTCCATATATAAAATATATGTCTATATATCATATTTATATACACATATATAATTATATATATATATATATATATATATATATATTTTTTTAGTAACATTTACATTATTATTTAAAAAATTTTTTTTTTTTAATGATTTCGAACAGGCAGTCCCCCTGCAGGCAGACACTTGGACACCTATTGTGACCCATGTGATCGCTCTGTTGAGCGATCACATGGCCACAGGGGTCCTAATCCGCCATGGGGAGACTGTCTGGGCTGCAGGCAGTCTCCCCACAACGGGAGCACCGCCAATCACCGCCAGGGGAACGATGGCGATCGGGTAAGTACATTGCACCGTCACCAGTCGGCAACGCAAAAATGCAGATGACGGTCCTGAACCGTCCTCGGTCGTTAAGGGGGTAATCAATATTAGTCAACCCCCATTGAAAATCAGATTTATTTATTCAAAATGTACAGACTTTCAGCTGTTTGCAATGAACAAATCAAACACAAGCAATTGAAATAGCTTAACACAACCAACGCTTCAAGTGGTTTTCCCAAATTCAACTGAAAATGCAACATAAAATGACTTCTACAGTCTCAAAATTATTCAGCCCCCGAATAGAATCCCTCACAACCACACAAATATGCAAAAGGTGTTTTTCTAAGCACACCTGATGCAACTAATCAAGGGTTTCATTAGTTGTACCAGTTCTGCTTGAGCTGGAACACTTGAAATACCTGAACTGGCTAGCAGTTTGACTGCATTTTAGAAATATGGCTAAGTCAAAAGAATGGTCCACAAAATTAAGAGAAGAGATCATTGCCCTTTACCAACAAGGAACAGGATACAAAAAAAAATAGCAAAGGCACTGAATGTTTCTAGAGACAGGATTGGAAGCATAGTTTTCAAGTTCACAGTGGAAGGAACTTTGGTTACACTACCTGTATGTGGCAGACAAAGGAAGCTATCGATGGCTGCAACCTGATTTCTGAGAAGGCAGGTTGTGAAAAACCCTCAAGTGACACCCAAAAGACCTGCAGCAAGACTTGGTGACAATAGTCACTGAGGTTTCAGTGAACACTAAACGCAAAAGGTTTCCATGCCAGAACTCAGATGTACACTTCTACTGACCAAAAAGCACTAGAAAAGTTGGCTCCTATATACCCCAAATCATATAAATATGCCACAGAAGTTTTGGGGTTCTGTTTTGTGGAGTGATGAAAGAAAACTGGAACTTTTTGGTATGTCAGGAGCATACGCTGAATGAAGCATAAGCTGAAAAGATCACTCTGCCTACACTTAAGCCTGGTGTTGGCTCGATGATGCTCTAGGGCTGCTTTGCATCCTCTGGCACTGGAAACCTGCAGCGCGTGGAAGGCAAGATGGATTCATTTAAGTATCAGGAAATTCTAGGAGAAAACCTGATGCCGTCTTTGAGGAAGTTGAAGTTTGGGCGTCATTGGACCTTCCAATAAGGCAGTGATCCCAAGCATACCTCAAATTCACCAAAGCTTGGTTGCAGAAGAAGTCCTGGAAAATCCTACAGTGGCTATCAGTCGCCTGACTTAAACCCCGTAGAAAATATCTGATGGGGTTTGGAGAAGGCCATTGCAGCACGCAAACCCAAGAATATTACTGAACTGAACCATTGCTCATGAGCAGTGGGCTAAAAATCCTCTGGAATGCTGCTAGAAGCTGGTGTATGGCTATGCATCTCATTTGCAGCAGATCATAACAGCAAAAGGATGCCCTACTAAGTACTAAAAATGCTTGCCATGAATGGGTTGAATCATTTTGAGAAGTCATTATGATTTTCAGTTTAATTTGGGAAAACCACTTGAAGCATTTGTTATGTTAAGCTATTTCAATTGCTTTTTGATGTTTTTAGTTTGGGAGACATTTTTGACACACACAATTAAAAAAAAAAAAAATACATGTTACAGTGTTTCTTTGTGGGTTTTTTTGTTTTGGGTTTTGTTTTAAACTAAAAATGTTCATTTGCTCTCCTTCACAGGATGTGTTTAATTTCTTCAGCAGTTTGGACACAAAAGGCACCAGCTACAAGTATGAAGTCTCAGTAACAGGACCAGCTCTGGAACTACACAATTGTATGGCCAGGCTGCTCGCCCATCCCCTTCAGCGGCCATTCCAGAGCCATGCAGCGTACAGTCTTCTAGAAGAAGAGGAAGAGAGTCCTGAGGGGGAAGTTACAGTCTGAAATAGATTATTGGCTACTTTTGCTTCCTTCAGAATTGATTAAATTCCTTTTTATTTTATTTTTTAAGTATACATATTTCCATACTTGTTCTGATTTCATAGTTTTAGCTAAAGGTAAGCACAGGAATCTTTTATGTTTTTCATTTGTCATTTAATAGGATAGATATGTGGCCCATATTAATTCCAGTACAAATAGGGGGTGGTAGCCTAGAGCTACAACTGAACATCCAATTCCCTGCCTCCCACTTCATTTCAGTGGTGAGGTGGTCATTGCTGGAAAGGATAACTGTACTTTGGGACCACATTGCTTTCTTTCCCTAATTTCTCTACGTGTTGCATAGGATTTACAGGGACATTCTAAACACCATAAAAAAGGCAGAGTTTGCCATCTGAATAATTATGTGTGGCCACAATCCATGAAAATCCATTACTTGTAGGATATTGCTTTTCCAAACTGGCGACGTAGAACCAAACTGACATTGTGTTCCAGACAAAATCCTTCTTGTCTAGCCAAATTGAAGAGAAGAAAACATGCCAAAAGTACAATGGATCCAAGCAGTAGCAACATCATCAATTCCCAGTAGCCTAGGAAATAAGCAATAGGAAGGAGCCTTGTGGACATTTACCACACAGATTAAATTTATGCTTAACACCATTTTCATTTTTCATACAAGCGTCATGCTTCACGAAAATCCATTCCTTGTCTAATAAGGTATACCCAAGCAGCATGGATACAAGCAACATAAAAAGGATAAACCTGGAAAAGGGAGCAAGAGCCCACACTGGAACAACTGTATGTAGCGCTTTCCTGCCAAACAAAGCACAAAAACATCAAAACTATAATTTTAAAACGGTACTGCTTTTCAAATCTACCCTATGGAATCCTTGTGACGAGGCCCAGGAGGGGCAGTAATCATGTGAGGCACCGGTTTAACTGTTAAATAACACAGTGCTGGTGCAAAAAGACAAGCTCCAAACTTTCTGTTCTCCTCAAGCAACACCCACAAAGAAACAAATAAAATATTAGGAGGGACACTTGAAAAGGTGATACCACTCACTACCTCCCAAGTGAATTAAAACACTTAATAGTTTATACAAATGACGGTATATATGTATTTTGAATATGTTACTTTAGAGCCTTGATTGTACAGTTTCAAAAGCGCAATTTCACATTGTGCAATAAAGAACTGTAGCTCAGATTAAATTCCCTTAATGTATGAGAGATCAAGAAGGTTCATAGCCTTAAACTATATAATCACTTTATTTACAGCATAAAACCTCAGTATATCACATTTTCAAAGGCACTACATATCGGCGCAATAAAAGTATGTGATTTGAAATCTACATTAAATTAGATAGAGCCTCTCACCAAACGAGTTTCATCTGTGAAAGAATTTTTAAGGTTATAAATACACAAAACATCTGGCTCTAATTTATATGGAGCTTTTTTCCAGGTTCAGCATCCAGATTTTGCAGGTTTCTCACCTGGAATCCAGTGCCTTGAAAGCCCCTGATATGGCTTTTCACACCCTCTCATGGCTTCACAGCAGATATGCAAGGTCTAATTAAGGCTTTCACAGATAAGCCTTTGATTGGACCATTTAACCAGATCAGAGCACATGCGCACACTCTGAGCCAGCAACAGAGAGTAGGAGATTAGAAATTGGAAAAAAAAACAGATGGAGGGATGGGACATCTAGGCTTGCAGATCCTGCAAGGGGATGCTCAATACATCCATTGCCGGTATGCTGATGACAGGCACATTTAAAAAAATTTAATTTCATTTACTTATTTGTATTTTATAATAATAGATACAATATATATAGTTATTATATATATATATAATATATATACACACACACACACACACGGAATGGATTTCTTGACTATCAAAGTCACGTGCTGGGAATGCAGCCAGCTCCCGGCAAACACAAGTGACAATATCTCAGTATGTGCATTGTTTCAAGCTGAAAGACTGCACATACTGACTTACCACAATGGCCACTTCAAAAAGCAGAAATGGTCATGGTGGTTCGAGTAGCCCTTTTATTTTATATTCTTTATTGTCCTTTGAATTTATAAAACGTAGTTTTCTTCTCTTGGTATTTGCAAAAAAGTGCAATTCCAAATTTATAGAAAGCCTCTGGTTTCTTAAATAAGAAATTAAAATAATTATCTGTAAAAGGCAATATTCTAATAGTATTCATGTAAATGGCTACAGGTTGATCTGATATTATTCCTCTCAGCAACTTATTTTTTTAAATAATTTATTTTTGGGGGGTTTACAAATAGTACACTCCTTGATCTGTGTATGATTATAAAAGTAACAAAATATAAGACGTAGTTTCACAATAGTAATGGTATTGGCTAGGCACAGCAAGCGATGGTATAAGCAGATCTATGGAAACACAGCAAACAGAGCAGTATTATTTTGTCTAGGATGATATATGTATATAGTCGCTGTAGTCTAGGATATATGGCGTTAGCCTGGAATACTGAACATCTTCAGGCGCGTTGAACTTGGGACCAGTCACTGCGTCTGGGAAGTCACTCTATTTAGAACTAGAACCCGACTTTAGCATCCTAACCTGCCTATTGTCACAATTACTAAATGACCCAACAAGCAGAACTATGTAACACACAATGAACAAGGACAACATACCGGGCCTTAGAATGGCCGGACTTAACGTAAAAAAGAATGGTCAAAATAATAGCCGAGGTCAGGGACGCGGAAAGAGACACAACGAGGAAACAAGCCAAAAGTCAAGGATACCAGAAATAATGGAAAGTCAAAAAACCGCACCAAAGTCAAATACCAAAAAGAACTACATCAAGAACGCACTCTCTGTTAACCAACTTGTGGAAACCACTACAGGGCAATGACCAAATGCTATTTTGAGTTTAAATAACCCTCCTAAGGTTGTACTTGGCCTTTGACCCCAAAATGTGCGTGCTTGTCGTTTGCATGATATCACATCCGCGTTGGCGCGATCTTTGTTGAGGACAGAGATGGGGCTATATTGGTTTGTGGGATCGCAGTAGCCAGTGTTCATTAGAACGTCACACCAGTCGGGAATCGCTCCATCAGGGTGCGGAATGGAAAGCTGACTTGCCTCAGGTAAGTTATTATTTTTACAGCGTCATCGCAGCGATCAGATGCGGCCACGCTTTATGGAGGTGAGGGGGATGTGACACCTATAATAGTCGTTTCACCTGAGGCACATGGTCGTAGGTGCTTATACTGCTTATGTGAAATCACATTAATCTTGGGCACTGGTCAATCAGTCAATATGTCGCTTACATGTAGTCGCTTAACTGAAACATGGAACATTAGATTCATAAGCTGCATACCTATAGCATACAGATCTCCTAAGTAAGACATCTGACCAGGGCTTTATACACTGGTTTTATATAGTCTCTTCAGACAAGGACATAAGGTAATAGGTTCCTATACTGCAGATAGATAGTCGCTGTAAACCAAGCCATAAAGCAAAAGATTAATATGTTGCATTCCTATAGTTGTTTGAACTAAGGTATGAGGTGTTATATTCATATACTGCATACATATGTTCGTTGTGAAGCAAAATATAAGACAACATAGATTCATAGACTGCATACATATAGTCGCTGCTACTAAGACACATGGCGATAGATGTATATGATACATGGGTATAGTCATTTTAAACTAAGAGATGAGGCATTACAATTATATACTGCATATATATATATATATATATATACATACATAGAGTCTAAGCAATGTATCAGGCATTAGTGTTGATTACTGTATGTATACATATAAGTATGTGGTCCCTTTAAACTAAGACATATAACAATGGGTTTATATACTAGGTAACTAAAAACAACCCGAACACAAAGTTATCAAGATAGCTAACTGGAGCTGATCGCAGACCTAGTGACCTAATTCACCATATTTTTCAAGTAACAGTTCCTTTGCCTGGAGCTGATGTTCCCTCTGTTGGGCCAGCTGGCAGCTTTAGTTGTTGCAGGAATGCCTCTTTGTTCCCAGAAGAGGTCAGGGTCAGGTTGGTGTCTCCGTGTGCGACAATCAGTGAGCTGTCTCCTCCCCAGTGGTACCTCACCAAGTGTTCCCTCAGCCAACCAGCTATTGGAGTTAAGATCCTCTTTTCTAGTAGGACGGGAAACAGTAGGTTGCTGAATACTGCCACAGCGCAACCTTCAAATTGGAGCGTCCCCCTGTCTCTGGAGCAGGCCAGGATGGCAGCGCAAGCGGCAACACTATCCTAAGAGGCGGATGGGGGCCCTAAAGTAGAATAAGGGGGGGACCTATTGTCCTCCCCCCGGCCCCTACCCCTGAGCTGCGGATGGGGGCCCTAAAGTAAAATAAGGGGGTACGGACCTATTGTCCTCCCCCTGGCTTCCACCCCTGAGCGGCGGTTGGGGTCCCTAAAGTAGAATAAGGGGGGGGAACCTATTGTCCTCCCACCCCTGAGCAGCGGGTGGGGGCCCTAAATAAAAATGTTACTCCCCTCCCCAAAAAATTAATCGACCCCCCCCTTACCCTAGTGAGGGGGAAACAATAACTAAGTACCTGTAAAAAAAGAAATACAACTTACCATTTGATGTTTTCTTTTTTCTAAAATCTTCTTTTTTCAGCCACAAAAAAGGCCAAATAAAAAAAACATAATACCTGTCGCACTTTAAAAAAAAAAGAATGAGCACAAAAAAAAATCCGCCCCAAAAAAATCCCCTGACGCTGAAAGAGTAATCCATCCTAACCCATGGAGGGCACCACGCAGACTGAGCTCCACAGGGCGGGGCAAGGCTTTAATTGCCCTGCAATTAGGCTCAGAGCACTCTGATTGGTTGGCTTAAGCCATCCAATCAGAGTTCTCTGACAGGTAAATGAAGAGACTGACAGGTAAGTCTCTACATTTACCTGTCACAGCACTCTGATTGGTTGGCTTGAAATCAAACCAATCAGAGTGTTCTGTGTCATTTACACAGCGTGGGTACTTAGTATTAGTAAATTTGACTGAAAGACCAATTTAGGTCTTTCAGCCTTTTGGTAGATAGCTCCCTAATACCGTGGGAATTAGGAAGTTATCTACTATGCGCCTGCAAGAGAACATCCGAAGTTCTCAATTTCCGAAGTCCCAAATTTCGGAAGTGCCGAACCGAAGTCCCAAATTTCAGAATGACAAACCGAACCGAAGTTCCGAAGTGCCGAAATTCCAAATTTCGGAATGCCGAACCGAACAGAATATTTTGCTCATGCACATCCCTACTTGTGCCTTTCCAATAGAGATATACAGTGGATTGATCTTTTTAGTTGAGTGGTAGTTTGATACTATTCAGATGAAATATAGGAAATTTTGAGGTCATTTTCCCATTTGATCTAGTGATCACACCCCTAGATCATATTTTTTATAGATAACCATATATAAAATGATCGACTATTATGATTTTTGTATTTAGATAATGCTTGATTCTTAAATAGCAAAAAGTATCTCTATAAGGTAAGTTGTATTTGGTTTGTAAATTAGGAAAACTTAGCATGCTTTTGTTTTCAAAAATATCAGATATTTCTATAATATCCAATTGCTTCCAATTACACATATCTATATATTACATATTATATTGAAGAATTTCTGTAGGAGCGTTTGCGAGTGTAGATTCTCATAGTACGAGTTTGTTTTTCAATATTTTGAAAGTAGTAAACATGTTGTCAATCAATTGGTTTGAGATTACTTTTTTGGTTTGACATTATTATTAGTAGTAGTATTTATATAGCACCAACTAATTCTGCAGCGCTTTACAATATTATGAAAGGGGGGAAATTTACAATAAATAAGACAATTACACAGTGACACAGTGACACAAGAACAATAGGTAGATGAGGGCCATGCTCAAACGAGCTTACAGTCTAGAGGAGGTGGTGTACAAATACACAACAGGGCAGCAAGGGTGAGAGCCACCAAACAAGGTGGAAAAGTAGCAGAACTGGAAGTGAGAGTGGAGTGTGGCTCTTTAGGAGAGCAAGATACAGATAAGGATTATAACGTCTGGGAGTCCAAAAGCATTTTTGATAAAAAAAAAGTGTTTTGAGGGACATTTTAAGCAATTGAAGACTAGGGGAGAGTTTGATAGGGAAGGCAAGCTGGTCCAAAGGAAGGGAGACGCCTGCGAGAAGTCCTGCAAGGGCAAGTTAACAGTAAGGGTGCGAGCAGCGGACAGGAGAAGGTCACAAGAAGAGCAGAGAGACAGAGAGGGGGCACATATATGAATCAGTGAAAAAATGTAAGAGGGGCTACAGTTGATTAGAGCTTTATATGTAGTGATGTCCCGAACGGTTCGCCACGAATTGTTCACCACGGACTCATCATTGAGTAAACTTTGACCCTGTACCTCACAGTCAGCAGACACATTCCAGCCAATCAGCAGCAGACCCTCCCTCCCAGACCCTCCCACCTCCTGGACAGCTCACTAAAAATGCAGCTTCACAATGAATGTAAAATGGATGCTGTCCAGGAGGTGGGAGGGTCTGGGAGGGAGGGTCTGCTGCTGATTGGCTGGAATGTGTCTGCTGACTGTGAGGTACAGGGTCAAAGTTTACTCAATGATGAGTCCGCGGTGAACCGTTCGTGGCGAACCGTTCGGGACATCACTATTTATATGTAAGGGTTAGTATTTTGAATTTTATAACATGACAGGAGGCTTCG
Organism: Pelobates cultripes; assembly: GCA_933207985.1. Lineage (NCBI taxonomy): Eukaryota > Metazoa > Chordata > Amphibia > Anura > Pelobatidae > Pelobates > Pelobates cultripes. Next base: position 76,486,110 of record OW240916.1, on the reverse strand, counting down.
TATTTGCTTTAGTCTCTCTTTACTACAACTCCACAGCAGACAGAAAACAACCAGTCAGAAAAAAGTTAGGTACTATAAAACTCCCCTCCCCATGCATCAATTCCTCTTTCTTTGCTGCTCCACATCAGTACAGGTCAGAGTACCACAGCCTCCTGCTTCTAGTGGGTGGCTTTGGGATTTAGTATGACTTATTTAGGATTTATATTTATTATTTATATATTATATTTATTATATATATTTTATGTTTCTGGTATTTAGTTCTAACTATTATAGTTTGCTTCAGATTATTTATTAATCTATTTATTCGTTATATATTATGTATATGTTGTATTTAGTTATATTTATATTATTTGATATCAGTTTATATTTCTCATATATATTTTATGTTTATGGTATTTAGTTATCCATTATATTTCACTTCATATTATTTATTTATTAGTTATATATTGTATTTTGTTTTATACTGGTTATTTATTTCGGGATTTCTACCCGTTTTTTACTCCTGCTTCCCCTGTTCTTGGGGATGTTTTCTTCATGTGGCGGTTTTAGGAGGTTTCCTGGGGATTCCTGTCAGTTTGTTCCCCGCCCACCCCACTAACTAGCGCCATTCTATTAGCCCCCTCCCCCCGAGTTCTACGGGCGCTGCGCTCGGGGTGTCAGGAGACTAGCCGCTTGGCTGCCTCCTCTGACTCCCCGAGCGCTAGTGTGAGCCTGCCGGTGCCCGGGGTTTCTCACGGTCAGACACGAGTACCCGGCGACCGGGTCCACTCACACACATGGCCGCCTCACCACGGCTGGCTTCTTCATAGAGCCACGTGCATCCGACCGGCTAGAGGAGAGGCGCCTGCTCGTGCCCCCTCCTCCATCCACGGTGGTCGGATCTTGGCTATTGTTGCCCTGCTGAGGTTCACCAGCTGATCTCTACATATTTACCGTAGTTTTACCTACAGATATGACTACTTATCACAGTTTACTGTAGTTTGTATGACAGTGCATATCTCACAACTTGTTGTGAGTGTTATGACAGTTTTTTATTACAGATTACTGAGTTCACATGACCATGTATATGAGTTTTTTTATGACGGTCTATATCACAGTTCCTGAGCTTCAATGGCAATGTATATATCACAGCTTGCTGTGAGTGTTATAACTGTATATATCACATAATTCTGTGAGTTTTAATGACAGGGTATATAGCACAGATTCTGTGTTCTTTATGGCAGTATATATCACGGATTCTGTGTGCTTTATGGCTGTATATATCACAGATTTCTGTGAATTTTAATGACCGGGTATATATCACAGATTCTGTGTGCTTTATGGCAGTATATACAGTATATACAGGGCGCAGCATGAGGGAGAGGGGCTGACAGGAGGGAAGCGCTCAGCGCTCCCTCCTGTCACTCACTCACTGTAGCGTGGCCAAGCCCTGTATGGTCCATGGGTACAGGAAGCATCTGTCTCCTGTACCCGGCCGGACTAACAGGAAGTGCACACTGAGTGTGCACTTCCTTTCAGTCCGGCCGGGTACAGGAAACAAAAGCTCCCTGTACCTGCGGACCATACAGAGCTCGGCCATGCTACAACAGAGGTAGGGGAGGGGGGAGAAAGAAATTGACAGGGAGGGGGAATGAGAGTGGGGAGGGGGAGGGGAGGAGAAAGTGACAACGGGGGGAGAAGAGAGTGACAAGGGAGGGGAGGAGAAGAGAGGGACAAGGGGGGAGAAGAGAGTGACAAGGGAGGGGGGGAGAGATTGAAATCCATCTCACACACACACAATCACACACAATGCACCCCTTATACACAAAGACAATGCACCCCTTGCACACAGAAAAACACACAATGCATTACACACACAATGCATTACACACACAGACACACACACACACACACAAGCAATGCAACCCTTACACACAATGCATCCCTTACACATACAGAAGCACATAATGCATTCCTTACACACACTCAATGCACCCCTTACACACACTCAATGCACCCCTTACAGACGCACACACTGCATCCCGTACATACACAGAAACACACCTAGTGTGAGCCTGCCGGTGCCCAGGGTTTCTCACAGTCGGACACGTGAACCCAGTGACGGGTTGCTGGCTTCTTCATAGAGCCACGTGCGTCCGACAGGCTAGAGGAGAGGCGCCTGCTCGCGGCCCCTCCTCCATCCATGGTGGTTGGATCTTGGCTATTGTTGCCCTGCTGGGGTTCACCGGCTGATCTCTACATATTTACCGTAGTTTTACCTACAGATATGACTACTTATCACAGTTTACTGTAGTTTGTATGACAGTGCATATCTCACAACTTGTTGTGAGTGTTATGACAGTTTTTATTACGGATTACTGAGTTCCAATGACCATGTATGTGACAGAGTTTTCGCTGGATTTCCTGTCCGTATGCCCCTGTTCGTGTGATTACAAAATACCGATTGAAACTACCGAACGAACGACCACCCAGGAGAGGAGTGTGCTGCTGGTTAACCTCTTGGCCCCAATTAGAACGTTGTGGTTAACCGCAGACACCTCTCCATTCCATTAGTACGGGTGGTCGTCATTCGCATGCCGACCATGAGGCGGCGGCCATTTTGGGACACGAGGAAGCGTAGCGGTGTTCGGTACAAATTCTGTGGAACTAAAAACGGACACTTTAATCTACTGAACACCGCTGGAAGCTGCTGCCCACCTTCTATTTCGGCGAGGCGCACGAACGCCGGTCTGTTCGGGAGTTTTATACATTCGTATGGACCTTTACCCAGATAGCCGTCCCATGGAGTCATTCGTATACCGAAGGACTGGTGAAAGACTTTGACTCCATGGCGATTCGACTAGATACATGGGATCTGAGCGCTATTCGGTAGAAATATGCACTCAGATCCAGGCTGTCTGGGGATACGTTACACGAACTATATTCATTCGGTATTTCTTCAGTTATATACTTTAATGTATTTTCCTTACTGTATTTTAAAATGGCGATTGTCTCTATCCTGGGAGATAATTAGGTTTCTTCCTAATTATCTCCGGGGTAGAGAAGAAGGGTTTATGGGTAAGATGGGAAGGGCTTATATTGAAGCCACTGCGATTGGCTATTGTCCAATATGTTTTACAGTCTTCCACAAGGTCCCCTCGGGGAGTGTCCACCTTGTGGAGACCTGCATAAATACCGGGCAGGTAGCCCCCATTAAACAGATCCTTATTTCACCCTCAAGACGGGGGGAATTATTACTGGGACAGCGCTTTCGTTATTTCTAGCTGTGGAAGGCGTTCGACTGTTTTGCTGATCGGGAGTTGCCGTGTTCGTGAACTTCGTTCGGGAGTTTGGCGGTCGGCTGGATAGAAACTGCATTTCTGGAGAGGGGGATTATTCACTAAACGGCGGCTTCATCTACCTGGCGGTGAGTGTCGTAACAATTGGTGGCAAGCGACAGGATGAATCCTACCGCCCAGAAGGCCAGCTACACATCCCAGGTTGGAAATGCAGTATGAAGAGTTAAGGCGTGCTACCCTTAAAGATATATTGGAACGCAGAGGACGATCAGCGAGTAATCTCAAGAAAAGAGAGATTATTGCCATATTATTGGAAATGGATGCAGCACAGGGAACGGGAAGAGCTGATGTGCCTGGCATACTGGAGTTAACACCCGAGGAGATACAATTTAACCGGGCAGTCCAGATCAGGCTGGTACACTTTGGCCCCAACCCCGCAGCAGATATTGTGGTTCAAGTGCAAGCAGCAGTAGCAGCACAACAGGCGCTCCAGGGAAGAGGCGCTGCAGCAGCTGAGGTACCCTATAACAATAATGGAAGGAGGAAGGTACCCTTTGCTGCATTTAGAAATTTTGTAGAAGCCGAAGGAGAGATTGATGGGTTCCTGGCTGATTTTGAAAGGCAGTGTGCCTTACACCAGGTACCCGCAGAGGAATGGGTCACCATCCTCTCTGGGAAGTTATGCGGCCGGGCCAGTGAGGCGTTTCGGCCCATCCCAGAGGAGGAAATAACCAGCTACAGGGCAGTAAAAGATGCCCTTTTGGCCAGATACGCTGTAACCCCGGAGGCGTACCGGCGGCGATTCCGGGACACTAACAAACAAGCTGGCGATTCTTATGTGGAGTGGGCATGCCGAGTACACCGCACCGCAGCCCACTGGATGGCAGGGTGCCAAGCGGTAACTGGGGAAGAAGTGCTGCAAGTGTTTTTGTTGGAGCACTGCTTTGATCGCTTACCTGCAGGAGTCAGAGAGTGGGTTAGGGACCGCAAACCCGCTACCTTACCCGAAGCTGCTCGTCTGGCTGATGAGTACACTGATGCACGGAAACTAGACCAGACAGCAACCAAGGTCCCTACCCGAGTGGAGTACAAACCAGCAGCCCCTCCAACCACTGCAGTGTATCAACACCCAGCGCAACGCACCCCCACAATGCCAACAGCGAACAATTATGTTCAGCCAGCCCGGTTCAACGCCCGGGATTACTCACAGCCTATCCGGTGCTATGGGTGTAAACAGTTGGGGCACAAGAGACCGGAGTGTCCATTGAACAATTCCAGCCAAGCCCAGTCGTGGAGAAGACCAGCCGGCGGAAATCAGAAGCCATCCCAACCTTCCGCTCACTGCCTTGAGCAGGAGGAATTTTGGGGTATACTACATGAGGCGGATCCAGTACAAGCAGCGCAGCAGGATAACCGACAACAGCACAGGCAGACCGTTAAACTAAATGGCAAAGCAGTAACTGGTCTGAGAGACACCGGAGCCACTATGACCTTGCTCCAAAAGAACCTTGTTTCAGAACACCAGCACACTGGAAATACTGTGGCAGTGAGAGTAGCGGGAGGTGCAGTGTTCTGTCTGCCTGTTGCCCGGGTTCATTTGGATTGGGGAGTGGGCTCTGGACATGTGAATGTGGGGGTCATGAAAGACTTACCTGCTGATGTTTTGCTCGGGAATGACTTGGCCCCTTTGGTGTCCGCTTATGCTCCAATGGGACCTGCTGATATCAACCCAGTGACTACCCGTGCTGCTGGAACCAGCCCACCTGCTGCTGAGACCCAGGTAAGACCCGATTCCCCGACTGGTACCCTAGAACAGACCTTTGTTAGCTGGGATTCCCCAGAGGAGTTTGGGAGGGAAACCCAGACAGATTTGACGCTCCAGAAGTATAGGGACAGAGCGGATACTGGAGAGGAAGGAGTAGATGGGGAACGGTATGAGTGGGTGGGGGACAGGTTGTATAGGATCCCCAAGCTTTCCCCGAAAAGTGTTGCCCCTCCGCCGAATCGACAGCTGGTGGTGCCCGCAAAATACCGGCAGGAGATTCTGCGGATAGGGCATGATGTTCCGCTAGCTGGACATCTAGGTTCCCGCCGCACAGCCTATAGGATCATGCAGAACTTCTTTTGGCCAAACTTTAATCAGGCTGTGCGGGTATATTGTAGTACGTGTGACACATGTCAACGGGTAGGAAAGCGGGGGGACCACCCAAGAGCTAGGCTTATGTCTATGCCTATCATTGGGGAGCCCTTTGCCCGTATAGCCATTGACATTGTGGGTCCATTGGCCAGGGCTAGTCCATCCGGTAAGAAATATATTCTCACCGTGGTGGACTATGCCACTCGCTATCCAGAGGCAGTAGCGCTGTCTAATATAGAGGCAGAGACAGTTGCTGATGCCCTGGTTAGTATTTTTACCAGAGTCGGGTTCCCTAAAGAGATTCTCTCTGACCAGGGAACCCAATTTACTGCTGTGCTCACCCAGCAACTGTGGAAGGTGTGCGGCATTAAACCGCTGCTTAGCTCACCTTACCATCCACAGACTAACGGTCTCTGCGAGTGATTTAATGGTACCCTCAAACAGATGTTAAGGACCTTTTCTGACACTTGCAGAGACTGGGAGCGATTCCTGCCTCATCTGTTGTTTTCCTACAGAGAGGTGCCCCAGGAATCTACTGGGTTCTCCCCCTTTGAGTTGCTATATGGGAGAAGGGTCCGCGGACCCCTAGATCTCATTAAAGGCCACTGGGAGGGGGAGACAGAGCAGGAAGGGACCCCCATAGTGCCGTATGTTCTGGAACTTCGGGACTGCATGGAGAAACTGTCTCTAATGGTAAGGGAGAATCTCCAGGTGGCTCAGGGGAGACAGAAGAGATGGTACGATCGGGGTGCCCGACAGCGAGTCTTCCAGGTTGGGCAGAAAGTGTTAGTGCTCAAACCTGTGAAGGCGAACAAGATGCAGGTATCTTGGCAGGGCCCGTATAAGGTGTTAGCGCAGGTATGTGATACTACCTACCTTATAGCCAGCTGTTCAGATGAAAGGATCCAGCGATCCTTCCATGTGAACATGCTAAAGGAGTATCAGGAGAGACCGGAGAATGTCGCTGCAGTATGTGCCCCTGCTGCAGACGATACAGAAAGTTTACCCTTACCAGATTTGTTAGAGAGGGACTCCCAGACGGATATTACTAGCCTGGTACAGCTAGGGGACAGATTGAGCTCCACCGAGAAGGACCAGGCAAGACAGCTTCTGTGGGAGAAGCAGGCGACGTTCTCCCAAGAACCTGGCTACACTACCCTAGCTGTACACAAGGTAGAAACCCCTGGACAGAACCCTCTGCGACAACCCCCTTACCGTATCCCTGAAGCAGTCCGAGAAGGAATGCGGAAGGAGATACAGGAGATGACCCAGCTTGGGGTCATCGAACACTCCGATAGCCCTTGGGCTTCGCCTGTCGTCCTGGTGCCAAAGAAAGATGGAACCACCCGGTTCTGTGTGGACTACAGGCGCCTCAATGAGCGGACCACCACTGACGCCTACCCGATGCCCCGGGTAGACGAATTGTTAGATCGCATTGCCAGGGGGCGCTATCTGACCACCATAGACCTGTGTAAAGGCTACTGGCAGATTCCCCTGGCCGAGGATGCTATCCCCAAGTCGGCCTTCGTCACCCCATTTGGCCTGTACCAATTCAAGGTCATGCCATTTGGGATGAAGAATGCCCCGGCTACCTTCCAGCGTATGGTGGATAGACTTCTTGATGGATTCCAGGAATTTGCTTGTGCATACCTGGATGACAGTGCGATCTACAGTGGGTCCTGGGAGGAACACCTGGTACATGTAGGGGTAGTACTGGACAAAATTCGGGCCGCTGGCCTGACATTGAAGCCAGAGAAGTGCCATTTAGGCATGGCTGAAGTGCAGTACCTGGGTCACAGAGTAGGGTGTGGGAGCCAGAGACCAGAGCCAGCCAAGATAGAGGCAGTAGCTAACTGGCCCACACCCATCACTAAGACCCAGGTGTTAGCATTCCTAGGGACAGCAGGGTACTATAGACGCTTTGTCCCCGACTACAGCACTATTGCTAAACCCCTGACTGACCTGACAAAGAAAAATCTCCCTAAGCAGGTCCTGTGGTCTCCAGCTTGTGAAGCTGCGTTTCAAGCACTCAAACAAGCTCTTGTGAATGCCCCTGTCCTGGCTGCCCCAGTCCCTAACAATCGTTTTCTCGTCCATACAGATGCTTCCATGTATGGACTGGGGGCTGTGCTGAGCCAGGTCGGGGAAGATGGAGGAGAGCACCCTGTCGCATATCTCAGTAGAAAGCTGTTACCCAGAGAAGTGAGTTATGCGGCAGTGGAAAAGGAATGTTTGGCCCTGGTGTGGGCATTGAAAAAATTAAGCCCTTACTTATATGGACAGGAATTCTCACTTGTGACGGACCACAATCCCCTTGTCTGGCTCAACCGGGTCTCAGGAGACAATGGCAGACTGCTGAGGTGGAGTTTAGCACTACAACCATATAACTTCACCATCAGCTACCGACCCAGTAAGCAGAACGGGAATGCAGATGGATTGTCCAGGCAAACCGACATTCTTACCACCTCTTAGTCTGGTCATCCCCATGTTGACCCGCCAAAGGGTGAAGCCGGGTCTGCCGGAGTGTCCCACAAGGGGGGAGCCATGTGACAGATTGCTGGTTCGTCTGTTACCCTTTGTTTTCGCTGGATTTCCTGTCCGTATGCCCCTGTTCGTGTGATTACAAAATACCGATTGAAACTACCGAACGAACGACCACCCAGGAGAGGAGTGTGGTTAACCTCTTGGCCCCAATTAGAACGTTGTGGTTAACCGCAGACACCTCTCCATTCCATTCGTACGGGTGGTCGTCGTTCGCATGCCGACCATGAGGCGGCGGCCATTTTGGGACACGAGGAAGCGTAGCGGTGTTCAGTACAAATTCTATGGAACTAAAAACGGACACTTTAATCTACCGAACACCACTGGAAGCTGCTGCCCACCTTCTATTTCGGCGAGGCGCACGAACGCCGGTCTGTTCGGGAGTTTTATACATTCGTATGGACCTTTACCCAGATAGCCGTCCCATGGAGTCATTCGTATACCGAAGGACTGGTGAAAGACTTTGACTCCATGGCGATTCGACTAGATACATCGGATCTGAGCACTATTCGGTAGAAATATGCACTCAGATCCAGGCTGTCTGGGGATACGTTACACGAACTATATTCATTAGGTATTTCTTCAGTTATATATTTTAATGTATTTTCCTTACTGTATTTTAAAATGGCGATTGTCTCTATCCTGGGAGATAATTAGGTTTCTTCCTAATTATCTCCGGGGTAGAGAAGAAGGGTTTATGGGTAAGATGGGAAGGGCTTATATTGAAGCCACTGCGATTGGCTATTGTCCAATATGTTTTACAGTCTTCCACAAGGTCCCCTCGGGGAGTGTCCACCTTGTGGAGACCTGCATAAATACCGGGCAGGTAGCCCCCATTAAACAGATCCTTATTTCACCCTCAAGACGGGGGGAATTATTACTGGGACAGCGCTTTCGTTATTTCTAGCTGTGGAAGGCGTTCGACTGTTTTGCTGATCGGGAGTTGCCGTGTTCGTGAACTTCGTTCGGGAGTTTGGCGGTCGGCTGGATAGAAACTGCATTTCTGGAGAGGGGGATTATTCACTAAACGGCGGCTTCATCTACCTGGCGGTGAGTGTCGTAACAATGTATATGAGTTTTTTTATGACGGTCTATATCACAGTTCCTGAGCTTCAATGGCAATGTATATATCACAGCTTGCTGTGAGTGTTATAGCTGTATATATCACATAATTCTGTGAGTTTTAATGACAGGGTATATAGCACAGATTCTGTGTGCTTTATGGCAGTATATATCACGGATTCTGTGTGCTTTATGGCAGTATATATCACAGATTTCTGTGAATTTTAATGACAGGGTATATATCACAGATTCTGTGTGCTTTATGGCAGTATATACAGGGCCGGCGCTACCTGTTAGGCGGACTAGGCAGCTGCCTAGGGCGCCGGCCCCCCTCATGCTGCAGCTGCCCGAGCGCTCTGCAGAGAGCCTCAGGCGGCTACAGCTTTTCCCGCGCTGGTGCGTCCATGAGGCGCTCAGCGCTCCCTCCTGTCACTCCCTCACTGTAGCGTGGCCGAGTGTGCACTTCCTTTCAGTCCGGCCGGGTACAGGAAACAAAAGCTGACCATACAGAGCTCGGCCACGCTACAACAGAGGTAGGGGATGGGGAAATGGGCGGGGAAGAAAAGAGAAATTGACAGGGGGAGAAAGAAATTGACAGGGGGGGAATTGAAGAGGGATGGGGAGGGGAGGAGAAAGTGACAACGAGGGGGAGAAGAGAGTGACAAGGGAGGGAGGGGGGGAAGAGAGTGACAAGGGACGGGGGACAGATTGACATCCATCTCACACACACACAATTTATTTATTTATTAAATATTTTGCACCCCTTACACACAAAGACAATGCACCCCTTGCACACAGAAAAACACACACACAAGCAATGCATCCCTTACACACACAGAAGCACATAATGCATTCCTTACACACACTCAATGCACCCCTTACAAACGCACACACTGCATCCCGTACATACACAGAAACACAACTTGCAGCCCTTACACATACAAACACAGATTCACACAATGCATTTCTTAAACACATATCAGGACATACCCTACACACTCCACCCCCTGTGAACAAACTCATTGGTGGAACATGAAGGTGGACCCTGGGACC
>OW240916.1:76421289-76475939 GCA_933207985.1 Pelobates cultripes | reverse complement strand
GTAAGTAGGCAATCTAGTATATTATTCGTGACACTAATTTCTATTTTACCTCACATCAAAGAAACACTATAGTCCCCAGAACCACTGCAGCTTAATGTAGTGGTTCTGGTGTCTATAGCCTGTCCTTGCAGGCCTTTTAATGTAAACACGGCGGCACTGCAGCACTGGCGTTAGTTAACATGGCAGATCATATGGGTGGGGCATTGTGATGTCACATGCGGGGGCGGCAAAAATCCTTGCACCGGCCCTGAGTATATATCACAGATTCTGTGTGCTTTATGGCAGTATATATCACAGATTTCTGGGAGTTTACTGACAGCGTATATCTCAATCTGGGAGTTACATGTATATACAGATCTCAGTTGCACAGGCTCTGGATAGGGTGTAGACTACTCTGGTATGAATTCACTGTCCATGGCAGATATTTAAAGCCAGCAGACCTGGTCCTGGCTCAGACTGGTATGGGAGACCAGTCTACGCTGATATTATTCTCTTTTATCAGGTTCTATGGGGAGATTTATTGAGTTGGCTATGGTTTAGCCCTACTCCTGAAAGAGACCATTGGTACAATACCCTTCAGGTGGTATGATGATCTATAATAAAGAGAAGAATTCTCAAACAGATCTGTATGTACATGTGCATACCAATTCACAGTTTAAGGAAGATATCGCTCAGAATATCTTGATTTTATGGACACTATAATCACTGGAACAACTTCAGCTTATGCCCAATACAGCTGGAATACCACTATTTTGCCTGCTGAGCATTTAAGGACTGCCAGTCCCGGTTCAGGTTATTCACACTGTATTACACTGTTTAAAAAGGTTGGTGTCTAGGGGTCCTATGTCTCAGGATACCCTGAGGATTTATTGATATTTAGGGGACTCTGCCCAAACTCAGGGGTCCCCATTACTCATTTTATACACAACCCAGGATTGGCCTGCTATGTCTGTGCCCATTGATTTGCCTCCTATGTCTGTGCCCCATTGATTGGCCTGCTATGTCTGTGCCCTATTGATTGTCCTGCTAGGTCTGTGCCCATTTGAATGGCCTACTATGTCCGTGGCCTTCTGACTGGCCTGCTCTATCTGTGCCCTTTGTTCGGCCTGAGCTATCTGGGCCCAAAACACCCTTTTGGTCGCAGGCCTGGGAGGATATCACTGAGAAAAGCCCAGTACCCACTATTGACATGGAGATAGTTGGGTGTGCAGGCAAGCACTGCTGCCTTACTATCCAAGAGGCACCTCAATATGATTGGAAGGGTGAAGGCCCTAAACCTCATGCCCAGAGGGGCAAGGTTTTTTATGAGGATCCCCGGGCGCACCACCACGGTTTACATGGACCCGGCGGCGGCACATCTCCAAAGAGAATTTTGCACAAGTAGGGACCAGTGCTCAGGGGCCAACAGGGGAGCACGGTTGCCTTGCCTTCAGCAACTAGCCATTTAGCTGCCTTCCCGGCATCCATCTTAGGTATTGGTAGTTAGTTCTACGTCATGTTAAGCTCCTGCCCTTTCGGTTGGGTTTCCTTGACTTGGTGTTCCAATCTGCTATTTACCTTCTTTCCGTTATCTACATTATTTGTTGTTTCTTGATTGTCGAGCCTTCCAATTGTCCTATCGCTCAGGTTGTCGAGAGGCCTGACTTGACCTCCTCCGACCTCCCGGGCTCTCGTGGATTGCAGAGAACGTCTCCAGCTTTCCTCAGGCTACCGACGGTCATCCTGGACCCCGTGCACGCCCACGGGATCCAGGAGGTCAGTTTGTAGTTTCCATCATTGTTTCCGAAGGTTGCATTTTCGCACCATCCCTTTCTGTTATTAAGGATGGACACGGCCCGAGATTGTATACTATTCCATCTGCCATCGGTCTGGTTTATTACCAGTTGATTCCATCTCAGGTGAGCGATTCAGAGAGGTCTCGTGGTCAGAGGGAGACCCACCTCAGGATCTCAGTCTTATGCTGATATTAGTAAATGGTGTACCCCTACAGTTGGTCACCCTGAGTCTCTAAGGGACTCTAGTTTGGATTACAGGAGGGTGCGGACCTCCATCACCTCGATCCGAGAATATTTTATTTTCACGAACAGAGAGCGAACCCCTCTCATATATGGTACTGGAAACTGATTTGTTATTAGAGGGCGCCCTCCTCAGTTTAATTAGATCTAATGACCGGGCTACCGATTTCGTTATAGAGGGCTACCTGTTCATGCAGGATATACATATTTAGACTGGATCCTGTAATGGATCTGCTGGATCCAGACCACTGTGCAAAATACTCACAGAGGTATAACGGGGGGAGAATCCCGCTTATTTGCACACACTCCTGGAGATGGTACGGCTAACGGATGGGCCTCATGTATTACAAGTGTGCAGGTTTTGGTATTATCTGCGCTTTATAAAACAGACAATTGTTTTAGATATCCAGACCTTTGCGAACAAACTGCGCAGACAGTTTTTTCCATATCAAGATGACATGAGATACTGAGACCTTAATGGAGCAAACGGGCACTGCCTTGCTCGGGTAACAAGACTAGGGAAGGCCCACTACCCGGTCTGCAGGTACACAGTACGCATGGATCACATGGAAAGACCGGATATCCAGTTGACTTGAGTTCCCTGGTCATTACAATCTTGGGATAAGATGACAGGACTGCCCCGACTCCTCTGAAAACATATTTGGAGAACATGGTTCGGAGAGGGAGGGCCCTCCGTCTATACTCTATTTCCCTCATGGGAGCCGTCTTGGCTTGGGGTTCTCGCTAACCCACCTTTTCAACTACCCTCAAGGAGTTCTACGAGACTCTATGGGGGAACCCAGGGTGCCCCGACTCCTACGCCGGCAAGGTTGAAGCTAGACCCTTGTTTTTTCGTTTTATCTGCTCTGGCATCACCTGTCGTGAGAGAAGGGATATTACGCCTTGCTTGCGTATTGGAGAACGCTATGTGTTTGCGGGACTCCAAACTAAGAAGGGAGGTATTCCTCTATAGGGGGACTTTGACTTCGGTTATCGAACTCACATTCCTGGGTCCCTTGACCTAGGGCCTACTCTGGGAGATACGTGCCCGAACAGTCAGGGGTACAGGGACCTAGGGGTCTCACCATATTATACCCTATCTTGTAGGTGGCGTGTAGACCAGGAACCCCTCCACGAATTTTGACATGTCGGGCATGGAACAGGTTCGTACTACGGGTAATCGGATTATTTCACTCTCTCACTACAGCACGTGAGAACTCTTTGTTGTTAGACAGGTCCCAATCACCATTGGATCCGTACATCTTATCACTCTTAGATAATGACATATCTGGATGGAAATCTCAACTCCGGTTTACGTTTTCCGTTCCTTTGAATATTTCCGTGACTCACTATTCCCAGGATAGTCGACCACCGTTCCACCACATAAGTTCAGTTTGGGACCCTGATGGGGCGCCCTTTTGGAGTCCTTTCTCTACCGCAGCCGAGGATTACACAGTCCATTTGGAAGATTGGACTCACTTAGGATACGGCTAGTTTGACCACACTCTTGCCTGTATAATAAATTTATTCTCGGATGAGACATCTCACCGGGTAGGCCATGAGGGAACAGAAAATCCTACTCGGTTCTATTATGGAATTGGTGGTGGAACTAGGCATATTCCTTGAGATTGGAGATCTACCTGCAAGGCCATGATCGGAGGAGCCACCTTACACATCAAGAGTTGAGACATGGTGGCAGTTTCTTCTCGCTGCCCTAAGTCCGCAAATGACCTTCGACATTTTACAACTACAGGAAAATGACTAATAGGTCAACTTGACAGCTCATGGACCGACTTCTAGGAAACAGGTCGCAACCCCACATACAATGGCTCTATCAGCGGATGGTGTTTTTTCCGTATTTGGGATGCTTCGTCAGTTGGCATCTTCATCGATCCGACTACTGTCAGTTACCACAGTTGTAAAGTCCATTTAGGATTACTCTGATATCTCCCAGAATAGGTACCAATGAAACAAACAGCTTTGGATTAGTTGACTGAGCATTAAAACAGCAAATACGAAGCCTCCTGTCATGTTATAAAATTGTAGATTATGCTAGCTTTAGTGTACCTATAATCTTAATTTTATTAATGACAGGAGGTGAGTATTTCCCACCCGTTCTTATCCCTCCCTTGTTTAAATTTAATAGTTTGGATTAATCAGGTACACTGCATACACTATACACACACTGTATACACTATTCACACACTGCATACACTATACACACACTACATACACTATGCACACACTACATATTCTATACACACTGCATACACTCTACACACACTGCATACACTATTCACACACTGCATACACACACACTGCATACACTGCATACACTATTCACACACTGCATGCACTATACACACACTGCATACACTATTCACACACTGCATACACTATACACACACTGCATACACTATTCACACACTGCATACACTATACATTATACACACTGCATACACTATTCACACACTGCATACACTATACACACACTACATACACTATACACACTGCATACACTATTCACACACTGCATACACTATACACACACTGCATGCACTATTCACACACTACATACACTACACACACTGAATACACTATACACACACTGCATACACTATTCACACACTGCATACACTATACACACACTGCATACAATATTCACACACTGCATACACTGTTCACACACTGCATACACTATACACACACTGCACACTTCATACACTATACACACTGCATACACTATACACACTGCATATACTATACATACACTGCACACTTCATGCACTATACACACACTGCATACACTATACACACACTGCACACTTCATACACTATACACACACTGCATACACTATACACACTGCACACTTCATACACTATACACACACTGCATACACACTGCACACTTCATACCTTATACACACTGCATACACTATACCCACACTGCATACACACTGCACACTTCATACAATGTACACACACTGCAAACACACTGCACACTTCATACACTATACACACACTGCACACTTCATACACTATACACACACTGCATACACTATACACACACATCATACACACTATACACACACTGCATACACTATACACACTGCACACTTTATACACTATACACACACTGCATACACACTACACACTTCATACACTATACACACACTGCATACAATATTCACACACTGCATACACTGTTCACACACTGCATACACTATACACACACTGCACACTTCATACACTATACACACTCTGCATACACCATACACACTGCATACACTATACACACACTGCATACACACTACACACTTCATACACTATAAATACAAGTTGCATGCACTATAAATACAAGCTGCATACATTATACACACAAGCTGCATTCACTATACACACTGCATACACTACACAGACTGCATACACTATACAAGCGCACACACTGCATCCACTACGCAAACACACTGCATCCACTGCGCAAACACACTGCATTCACTACGCAAACACACACTTATACATGTGTATCTGTATGTCTGTGTATCTGTCTGTGGATCTGTTTGTGTGTCTGTGTTTGTTTCAGTGTTCAGTGCCAAATACATAAAAAAAAATTGCAGTTGTTTTTTACATTTCAAAGTTGGGAGGGGGGGGGGGGCAAATAAAGGATCCGCCCCGGGTGCCAAATACTCCAGGTACGCCCCTGGGGTTGGGATATTTACATATTAAGGTAATGTTGGTTGCTACATTGGGTACCTACATGTTTATTCGGAGTACATTTCATTGGATAATCAACCTGTTCGATTCTGTTTTTCTCTTGTTTCAGTTTACAGTCCATCAACGCTATCTGGTGTGGCAGTTCTTCTCGGATGGTGGAAATTGCGGTATTCATTGTATCTAGGACTTCGTTTCTTCCCCATTATGTTTTCTGCCTTTTGTTCTGTTTTGTCGCAGCTTGAAAAAGGAAATGATGCATGGGGAGGGGAGTTTTATAATAATTAACTTTTTTCTGCTTGGTTGTTTTCTGTGCTGCTGTGGAGTTCTAGTAAAGAGAGACTAAAGCAAATACTCAACTCCTGTCATTAATAAAATTAAGATTATAGGTACACTAAAGCTAGCATAATCTACAATTGACACCTATAGGATACAGGAAACCAGTGTAAGGATCGATCGAGGGTTTAGGTATGGGAGAAGCAACAGGTTAGAAAAGATCAGCCAAGCGTCCGACTGTATCAAACCTACAACACCACCCATCGCAGGAGTTCTCAATAGGATAAGGGAGGTTCACCTTATGGACGACCTCACAGCCAGGGTAAGGGGAACCCAAAAAACATTTCAAAAAATTTGGGCACCATGGGAAGGTAGCCCACTTAGTTGAGGAGGAGCAGTCCCCCCCCCCCACGATCTTCTCCACAAATAAGCATAATAACTAGCGCAAAAAAAAAAAAGGGCTTTAGACAGCTGCCACCACTCGATTTCGATCTTTCTTTCCTCTTCTTTCTTCTCTTATTTCCTTTCTTCTTTCTCGTTCAACTATCTAATGGTACTACTACCATGCTTCCTGCGGTCAATAGAGCTACAGAGAGGAGACTAGGATGTACTGGATTGGGAGCACGCACTAGAGTGTTACACAAGCCAGTACGCAACTAGACCAGTCCAACAGATTACTCCTCTTTGGTTGACTTGGCGGGAGGCAATGGTTTCACTGTTGGATATCATAAAAAGAAGACAAGAGGTACACTGCAAAAGCAAACAACACATACAGAGAGGATACCCCTGAAGGAACAAATTAGTCAAAACACTTAAACAAATAACTAGGGGTTGGGATAGAACGGCAGGGAGAGCATACGTTACTGTTATTTATACTTTTCAATGAGAAAAATGTGTTTTCATGATATGTTGTCATAAACTGGTAACCATTGTCGATCATAACTAAAGTTTTAAGGTTTAAAAAAAAATAAAAATCCTTGGTAGGAGGCAAGGCACATTGGGATTAGTAAGTGGCCTGCTTTATAAGAACTTACTACGTAATGTCTTTGCTAATAAGTATTAATTCAAATGCTGGCTTCTGCGCAAGCCCGAAACTATGAGCTGTACTTGCTGTACCTATCGAATGAAAAAAAAAAGAATAAAAAAAAAAAGATATTTGGTAGAAAAAAATTAATAAATAAACATATTGAAACAGAAAAATAGATAACAAACTTCAATGTGGTACATTTATGTAGCTGTTTTTTTCCCTATCTCATGTTGGGTTCATCATGTTCCAGCCTAATTTGCCCCTAAGCAAGCTTAGTTTTCTGGCCTATCTCCCCCGTTCTCTTGGTACTGTTCCCACAGCTCCCAGACTCTGACAATTTTTTTAAGTGTTCCGGACCAGTGCGGTGAGCCTGTCCATGAGATAATTGTCTTTTATTTTGGCTATAACTAGAGTTATAGGAGGCACCTCCTGGCATAGCCATCTTTGTGCTAATGCTCTGCGGGCCGCTAGGTAGATCCTATTTAGTAGTTGCTGCTCGGGACGTTGAAGGCCCTCTGTTGGAAGGGAGAGGAGGCAGGCCCATGGGTCCAGCTGTAGCGGTCTCTGTAGTATGTTCGAGCTTAGGTTTTTTATTTGGGTCCAATATGCCTGTACTGTGGGGCAGGACCACCACATATGTATGTAAGTGCCTTTTTCTCCGCAGGCGTGCCAGCAGAGGTCTGTAGGGGTAATCTTCATGTGATTCTGTTTGACTGGGGTGGTGTACCACCTAAAAAGTGTTTTGAATGATTGCTCTTGGAGGGCTACACAGATAAATGATCGGGCCGTAGCTTCTTATGGAGTTTATTATTCCTGGGCATGTCGTTTTTGGTAGGGTTCTGTGTGCCCTAGGTAGCCAAATGTAAAACTGTAGTAGGTCCTGCCCCATTAGTGATGATTCGAGCTCCACCCACTGTCTGGTGTCTGGGGGTGGTGGTGCCAATACGCTATTTGCACTGTTTGCGCTGCCAGGTAGTACAAGTATAAATTCGGCAGCCCTAGTCCCCCAGTACAGCAGCCTCCTGGCTATCCTGGGGTGTTTCTTTTGCCAGATAAACGTGTCTATGGCTTTCTGGAGCGTAGCTAAGTCACCTCTCTTCACTGGGGTGGGTAGGGCCTGGAACATGAACAGTAGTCTGGGGAGAACGTTCATTTTGAGTGAAGTCTAGAGTGAAGTCTACCTAGCCAGGATATGGGCTTGTCTGACCATTGCTCCATGTCCCTCAAGAGTGTGCTAATCAGTGGTGAGTAGTTTGTCTTGTGAAGCTGTGTGTGTCGCACTGTAAGTTTGATCCCTAGGTAAGGTATGTTGTCTGCAGTGGTGGGGAGGAGGTATCTGTTGTGGATTAGAACCATGTCTGGAGCTGAGAGGTGGAATGGCAGTGCCATAGATTTTGTAAGGTTTACCTTGTACCCTGACACGGTACCATAGGTGTCCAGGAGGTCCTTTAAGTGGGCCATTGAGGTCAGGGGGTCAGTTAGGAGCACGTCGTCTGCATACGCTGATACTTTGAAGGTCTTCCACGTTACTCTAATTCCCTGTATATGCAGGTGTTGGCGTATGGCATGTAGCAGTGGTTCTAAGGATAGGGCGAAGAACAGTGGGGATAGTGGGCATCCCTGATGTGTTCCATTGTGTAGGGGGAATGGGGTTCTGATGGCTCCTGCAATCAAGGTTTGGGCTCTCAGATTGGTGTATAGAGCGCGTGTGGCCTTGATGTAGTTCTCTGGGAAGCCGCACTCTTCGAGGTGATTGAACAGATATGGCCATTGCACTCTGTCGAAGGCCTTCTCCGTGTCCAAGGAGATGGCCAGAGAAGGCACTTTGGTTTTCTGCATATACCATGTCAGGACTGCCCCTCTGCGCGTATTTTCATAGAGCTGTCTGCCGGGTATGAACCCCACCTGGTCCAGGTGGATTAGTCTCATTAGGAGCGGCGCCAACCTGGCCGCCAAGATTTTTGCGTAGATCTTAAGGTGTGCGTTAATCAGGGAGATCGGTCTGTAGTTTGCTGCAATTTCAGTGTCTTTTCCTGGTTTCGGGATGAGTGTGATGTTTGCTAGTGCCATGTTGGTGTCCAGTGCGCCTCCTGTCATGAAATGGTTATATAGGGAGGTGAGGTGGGGGACAGTTCTTCTTTGAATTTTTTGTAATATCCTATCTCGTAGCTGTCTGGGCCTGGGGCCTTATGCCCCAGTAGGGCTGCTATGGCTATCTCCACTTCTTGTTGGGAGATTGGTTCTTCCAGACTCGTGGAGTCTTCACTTGTCATCCTAGGTAGGGTGATATTAGATAGGAAAGAGTGTAGTGAGGTTCGCATGTACTCTGGGGTGCTCTGTGGGTGTTGGGCAAGACCGTACAGCTTTGAGTAAAACTCTGTGAATACTCTGTTGATGTCTCTAGGGATCTTGGCTAAGTCGTGTGTATGCGTGTGAATTTGTGTAATGTGTTTGTGATCCCCTCTGGGGCGCAGTGTCCTGGCCAAAAGTGAATCCATTTTGTTGGATTTTTCATAGAACAGCAGCCTGCAGCTCTGGATGGAGCGAGCGACGCCCTCCAGTAAGATTTCTCTTATTGAAAGTGTCTGAGCGCATTGAGTTCTGCCAATTTGTCTGCTGTAGGGTTTTGTTTGTGCTGCTGTTCAGTTTTCCGCAGGGCATCCTGGAATTCCAGGAGTGTCCTGGTGTTTTGTTCCTTTTTGTATGTCGCCACTTTTATGAAGTGCCCTCTCAGGACCGATTTGTGGGCTGCCCAGATCGCCACTGGATCAACCTCTGGTGTGGTATTTTGTGCGAAATATTCTTTAATGAGTGTGCGCATGTCCTCGCATATTGCTTCGCTGTTTAGTAGGCTCGTGTTAAGGCGCCATGTCCAGGTAGCGGAGTATTTAAGTTTGTCTAGTGTGATTTATATGTCTGCATGGTCTGACCAGGTGATGCTGCCAATGTCGGAGTGTGTGAGCTTGGACATCCCTACACCGTTTAAGAATATATGATCGATTCTTGAATAAGTGCCGTGTGGTGCTGAGTAGAATGTGTAGTCGTGTGTGTCTGGGTGCTGAAGTCTCCATGCATCGAGGAGCTGTGTGCTGGCAAGGAATGTGTGTAGTAGTTTGTCTTGGGCTCCCCTTCCGTGGGACCTAGGTAAGATTTCGTGCTTCTGTCAGCTGCCAGACATGACACCACGTTGAAGTCACCCCCAACTATTGTTACTCCTCCACTGTCTGCGTTGATTTGTGTCGTGAGGCTGTCCCAGTATGCGGGAGCCGGGACATTGGGGGCATATACATTTATGATCTGTATTTTTGTGCCGTGGATCGAGCCCGTTATAGCCCTCTGGGTCAGCCCTCTGGGTCAGCCCTCTGGGTCAGCCCATGTCCCTGTCACTTTAAGTGGGCAATTTGTATGTATCAGTATGGCTACTCTGGCGCGTTTGTGTAGCGCTCTCGCTTCGTAGGGCTGGGGGAATTGTCTGTCTCGTAATTTTATCATTGTTGCTGTTCTAGGGATGTGCTGCTCTTGTATTAGGGCTACGTCGGTGATGTGATTTCATGTGATTTCAGCTCTCTTAGTAGCAGTCTGCGCTTGTGCGGGGTGTTTAGTCCCTTGACGTTAAGGGAAACGATTATTAATGTCATTTTTGAAGGTCGTGTCGTGTGGGGTATAGTATTGGTCGGGCCTGGGCGACTGACCTCTGAGACGTGTACTGGGATTCCTTTTTCTTAAGTGTGCGTCTCCTTGCTCGGGTTGTGGGCAAGTGCTATGGTGCTTGTGGGTTAACCCTGCCTGTATAGTCGTTGGTCTGGAACCCTTTCTGTGACAGGGAAAAACAACAGAAATAATAGAAGATAACAACAAAAATTTTACAGTAACTGTTAAAAATTAAATGGAAAAACTTAGACTCTGGTCTTATAGCCTGCCAGAGTTTTCTGGGGGTGGAGGCCTCCCCCGTCTAGAATGGTAGTGTCACCTACAGTTGCTGTGTGTCTGCAGCAAGGAAAGTAGGTTTCGGGGGGATGTCCTTTGGTGGCTTGGCTCGGGTGAATTTGTCTTTTCACCCGAGTATTTGTGCGTGCCTTGGTTAGGTCACAAGGATCTATGTGTGGTATCGAATGGTCTGTGTGGTTTTGGACATCCTGTGTGTATAGAACCACTGTCTCGTTCTATGACCAGGTTTGAACTTTATACTTCTGGTTCGGTGGGGGTTGTGGGAGCCAATCTTTAATGAATGGATTGAGTTAGTATGGGGCATTGTGTTAAGTGGGGTTTACTGTGGTTGGGAGCCACGGCTCGCCACAAGGACTAGAGGGGAGGTGGGGAATGAGGTGCCTCTGCTTACCATTCGGGGGGTGAGATAGTGGTGGTCACGGTGGTCGTGTATGTGGTTATGATGCCGGTGGAGTTTGGGCATTGGTGTTGGTGCTGCAGGCCTGCCGGGGGGACCTCGTCTGCTTTAGTGTAGGTCTGCAAGGCATGGGTGGGGGTTCAGCTGTTCGCTCCCCTGTCTGGGCTTGCCCATATCTGCTTTGCCCGGAGGTTTTGTGGTGGTAACACAGCTGCACTGGGTAACCCTTCTAGGCTGCCTTGTCCTGGTGGTTTCTGGTGTGAGTAAGGTGCAGCCCAGGTTCGAAGTCTAATCTTCCCTTGGTCTCGAGTTGCGGTATGTGATAGGGAGATGGGGATTAGTCCTAGGGTTTGGGTGTAAGTGCCTTGTACCATTTTTGATTGGAAATAGAACTAATTCTAAAAAAGGGTTTATATTTTTTGCACTAGGTTCTGACTGTGAAAAACAAATTTATTTAGTACAAAATCTAGGAATCTCCAGTTAACCCTATCAAATGCTTTTTCAGCACATCAGGCAAGGATAACCATGCCTGATTTACTTTTGGCTAGTAAATTAATTATTCTACGGATGTTATTTGTTGTGCCTCTATTCCTGATGAAGCCTGATTGGCCAACCACAATTAAGTCACGAATGACTGACTTCAGCCTGTTGGAAAGGATCTGGGAATAGATTTTTATGATTTAGATTGATTAGAGACATTGATCTATAGTTTAATGTATTTGTTGGATCTTTCCCAGGTTTGGGAATCAGAATAATATTTGCAATCAACATCTCTTTAGAGAAGGAATTTGTATTGGAAATTTCCAAGAATATTTTTTAATAAAAGAGTGCCAAAATATCAATATATTTTTTATGAAATAGGGCTGGGAAGCCATCTGAGCATGGGGCTTTGGTGGAATTTAGATTTTATTATTGAATTAATAATTTCCATAATAGTAAAGGGAGCGTTCAAATCTCTTGTGTTTCCTGTGTTTTTCTTGTGAGATCCTGGAAATATCAAGTCTTATCTCTATTTCCTCATTCATCTTATTGGGATCCTGTAGATTGTACAAAGGTGTGTATGAATCTACAAAAGCCTGAGAAATGCCTTTTGGGTTTAATAAATATTTATCTCCTACTATTATCTTTTTTATTGTTTTATCTTTTGAGACATTTTTTAATTTATTCGAAAGGACTTTACTAACTTTATTATTATTATTATTATACCATTTTTGATTGAGGAACATAATATATTTATTTTTAAGTTTTAAGTTTATGACATTCGCTTGTGAGGTACCCCAAAGGCAATCCTCCAGCGCGTTAACAACAGATGAACATTTTTTGTAAGGCTACAGACAGTATAGATTTACATTGCTTAGGTATTTCCATAACATAACATAACATAGAGTAACATCGCTTTACTATCTAGGCAGGGGAGTAGTTTATAAGGTGACATGCTTAAGGTACCTGAGTAGCATTGACATAGATTGATTACGCTATACATACATGAGTAAATATTCGTTGTGTCATTAATAAGTTCACTGACTGTGTGAGCTAATATCAGATATACAATAGTGGTTGCAGTAACTAGACCTATGTATAACATTGCTATTCTAATAGTTGATGACTATTGCTAAGATTCTGACTGCAGTTAGCTCTTGACAAAGGCGAAAGACTTTGCCGAAACGCGCGTCGGGCAACGTCTCCCGTTACTGCGGATGATTTCACATTAGGATCACTGCTGCTTTATAAGTTCCCCTTTCTTTTTCCCCAAGGTGTGCCGTTTTTTGGAAGGACCATATACTGTCGGCAGTCTACTAGATATATTTTTTGTTTACTCTGACTCTCCTATTTAGGGATACCCTTCACCCCAAATCTCCTATAGAGTTATAGTAGGGGGGTCTGATGTAGGATTTTTCCGTCACTCAGCCGAAATAGTTTATTTATTTCTCGCCATCCTAACAGTGGCATTTCTTCAGCACCTTAACAGTACGTATTGATGCTAATGTCTAAAACTGTGTACATAAGAGGCTTTTAAACTATTTAAACCGCCTTACAACTCGAGATAACCCGAGATGGAAAGTTATATCTTGTGATACTCGATAGACTTTTGATCATTAACAAACGGTACTCAATAGACTTTTTGATCATTAACAGACAGTAATATCATTAGCTTTTTGTTCACTTCTTGATAATTGATCACGGATGTACTGTATATAGCAGTGCATAGTGATATATATTCATTCCTATCAGTCTCTTTGATGTAATGACTGTTTGGATGCATTATATCGGTACCAACTTACTTTTGGCAATCCTTCCAAACTAGGGGATTCCTGAATGGAATAGTGTATGTCATATATTCTCTAGGGTATTATAATTGGGGTAACTACATATTTCTATGCTAGCTTTCCGTTTTTTTATTAACTTGGTATATACTGCAATCGGTTGCCACAAATACCCCTTTGACGACACTTACTTCCTCCTGGGGACACTATCATTTGAGTTTATTACCCTTTATTGTGATAGACATATACTGTCTTCTGTTGCTCTATTCACCATTTAAACTTGAGCATATTCATCCTATTTATAACAGTGGTGGACATAGACTTACTACCTTTTATTGCAACTATTTGCAACATTGTAATACTATACGGTCTTGATCCACCACAGTCTTACGGTATTTAGAAACAGTGTCAGCACGAAAGATCCTTTTTTTAAAACTAACACTTATTACCTTTCCTTTTTTTGGTTTTTGATTTACTCACACTTATATTTATTAACTTTTTTGTTTTCTGTTCCTTATGAGGAACCAATAAAAATGTATAGTTAATTTTGCTCCTTTTTTACTGAGGCACTGTCCTACCAATTAGAGCAGTTTTCTTTTAAGGATACAGGATCTGATAGGGGGGTGGGTTAATTTCTCTACCCACTCCTTTCGGTCCTTTTCTCCGGGTATATTCTCCCAACCTAAGATTAAAAGTTCTCCAACAATCATTGAGTACATTTTTAGTCAAACGAATCATTAACATTTTGGGCGGATTTCATTCTTTTTTTATTATTGTTACATTTGTCTAATTTTAAATTAGAAACACAATCGAAATCACATCCGATAATCAAATTACCGCAAGCTACCTTTTCAGTCTTAGAAATGCAATCTTCCAGGAAACCCATTGAGAATTTGTTAGGCGCATAGATATTAACAAGTGTAAATACCGTGTCATTTAATTTAGTAGTAAAAATCTGCCATACGAATCAATTTCTGAGTGAATAAATTAGAATGTGAGATTTTTGAAAAAATAATGGCTACCCCTCTTTTTTCACAGTTTCCTGCTATATCAGCAGAATGGACTATTGGGAATTTACTAAAATGTCATAATTTAGAGGGGCAGTCTACTAAGTGGGTTTGCTAAATAAATGCTACATCTACCCTAGTATCGTTTAAAAATTGACACAATGCGCCATGTTTTTGGGTAGAATTTAACCCTTGGATATTCCGTGACATAGATCTAAGTGACATCTGTTGAAACAGTAACCCCAGGCGTCCCACCTGGAAAGCCCTTTCATCATAACAAACATAAAATATGGAATTTTTAATTAATACATTTTGAAAACCTATTTCAATATTAATCTTCATATTAAACGTAATACATGCTACTTTTTTACGCAGGTAGTGAAGATTAGTTTGGAAACAAAAACAAACAAAAAAAGAAAATGTTAACCTTAGAAATTTAGAAAAAGATGTTGTTAATATACCCTTTCTCTCTTTTTTATTCTTTACCCTTCCCTTTCTTCCCATTATTTTGGTTACATTGTTACATAATTACAGAGCTGAAAAGAGACTTGCATCCATCAAGTTCAGCCTCACATTTGTTTTTTGCTGTTGACCCAAAATAAGGCAAAAAAAACCCCCAGTTTGAAACACTTCCAGTTTTGCAACAAACTAGGAAAATGGCAGTCATATTAATCCTTTGATCAAAAAGCTATTACCCTACATTGAAAAATTATATCCTTGAATATTCAGTTTTTTCAAGTATGCATCTAGTTGCTGTTTGAACATCTGTATAGACTCCGATAAAACCATTTTTTCAGGCAAAGAATTCCACATCCTTATTGCTCTTACAGTAAAAAAAACCTTTTCTTTGCCTTAGACGAAATCTTCTTTCTTCCAGTCTAAACGCATGACCTTGTGTCCTATGTAAAGTCCGGTTTGTATTGGCCCTGGATATATTTGTATAATGTTATCATATCCCCTCTGAGGTGACGTTTTTCTAAACTAAAGACATTAAATTTGTAAACCTTCCTTCATAGCTGATATGTTCCATTCCTTTTATTAATTTTGTAGCCCGCCTCTGCACTTTTTCTAGTGCCATAATATCCTTCTTTAGAACAGGTGCCCAAAATTACACAGCATATTCAAGATGTGGTCTAACAAGTGATTTATAAAGAGGCAAAATGATATTCTCATCCCAAGAATGAATGCCCTTTTTCATGCATAACAATACCTTACTGGCCTTAGCCACTGCCGATTGACATTGTACATTGTTGCATAGTTTGTTGTCCCAAGTTCTTTTCGTGTGTTGTTATCCCTAATTCGCTTCAATTCAGGGTAACTGAATGACAACTCTTTGTACTCTATTTTTAAGCCAATGTTCTACCCAAGAACAAGAATTTTCATCTAGACCGATTTCTTTGAGTTTGAACACTAATCTATTGTGTGGAACTGTATCAAATGCCTTGGTAAAATCCAAATAGATCACATCCACTGCAACACCCTGATCTATACTTCTACTTACTTCCTCGTAGAATGCAATCACGTTAGTTTGACATGACCTGTGCTTCATAAAACCATGCTGATAACCATGTTCTTCTCAAGGAATTCTTGAATATAATCCCTTAGTAACCTTTCAAATATTTTTCAAATATTTCAAATATGTTTCCAGCCACAGAAGTTAAGCTCACAGATCTATAATTTTCAGGCAAGGATTTTGAACCCTTTTTGAATATAGGAACCACATCTGCTTTCCTCCAATCCTACGGAGCACTTCCTGAAAGAAAAGAATATTGAAAGATTAAAAATAGGTTCACGTATTTCTACACTTAGTTCCTTAAGTACTCATAGATGAGTACCATCAGACCCTGGAGCTTTGTTTATATTAACTTTCTTTAGTTGCTGCAGTACCTTGTTTTGAGTTAACCAATTACAATTTTTCTGCAAGTTTTTAGCAGCAATCATTTGCACATCTATTGCCATGGGTTCTTCCTTAATAAATAGAGAGGAAAAATAGTTATTTAAAATTTATGCCTTTTCCTGGTCTTCATTAACTACCACCCCTATCCCAGTTTTTAGTGTACCTGCCCTTTCATTTTTTTTATTTTTTATTTTTTAGAATTTATGCACTTAAAAAATGCTTTGGTGTTGGTTTTTCTCACTCATTTTTTCGTTTTGAAGTTTAGTAAATCAAATCATTGTTTTGCACACATTATTGGCTTCCTTATATCTTTTATAGGATGCCTCTGATTTGTCTGATTTAAATGCTTTAAATGCCCTTTTTTATTTTTAATCTCTTGTTTTACTTATCTACGAAGCCACATTGGTTTCAATTTGTTTCTTTTATATTTATTACCCAATGGTACATACTGAGAAATGTACCTTTCTAATATTTGTTGGAAGATGTTCCATTTATCCTCAGTGTTCTTTTCACTAAAGAGTTTATGCCAGTCAATATATTGTTAAGCTGCCCTTAACTTATAGAAATTACCTTTTTAAAATTACATGTTTTAGTATACCCCATATGCTTTTCTCTTTTTGAGTTTATTTCAAAGGACATTATATTGTGATCACTATTTCCCAAGTGCTCACCTACTTGAAAGTTGGTCAAAAGATCAACGTTGTTTGTTAGAACCAGGTCCAGACAAGTGTCCTTTCTAGTTGGTGCTTGTACAGGTTGTGACATGAAGATGTCATTTAACAAGTTCAAAAACCTAATTCCCTTTGCTAAACTTCTAGTCCCTCTGATTTTAATAAAAAAAAGTGCCCAATTTTAGTGCATTCACAAATATATATCTTAAATCCTTGTATTATTTCAATAGCCATTGTAAGTTAGGAGTATTTTAATCCCTTTCTTTTATTCGTATTTCCCTATTTTAAATAGATCATTGCGATGTATTATATAATTTACTTTGTGCCAAAACATGAGATAATATAGCGATATTGCCATCATAAATCCTAATCCTAAAAAATTGCCAATTCAAATACATGGTTATCTGTGTTTTATTAAAACCCTTTATACTTCTTTTATCTCTTAACTCATTTATAATAGTAAGGTGTCCAATTAAAGTGCATTATCATATCAAACCGTGCATCCTAAATCCTTATATTTTTTTAATTACCACAATTAAAATATTTTAACACCTTATACTTACTTACATATTCCTCTATTTTAATAGATTGCTAAAGTTAAAGTACAAACCATGGGGCGTGTCCTGACTACCGATGGAGTAAGACGCACTACTCCTAAGCTCCTAGGCCCCAACCTGGTAAACCCCGGCAAATAGCGCCATAAACAGCCAAAAAAGATGGGGAAAAGCAAGAGGACAAACGCAGCTGGTAACTCCGGTGTCACGCCGGCGAAATATAACCCCGGCCCGATGGACGAATACTTACAGGCATCCCAGGGCCCGCGAGGCCTGGACGGCCCCGCCACGCCGACGCCGTCCTCTCCGACCTCAAGCATGGCGCTCTCGGACCAGACTCCTCCGGCGACCCCTACGCTGACCCAAATATCTGCAGACCTGGCAACTATAACTAATAACATGCTCACCCGCAAAGATAAGTCAGACATGGTCGCGGAATTGAAGGCCGTTATCCGGGAGGAGATCACGGCGGTCCGCAGGGACCTCTCGGCCCTGGAACAACGCATAGATAGCTTGGAGGAAGACCGCCTCCAGCACACCCAAACAATGCAAGCGGCTGAACTGGCTACGGGGCGGCAGGGAAACATTCTCCTGGACATCCGCCGCCAAGTGGAGGACCTCGACAACAGAGGTCGTCGCAAAAACATAAGGGTCCGAGGCCTCCCAGAAACTGAGGGAGAAATCCCCCAAGAAGTCCTAACAGGCCTGTTCACACACCTCATGGGCAGTGAGGCTCCTAGTGACTTCGGTCTGGAAAGGGCCCACAGAGCCCTGCGGGCACCTAGAAGGGACGGCCTCCCACGCGACATCATCTGCTCCCTAGAATCCTTCCAACTAAAGGAGGCCATAATGCAAGCAGCGAGGGCGCAGCAAAGGATCACATACATGGACTCCCAGGTCTCCCTCTTCCAGGACCTGTCCACTATTACCCTGGATGCCCGCCGAGCACTTAGACCACTGACACGGATGCTGCAGGAGAGAAGGGTTCCGTATAAATGGGGGTTCCCATTCAGCCTCCAAGCCCGCTCAGGCAATGTCTGGCACATAATCCGCTGGCCGAACGACGTCCCCCGCTTTCTACAAGCCGCGGGCCTACCCATGATACAGATCCCGAATTGGATCCTGGAGGGTCCCCCAGCCCGGGCCACGGGTCCGTCAGAAGTAGCTCATAACCTCCGCCCGGGACCCACCCCTCCACAACGCAGGGGAGGCCCGGAGAACTCGGAAGAATAAACCAACACCGTCCCTAAACAGCCACGGGAACTACCCCCCCTGAGCCGCTCCGGCACCGGAACCCTGCGGCCGTGGCCCTTCTCCCCCTCGGATTCCTCCCAGCCCGGGACTTTCCACGCTCCGGCCAGCCAAGGGTATGTACTCTGCCACTACACTAGTCAAGGGGCAAGGGGGGAGCCTGTCTAGGTGGGGTGGCGGGGCAGCCCGGGGGTCAGCTATAGAGGATAGTACCACCCGGTCCTACCAAAAGCCAAGCTCCTACAGCGGGGTTCCCTGCCAGGTTGGGAGGGGGGGAATTTCATGGGAGAGGGGTCTCATGGGACAAAGTGGAACTCCCCAAAGAAGGCAACCAGGCCCTCAACAGGACGAATTCCCACCTCAAACGGTTGCTAAACATAGCTGTACAACGGACAGCAGATCGAACTGTTGCCGGGAGGTCAGGGGGGGATCCGGGAGTGGGTGGTGGTGTTTGGTTAACGAGGGACACGGGTGTCACATGTTGGGAACTAGAGTGGTGGACGGGAGGGCCCACTGCTGTAAATATTCCACTAGATAAGTTAATGCCCACGGTAGCCGCAAAGAGCGCCCATCAGAGTGACACATATACGCACTAGAAGAGATACCCTGCGCGTCACACCGGGCCCAGTGCATCAGCGATCACATAGGGAGGGGCTAAGAGTGTTTATAAGTGGACCAAAGAGATGTACGGACGTCTAGGGCACGACAATGGCACAATACTCGGGAATCACGGGGGACGGGCTGACAGATGTGGAGGGGGGGGATGAGGGACACATCACGCGAACACAGAAGACAGACTGAGGGGATCAGGGACTGCTCGGCCTTTAACGTAGCAAAACAAAGACAGTAACTCAGCTGCAGGCATGACCCCCCCCCCGCACACAGTCCGTCCCTGACCTGCATGCGCATTCACTCCTGCTCCCCCACGTGCCACGCACGCTACACTTACCAGACAGTAACGAGGCAGACACACTACCACGACGCCGCACACCCCCGATATGCCCCAAGCTGGAGAAGCCCTCCAAGACGGACGGCAACGGGGCCCCCAGATGACGAGACTTGGGACCCGAATAGCGATCCTTGGGCCCGCCTAACGGAACCCAAGCCACGGGCAGACATCAAGGGCACCACTCCGGGACGATCGGACCCAAACTCAGCCCGTCTGACACCGCGCCGACAGGAGGTAACACCCCACGCCCGGCGCCACTGACTCGTGCGGACCCACCGCGCACACATGCACCAACTCTTCCCAATAACACCGCTGAACCCCGACCCAAATACGGCCATGGATGAGCAAGGGTTTCGCTCAGACAGCCACGAACACGCATAATGAAGGGGGAGACTGGGAGGGACGCACCCCCTTAACAGCACACAACAAGACACACAAACGGCCCCATAGCGACATGCGGGAGCAGAGACCCGCTACCATGCACCCCATCTTCAACACTACACAGAGAGACATAGCTAATACGAAAGTCCAATACAGGTTGGGAGCCGAAGGAGATAGTAGATGACAATTGACCACTAGACCGAACCACCCCATTGGTCAAGACGACACTGTTCCTCACTGAGACAGACCCTCCTGTAAATTATACCGGAACCTCAGGGAAGGTCAGGTAACCAACCCCCGAGAACCCCCAAAATCCGGTACAGGGTCGACGTCACACCCAAACTAACCCCGCTCACGGGTCCTACTGACCCCAGATAACCCTATCCCCCTAAAACCCGCACTCTAGACGACAGCCTTCCCCCTCGCCCCTCCTGTGCCGCTGCGGGCGGGGCCCCCCCCCTCCCAAAATGGCTGCCACCCGGGCGTTTGCCCCGGCCCAGCTGACGTATTGGTCTAACAACGTCCAGGGACTCAACTCCCCAGAAAAACGGGCCCACTTGCACCGCCGACTGTGGAGTGCTAAGGCCTCCGTCGTTTTCCTGCAAGAAACCCATCTCAAAGGTGGAGACGCACCCAAATTAGAAAACCGGCGATTCCCTTTGGGTTTCTACGCTAACCACCCCGACACCAAAAAGGCCGGAGTCGCCATTCTATTCGCCCACTCGGTGCCATTCCAAACTACACAAACTCTAGCAGACCCGAATGGGAGGTTCCTCTTCTTGAGAGGCACCATCGCAGACCATGAATACACCTTCGCGTGCTTATACGGACCAAACAGAAAGCAACACACGTTCATGCGCCAGGCGCTAGCCAAACTGGAGAAGTTCAGAGGGGGCCTACTGATAGCAGCAGGAGATCTAAACATGCCGTTGGACCCCATACGTGACACCTCGAGGGGCCAAAGTGCGATCCCCACACACTGCCTGAAAGCCACGCAACGACTCCTGCACAAGATGGGGCTAGTGGACTGCTGGAGGACGTACCACCCAGACGCCCGAGACTATACCCACTACTCCGCGGTACACGGACACTATAGTCGAATCGACTACGTTTTCATGGCCCAGGAGTATCTTAACCTACTACGTAGCGCAGACATCGGCATCATGGACCACTCTGACCACGCACCGGTTCTGATCGATACACAATCCCCGCTCTTTAAACCCAGAGACAGACAGTGGAAACTTAATGAATCCATGCTGGACGACCTGGAATTTACCACAGCTATGAACCAGGCCCTAAATGACTACTTCTCGACAAATGAAAGTCCGGACATACAGCCACTGACTCTCTGGGAAGCGCATAAGTGTGTCATCCGTGGACACCTTATCACGAGCTGCACCCGCCGCAAAAAACAAAGGACGACGCAAATTGCTAACCTGACAAGCCGCATAGCTGAGCTTGAGCAAACCCATAAATCCACTTTGGATGATAACACATACCTCCGACTCACGGAAACTCGCAGAGAGCTTCGGGACATATTGACCCAAGGACTACTCCACACAGCCAGGAAAACATCCCGATACTTCTACGAACATTCGAATAAAAGTGGACGGCTGTTGGCGAAGATGCTCCAGGAAAAACGGAGAACACGACACGTCCACAAGATACACACGAAAGAAGGCGCTATCACCCGGCTTCCGGAGGGCATCCTAACGGCTTTCAAAGAATATTACAGGACGCTATACGACCAAGCACAGCACAAAACGGGAAATACAGTAGCACAACACCAGGCACGGATAGCTGCATACTTGGAAGAACATACCACCCGTAAACTGACGCCTGAACAAGAGGCCGACCTAGAACAACCCATTACAATTGAGGAATTAGCGGGAGCCTTGAAAACATCCAAACCCCACAGGGCTCCGGGACCAGACGGCCTCCCTATAGCGTATATACGCACCTTTAAGGACGTTCTCCTTCCTAGACTCCTCACCGGAATCAATTCCCTCCAAGAAGGAGGACGATTCCCTACGGACACCCTGAGGGCAACGGTCGTGATCATACCGAAGGAAGGAAAAGACCCAACTAACTGTGCCAGCTACCGTCCAATCTCCCTACTAAACGCGGACATAAAACTCTTCGCCAAAGCCATGGCCACCAGAGTAGCGCAGACGCTCCCCGACCTGATCCACCCGGACCAGGTCGGGTTCATACCCGGGAGGGAGGCTAGGGACAATACCATCCGAGCCCTTAACATCATACACGCAACAGTGGCCGGCAAGCGAGACATGGTGCTTCTATCCACCGACGCCGAAAAGGCATTTGACCGGGTAGACTGGGATTACATGGCAGCGACCCTGAGTCACATGGGGTTTGGTCCACGGCTGCGAACCTGGGTAGCCGCGCTATACACCACGCCGACTGCACGCATACGTGTCAATGGAGCCCTGACCGACTCATTTGACATAAGCAATGGCACAAGGCAAGGATGCCCCCTATCCCCCCTTCTATTCGCCCTCACCCTCGAACCCTTCCTCGAAGCGGTCAGACGGCATGGAGGGATCACGGGATTTAGCATAGGCGGACAGGAACATCGAGTAGCGGCCTATGCCGACGACATGCTATTTTTCCTGGAGCAACCTAGGGTGTCGACACCGAACCTCCTGGACACATTCCGAACCTACAGCGAGGTATCCAACCTCAAGCTAAATCTGGATAAATCCGAGGCAATGCTGCTCACGAGGGACGCGACTCTCCAGCAACACATCCAAACGCAATTCCCCTTCAGAATATGCACCTCCAAATTGAGATATCTTGGCGTCTGGCTACCCGAGGACACGACGCGCATATACCAACTGAACTTCGCACCCCTTCTAGCAACCTTACAACTGGATATAAAACGGTGGACGGCCCAGTACATCTCCTGGTTTGGACGCATAAACGCGATAAAAATGAATGTCATGCCTCGCATTCTATACCTATTCCAGACATTACCAACATCTATCCCCAGAGGGTTCTTTCAAGCAATTACGACTACCATCCGACAGTTCGTCTGGAACCACAAACCATCACGCGTGAAACGGTCCACCTTAGAACGACCAAAAAGCCAGGGAGGAACGGGACTCCCGTCGATCACCACATACTACCAGGCAACCCACATACATCGACTGGTCGATTGGCACGCTAACCCGACCACTAAACAATGGGTCCACATAGAAAAACAACAAGCCCTAGGCAAAATCCCCGCCCAACTGTGGCTGGGCGAAACATCCTTTGAGAACATACGCACGGACAACCCAATGATAAACGCCACGCTGCAGGTCTGGTGCAGGGTTCGCTACAACGGGAACCTCACGACGTCCCCCAACCCGCTTACACCTATCACCAACAACCCAAAGCTGGCGGGAGGGCTTAGCCCGGCCGACCTCAGGAATTTGGGAGCCACAGACTGGGTATACATGAGCCAATGGTGTGACGGGCCGAACCTAAAAACAATAGGAGATCTACTACAAGACCGCCGACCAACTAGAATGGACGAGTTTCGATACCATCAAATAAAAACGTACGCTGCCGCTCTGAAAGGCAGGGGACACCTGCACCGTCCACTGCTCTACCTGGAACAATTATGCACAGACAGACACCACCTCCCACATGGAGTCTCGATCCTGTATACCATGCTCCAAAACAGCGGTAACAAACCACCGCTGGGGTTCACTACACGATGGGAAAGAGACGCAGATGTCATACTCACAGATAGCGAATGGGATAAAATATTCCAACTCACACACAAGGGATCCATAAGCACTAAATTCCAAGAATGTAATTACAAAATTTTGACACACTGGTACCGGACCCCTGATGTGCTACGGCACATCCACGTCTCGGTCCCAGGCGAATGCTGGCGGTGCGGCACAGAATTAGGCACCGGAATACACATTTGGTGGAAGTGCACGCACATCATACCCTTCTGGCGAATGGTCCACCGATTGATAAAAGAAATTACGGGAACAGAGATACCTTTCCAGCCACTGCCAATGTTGCTAAATCACACCCACACACCCCTGAAAGCATACAAGAGAGGCCTCGTCATACACCTGTTGACGGCTGCAAAAACACTCATTCCGACGATGTGGAAAAACCCCACAGCTCCCACATACCAACAATGGATAGACAGGGTTGAAGAGATCTATAATATGGAAAGGATGACGGCCTCCCTGCAGGGTCGCGCGGAAAAATGTTCCCTGACTTGGTTCCCGTGGATGGACTATGTATCCAAGGTGGCAGCTGGAGCAGATGCGGGGAGGAGGGGGGGGGCCGCTGCGGTGGCACATACACCCCCGGCTGGGGACCTCGCCCCCTCCGGAGCCAGTATGACCGATTAAAACCCACAAGAATGGACATAACTCACAACCCATCCCGACCCTATCCCAACCCCAGACCCTCCACCCCCGACAGAAACTAGGCATGGACAAATAAAGCAAGGACAGGAAGTATCCCGAAACACAAAAGCTGATACATACAATAGGATGGACAGAAAGAGACTCACGGTGCGCACAGACAACACCAACGCAATCTGAGCCCGCCGAGATCCCCAAGGTCTGAGATGCAACTGGCACCAACAACGGTAAACTAACCCCCGAAACTGAAGGGAACATAGAAAGATAGATTGGGTAGAAGAGGGAGGGGGGAGAGAGACACCCCAACACATGAAGGCGGAGGACGTACACAATACATTAAGATAGGTAATGCCTAGCTACTTGCCCCCAACGTCCCCCGCGCATCCTCCACGCTCCCTACCAACGGCCAGAGCACGCATACCTAAACATCAGACTAGTGGGGACTAGCCGGACAGAAAGACTGAGGGGGAGGTGGGGATACGACTCCTAGGCCTCCCACCACCTTACCAAGAGAACACCATGGGAAGGACTCCCCACACGAACCTACTAGGGACGGAGGCAGCAACCTACAGTTACGCACAAATCAACGTCCCATAAAACATAGCCCCGGGCCGATAGGTCATAATACACACGTATCTACCCGAACCCTACAACTGGGAGGCTCGTAAACACGGTGCTAGCTCTACTATCACAAGACATACGACTACCAACCTGATAAGTGCACTACACGCGACTCACAGAGGGAAATATAACTACACAAGTGGAAAGGGAGTGGAGAGGGGCGGGGGAGGGTGACACGGGAAAAAAGAGGGAAAAGGAAAGCTGGACACAAGGCCACAACGAGAGGCGGTAACATGCTGCAGTGCAGGCTGATGATAGGTACACCTGCTGTATATAGACATACCTGCCTGGCACTAGACAGTAACTCAAGTCTTGAACATACGCCCACTTACCAGGATCACGGATTGTTTCATGCACCTGACTACAGCCCGAGCTAGTTTAATTTAAATTCCCAGAAAGCTCACAATATGAGCTGGTTGGACGCGCAGTTCTACACATATTGGCTTCTCGACGCAAGATATGCCACATAAAGGTTACTAAATGCACATTTTAGATGCGATTAATATCCAGTTGTGTTCAAGTATACTGTTTACCTTGATGAAAGCCGATACATATTGTCTATTCATGTTTAAACACATTAATGCATGATTGTAACTTGGAAGAATGAAACAAAATTGAAATAAAGAATGTCAAAAAAAAAAAAGTACAAACCATGAAATACTATAACAAAATTTACAAACTTAAGAAAAAAAAGCAATTCTCCACATATTTACATATTTCCAATCTATATTCAATAGCTATTTTAGAGTTATATTACCTTGCACAGAGAAACGTCATTACCAACAAAAAGTGTTCAGACCGCCTATTTTTTATCTCTTATTTTAAAAAATCATGAAAGTCTACTGTACCATTAAAGTGGGGATAATATATTATTATTAGTATTCTTATTACTGGTATTTATATAGCACCCGCATATTCCGTAGCGCTTTACAATATTATCAAAGGGGGAGATTTAACAATAAATAAGGCAATTACAAAAAACTTACAGGAACAATGGGTTGAAGAAGGCCCTGCTCAAATTAGCTTACAGTCTATAGGAGGTGGGGCATAAAACCCAACAGGACAGGTGGTAGATATCAAACAAGGTGGAGTGAAGCAGAGCTAGAGGAGAGAATAGAATGCTTCCCTTTAAGAGAGAGCAAGAGACAGGTATTTTGAGCTAGAGGTTACTCTGCGAGGCCATAAGCTTTCCTAAAGAGATGGGTTTTGAGGCACTTTTTAAATGATTAAAGACTAGGGGAGAGCTTGATGGTCGTAGGCAGCGTGAGTTGGCTATACAGGTGCTAGCAGCAGACAGGAGAAGGACACAGGCAGAGCGGAGAGACCGTGAAGGTGCATACCTGTGGATCAGTGAAGACATAAAGGAGGGGCTAGAATTGGTCAGTGCTTTATAGATGTGGATTAGTACCTTGAATAATATTTTTTTTATATTTTTTTTAGAATTTATGTACTTAAAAAATGCTTTGGTGTTTTTCTCACTCATTTTTTCATTTTCAAGTTTAGTAAATTAAATCATTATTTTGCACACATTATTGGCTTCCTTATATCTTTTATAGGATGCCTCTGATTTGTCTGATTTAAATGCTTTAAATGCCCTTTTCTTATTTTTAATCTCTTTTTTTTTACTTATCTACAAAGCCACTTTGGTTTCAATTTGTTTCTTTTATATTTCTTACCCAATGGTACATACTGAGAAATGTACCTTTCTAATATTTGTTGGAAGATGTTCCATTTATCCTTAGTGTTCTTTTCACTAAAGAGTTTGGATAAAGGAAGCCAATGTAAGGACTGACATAGGGGAGAGGTGTGAGAGGAGCGACAGGAGAGGAAAATCAGTCTAGCTGCAGCATTCATTACAGACTGTAGCAGGGCAATACAACTTGTGCGAAGACCTATTAGGTGAGAGTTACAATAATCCATGCAAGAGAGTACTAGAGCATGGACAAGCTCCTTAGTAGCATCTTGCGTAAGAAAGGGGCGGATGTTTTTAAGGTGGAATCTACAGGATTTGGTAACAGACTGGATATAAGGATTAAATGTGAGGCCAGAATAAAGTATAACACAAAGACAGTGCGCTTGCAAGGATGGACTGATGTGGGTACCACTCACTTGAAGGGAGAGCAAAAGAGGGGCATCAGTATTAGGAGAAGGAAAGACAAGGAGTTCAGTTTTAGAGAGATTGAGTTTCAAAAAGTGGAAAGACATCAAATCAGAGATGGAAGAAAGGCAAGCAGTGTCAAGTTGCAGGACGGCAGGGGAGAGGTACGGGGAGGAGAGGTATATCTGAGTGTCATCAGCATACAGGTGGTATTGGAATCCAAATTAGGTAATGAGGTTGCCAAGAGAGGCAGTATAAAGAGAAAATAGAAGGGGACCAAGTACAGAGCCTTGGGGGACTCCAACAGAGACATGACGAAGGAAGGAGGTATCATTAGAAAAGGAGACACTGAATGAGCGTTGGGAGAGATAGGAGGAAAACCAAGAGAGGACAGTGTCACAGAGACTGAGTGATTGAATAGTTTGGACAAGGAGAACATGGTCAACAGTGTCAAAAGCAGCAGAGAGGTCAAGAAGAATTAGTAAATATAATTTGCATTGTGGGAGCTAGTCTATTTTGCTACATAGAACAAAACTGGGCGTGTGTTTAGGCCATATCCTAAGTCAAGCTTCAAAGTAGATTGTGGATATTGTATTCCCCACCCTTTGTGTTTAGCAGACAAAACACCTGGCCTACTGAATAGTCATCAACTATTGTTGGCTATTCAGAAGCGTGCTACTTTAGTCGCAAATTGATTTAAATTGGGTTCTTGCTTGGGTGAGTGAAAGAGTAGCAATGTATTTTTAAGGGGCCAAATAGTTTTCCACAGAAGTACGTGAGTACTTTAGGAAACATATTCAAAAACATTATGGTCCATATGAGCTTCCGGAACCAGCAAACCCAGACAGTGAAAAAGACGTGAGATTAATAGATGTACTAACACAAATTGTAAATAACAAAAAGTATAGAACAAAGAAAATAAGAAGTTTGGTCACACAAGCTGTTGTAGCCACAATAGGAGACCTAATAGACATAGTTGTAGAATTACGGCAGCATAATTTGGAAGCAACAAATAAAATGGAGGAAGCAATGGACAAAAGGGATTGTTTAAAAATAGCAGCTTTGAGAACAACTACAATTGTTGGGGAACTAGAAAAGGAGTTAAGAGAAATAGAACAACAGATAGATGCATATAGTGCTAAGATCACTGAACTCCAAAACCTAGTCATGGAATATAAAATGAAAACTACAGAAAACACAAATATATGGGATAAGGAGATTCCTAAAGTATGCCCAGGTCAGTCTTATTTTATATCTGAAAGTAAAGAAACAGTGCTGGGAACAAAACACAAGGTCAGGGCCCCACGTGTAGTGGCGGAATTGCCGCCGGTGCAGTTGCACCGGGGCGTGCACGTTGTTGGGGCCTATCGGGTGGCCCACGCACATAGTGTCACCCAATGGGCCCTATATCCTCAGGGGCCCAGTCAGCGCTGTGGCCTTGGAATAGCGCGACCAGGCCCCTTTAAATAAATCCTAGCTGCAAACTACTGCTGGGAGGAAGTGGTCATCACTTCCTCCCAGCTCCCACCCCTCCGCACCGCGCGGGGGGGAAGAAAGCCAGGCCGCGGGAGCCACGCCAACTCCCATTAGCCTTTCACATGCAAAAAAAGGTAAGCAACATTAGCTGTATTTGTGTGTTAGTATGTATGTATGTATGTGTGTATGTGTGTGTGTATGTCAGTATGTATCTATATGTGTATGTATGTATGTCAGTATGTCTGTATGTATATGTCAGTATGTCTGTATGTATGTCAGTATGTATGTGTGTATGTCAGTATGTATATGTATGTGTGTGTATCGCTATGTATCTATGTATGTGTGTCAGTATGTATGTGTAAGGAAACCAAGTGCAAACCTCCCGAACGGCCGGCCATCCAGCAACCATCCTTGGTTTGCTTGATTCCCCATCTGTTAGTGAGTCTTTCTACCGAATGCCCGGTCGTTCGGTAGGTTTAAAGGGGATTTACCGAAGGTATGGAGGATTCAGCGGTGTTCGCCTATTTGAGTGTCCGTTTTCAGTTCCAGACACTCGACGGCAAACACCGCTGTTCGGAAACTAAAATGGCCGCAAACACGTGGAAGTCCCGAAATGGCAGCGGGGCATGCCGTTCGTGCAGAACCTCTGTCGAACGTAATCCAGCAAGCAGGGAGGTAAAGTAGGTATAATGGGCAACAGGGTGGTCTTGATTCGGTAGTTTTACCTACCAAATGCCATAGGGAAAATTACTATCAAAGAAGGGAATACAAATTGTCAATTTACAGCATAAGAGGGGCATTTCATCACAGTATGTATGCCATTATGAATGTATGTATGTGTGTATGGATGTCAGTGTCTGTATGAATGTATGTCTGTCAGTATGTCTGTATGTATATATATATATATGTATGTATGCCAGTATGATTGAATGTATGTCTGTGTGTGTGTATGTCGGTGTATGTATGTTGTGATAAAGTGAAGGCAGATAGGCCTTTTAACCCCAGGGGAAGTACGTGTAGTTTGTGTGTTGCACAACACAAAACACTGTTTAGTTATGGGCCCCTGGGGTGGAGCATTTGGAGAGAAGGGTGGGCCAATGCTCCACTCCACAGTTTAGTGGTTTTCTGGGGAGACATGGATCCAGGCCAGGGTTTTTTGGATCGTCTCCAACCCACTGCTCAGCTGCAGTTAATGAGCTGTTGCAGTGGGAATAAACTCCTCCCTGCTAGGCAGGAAAAGGAGAGGGATTGCTGGCTTCCTCCCAGGAAGCAGGTAGGAGAGAGAGACTGTTCTCTCCAGATAGAGTCAAGGAGACTAGGCACTTGGAGTGCAGAAAGGAAGCAGTCAGGGCAAGGCTGGCTTGGAGCACTGGGAGTGCAGAAAGGAAGCAGTCAGGGCAAGGCTGGCTTGGAGCACTGGGAGTGCAGAAAGGAAAGCAGTCAAGGCAAGGCTGGCTTGGAGCACTGGGAGTGCAGAAAGGAAAGCAGTCAAGGCAAGGCTGGCTTGGAACACTGGGAGTGGAGAAAGGAAAGCAACAGGCTAGCTAGCAGAGTGTTGCTATCTAGTAAGGTTGGTGCCATATGTTTTTGTTAGTTTAACCCTGATAGAGAGGGATATACAAAGTGAGTTAGTGCTAGACGAGCTAGGTTTTTTGTTTATAGGGTTTTCTGTTACAGTTATGTTTTTCATTTACTGCTGTATCCTGTGTGGATTTTCAAATAAAGTGCATGGAGTATATGCAATTACAAGGACTGTGCATGTTTTTGCCCTAGAGGACCGTGCTACCTGGTGACAAGGATCACAATGTGTATGTCCTTATGCATGTGTGTCTGTATGTATGTTAGTATGTGTCTATCTGTCACTATGTATGCATGTGTGTCTGTATATGTGTGCATGTCTCAATATGTGTGTGTCAGTATGTATGCCTATATGCGTGTATGTCTGTTTCAGTATGTGTGTCTGTTAGTATGTATCTGTGTGTGTGTGTGTGTGTGTATCTGTGTCCTTTTGTATCAGTGTGTGTTTTCGTGTCTGTGTGTA
This sequence comes from Pelobates cultripes, assembly GCA_933207985.1. Lineage (NCBI taxonomy): Eukaryota > Metazoa > Chordata > Amphibia > Anura > Pelobatidae > Pelobates > Pelobates cultripes. Next base: position 76,444,958 of record OW240916.1, on the reverse strand, counting down.
TTCCTGTGGGCTGGATTTGGAGGCGGGCCACAGGAGGTGAGTTAGGGGCCCCAAAATTTCTGGTGGCGGCCCTGCACAAGGGAAATGTGCCAATTGTAAATTGTGTCCCACAAGCACCTATAATAATAACTGAACACTTTAATGCAAGAGAAATGCCTACTAGCTTCTCTAGACAGACAAAGACTATGTCAATCACAGACAAAGAAAATTTCCAGAAATGGTGGGGAAGGATGCCAACTAACAACTTTAACACCTTTACACATTGGTTTATGAGGGGAGCAAATAGAGCTAAAAAAGGAGGTCTTAACTTAGAAGAATTGACAGAACTGTTAAAACATGCTATGGGTCCTTTGGCTAGCAGACTATTGGGATTTAATAATAATAGTGTGTCTGATCAGGCAGGAAGAATTGCTGCAACTAATTTCTATCTACTTAGCATAGAGAAAGAAATAGCTAATATTATGATGAGGCCAGCAGATGGTCCTAGAGAGGTAGCTCAAAGGATATTTTTCTGGTAAACCTCAACAGCCACTGGTGTTGGGCTCACCAGAACACATTGCTAAAGTAATGGAAGCCCTTCCCTGGGAGTGTCAGGAATTTGTCAGGCTTTTTGATTCAACACCAACAGACTTAGAAATGGTACTAACTAGAGCTGACAATTGGTGGATCAAGCATCCTTTCACAGAACAGGCCTGCTCTGTTTCAGCCATAAGAACATTCAAGGTCGAGTCTGGTAGAGATATAGATGGTAAATAGAGAAACCAGAGGTGGGATGTACCCCAGAACAAGAGGGATAATGAGAACTGGAGACCAAAACAGGACTTTGACAAAAGATGGAGAGATCCACAGAGGGACCATAGGCATAGGGGCAGTGCTAAAGGAAGCATTGTAATGGGAGATAATGGGAGAAATAGATAGGAGGAGTCTTAGGTAATCAACAATAATTGGAATAATAATAACTGGGAGAGGCTAAAAAGGAGTGATAACTGGAAAAATCACAGTTGGGGAGAAAAACGGAAAAACAACAGGAACAGTCAGTGGGAAAATAATTGGAGAAGGAACCATAGATGGCATAAGCATCAGATTAATAGACGAAAGTGGGATAATTGGAGAAATAAAGAAGGGAATAGAGACTACTGGGACCTAAAGAGACAGACTGAGAGAGTGGAGGCAGACGTGAAAGCGCTTAGGGAACAGATGAGAGAGGAGGGAAAGATTGATCAATTGGAGGGTCCCAACCATTAATAACTCCCATAATTTATTATTTTGTTTTTGTTCTCTACATCTGTATGTATGTTTGTTTTTCTTTTGTTTTGTTCTGACATTTTGTCATCAAACTAATATGGTGACCAGGGGTCATGTGACCAAGCTCATGTATGCCTTTCTTACAGGGGGTTAAGCTTTACCCTTTCATATGGTAATTGGGTAATTCAATGCCTTTACAAGTCAGGAAATAGATAACTACTTCCCCTTATCTCCATCCCTCCCTGTTCCTTCTTGGCTATGCTACTGAGCAGACATAGGCTAATTTTTATCACGGTCAACCGTGAGTGGGATCTTGTGACTTTATATGATTTAGTTGTTATTGTTAGTTAGATTGTTGTTATTGTTGGTATAGTTAGTTAGATTGTGTGTCATTATTTGTATGTTGTTTTGTCTCTGAATAAATATTTGTTAAAGTAGATGGACCATAGTATACGTACATAATTTATAGAGTTTGATAATTTACCACAGTAGGTACACAGTAAACATTAGAAATGTGCAATTTGTTTTGGTCCGAATAAAAATTTGGCCGAATTTCGGGTAATTCGGACATTCGGGTGCTTCCGAATGTCCGAATAGCTGAATTGCCGAAGTCCCGAAGTGCTGAAGTTCCGAGGTGTCAAAGTGCCGAAGTTCCGAAGCACAGTATTGCCTACCCGTGTTTCTCCGAAAATAAGACCGGGTCTTATATTAATTTTAGTCACAAAAAACACACTAGGGCTTATTTTCAGGGTAGGGCTTATTTATTTACGGTACCGGTATGTACATTGAACAATATTTAAACAACTTTTCTCCACCCCCTTTAATTAATCCACCCCCCTCTTTAATAAATCCACCCCCCCTTTAATTAATCCACCCCCCTTTAATTAATTCACCCCCTCTAATTAATCCAGCCCACCCTTTAATTATTCACCCCCTCTAATTAATCCACCACCCTTTAATTAATTCACCCCCCTAATTAATTCATCCACCCCTTTAATTAATTCACCACCCCTTTAATTAATTCACCCCCTCTAATTAACCAGCCCACCCTTTAATTAATTCACCCCCCTTTAATTAATTCACCCCCCTGCCCCCTTTAATTAATTCAGTCCCAGACATAAAATATCTACCGGTACTCACATTTCAAAGATTCCTTGCCGAGTCCGACCACTGGGTGCCTCACCGCCCGGAAATGGATCCTTCCGCTGAAGATCCGTGAAGGCAGACTGACGGCGCTGCGAAAGGTCGTCATCACGTTGCGCGATGCCGCGGCCCGCAACGCTCCTCCCCTCCTCCTCATACGGTAGAAGAAGGAAGTCTCGCCGGGCCGCAAAGGTGCAATGCCTAGGTCTTATTTTCGGGGTAGGGCTTATATTGCAGCCCACCCCGATAATCCGGCTAGGGCTTATTTTCGGGGTAGGGTGTATTTTCGGGGAAACACGGTAAGTACTAATATACTTACCCAGTGAAAGAAGAAGAATGTTACACTGTATACAATTTCAAATAAAAAGTATACAAACATAGCCAGGATTCAGCTGTAAGCATTTGCAACACTTACAACAATCAAGTAACATACATTCATATAAAATGTTACTTAGCCAGTCATGTAATGACAGGAATGAATAAATAGATAACTCCCTAATTTCCACGGTATTAGGGAGCTATCTACTAAAAGGCTGAAAGACCTAAATTGGTCTTTCAGTCAAATTTACTAATACTAAGTAAAAATTACTTAGTATTAGTAAATTATGCCCCTACTCGCTATACCCCGAGTAGGGGCATGTCTATTAAACAGTGAGCAGCCTGTGACCTATTGCCATTGTGTCATTTTACACAGCGTGGGTAAGTTCTTTGGAATTCTCCCACGCTGTGTAATTTGACTCATAACACTCTGATTGGTTACTTAATCCACCAATGACAGAGTGTTATGAGTGTTATGAGTCAAATTACACAGTGTGGGAAAATTCCAAAGAACTTTCCCACGCTGTGTAAAATAACACAGAGCACTCTGATTGGTGGATTTCAAACCAATCAATCAGAGTGCTGTGACAGGTAAATGTAGAGACTTACCTGTCAGTCTCTTCATTTATCTGTCAGAGCACTCTGATTGGATGGCTTAAACCCACCAATCAGAGTGCTCTGAGCCTAATTGCAGGGTGGGGGCCAGGGGGAAGGACAGTAGGTCCCCCCCCAATTTGTATTTAGGGCCCCCACCCGCCGCTCAGGGGTGGGGGCCAGGGGGGAGGACAATAGGTCCCCCCCTTATTCTTGTTTAGGGCCCCCACCCGCCGCTCAGGGGTGGGGGCCAGGGGGGAGGATTCTTGTTTAGGGCCCCCACCCACCGCTCAGGAGTGGGGGCCAGGGGGGAGGACATTAGGTCCCCCCCAATTTGTATTTAGGGCCCCCACCCACTGCTGTTTCTTTGCCTCAGCCTTCTGTGAGCGCAGTGCTGGGCTTGGATCGCCACGCTGCGACCGTTGAGTACACTTCCCCCCTCTTCTTTAGTGCTTCGCGTGCGTACATTGTACCTTTTTTTATTCAGTCTAGTCCTCTTAGCACACACAAAAAAAAAAGACAAAGAAAATTACAGAACAGAAATAAAATGTAAATTACCACATGGAATAAATAAAAAACAAAAAACAAAAAAAAAGTGAATACAATGTCAAGTACAAGGGGAAGAATAAACAAACAAAAAAAACTGAAATAGAATCCCCCCCAAAAATTGGGTACATAGACCCCGCTTCCCCCCCCTTCATTTTCAGTATGTATCATATGTTTAAGTACGCTTTCCTGCAGCATCCGGCGCAGCTGATAGCGCCGGCGATGCCTCCCATCTTTACGTGATTCTGGGTGTTGCTGAGCTAATTTGGCCTGCTAGCATCCTGCGCAGCTAATAGCGCTGGCGTTGGTGTTATGTTCCCTGGATTCCAGCATGAGGGCTCCGGTCGCAGAGGGAGTGCCATCCTGTCCCCCACGGTTTTTCATGCGGGCAATCTGTCAGGATAGGGGACACGGGTGCTCTCTTTTGGTCCATATGAGACTTCCATCAGGTGGTGCGGGAGCGACTTACAGAGAAAGCTTGATAAGTGTACCTCCCGACCAATTTTAGGGTGCCCCCGAAGTCTGCTCTGCGGGTCCCCCCTCTTGGGACATGGTGCCCATAGAGGGGCAGGGTTGATATCGCATGATTTCTTATTTACTCAGTTGTCTTTCCCTCCAAGGTGTTAGGTATGGGAGGGCAGGACACAACGGTCTGCGTGCAGTGGTGTATCCTGGTTTTGTGCTGCCCTAGGCAGGACAAAACTCAGGCGCCCCCTCCCCCCGCGCCACCCCCACTCAACCCTTCCTCCCGCCCCACCTTCTAAATACACACACACACAGTCAGACACAAACACACACACAGTCAGACACACACACACAGTCAGACACAAACACAAACACACACAATCAGACACAAACACACACACACACAGTCAGACACACACACACACACACACACACACAGTCAGACACGACACACACACACACAGACACAAACACACACACAGACACAAACACACACACACAGACACACACACTCCACAAACACACACACACACACACACACACACACAGTCAGACACACACACAGTCAGACACACACACACACAGTCAGACACACACACACACAGTCAGACACATACACAGACACAAACACAGTCAGACACAAACACACACACATACACAGTCAGACACACACTCACAAACACAGACACAAACACACACAGACACAAACACACACAGTCAGACACACACACACACACACACAGTCAGACACATACACAGACACAGACACACAGTCAGACACATACACACAGACACATACACAGATACACAGACACAAACACAGTCAGACAGACACAAACACACACACACACTCACAAACACAGTCAGACACACACACACATTAACTTTTTTTTTAAATTTAAATCCCCCCCAACCTCCTTACCTTTGGGAGTGCTGGGGGGGGGGGTCTCTCTCCCTGGTGGTCCAGTGGCTGCAGGTCAGGCGGGCGGCCGGCGAGGGAGCACTTCCCATGAGCTCTCTGCTCAGCTCCCTCGCGCGCCGGCTGCAGAGTGAGGCTGGGAGCCGGAATATGACGTCATCTTCCGGCTCCCAGCCTCACTCTGCGGCGCGCGAGGGAGCTGAGCAGAGAGCTCATAGGAAGAGCTCCCTCGCCGGCCGCCCTCCCGCTCGGGATGTCAGTTAGCCGCGAGGCTAACTAGGCATTTGCCCTGGGCATTTGGGGGGCGGCGTTTTTGCCGCCCCCTGAAAAATGCCGCCCAAGGCAAATGTCTTGTTTGCCTCGCGGCTAATACGCCCCTGTCTGCGTGGTTAGGGCTGCATGGCTCTGGGGCCTTGCTGACAAAGGCAGCAGTGGAATCTGCCTTCCGACTGCTGCTGATGCGCCCGGCAGGTTATTGTTTTCCAGGCCGTATTTCTGATGGTCGGTGTTATGTGGCTATGTGCCTCTGCGTGAGTGGCTCTTCGCACATCACGCTCTGATGCTGTGGTGTTTTTTTGGGGGTAGTGTTTCAGCGTTTCGGAGTTCTGTGGGTCGGGATACGTGTGGTAGTCTCCTGGATAGTGGGATCAAGTCCGGCCGGGGAACATCGGTTGCCCCAGACTGCGGTTTTGTACATCCAGTGGGAGGTATCGTGGTTTTGGGGGTGTTGGGGGTTTCAGCTGTGCTACCCGGGGCCTCTCCTGGGTAAGCTGGGCTTTGCCTGTCGGTGTTGCCCTTGGGGCTGTCTGGGGGTTTCCTTTTGGGCCTCCATTAACGGTGGCTTGTGCATTCAGGCCCCCTAAGTCCCTTCCACTGACTCCCACCAGTTGCCGCTGCAGCGGGTTTGTTTTTTTTCGGGTTGCATGATAGGCGTGGGGTACCCAGCTTGCGGACAGGTGGGTAGTTCTTCCATTGAGACAATCGTGAGGTGGTGCATGCTGTCTATATCATGTGACAGTGCCATTTACCCCGTGGGGTACTCTGGTCGTGGCGCCTAGCTCTGCGGTGTTTGAGTTTGGAAGTGTCTGGTCAGGCAGGGTTTCCCAGGGGTTCACAAGGTGCTCTATCTGGGTCACTGTGGGACGAACTTCGGGTGGGGGCTCCGCGAGGCCACGTTAAAAGGCAGTGGAGTCATAGTCGCTTGGTCTAGTGGCTGATGAAGCTGGTCCATGGGTCGCTCTCTGAGGCGGTGTGGGGCCCGCTACAGTAAAGTGTGAGCGATCGGGCCGGATGAGTGCATTTCCTTGGCGGCTTCCCGTTCATGTTACAGTCATCTGCAGGTGGGCAGGGGTTTTGGTGGATCGAGTAAGCGTCGGAATGGACTTCCTTCAGGCCTTTGCCGCTCGACGGCTGTTGTATTTGGGAAAGGTAAGTTGGTAGCGGTTGGCTGATTCATCAATGGAATCTGCTCCATTCTTGGACATTGCAGGGTTGACATAACCCAGCCACCTTTTCTGCTTTCTCTTGAGGTAGATGGAATGCACAGGGTGATGGTTAAGCTCCTAACAGGATGTACTAGGTTCCCAGGATAGTTGGATTTATACCGATCCAATTGGGGGGAGCTCCGGGTTCCGACATGTGTCCTGTTTATCCTTCGGTGAGGGTTCTTCCGCCCCTGGGTTATTCGGCCTCCTCACCCCTGGTTTGGTTCTCGAAGCCGGGTGTTCTCTCCTGCGTGCAAAAAAACAGAGCTGAATATACTATACAGAAATAGGGCGCCACTTATCACCAGATATACATACTGAATATAGTTACCCTCCAACGAGCAGATGAGGATATTCACATAAAAGATATAAAAAGAGAAAACATCATAGTGCAAACTTTTAATCCAAAATGGTAAAAAACATATAAATAAAAACACTCACAAACGGTGTGGCACAATTGATGAAATCAATATGTGCTAAAGTGCTGATGCCTATAATAGGCTAAATCTCCCGGTCTTAGCAGTCTGTGGGCGTCTGTGTAGAGGCTGTAGCAAAGACAGATGAAACAGTTCACCATCAGCTGATCCGATTCCCGGGTTTGCTCAACGCGTTTCGTCTGTTCTCAATCAGACTTCCTCAGGAGCGATCCATAATCTTCTCTAACCGGCATTTAAATATGCCGGGCGGCGTTCTTTCTGTGTAATTGCGCATGCGCGCTGGCGCCGGCGTGATGACATACCATTCGCCGGCGTCCGACGTGCATGTGCGCTCCACCGTGGAACGCATGCAAAAAACTTTATTAATCTAAGCAACACTAACAACACTGGGACTTGTCAAAAATGAAACCAGTGTGTTCCGATGCTATTATATGTTGAATGCATATATAAAGGAGATTCAAAAATAGCATATGATGTGAATGTATATAACTTAAATATAAAAATGAATATATACAGCAATGAATAAAACGAAAAAGAGAGATATATATATATATGTATATATGTGCTTATATGCATGTAGAAATAATATGTGAATCCAACATATTACATTAAATCAGAATAATTTCAATTCATATATATATAACAGTAATCATAATGATATATAGATATTTTAAACTAACATAGTTCAGGCAAGCCAGTATTTTAGACAGAGCATAATTTTAAACAGGACATAATTATGAACAGAGCCTAATTTTACAAGGGCATAATTCTAAAAATACATAATGATAAGGACATCATCATAAAATACCATAGTATTAAACAGTTTTAAAGTCGTTTTAAACTAATATGGCTCTCCAAAGCAACAAAATTCTGTTGAGAATATTAAAAATACTAAAAATTCAAATTAGAAATAACTCAATAGGGGACGAATATGCAATAAATAGAAAAAGAAAGGAATAAAAAAGAGAGGAAACAAGTTAATAATTCTCCAATCGATCATATAGTCAATATAAAATATAAAATATATATAATCAAATATAAACCAATGTGCCATTAAAATCAGAATAAATGTAAAAAACATGTCATCTTGGTGGAATTAGTCCATAAATACTAAAATATCCAAATCTGTATTAAGACCGTCTGGAACAGAAGTTTTTAATTTATAGATCCATTCTGTTTCTTTCATAGCCAGACGTTTTTCTATGTCTCCCCCTCTCCAATGGGGGCTGACCCGGTCAATACCGATACAGCAAAAATTTTCTATTTTAAAATCTTTACAGTTATTACAGTGTCTTGGTACACTATGTTTTATACTTTTTCTTCTAATTCCACCAAAATGTTCCAACAATCTTATGTGCAATGTTCTTATTGTGCGGCCTATATATTGTATGCCACATTTACACTGTAGCAAATAGATAACATGTTTACTTTGACAATTTATAAAATGTTTAATAATAAAAGACTCCCCTGTAATGGTGCTCTTAAAATCAAGTGTTTTATACGATTGGTATTTACAAGTGCTGCATCTGCCGCACTTATAAAATCCTTTTGGTTTTTCTCTCAAAAAATTGCTTTTAGAATTATCTAATTCACTATTGCTCTTAATCTCTGGTAGAACACTAGGAGCTAAAATAGATTTTAAATTCTCAGGTTTTTTATATATTATCCGAGGCTTTTTAGGTAAAACATTTTTTAAAAATTCATCTTGGTTTAAAATAGGCCAGTATTTCATGATTATTTTTTCAATTTGGTGTGCCTTGTTATTATATTTCGTTATGAAGGCTGTATTAAAATCTTTGTTTCCTTCTTTCTTCTTTTTTCCTTTTAAGAGATCCTTCCTATTATATTTTTCTACTTGTTTTTGTGATTCGTAAACCAAGTTTGTCGGATAATTCCTGTTTTTAAATTTCTTATTTAAGATCCCTACTTGATTTTCAAAGTCACCTTTTTCAGTACAATTCCTATATATTCTCATTTGTTGTCCTTTGGGTATATTTCTAAGCCAGTTTGGGTGATGGCAACTAGAAAACTCAATAAAACTGTTACCATCAGTGGGTTTAAAAAAAGCTTTACTTTGTACTCGTCCGTCCTTAATAAAAAAAGTTAAATCTAAAAAATTAATATTCAATGAGTTAATTTCTGCTGTAAAAACCAGATTATAAGAATTAGAATTAATATATTTTAAAAAATCTTCTAAAAGAGTTCTTGGTCCCTTCCATATAATAAGAACATCATCTATATAACGTCTCCATAGCACCAGGTTTGCGCCGAAGGGATTATTTTTCCAAATGTTCTTCATTTCCCAATTCGCAACAAAAATGTTTGCGTAACTCGGCGCAACCTGGTGCCCATGGCTGTACCACAAGTTTGGAGATAATATTTATCATTAAACCAAAAAAAGTTGTGATAGAGAATAAATTCAATGGCGTCCAATATAAAATCTGCTTGTAGATTGTTCATACTTTGATTTTCATAAAGAACTTCTTTTACTGCTTGTATACCTTTGGAATGATCAATAACCGTATACAAGGAGGCCACATCAACTGTTGCCCATAAAAAATCATTTTGCCAATCGAAATTCTCAAGTTCTGATATTATTTGTGCAGAGTCTTTAACATAAGACGGAGTTTTGGTAACAAACTGTTGCAGAAAAAAATCAACATATTGAGAAATATTACTGGTTAAAGATCCAATACCACTGATTATTGGCCTTCCCGGAGGATTTTCCAATCTCTTGTGAATCTTTGGCAGATAATAAAAAACTGCCATTCTTGGAGATTTTACAAAAAGGTAATCTAATTCATCTTTATTTATTACTTTATTATCGAAACCTTTATTTAATAATTCCAAAAACTGTTTTTTAAAATTTTTTCTATAGGATTTACATTTAAAATCCTATATGTAGTATTATCTCCCAGAATTCGCATAGATTCTTGCATATAATCTTCTCGATTTAATATAACTATGCCGCCCCCTTTATCGGCCTGTTTAATTACTAGATTGGGGTCATTTTTTAATTGTTTCAATGCCATTTTTTCTTTTTTAGAAAGATTTTCTTTCCCATCATTTCTCCTTAATTTTTCGAATTCTGATGAGATCATACTACTAAAAACTGGTATAAAATCTCCTTTTTCCCACGTGGGAAAAAATTTAGATCTATGTTTCAAATTTGTATGTGTTATTAGATTATCATCTTGATTAGATTCTATGTTTTTTCCTATATTAGTTATTCCCAAACTTCCCATATCACTACTTTTTTTCGAAGAAACGTTTTAAAGTCAACTTTCTTAAAAACTTCTGAGAATCTATAAATAATTCAAATGAATTGGGACCTCTTTGTGGGGCAAATTTTAACCCTTTATTTAATAATCTCAACTGTTCTTTACTTAAAATTTGACTGGAAAGATTAAAAATGCCCTCATCGCCTGTGTCTTTATTTAATCTGATATTTCGTCCTCCTCTAATTCCTCTATTCCTCCTATTGCTCCCAAAAGCTTTCTTTTCTTTGTGGGGGTATGGGTGTTCTGAAGGGGAGCAAAACGATTCTTGTGAGACCATACATTTTCTTTTTCTTTCCACATTGTCTGGCCTTTGTCCCGTATACCTTTCCCTAAAAAATCTCTCTTTTGGGTAGGGCTAGTTCTAAAATTTCGCCTTGAATCATATTTTTCAGTATATGTCGAATATTCTTTTCGTCTGACACTCGTTTCATCCCTTTTCTGTTCTCTTTTCTGTTCTTTGGGGATGAACCTTATATTATCATATTTATTAATTTCATTTCTCTCTCCTTTCTTGTTATTAAAAAATGGTTTTCTCTCTGTATGAAATTTATTAAACTTATAGGTCTTATTTTTCCAATTTCTTTGTTTACCATTTTTATAATCATCTTTATCTCTATTTAGTTTGCCTTCTTTTGTAATTACAATTTTCTCTTCTAATTTCTAGATTTTTTCATTAAGTTGTATAGTATTTTCTTTAATTTGTTCCTCATTATATTCTACATTAATTTCAGTTTCAATCTGTTTTAACTCATTTTCTACTTGACTCATTGCTTCTTGACTCAATCCTCTTGGTATAATCCCAAATTGGATATAATATCTACAACAGTATATCCAATTTGGGATTATACCAAGAGGATTAAGGTTAGAAAAGCAACCCGCTTTTGGTAAAGAAAATGAGAATTTCATGTCAGAATGGAATAAAACTCTTGATAAATGCTCCTTGCAATTAATGGAAATTTTGGTTAAATACCAACAAGAAGCAATGAGTCAAGTAGAAAATGAGTTAAAACAGATTGAAACTGAAATTAATGTAGAATATAATGAGGAACAAATTAAAGAAAATACTATACAACTTAATGAAAAAATCGAGAAATTAGAAGAGAAAATTATAATTACAAAAGAAGGCAAACTAAATAGAGATAAAGATGATTATAAAAATGGTAAACAAAGAAATTGGAAAAATAAGACCTATAAGTTTAATAAATTTCATACAGAGAGAAAACCATTTTTTAATAACAAGAAAGGAGAGAGAAATGAAATTAATAAATATGATAATATAAGGTTCATCCCCAAAGAACAGAAAAGAGAACAGAAAAGGGATGAAACGAGTGTCAGACGAAAAGAATATTCGACATATACTGAAAAATATGATTCAAGGCGAAATTTTAGAAATAGCCCTACCCAAAAGAGAGATTTTTTAGGGAAAGGTATACGGGACAAAGGCCAGACAATGTGGAAAGAAAAAGAAAATGTATGGTCTCACAAGAATCGTTTTGCTCCCCTTCAGAACACCCATACCCCCACAAAGAAAAGAAAGCTTTTGGGAGCAATAGGAGGAATAGAGGAATTAGAGGAGGACGAAATATCAGATTAAATAAAGACACAGGCGATTAGGGCATTTTTAATCTTTCCAGTCAAATTTTAAGTAAAGAACAGTTGAGATTATTAAATAAAGGGTTAAAATTTGCCCCACAAAGAGGTCCCAATTCATTTGAATTATTTATAGATTCTCAGAAGTTTTTAAGAAAGTTGACTTTAAAACGTTTCTTCGAAAAAAAGTAGTGATATGGGAAGTTTGGGAATAACTAATATAGGAAAAAACATAGAATCTAATCAAGATGATAATCTAATAACACATACAAATTTGAAACATAGATCTAAATTTTTTCCCACGTGGGAAAAAGGAGATTTTATACCAGTTTTTAGTAGTATGATCTCATCAGAATTCGAAAAATTAAGGAGAAATGATGGGAAAGAAAATCTTTCTAAAAAAGAAAAAATGGCATTGAAACAATTAAAAAATGACCCCAATCTAGTAATTAAACAGGCCGATAAAGGGGGCGGCATAGTTATATTAAATCGAGAAGATTATATGCAAGAATCTATGCGAATTCTGGGAGATAATACTACATATAGGATTTTAAATGTAAATCCTATAGAAAAAATTTTAAAAAACAGTTTTTGGAATTATTAAATAAAGGTTTCGATAATAAAGTAATAAATAAAGATGAATTAGATTACCTTTTTGTAAAATCTCCAAGAATGGCAGTTTTTTATTATCTGCCAAAGATTCACAAGAGATTGGAAAATCCTCCGGGAAGGCCAATAATCAGTGGTATTGGATCTTTAACCAGTAATATTTCTCAATATGTTGATTTTTTTCTGCAACAGTTTGTTACCAAAACTCCGTCTTATGTTAAAGACTCTGCACAAATAATATCAGAACTTGAGAATTTCGATTGGCAAAATGATTTTTTATGGGCAACAGTTGATGTGGCCTCCTTGTATACGGTTATTGATCATTCCAAAGGTATACAAGCAGTAAAAGAAGTTCTTTATGAAAATCAAAGTATGAACAATCTACAAGCAGATTTTATATTGGACGCCATTGAATTTATTCTCTATCACAACTTTTTTTGGTTTAATGATAAATATTATCTCCAAACTTGTGGTACAGCCATGGGCACCAGGTTTGCGCCGAGTTACGCAAACATTTTTGTTGCGAATTGGGAAATGAAGAACATTTGGAAAAATAATCCCTTCGGCGCAAACCTGGTGCTATGGAGACGTTATATAGATGATGTTCTTATTATATGGAAGGGACCAAGAACTCTTTTAGAAGATTTTTTAAAATATATTAATTCTAACTCTTATAATCTGGTTTTTACAGCAGAAATTAACTCATTGAATATTAATTTTTTAGATTTAACTTTTTTTATTAAGGACGGACGAGTACAAAGTAAAGCTTTTTTTAAACCCACTGATGGTAACAGTTTTATTGAGTTTTCTAGTTGCCATCACCCAAACTGGCTTAGAAATATACCCAAAGGACAACAAATGAGAATATATAGGAATTGTACTGAAAAAGGTGACTTTGAAAATCAAGTAGGGATTTTAAATAAGAAATTTAAAAACAGGAATTATCCGACAAACTTGGTTTACGAATCACAAAAACAAGTAGAAAAATATAATAGGAAGGATCTCTTAAAAGGAAAAAAGAAGAAAGAAGGAAACAAAGATTTTAATACAGCCTTCATAACGAAATATAATAACAAGGCACACCAAATTGAAAAAATAATCATGAAATACTGGCCTATTTTAAACCAAGATGAATTTTTAAAAAATGTTTTACCTAAAAAGCCTCGGATAATATATAAAAAACCTGAGAATTTAAAATCTATTTTAGCTCCTAGTGTTCTACCAGGGATTAAGAGCAATAGTGAATTAGATAATTCTAAAAGCAATTTTTTGAGAGAAAAACCAAAAGGATTTTATAAGTGCGGCAGATGCAGCACTTGTAAATACCAATCGTATAAAACACTTGATTTTAAGAGCACCATTACAGGGGAGTCTTTTATTATTAAACATTTTATAAATTGTCAAAGTAAACATGTTATCTATTTGCTACAGTGTAAATGTGGCATACAATATATAGGCCGCACAATAAGAACATTGCACATAAGATTGTTGGAACATTTTGGTGGAATTAGAAGAAAAAGTATAAAACATAGTGTACCAAGACACTGTAATAACTGTAAAGATTTTAAAATAGAAAATTTTTGCTGTATCGGTATTGACCGGGTCAGCCCCCATTGGAGAGGGGGAGACATAGAAAAACGTCTGGCTATGAAAGAAACAGAATGGATCTATAAATTAAAAACTTCTGTTCCAGACGGTCTTAATACAGATTTGGATATTTTAGTATTTATGGACTAATTCCACCAAGATGACATGTTTTTTACATTTATTCTGATTTTAATGGCACATTGGTTTATATTTGATTATATATATTTTATATTTTTTTTTTTTTTTTTTTTTAAATTTTTATTGTTTTCTCTCTTTGCAAACTGAATGTATATATTGTACAACGAAATTAGATGTCATCTTTACACATCATTAGTATAATTCAAAGTGTTTTCAGATAATAGTAACATACAGCATTTGAAAGTACATCAAGTTGCATAGGTGATACACAGTTATCATGGGTGAGGAGATATTAATCACTTGTTACACTAGGCAGTTGGAAGTATTTGTTGACTCTTTATCGTGTACATTGAATCCGCCATATGTCTCAACTGTACTTCTATGTCATGCAGGATTTACAAAGTGACCGTGCTGTCGAATAAAGTGTATGCAAAATGTGGTACAATAACCAATATAAAAGCAACCGTAGGAGTTAATTTTTGTAATTGATACTATTATACGATACAAAATAGTCACATAGTGAGTCGCAGGACTTTGGGTCATGGAGGTCTGAGCGTCCGGGAGTTAGGTTGGATAGGCCGACCCCAGTAAGGGTGTGGATGTCGGGACATCGTGATCCTCAGTATGGGCCCTGGTAAGAGCCGTTGAGTGTTTCTTGATTCTGTAGGGCGTTTAGGTTCGTTAGTGCATACCTACTTAGTCACCTTGATTCGTCCAGGTCAGTTCCCGGTTCCCCCCGCGCACCCGGGCGCCCATGGTCCCCCCGGTGTCCCCCTCCCTCCACCTCCCATCCTCTGTCTCGGGAAGAGTTATGTGTATTGGCTATCGTGACTCTAGTGTCATGAATGCATTCCACGGAACCCAGGTTTTGGTGAATTTTGCGTAATTCCCTATTTTAACTTGCACTGTTCCTTCTAATTGTTTCGTGTCCTCCACCCTTTGGATCCATTCCCTAAGGGAGGGAATGGTAGGCTGCTTCCAATATTTAGGAACCAGTTGCGCCGCAGCCATGGCCAGATGAAAGAAGAGTGCTGTATGTGGTTTTGATAGACCTTGAGGGGGTAATAGAAAAATGTATTGATCTGGCGCTAAAGGAAAGTTGGCCTGAAGTATGCTGAGAATGACCGTGTGAATTCTGTCCCAGAATTTCGCTATTTGCGGGCATTGCCACCATATGTGGGCATGGTGTGCTCCTGATTGCTCGCATCTCCAACATTTGTCTGTGGACGTGTTATGGATTGTGTGGATTTTCGCCGGAGTATAATGCCAGCGTGTTATGCGTTTAAAATTACTCTCTTGTGCTGTCAGCGATATAGTGGTCTTATGTGTTGCTTTAAGGATGGATTGCCACTGTGGTTGTGTAAACTCTCTTTTAAGTTCCTCTGACCATTTAGCTGTAAAGCTTGGTAGGTTAGGTGCTTGTGAATCCCTGATTAGTGTGTACATGGCAGATAAAACTTTCTTGGAGACCGGGTGAGTGGAACACAACTGTTCGAACTTTGTCAGGGGCCTGTCTCCTCCGGGTAGTAGGTTGTGCGTCCTGACAAAGTGTGTCAGTTGGTGGTAATGTAGTCGTTGTAATATTGTCGGGGCGTCAGTCTGTAAGATGTGATTCAGAGTTTTAACCCTACCATCTTGGACCACGTCACTCAGTTTTAGTGTCGGGCTTGTGTGATATAGCTCGAAGGATGTGCCTGAGTTCCCTTGTTGGAAGTGAGGATTATGCGTGATTGGATATTGTGGGGATGGGGTTGGAGAAAGGGCTAGAGTTTGTCTAATCCTATGCCAAATTTTGAGAGTCGTACCAATTGTTGGGTGTCCCTGGTAAAGTTCCTTTCTGGGGGGGGGCGACTCGGGGTTCATCCAGACTCGGCTAGTTAATGGAATCCTAGAGAAGGCGGTCTCTAGCATCGCCCATTGATGGGTGTGTTCGTGTCTTGTCCATTCATAAACCCTCTGTAGGTGTATTGCCTGATGGTATATTTCAATATCGGGGAGATTTACCCCTCCTCTTTCCTTAGTCCTAGTCAGGGTATTGTAGGCTAAACGTGGTGATGAGTGTGCCCAGATATATTTCGTGAACATGGACCTAATCGTGTTAAAGAAAGCGCGAGGGATTGCGACCGGGAGAGTCTGTAGGAGATATGTAATACGAGGTAGAATGTTCATTTTAAGTATATTGTTCCTGCATAGCCAGCCGAAGCAGGGCCTGTGCCATGTTTGGAGATCTTTGGCAATATCTGCCACTAGTGGAGGGAAGTTTAGTGTATAAATCGTCCCTAGTCTATTTGGGATGTGGACCCCTAAGTATTTAATTGATCGTGGTGCCCAATTGAATTTGAATTTTGACTGTAGTATTGAGTCTGTGGGTTTTGCGGTGTGTATTGGTAAAAGATCACATTTGGTTAGATTTGCCTGGAAATTGGAGACTTTCCCGTATGCTTCCATTTCTGCTATTACCTGGGGCAGTGTCGAGAGCGGGTTCGCAATTGTGAACAACAGGTCATCGGCAAACGCCGAGACTTTGTACTCATGCTTGTCTACTACATAGCCTCGTATGTTGTTGTTGTCTCTAATGCCCTGGAGGAACGGTTCTAGGATTAGTATGAAAAGAATGGGGGAGAGAGGGCAGCCCTGTCTCGTCCCATTGGTGATGGTTACTGGATGTGAAAGCTGACCATTGACCCTAAGTCTGGCAGTCGGTGAGGAGTAAATTGCATCCAACCATTCTTGCCAGCGGGGGCCAAAGCCTAATTGCCTCATTGTTTGTTTTAAGAGTGCCCAGCTAACTCTATCGAATGCTTTCTCTGCGTCGATAGCTAATAGAATGCTTTCAATTTTGTGTGTTTGTGCCCAATGCACCAGGTTAATTATTTTAGTTGTGTTATGTTTTGCTTCCCTACACGGGACAAACCCTGCCTGATCTTGGCAAATTAGGCCCGGCAGATAAGGCTTCAGCCTGGTGGCCATGATTTTGGTGAGAATTTTTAAATCTGCATTTATCAACGAGATGGGTCTGTAATTGCCACAGGACGAGGGGTCTTTCCCCGGTTTGGGTATTAGAGTAATGGTTGCTTCTAGGGCTGACTTAGGTATTTTCGTCGATAGCTTGTGGTCATTAAATGCATTCACAAAGGGCTGCGCTAGTGTTTGGGCTAATAATTTGTAGTATTTCCCAGTGAATCCGTCTGGGCCTGGGCTTTTACCTATGGGGATGGTCTTAACCACCTGTTGAAATTCTTCAACCGTTATGGGTTCATCAAGGAAAGCCCTGTCTATAGATGGCAGTGTGTGTTTTATTCTGGGTGCTAAGAAGTCTATTATGTCTTGTGTGGTTGGTTGTGTGGATTTCAGGTTATATAGGTGAGTGTAAAATTTATGGAATGCTTTCAGTATGTCTGGCATGTGGCATGTGGTAGTACCGTCCTCCGTTTTGATTTCGGAGATGAAGCTGGATTGTCTGTCTGCCTGTAGTGTTTGCGCGAGCAGCTTCCCCGCTTTACCTCCCTGTGCGTAGTATGAGCTTTTTGTGAGCAAGAGTTTCCGTTTAGCATGTAATGTCAGGAGTGTCGTGAGTTCCGACCTTTTATTTAGTAGGAGATTATAGTTTTCAAGAGAGGAGGTACCCTGATGGGAAGTTTCCATAGCTTTTATGTCTTTAGTTAGTTGGATGATCGTTTGTTCCCTCTTACGTTTGAGTGTCGATGCTAATCGAATCAGTTCACCCCTAAGGACTGCCTTATGAGCCTCCCATGTCATAATCGGGGTCGTGTCTTGAGTGGAGTTTTCTTTAAAGTAGTTTGTGGCGGCTACTTTTATTTGGTTGATGGCCTCCTTATTATTCAATATTAGGTCATTGAGTTTCCATTGGGCTGTGGGGTTAGGCATGGAGGGTATGGACAGCCTAAGTGTGAGTGGCGCGTGGTCCGACCACGTGATTGGTCCATATGAGGCCGTGTTGATCAAGGGTAAATGTCTGTGGTGGAGGAAGATTGTGTCGATACGTGAGTAGGTACCCGTGGGTGCGGAGTAGAACGAATAGTCTTTTTTCGTGGGGTTAACTGCTCTCCAGCTATCATATAGTTGGGCATTGTGCAGTGTGTTTTTCATTTGTAATCTTGACTGTGTTAGGTAACTCTGGGAGACAGAGGTAGTATCTAGGTCTACATCTAATGAGATGTTGATGTCTCCCCCTATTATAAGAATCCCCTCATATAAGTTATTTAATTTGCGCAGTATCTTGTTGAGGGCGTGAGATTGTTTCTTGTTGGGCAAATAGATGTTTGCTAGAGTGATTTGGGCGTTCCCTATTTTCCCTTTCACGAAAATGTACCTGCCTGCATCATCTACCTGTTGGTCCTGGTGTGTGAATTGCGTCTGTCGGCTCACTAATATAGCCACCCCCCGTGCCTTAGCTTCTGTGTAGTGGCTGAAGTATCCTCTCGGATAGTCCCTGTTTTGGAGCCTAGGGGGGCGTCCTTACGGAAGTGTGTTTCCTGCACGAAAACAAAGTTTGCCTTATGTCGTTGGAAGTCAGTTAGTGCTATTGTCCTTTTTTCTGGGATATTTAGTCCTTTAGCATTTTGGGAGACGACTATTATGGTGGACATCTCTGCCGTGTGTTTGACTCGTTTGGGGCGAAATTAGGCGAAGCAGTGTGTTGCTTATGTTCAATGAGTTGTGTTGTATGGGTGAGTTGGAGCCTCTGTCAGACTTACCCCGTGAGAGTTTCAGGGAGTGTGTGGGGCAATGGGTGGTGCCTGTTACCTCGTTCCAGGACGTGTCAGCAGAGAGAGTGGGGTTCCTCCCAGGCCCACCCTGGGCGCCCGGTTGCGCAACCAACCCAGTCCTCCCAGTTGTGATCCGGTCTTAGTCTTAGAGGAGTCTGTGCTTGGTTTAATCGTTCGTTTTGGGTCCTTCGTCTGGTACCACTTAGTCCTTAATGCATATACAATACAAGATATAAGTTACATTAAAAGTAAACAACAATGTCAATAACAAGATAATTGAAACAAAGCAACTAGGGTGTTCCCTGTATTTGCTATATCATTAGTGCTGTATTATCCCTATACATCCACTCGAGATGGTTATATTATTACAAGATATGTGTCTGCGTGAATTGTGTGATGTCTATCTAGGGGAGTATACTCCTTATTGATCAGTGCTACTAGGGGTGGCGTATAGACGTTCTCCTCCAGGGGAGGGTGTGCTAATGTTTCCCTTAAGGGGAATTTAGTCCTGTCTCGTCTCTGGAGACAGTACCGTGTGAAAAATGGGGTTGTGTGCGTCGGGTATATACCTAGGACCCGGGACTTATTGATCCTATCCACTTAGTATACCTTTAGGAGAAGAGGTACAGGGAAGTCTATCTAGGGGTGTCAGTCCCCAAGCCGATTCCGGCCTGAGGAGGACGTACCAGCTACCCAGGAGCCCCTCCCTCAAGTTTGTCTTATATCTCGACCTTATTGTTACGTAGTGGTCACTTAGTTAACTATGTACATGGTTTACCCCTTTTTTTTTTTTTTTTTTAAATTAGTGTAGAGTTCCCTTCTGGTTGCTATCATCTCTGCACTTTAATACCCGGGGCCGACTCTTGTATCTAGATATGCCTATGGTTTGATCTCATCCATCTTTAGCGGCTAGCCCTGGCTTCAAATGGCTCCCCTATGGTGAAGTCTCGGTGTTGCTTCTGATATCTTAATATGCAGTGATCGCTTTTAGGATCTCTGAACAGGGGGTATAACGGAGTCATCGCTTAGGTACTAAGCTCGACCTAACAACTCTCAGTGTAGAAAATAGGCAATTATTTGAGACATATGTAAAACCATGCTATGTGTGTCGTTGGGCTTGAGAGGCTCAGTTCATTATCTACATTGTCTTTGCGTATACGACCTGCGGAAGAGATATCAGTCTCTTTTCCGAGTTGGAATGTCAAACATCGAGTCTCCCCAAACATCTCTTAACTTGCTGTGGTGGAGGCTGCCAGGGACCTGACACGTATGCAGGTTAAGGGGTCCCTTATGTTGGTTGATTAGGTGTAGGGAAGAGATTGAAGTTGCAGTGTCTCGTGAATGTGGACAAAACTCCTGGAGAAGCTGGTATCTCCCTCTGTCACTTCAGGTGTCGGGATACATGTGGGTGGTCAACTTGTGTAGTCGCTTTAGTCGGTTGGATTTGTTCTTTATTGGTTTTGGGCGACGTGACGTCTTTCCCGGCGGTGATGAGGTGAGAGGAGTCTGTTCTCCGCCCTCCTTGTCTTCGCAGGGGTGGTCCATTTCTGCCTTTGGGAAAGTTGAGTGGTTTCATTGTTCGGTATGGGGTAGTTCCAGTCCAATATCGCTGTGTCTGGCAAGTCCAGTGCCCTGAGGAAGGGGGGGACATCCAAGATTGAGGCAATTTGATGGATGTTGCCCTTGTTATTCACTATTAGGGCGAATGGAAAGCCCCATCTGTATCTGATATTTCTGTTTCGTAGGATCTCAGTGATTGGCTTCAGTGCCCTTCTCGCCTGTAATGTGTACCAGGAGAGGTCTGGGTAGATCTGAATTGGGTTCTCGTGAAAGAGGAGCGGTTGTGAGGTGTCTCTCAGTGCTCGCAACACCTGGTCTTTGGTTGTATAGTAGTGTAGCCTGCAAATGACATCTCTGGGGGAATCTTGCGGTAGCCCCTTAGGTCGGAGTGAGCGATGAGCTCTGTCTATGAGCATTTGGCTGGTACCAGAGTCTCCTAATACAAGAGTAAAGAGCTCTGTCAAAATGGCTGTTAAATCCTCATTTTGGGCCTCTGGGATCCCCCTTATGCGTAGATTGTTTCTTCTCCCGCGGTTATCTAGATCATCTATATGTCTTTGGGTGGCAGACATAAAGTGGATGTGTGATTCTAAGGTAGATGATATATTTAATATCTGTGCTTGCATTGCATCCTTTTCCTCTTCTAGGTCTGTGACCTTTAAATTCATTTGTTGAATTTCTGTGCTCATTTCTGTTAATTTTGTGTGGAGAGTTGCCTCCAATTTCCCCATCATATTCTGGAGGTCATCTCTAGATGGAAGATTCCTCAGCATCTCTTTTATTTCTAAATCCCCACTGTTTTCTATTGATTTTAGCGAGTACTCTGACATGTGGGGGCTTTGTGGCTGCATTTCCTCTGTGGGATCGGCATCCGCCATTTTGGAGGTCGCGGCCGCGGCCTCCAAATCCCGCTCGATATTATCCTTAAAATATCGGGTGAGGGAGCCCGATTTGGGTATGGGGGTTCTCCCCTGTTGCCCCTGTACCTGTGTGTGCCGTTTGGGATTGCCCATCGCGCTGTATTTTCTCCGATGGCGGCGGATCGTGCCCGGGTCTGGAGGAGCTGATTCAGCAGACGTCCATCAGGCTTCCCGGCTAGCCACGCCCTATATTTTATATTTTATATTGACTATATGATCGATTGGAGAATTATTAACTTGTTTCCTCTCTTTTTTATTCCTTTCTTTTTCTATTTATTGCATATTCGTCCCCTATTGAGTTATTTCTAATTTGAATTTTTAGTATTTTTAATATTCTCAACAGAATTTTGTTGCTTTGGAGAGCCATATTAGTTTAAAACGACTTTAAAACTGTTTAATACTATGGTATTTTATGATGATGTCCTTATCATTATGTATTTTTAGAATTATGCCCTTGTAAAATTAGGCTCTGTTCATAATTATGTCCTGTTTAAAATTATGCTCTGTCTAAAATACTGGCTTGCCTGAACTATGTTAGTTTAAAATATCTATATATCATTATGATTACTGTTATATATATATGAATTGAAATTATTCTGATTTAATGTAATATGTTGGATTCACATATTATTTCTACATGCATATAAGCACATATATACATATATATATATATCTCTCTTTTTCGTTTTATTCATTGCTGTATATATTCATTTTTATATTTAAGTTATATACATTCACATCATATGCTATTTTTGAATCTCCTTTATATATGCATTCAACATATAATAGCATCGGAACACACTGGTTTCATTTTTGACAAGTCCCAGTGTTGTTAGTGTTGCTTAGATTAATAAAGTTTTTTGCATGCGTTCCACGGTGGAGCGCACATGCACGTCGGACGCCGGCGAATGGTATGTCATCACGCCGGCGCCAGCGCGCATGCGCAATTACACAGAAAGAACGGCGCCCGGCATATTTAAATGCCGGTTAGAGAAGATTATGGATCGCTCCTGAGGAAGTCTGATTGAGAACAGACGAAACGCGTTGAGCAAACCTGGGAATCGGATCAGCTGATGGTGAACTGTTTCATCTGTCTTTGCTACAGCCTCTACACAGACGCCCACAGACTGCTAAGACCGGGAGATTTAGCCTATTATAGGCATCAGCACTTTAGCACATATTGATTTCATCAATTGTGCCACACCGCTTGTGAGTGTTTTTATTTATATGTTTTTTACCATTTTGGATTAAAAGTTTGCACTATGATGTTTTCTCTTTTTATATCTTTTATGTGAATATCCTCATCTGCTCGTTGGAGGGTAACTATATTCAGTATGTATATCTGGTGATAAGTGGCGCCCTATTTCTGTATAGTATATACAGCTCTGTTTTTTTGCACATTTGGTTAAGGGATACAGGGAGTGCATCCCCATATATAGTGGCTTGCCTGCACTTCCTAAACGGTCAGTTCTTTTCACCATCCACTCTCTATTTTAAGCATATTAGTTAGACTGTTAATAGCTTTCCCCCAATGCACTCTGATTCCTCTCATGCAACTGTCAAAAAACAAAAACAAAAAAACCCACTAAGTCTTCAGTGAATAATATCCTAGCAATCTATTTTATACCCTACCCTTTGGTGTCACTATACCCCAATCCCTCTAGCATGTAACCTCATTGAGCAGGGCCTTCAACCTTTTTGTTCCTGTGCGTCCAACTAGTCAGTTACAATTATGTTTCTGTTAATCCACCCGTTGTAAAGCGCTGCAGAATTCGTTGGCACTTTATAAATAATAATAATAATGTATAAACAGAAACATTGATTCTAGGGATGAAAATATAATGTCTCTTTATAAAGACTTCACCATGAATATGTTGTGCATTTTTGGGCACCTGTTCTAAAGAAGGATATTTTAAGAAAAAAGTTACCTGCGCTCTTCCCAAATCCCTGTGCATATTTAAACAAATGGAGGTTATTTAGTTTCTCCAATGGCCATGAGAGAGTTTAGCCCACCTGCCACATCAAGACAAACCTCTCAGGTGGGTCCTACACTAACCTTTAACCTTGCTTCCCTGAGCTTCTGGCAAAGATAACTCTAATGAG
>OW240916.1:76401489-76421189 GCA_933207985.1 Pelobates cultripes | reverse complement strand
CTCAAAAAACTGCTTTAGATAAAGTTTATTACTTCATTTAATAATTCATAATAATATTGTATAGACATAATTCATTGGTTGCCAAAAATGTACTCAAAATAAATGAATTGATAATATATATACACACTGAAATCAAACAATATATCCTAATGGAAACAATACATTGCAAACCTATAAATATAACTCCATGTTACTAAAGATCCCTGACCACGGATTTATGAATCATCCAAATAATGCTGTATAACTGTATCTTGGAGTCCAAAGGTCCCATCTACAAAGAGGGGTAATAAAGAAAAAAGGAAAAAAAGAAAAAGGAAAAAAAGAAAAAATGAAAAAATATGAAAAAAGTGAAAAAAAGGAAAAAATACAAAATGAGAAAAAAATATAAGCAAAAAAGGTATATACAGTCCCAGTGTGTACACACTATAATATTTGGGTGGATCTCACCACATCTCCAGGGCTGTAAGTCCTATTTTGTAGCTTGTATGTATTTCTTCATATATACGTCGTGGTGCTATAGTCAGGGCCTTCTTTAAGGAGGGGCAAAAGGGGCAGCTGCCACGGGCCCAGTTACTCCTGGGGGCACTAAGGCAGCTGCCCCATGGGCCCCCTGCAGCACCTGAGGTAATCAGGGGCCACAGCCCTTTAATACTGCTCTGGACCGGGCCGTTGATATGGGGTTGGCTGAATACAAACACACAGCTAGCCCCTCACACACTGCCCTGTGATCCCTTTTCTTCTCCGTGGCATGCTGGGAGGAAGTGAGGTCAGATCACTTCCTCCTCAGTGCCGCTGGGGAGGAGGCACACACCACACGGAGGAGGATGCAAGCATTGTTGGGGAGAGGGACTGAGAAAGCTGATGGCAGACTCCCATCAGCCTGGGCCAACAAGCTCCCACTGGACCCCAGGGAAGCCACCTTTCTGTACCCAAAAGATAAGGAGACAGGAGGGTGGCTAAATATGTTTTGTTTTTTTGTTTTGCTTATTTCTGATATCACTTTTATTCAAGTGTTGGTGTTTGTAATGTAACACACAGGGAATAAGTACATGTTAAAAATCCTAGAAGAACCTGACAGTTCCCTATTAAATATAAATTTTAAAAGTATTTATTTTAACATATTATTGCATCAAGTGTTATCAAAGGCTGTATACCATTTCCAAATGTCACTTTTGCCAAATTCTGGACCAGGGTATGTAAGAACAGAGTTGAGACATTATTATGGCCAAGGTTGCTGGGAGTTGCTGTCCAAGAGCTGCTAGAAGGCAGAGATTAAAATATGTAAATGTACACATATATGTGTGTGTGTATCTGGCTGTGTTTATGTCCTTGTGTGTATCTGGCTGTGTTTGTGTCAGTGTGTGTATCTGGCTGTGTTTGTGTCAGTGTGTGTATCTGGCTGTGTTTGTGTCAGTGTTTGTATCTGGCTGTGTTTGTCTGTGTGTCAGTGTTTCTGTGTGTATGTATACCTGTGTATGTGTACTTGTGTGTCAGTGTGTATGTGTACCTGTGTGTGTGTTTGTGTGTGTGTGTGTGTATGTGTATGTATGTGTGTCAGTGTGTGTAAGTGTGCATCTGAGTGTGTGGTAATGCATACATCCCAGCATTTTAATGCCAACACAAATACACTCCATCTCTAGCACTGTACACATATACACCCCTGCATTTATACCTTTATGTATGTATGTATCTGAGTGAGTGTGTGTGTACATACCTGTGTCAGTGTGTGTGTGTACCTCTGTGTGTGGATGTGCCAGTGTGTGTGTATCAAAGTGCTTGTATCTGTGTGTCAAAGGGTGTGTATCTGAGTGTGTGTGTGTATGTGCCAGTATGTGTCAAGGTGTGAGCATGTGTCAGTGTGCCTATGTGTGTATCTGCGTGTTAATGTGTATGTGTATATGTGTTATAGAAATCACACAACATGCAAACAGAGCCCTGCAAACACAAACATTACATACAAACACACCAGTTTGCTGAAACACCAATACTACACACAAATGTACACAACACTACATCCAAACAACCCCCTGCATGCAAATACAAACATTACATACAAACACATTCCTGTATTAAAACACTAAAATTATATACAAACACCAACTCCACACAAAAGTACACCTGCATTTAAAAGCCAACACTACAGACAATTACACATTACTGCATTCAAACGCAAACACTACACACAAGTACACCACTGCATTCCAATGGTAACAGTACATACAAATACACCCCTACATGCACACATAGACTCTATACAATAACATGCTGACATTCAATTGCACAAACACTGCTCAAAAATGCAACCCTGCAAGGATGGTAGATCCCCACCTGGCATAGCATCGCAGGAGTTGTATGACAGATGGGGATCTATCTTTTCTTTACTCTTGTGCTACAGGGCAGGCCTGAATTATTTATTTTTTTGCACCAAGGCACTCTCTACATTAGTTTCGCCTCTAGGTTGGGGTGGAGGGAGTAATTGCATGCCCAGGGGGCCCAAGCAGATGCTTGCCCAGGGTCCAATCAATATTAAAGATGGCCCTGGCTATAGCGGATCCCTGTATATCAATCTGTAGTTTCTCCCAAATTGTATGTGCAAAGAATCCTTCAATCTTCCTGGCGGTACCGGACTCCTATCTCCAATCTGCTGGTACCGGGTCTTTTGATGTGCTGCGCGCTCGGGACCTCGAACATCCCTTCAATGGCCCTATCAAAGATAAAAAAAATATTGAGAGATCCCACACATATATTTCTTTGGCGCGCCCACCTGAGCATGTGGGTCACGCCTATGCTCATGTCTGTCTACCCGCTTGTCTGTGTGGGTCGCGTCTCTATGACGTCACGGCGCATTCCTCGAATTACTGCGCTGGACGAATATGTAGTCCCACTGACATTATTTATGTCTTCCTGCGCCAGTACATATATTTCCATGCGTAGGAATAAATACATTTTAGTGTATGGGAAGAAAAAGTCCCTTATGTCCATAAGGTGTGGGGGAACAAATGTCTATGTACAAATGTACAAAAACTATACATATTTACAATACAAAAGCATGGAGAATTAAAATGAGATAATTGCTACATTGGAGTATTAACCAATAAAATTCTTTATGCATTGAGGGGTTGAACATTTTTATGAAACTCTGGCTGAATTCTAAATATGACAAATTTAAGAGAGTCCATCCAGGGTCTAAATATTAGAGATAATGAAAAAAGATTTTTTTTAAAGAATTTTTTGAAAATGTTTTTTTCTTCTACTGAAAAAAAATCTTTACTGAAAGGAATGTCTCTTCAAATAAAGTGACCCTAGGATAAAATAGATCCTCTCTGGTGTTATCTTCTATTTCTTACCACCTGGTGGAAATGATTATATATGTAATCACCACCACCAAGTAGCTGCTGAGGTAGCAAAAGATTATGCGAGACCAAAATATAGTTGCAACAGGCAATCAGAGGTGACCGTTCGCCCCTTCAAATATCTTATTTTCGCCAAACAAGCATACTCACCAGCAGTGTAATGTATGAAAAATGCCTGTGGTTTCCCACATGTTGGACCCCGTTATTTCTCGGGTAACGGACCAAAAATTGTCAATTTCTGTAATGGCTTTAGAAGGGTAAAGGAGGCAGACGTGCCATATAGGATCCCAATGACTTGCTGTAAAAATAAAATGGTAAATTAGTCTGACTAAGTGGACCAAAAAAATAATAATTAAGAATACTATTGTATTGGACACTAAAGTCATTCTTCAGAAAATGCTTAAGATCATAGTCCTCATTCAGACCATCCGGATGGAGTGTTTCCAAAGTGCTAATCCACTTTGTTTCTTTACATAAAAGTGCCTTTTGTCTATCTCAACCTCTCCGTAATGGTTTAACACTATCAATTAGTGATGTCCCGAACGGTTCGCTGGAGAATAGTTCCCGGCGAACATCGCTTGTTCGCGTTCGCCACAGATGGCGAACATATGCGCTGATCGGTCCGCCCCCTATTCGTCAACATTGAGTAAACTTTGACCCTGTACCTCACAGTCAGCAGACACATTCCAGCCAAACAGAAGCAGACCCTCCCTCCCAGACCCTCCCACATCCTGGACAGCATCCATTTAACATTAATTGTGAAGCTGCATTCTGAGTGAGAGGAGGGACAGTGTAGCTGCTGCTGATTTGATAGGGAAATTGATAGCTAGGCTACTGTATTCAGTGTCCACTACAGTCCTGAAGGACTCATCTGATCTCTGCTGTAAGGACAGCACCCCAAAAAGCCCTTTTTAGGGCTAGAACATCAGTCTGCTTTTTTTTTCTGTGTAATGTAATTGCAGTTGCCTGCCTGCCAGCCTGTGTGTCAGGCTCACAGCATATACTGTGCCCACTTGCCCAGTGCCACCACTCACTCACCGGTGTCACAATAGCTTGCATTTTAAAAAAACAAAACTTTTTTGACTGTAATATAATAGCAGTCAGTTTCCTTCACGAGTGTGCGTTTCAGGGCTTGCCCAGTGCCACCACTTACTCACTGATGTCCCAATAGCTTGCATTTAAAAAAAACAAAACTTTTTGGACTTTAATATAATAGCAGTCAGTTTCCTTCACGAGTGTGCGTTTCAGGGCCTGCCCAGTGCCACCACTCACTCACTGGTGTCGCAATAGTTTGCATTTAAAAAACAAACAAACTTTTTGGACTGTAATATAATAGCAGTCAGTTTCCTTCACGAGTGTGCATTTCAGGGCCTGCCAGGGCACAGTGTCACACCAGTGCAACTCATATCTGGTGTAACAGTAGTGTACATTTAAAAAAAAATAATAAAATTTTGACTGTAATAGATTGAATAGCAGTTAGTTGTCTGCAAGCGTGTGTGTCAGGCCTACAGCGTCTACTCTGCCAACTTCTGCCACTGCACAGTGCCACTCATATCTGTTGTCACAGTAGCTTGCACGCATAGTACCACTAATCGAAAAAAAAATGACAGGCAGAGGCAGGCCACCCCATAGGGGCCGTCGTGGTCGTGGTGCTGTGATTCCCTTTGGCCCTAGAATAATGCAAAGTGTTCAGAGGCCATGTACCCTGAACTCGAAAAGTTCTAAGGACATAGTTGACTGGCTAACACAGGACACCCAATCTTCTACAGCTTCCGCTCGGAACCTTGACGCACCCTCCTCCTCCAGCTTAGCTTCGGGCACCTCTCAAGTTACCACTCGCCCGCCTGCCGCCACCACCAACAATAGCACCACAGCAGCTTCACTTGGTATGTCAGAGGAGTTATTTACACATCAGTTGGAAGGAATGAGTGATGCGCAACCATTATTGCCAGAGGATGTAGATAACAGGGATATGTCTCAGTCAGGCAGCATTACACACATGGACGTACGGTGTGATGATGATGTTGTACCCGCTGCTGCTTCCTTTGCTGAGTTGTCAGATACAAGTGAAGCGGTTGATGATGACGATGCGTCCGTGGATGTCACGTGGGTGCCCGCTAGAAGAGAAGAAGAACAGGGGAAAGTTCAGATGGGGAGACAGAGAGGAGGAGGAGGAGACGAGTTGGAAGCAGGGGGAGGTCGTCGCAAGGAGCTAGTGGCACAGTCAGACAGCATGCATCGGCACCCGGGGTCAGCCAGACAGCACGCCAATCAACGCATGCTGTTGCCACCACCAGAATGCTGTCATTGCAGAGCTCAGCAGTGTGGCATTTTTTTTGTGTCTGCCTCTGACAACAGCGATGCCATTTGCAACCTGTGCCAAAAGAAAGTGAGTCGTGGGAAGTCCAACACCCACCTAGGTACAACTGCTTTGCGAAGGCACATGATCGCACATCACAAACACCTATGGGATCAACACATGAGTACAAGCAGCACACAAACTCAAAGCCGCCATCCTCCTCCTGGTCCAGCATCTTCAGCCACGTTAACCACTGCTGTCCTCCTTGCCCCCTCTCAACCATCCGCCCCTCCGTCTCTCGCCTTGAGCAGTTCCTGCTCATCTGCCCACAGTCAGGTGTCTGTCAAGGACATGTTTGAGCGTAAGAAGCCAATGTCACAAAGTCACCCCCTTGCCCGGCGTCTGACAGCTGGCTTGACTGAACTCTTAGCCTGCCAGCTTTTACCATACAAGCTGGTGGTGTCTGAGGCGTTCAAAAAATTTGTAGCTATTGGGACACCGCAGTGGAAGGTACCCGGCCGAAATTTCTTGGCACAAAAGGCAATCCCCAACCTGTACTCGATTGTGCAAAAGGAAGTAATGGCATGTCTGGTACACAGTGTTGGGGCAAGGGTCCATCTGACCACTGATACCTGGTCTGCAAAGCATGGTATATCACCTACACTGCGCATTGGGTAAACCTGCTGACGGCTGCCAGGCATGGAATGCATGGCTCTGCAGAGGAGTTGGTGACACCGCCACGACTTGCAGGCAGGCCTGCTGCCACCTCCTCTACTCCTCCTACTCCATCCTCTTCCATAACCTCCTTGGCTGAGTCCTCTTCTGCTGCTGCGTCTTGCTCCACATCAACGGCACCCCCCCAGCTCCCCAGGTACTATTCCACATCCCGGATACGGCAGTGTCACGCCGTCTTGAGGTTGACTTGCCTGAAAGCAGAGAGTCACACTGGACCAGCACTCCTGTCTGCCTTGAACGCACAGGTGGATCAGTGGCTGACTCTGCACCAACTGGAGATTGGCAAAGTGGTTTGTGACAACGGAAGAAATTTGTTGGCGGCATTGCATTTGGGCAAGTTGACACATGTGCCGTGCATGGCACATGTGTGTAATCTGATCGTACAACGCTTTGTGCATGAGTACCCAGGCTTACAGGACGTCCTGAGGCAGGCCAGGAAGGTGTGTGGCCATTTCAGGCGCACTTTTCAGATATCCAGCGGTGAAAAAACATGCCAGTGAGGCGCTTGATTTGCGACAGCCCGACACGTTGGAATTCAACACTCCTAATGTTCGACCGCCTGCTCCAACAAGAAAAAGCCATTAACAAGTATTTGTATGACCGAGGTGCTAGGACAGCCTCTGCGGAGCTGAGAATTTTTTTGCCACGTTACTGGACGCTCATGCGCAATGCCTGTAGGCTCATGCGTCCTTTTGAGGAGGTGACAAACCTAGTCAGTCGCACCGAAGGCACCATCAGCGGTATCATACCATTTGTTTTCTTCCTGGAGCGTGCCCTGCGAAGAGTGCTGGATCAGGCCATAGATGAGCGTGAGGAGGAAGAGGAAGAGTTGTGGTCACCATCAGCACCAGAAACAGCCTTATCAGCATCACTTGCTGGACCTGCGGTAACGCTGGAAGAGGATTGTGAGGAAGAGGAGTCAGAGGAGGAATGTGGCTTTGAGGAGTAGGAGGAAGACCAACCACAACAGGCATCCCAGGGTGCTCGTTGTCACCTATCTGGTACCCGTGGTGTTGTACGTGGCTGGGGGGAAGAACATACCTTCAGTGAGATCACTGAGGACGAGAAACAGGACATGAGTAGCTCGGCATCCAACCTTGTGCAAATGGGGTCTTTCATGCTGTCGTGCCTGTTGAGGGACCCTTGTATAAAAAGGCTGAAGGAGAACAACCTGTATTGGGTGTCCACGCTACTAGACCCCCCGGTATAAGCAGAAAGTGCCTGAAATGTTACCGAATTACAGCAAGTCGGAAAGGATGCAGCATTTCGAAAATCAGTTAAAAAGTATGCTTTACACAGCATATAAGGGTGATGTCACAGCACAACGGGAATCTAACAGGGGAAGAGGTGAAAGTAATCCTCCTCCTCCCACGACCACGCCGGCAAGGACAGGACGCTTTACAGACGTGTTGTTGATGGAGGACATGCAGAGCTTTTTAAGTCCTACGCATCACCACAGCCCTTCGGGGTCCACCCTCAGAGAACGACTCGACCGACAGGTAGCAGACTACCTCGCCTTAACTGCAGATATCGACACTCTGAGGAGCGATGAACCCCTTGACTACTGGGTGTGCAGGCTTGACCTGTGGCCTGAGCTATCCCAATTTGCGATAGAACTTCTGGCCTGCCCCACTTCAAGTTTCCTGTCAGAAAGGACCTTCAGTGCAGCAGGAGGTATTGTCACTGAGAAGAGAAGTCGCCTAGGTCAAAAAAGTCTAGATTACCTCACCTTTATTAAGATGAATGAGGGATGGATACCGAAGAGACTGACATGGGCGATACATTCGACTAAAAAAGGCCTGATGAGGGGGACGTAACAGGGTGTCGGGGCTGCCGGCCCGCCGCGTGATATTTAAATCCCTAGCTCACCCCAGTACCTTGCCCTGTCGTGGTTTCCTGAGAGTGCTTTATCATTGTGAATCTGATTCCCTGGTATCCTGATCTTGGCTTTTCCCTGGTTATTCTGAACTCTGGTTTCCCTGACTTGGCTTGTGTAAATGGTATTGTGTATTTTCTGGCTTCCTTGACCTCGGCTTTCTCTGTCTCTAGCGTATTAGTCCGGCCATTCTAAGGTCCGGTTTACGCTCTGTCCTTTTATTTTCCTTTTCTTGCCTATGTATATGTTTACATAGTTTCTGCATGCTGGACCACACTAGTAGTCGTGACATTGGGATTAAACTGATAAGAATAGTACTACTTAACACACCACTCCTATCTGGTGGCACATTAGATTGCACGCGCAGTGCCCCAAATTTGAAGAAGGAGGACCAACCAAGCATCTTTTTCCATCTCCCGGTTCCTAAAATCGATGCCATATACACGTCCCCTGATAGGGGACGTAACAGGGATTAAACTGATAAGAATAGTACTACTTAACACACCACTCCTATCTGGTGGCACATTAGATTGCATGCGCAGTGCCCCAAATTTGAAGTAGGAGGACCAACCAAGCATCTTTTTCCATCTCCCGGTTCCTAAAATCAATGCCATATACACGTCCCCTGATAGGGGACGTAACAGGGATTAAACTGATAGGAATAGTACTACTTAACACACCTTATAATAACGCAGAGAGAGGCAATGCAGAGAGAGGAGTCTGAAGAGGAGTCAGAAGAGGAAGGTGGCTTTGAGGAGGTGGAAGACCAAGCACAGCAGGCGTCCCAGGGGGCTTGTTGTCACCTTTTGGGGACCCTTGGTGTTGTACATGGCTGGGTGGAGGAAGAGACCTTCAATGACATCAGTGAGGACAAGGAACGGGACATGGCTAGCTTGGTATCCAACGTTGTGCAAATGGGGAGTTTGCGGTTGTGCAAATGGACTGTTTGCGGTTGTTTGCGGTGCATTAAACGGGGAGTTTGGTCTGTCACTGTGAAGCAGGCGTAACCCTGATCGATACAACATCATACCTGATGTTTTAAAGCACGTTATTCCAAACAATTTAGGAATGTGTCAGGTATAGCATGGCATGTATTTCGCCGTCGGAACCCACTTCCGGGTTCACGGCGCTTAGCCCCGCCCCTTTTTTCTGACGCGGTCCCTCCACGATACTTAGGAAGACCGCGCCAGATTCAAAGGGCTGGATTATTCGCACAGGTGCTGCAGATAGATCAGCTGCTCTACTTTGATCCTACCTGCTCCACTTCTAGACCTCGGATTGTAAAACGGATTTCTACCTTCTCCACTTCTCGACCTCGGCTTGTAAAACGGATTTCTACCTTCTCCACTCCTAGACCTCGGATTGTAACACTGAATTCTACCTTCTCCACTCCCAGACCTCAGCTTGTTAAAACGGACTTCCACACTCTCCACTCCTAGTTCTCGGCTTGTTAAAACGGACTTCTAATTTCTCCTCCATTGGGTGAATTAACCCTTCCAGTGCCAGAACTGCCTTTAAGTTAAGTAAAACTTTTGCCAAACAAGCCAATTCCTATTATTTATGTTACACAGTATCTAAAGCTCACTAAAGTGTCACTTTGTCAAGCTATTCCTCTTATTCATAAGGGATTGCTACTAAGGCTAATTCTTCCTGCAATAATCAACTTATTCTAATTGCAAGCCTGTCCAGCTTCATTAATAAATTTCTCATAATTTATTCCATCTTAATTAAGTTGGAAACTAGCACTGCCTATTTTCCTGCATGTGTATTTAAAGATACAGTAACCATTGTTTCATATCAGTATAAAAGGAGGTGAAACTTATTGTTGCTGCAATCAGAAAATTCTGCAGTTGAGTTCCAATTAAAGAAGTATTACAAAATAAGTATTACAGAATGTTAAGTGATTTATGCCCTTTATGGATTAAAACCAGTCTCTGCATCAACTATGTAATTTTCCATGGGAGTTTTGCCATGGATCCCCCTCCGGCATGCCACAGCCCAGGTGTTAGTCCCCTTGAAACAACTTTTCCATCACTATTGTGGCCAGAAAGAGTCCCTGTGGGTTTTAAAATTCGCCTGCCTATTGAAATCTATGGCGGTTCGCCCGTTCGCTAACATTTGAGGAAGTTCGTGTTCGCCATTCGCAAACCGAAAATTTTGTGTTCGCGACATCACTAATCCTTTGTTTTCCAAATGTACTTGCTGCTTATCTATAACTAATTCTGTCTGGTGATTCTTAACAATCCTTAATATAAGGTGCATTATTTTATGCTGATATTCCATGAGCTAGTGGTACTTGCTTATGATTATTAGAAGACTCTTAGAACAAGTCACAGCAGTCAGGTAATACTTTGGAGTTCCAAGGGAATATTGGATAGAATTTATTTCTAAAACCTATCGTGAGGTAAACAATTGGGACTGCAACTGTTAAGCATGAAATATTATGCTCTTAATTTCAACACCGAAATAACCCCTTAAGGACCAAACTTCTGGAATAAAAGGGAATCATGACATGTCACACATGTCATGTGTCCTTAAGGGGTTAAATTTCTAAATAAGCTGAATTAAGTGCAATTTCTATACAGCTGAGCCTAATTCCAATTGTGCAAGGATATCCCACCAGGGCTTTATCTATTGAACTATATTATTATTATTATTATTTATTTAGCACCAACAAATTCCATAGCGCTGTACAATGGATGCTATACTTAGCTAATCTAGTGCAAACGTGTATCAGCTATACTCATCAACAATATTACCTACATACAGCAACTTTAATTATGCCCTCTTCCTGTATTTTTGATGTAATTTAACTAGATTTGTATCCAATTCCCCTACATATTTGAATAAAGCCTGATAAGATAGGAGAACTGGATTTTTGCTAATTGTTATAGTCAGAGATTTAGCCGGAAAGGCTTTGGATTACTAATCTGACCACAACCACTTTGTGGTGAAGTGTTTAAACATCAGAGTATATATACTTTATTTTCTTTTCAGATAGCACTTACATACAGAGCTTTGTCTCTGAAGGGAGTTACAATTTTATTTAATTGATAAATAGGGTTAAAGGGACACTCCAGGCACCCAGACCACTTCTGCCCATTGGAGTGGTCTGGGTGCCATTAGCCCACCAGGTGAGTTGTGACTCTGCTGCTGTGGAACAGTTCGACCCATTTTACTCTCCAGCTTCTTCCAGAGGTTATCGAAGAACGGATGTCGTGTTTTACATCAGTAGTGCTAGGGAGCCACGCTGTGTCT
Organism: Pelobates cultripes; assembly: GCA_933207985.1. Classification (NCBI taxonomy): domain Eukaryota; kingdom Metazoa; phylum Chordata; class Amphibia; order Anura; family Pelobatidae; genus Pelobates; species Pelobates cultripes. Next base: position 76,409,668 of record OW240916.1, on the reverse strand, counting down.
GCCATGTTGGGTTCTTGACAGCTCTTGAGGCTTCACCCCTGCTGGTCCAAAGTAGGCCTGTATTTTGCTGTTTGCCGCCCAGCAGCCTCGGTTTGGGAGATTGCCCGACGCAAAATTCCAGTCGAGTAGCAGACGAGTGCTTGGTGCTTCTCAGACCTCTTCAGTGCACGACAACCAGGGTGCAGAACAGGTAAGTTGGTATATTCGATTGAAAACAAGCTTGATGGGGCTGAAAATCACTCTTTTTAGCTGTGTCGGACAGGAGTTCTTGCAGAACAGACTGGCCATCGGGCACACCGGGCAGGGGAGGTTACAGAATCTCCCCTGCCGGTCTATGCAGGGCCGGCACTCTCCGAGCGCCCGCCCTGCTGTTTGCCATGACGGGCCGGTGGGGAGATCAAATATCTCCCTCACTGGCCCACTTGGACAGACAGGTGGCTGGGGAGGGAGAGGAGGACCCGGCGGAGCTCTATCTTGCAGCTCAGCCGGGTTCCTCTCGCGAGATCTGGAGCGTTGCCATGGCAATGCCCCGATCTCGCAAGAGTGAACTCTAGCCCACAGGCTAGAGTTCACTCACCACTAGGACCACCAGGGATGATGTGAGAGTGCCTCTCCCCCCACCTCCCAGGTACCACAGTGCCGGTCCCCCCCTCCCAGGCTAAAGGTAAGAAGGGAGGGGGGGATATAATGCCTGCTTATTTTTTTAAATTTTATTTCCAACCCCCCCCCCCCAAACACACAATCCATTCTAACATTCACACTCAGCACTCTCTCTCACACATCACACTCAGCACTCTCACACATCACACACAGCACTCTTACGCATCACACATCACACACAGCACTCTCACCCACAAATCACACACACAGCGCCCTTACACACATCACACACAGCACCCTCACCCACAGAACCCTTACACACATCACACACAGCATCCTCACGCACAGCACCCTTACACAAATCACTCACAGCACCCTTACATAACACACAGCACCCCTCAAACACGGCATCCATCACACACATACTGCACCCTTCACATACACACTACACCCCTCACAGACACCCACTGCACCCCTCACACATACACACAGAACCCCAACACACTGCACCAAACACACACAATACTTCCAAACATATTTATATTCATAATATAAATATATATATATACATATATATATATATATATGTACTACAGCACCCCTCACACACATACTGCACTCCTAAACACATTACATTCCAGACACACACTAGATCCCTTACCCAACTCTGGATCATATACACACACTAGATCTCTTTATATACTCTGAATCCATTATATAGACACAGTCACTAGATCTCCTACACATTCTGGGTCCTTCAAACACACACTAGACTCCTGTATACACACACACACTGCACCACCTACACACACACACTACATTACTAACATGCAGACTCTGGATCCCTTATACACACACTAGATTCCTTGTAAACAAACACATACTACACCCCTAAGCACACACACTCTCTACAACCCCTACAAACACTACATCACCTATATACACACACACACACACACACACACTATAGCCTGTCAGGGCTGCCATCAGAAATTTTGGGGCCCCTGACACAGCTCAAGGTCTGGGCCCCCCGGTGCCTGCACCTGAGTCCGCCCAAAGTGGTGCCCCCCCTGAGTTCGCCCACAGGGATGCAGTGTCTGTACTGATTCTGGTGTGTGTATAGTGGATGTAGAATGTGTGTAGTGGATGCAGAGTTTGTGTGTAAAGTGGATGCGGTGTGTGTTTAACGGATGCAGTGTGTATAGTGGAAGCAGATTGTACATTTGTGTAATGTATGAGGTATATATTAGATGCAGAGTGTGTGTTTGTGTAGTGGATGTAGTGGTTGTCATGCCCTGATGGCGGCCCTGTAGCCTGTATGCACACACTTACTACATCCCCTATACACACACATTCTCTACAGTCCCTAGCCACATGCATTACATTACACCAAAAACACAACACAACTAAAACCGACCTTATTACACAATACCACACCACAATCACCTCACTCTACACACACGCAATCCCACAAGCAGACTCTAAACATATGCACAATACTCTTTCCTGGCCCTTTTGTCTCCTGGTATCCATTTATAGAGACACCAGAGACAAGTTGCAAGGAAACACAGTGCAAACATGATAGTAAATTTGCTTGCACTGTGCAGAACAAATACAGGGCTTTTTTTTCTCATGCTAGAGCTCTTCAGCAGAGCTCTGCGCATGGTCTGCCCTGGAACAGCATTGAACCAACATGCTCACTTTGAGAGGGGCGTGTTTGTCATTGGTGATGACGAAACACACCCTCTCTGCCCTGCCCCCTTCTTAGTGGACCGCTGTGATAAAAAAATGTCCAGGCCGAATTTTTCTCCCAGCCTGGCCCTGACCATGGCAGCCAGGCGCCACCCCCAAACAAAGACATTTTTTTTTTTTAAATTCTTTATTTTATTCCTGCATGAATGAACAGTTAGGTCTGTCATGCCACAATAGCAATGTGAGACCGTACATGAACAATCGGTAACATGGCATAAGAAATACTGTGCACAATTTTTTTTAAAGTAAAAGTGTATGTTGTCTCTCCGTAGTGTTTGTCGCTTGTTCTCGTTGCTTTGCTGGGGGGGTTGCCCCCAGTATGGACCGGGATATCCCCTGCCGGTCCAGAGGGCGGGGGTAGCAGGGCAGCAGTTGAAGCATGCTTGCTAGCGGTTCCTGTGCCGGGTGATCGGCTGCCTCCCCCAGGCTTTGGGCTCTACTCCAGTTTAGGCCTCGTGGTCGGTTCTAGCGCTTGTGACCTGATTTGGTGTGAGACAGGTATCTGCATGTTCTGTGCAGTGTCCTGCATCGTTTTCCGGGCACCATGTGCTGCTGACATTCTTTGGTTGTCCAAGATTATTGTTTTTGTACCCGCTCGTGCCGGAGCTTTCAGAGAGCGCCCCAAACAAAGACATTTTTTATATTAAATAATTTAAATATTTTCTCCAGAAATATGAAATCATTTGGAAAGCTTATCCAACTATATCAAATTGAGGCCATAATTGGTGACACTCATATGACATCTCTGTGTGTTTGATACATGTTCCCTGCCGTCCCTCTACAGGAAGCTCCTTCCTCTGAAATCAATAGTGCCGTCACAGACCACGTCCTGTTAGATGTTTCCTCCCAAATTTTCTTCATGAGTTCAGTTTCTCCTTTTCCTTTGCATTCTACAAGGCAGGTCGGGCAAAAATGGTAAGTAAGATTGTATATAGCAAGATATAAACATAATTTAAACATACTTTGCTCTACACTTGGTAGTCACTTGGTGTTAGTTACAGGCACATGTGGACACTAATCATATAAAAAGCACACAGAGAGAATAAATCTATTCTATAAACACAAAACTTTAGTAAATAGAAAAACAACCTTGAAAAAATATCAGTTAAAATTGCTTATTTGTAAAAATTCTCCAATCCAGCTTTAGTTACATAGTTGGTTGTTTTAAATTGGAAATTTCTGCTCATTGTTCATTTCAATTTGATGTTTAGTGAATAAACACCAGATGATTCTCCAATATCCTATATAAATGTGCCATGTGAATCTGCATGTAATGCTTTCCACTGCTACATGCCGACATTACATTTTACTTCCCAGTTTAATTCAGGGCTGCTTCTGTCCTCACCTTTCTGTAACTCTAGTCTCTTTCCTGTTATTTATCCAACAGTCAAACTTCTCTCCATTACATTTTTAGTTTTAATTCCAATATGATCTCCTTTATTTTCTTAACCATCCCTTTTCATTTGCATTCTATTTTAAAGGGATACTGTAGGCACTATAACCGCTTCATCTAATTTAAGTGGTTCTAGTGTCTGGCCACCTGGTCTTTTTTGTTGTTGTCAATCTTTATTTTACTGAGACATTATGTCAAATCATACAGAAATGAAAAGGAGTTAGAGCAAGGATCATGTCAATAATACATTTGTCGTGTATACTCCTGAATTGACTGTGTCATTTTTATGTAAGAGTAAATAAATATATGCAAAGATGCAAAGCTAAATGTGCATGTCTAAACTGCAGGATAAACATTATTATAAGGCAGGAACGTCTAACCAGTCATGGAATTATGCATTGTATAGAAAATTAAGGTTGGTCAAACATGGAGTATGTGGAGGCTTAGGGCCGATGAGTAGTACAATAACCTGCCATATATGCTAGTATTCTATTAAAGCACATTAGGCTTGTAGCTAAGAGAAGATTGCTCTGAATAATGGAGTAACATACTAGGTAAACTAGATAAAGAAATATACGGCTGGTCACTCCATATATCAAGCATCCCTCTACCGTCTCAGGACTCAGTGAGGAATGCTGGTTCACCAGGTGATAAGTGGGACCAAGGCTGTAGAGCTTCAACTGCTCAGGTCTTCGAGCCCAGGCTTGAATGGGAGCCCCTTCCCTGTATCCATGGGTCCCCCTGTTACATGTGGTAGGACCATGGTCCCTCAGGAACTCTGAATCTCGGATGTGCCTCTGGGTATATGGATATTGGGTTGGATAGGAATCCAGATGGGCCCCTGGCCCAGAAGAAGAAAGGGCAACATCAGCTTCAATGTTGGACTGGGGTGGTGCAGGTAGGGCATGACTATGAGGTTGGCTTGTACTGCACTGGGTACATGGTGTGGCAGCCATATTGTGCATCTTCTGGTAACTTTTGGGCGAGTTGTTGCTCTGCTCCTGGTTTACTGGCTTCTGCAGGTGTTGTTCCAGCTTTCGCCAGAAATTTGTTAAAAGTGTGTGTCCAACTTAGCAGTGAGGTCAGATTGGCCACTGGTGCAGGCCGCGGGACCCACAGTGCTCTCATAAAGTTGTGGTGTGTTGCTTGCGCCGGCCATCTTAACAATGCCCTGTTGCCGCAGGGGGCTCCTGGGGGGGGGAATGTGGTAATTGACACCCATCACTCCCCCAAGCTTGCTCATATGAGATAAGAAGTGTGTGTCTTATATAATAGGTGGTTTGCACTCTAGAACAGTCTTGCAGTACCAGTTACTGCTAGCAAATAGTTTCTTCAAAGTTTCCCTTGAGGTCATCTGACCTGAATTAATATAGCCAGATCTGGAAAAACCCTCACCTTGTCATCCTTGTGTGACATGGATACAATCCAGTCCATTCTAAAGACATTAAAAGTGTTAACGGTCATTACATTTAACTTTGGGGCTTCAGGTAAAATCAAATTATACAAAAATTATTTCCTAGCTGTAGCCAGGATCATATGTATGTTGATGATGTGATTGAGTTCAAGTAAGTGGTAACATCTCCCCAGAACTGGCTCAGCATGACCAAAAACAATGGTGTAGATCCAACTTCTCCTCCCTGCATTTCAGACAATCAGTGAATTTCTGTGTCCTAGTCTGTGGTTTGTTTTTTTAGTGAGTAATATGCATTAAGAAAAATCTGATGTGCATCTCCTGGTATATAGGTATTGTATAAGGTTATAAAACTTAAGGAACACTACAATGTAATGCAAACAATGTGTCTTCCTAATGCTATAGAACCCAAGCCAGCATTTAGTTAGCTGGCCTATGCTGTCAGGGTTAAAAATGTGAGTTTTACTTTTCTCACTTATAGCACTTGTCCCCGATGTGGAGCTCCGCCTCTTTGATCAGTGATCTCAGTCAATCCAATGCTTTCCCTAGAAACTCTGCAGTGCAAATCTGATGTTCCAATAAGACCATTTCATGGAAATAGTGGAGATTTAATCCATTATTTTGTATAAGTGCCTCTAGTGGCAGCTACTAGAGACAGAGTAACACAGCATTGAAAACATTCCCATTCCTGCAGAATGACTATGTATTCAGCTGCAGGAGTAAAATATGAAGGACAGGGCACCAACACAACTTCATTAACCCCTTAAGGACACATGACGTGTGACATGTCATGATTACCTTTTATTCCAGAAGTTTGGTCCTTAAGGGGTTAAGATGAAGTGGTATGGGTACCTACAGAGTCTATTTAAGGAAACATGTTTGCATGTTGAAAATATTTCTAGGTTTGGAAAGTGGCTTGTCCATTTTGTCCTAGGAAAAGAAAGTTTATGTCCAAGCTCCAAGTAAACTTTTTCAATAGGAAAGAGATCATCTGGGGGAAGTACAAGTGTCAATGTTCTAATCTATATCATGCATAGAAGATGCTAAAAAGGGGAATTTTCACAGTAAGGGAATTGTTTTTTAACAGACTATGTGTGAGCATATTTTTTGTGGAAATTTCTACACAATCCCCAACCCTGGGGATTGTGATCCTACCTTCGAACAAGCCATCATTGGTAGAGAAAATTCTCTGTTTTGAAAATCAGGAATGTTTAGAAAAGGTATGTTGAAGGAGTATTGCCAATTGACATTCAGTTTTATCATGATTGGTTTCCAAACTCGAATTGTATGTAAGAGCTGAGAGAGTTGTGTGTTGGGATACATGTCCTGGTCCAGGTCCAATGTGGTATAAACAATGCTTGACTGAAACCCAGCCTAGAGCCAGGCCTGGACTGGTCATCGGGCATACCGGGCAAATGCCCGGTGGGCCGCGATGGCCGTGGGGCCGAGGCCGGCAGGGAGATCACAGGATCTCCCCCGACGGCCCCTGCAGGGCCAGCGCTACCCGAGCGCCGGCCCCGCTGTGTGCCTCCATGGGCCGGTGGGGAGATCAAAGATCTCCCTCACCGGCCCACAGACAGGGAGATGCGGCCGCCGGCTGGGTGAGGGAGGAGAGAGGACCCAGCGGAGCTCTTACAAGCAGCTCCGCCGGTCCTCTCGCGGGATTCTGAGCGTTGTTGTGGCAACGCTCAGATCTCGCGAGAGTGAACTCTAACCTCCAGGTTAGAGTTCACTCTCACCACGGACCACCAGGGAAGGCAGCATGGCTCCCACCTCCCCAGGCATAACGGATCTCCTCCTCCCCCTCCCAGGATAAAGATAAGAAGGGAGGGGGGGGGGGAATAATTTTTTTTATTTTTATTAGTAAAAAAAAAAAATTTAAATTTACATAAAAAATACATTCACTCACACACACAGCACCCCCCAGACACAGCACCCCCCCATACACAGCACCCCCAGACACAGCATCCCCCAGACACACACAGCACCCCCAGACACAGCATCCCCCAGACACACACAGCACCCCCCATACACACACAGCATCCCCCAGACACACACAGCACCCCCCATACACACACAGCACCCCCAGACACTACATACAGCACCCCCATACACAATACAGCATCCCCCAGACACACACATCCCCTGGTGGACACACACAGCAACCCCTGCACACAGCATCCCCCAGACACACAATGGGAGGCACCCCCACACACACACACACAGCACTCCCCAGACACACAGCACCCCCAGACACAGCATCCCCTGCGACACACACCCTCAGACACAGCACCCCCATACACACACACAGCACCCCCAGACACAGCCCCCAGACACAACATCCCCAGACACACACACACCCCCAGCATTTACACACAGCACCCCCTAGACACAGCCTCCCCAGACATATATCCCCCCCAGAGAGGCCAGCACCCCCAGGACACACACAGCCTGTGACACAGCCCCAGACACAGCAGGCATCCCTGTGACACACACATAGCACCCCCAGACACACACAGCACCCAGACACAGCACCTCCCATACACACAGCCCCCTCAGACACACAGCACCCCCAGACACACAGCATCCCCCAGACACACACACAGCACCCCCTGTAGACACAGCATCCCTCTTCAGACAGCACTCCATACACACATGAAAACCCCCTGACACAGCATCCCCAGACACACACAGCACACCTCTCAGACACAGCACCCCCATACACACACACACAGCAGCCCCCAGCATCCCCAGACACACACAGCGCACCCAAACACAGACAGCACCCCCAGACACACAGCACCCCAGACACACACACACAGCACCCCAGATACACACACAGCACCCCCAGACACACACAGCACCCCCAGACACACACAGCACCCCCCATACACACACAGCATCCCCCAGACACACACAGCACCCCCCATACACACACAGCATCCCCCAGACACACACAGCGCCCCAGACACAGCCCCCAGACACAGCATCCCCCAGACACACATAGCACCCCCAGACACACA
>OW240916.1:76388431-76401185 GCA_933207985.1 Pelobates cultripes | reverse complement strand
ATGTATATGTGTACTTAGATCATATATATATATAATATATATATATGATTTACGTATATATTATTTATTTTTTTTACACTATTTATTTATTTTACTTTTATTTTCAGCCAGCAGGGGGACCACCTGTAATTACAGGCAGCCCCCCTGCTGGCAATGCAGGAGGCAGCTACCCCCGGCCATGTGATTGTGGGGTCCTCGCAAGGCCCGGGGGCTTCGAGGAGGACGGACGTGCCGCGGGGGGCTCCCTGGGAGTCCCCCCAACCGCGGTCGCCGGCGTGGGATCGCCGGCGACCGGGTAAGTACCGAAAGACCGGAGGGCGTACTATTACGCCCGGCGGCGTTTAGAGCCGCTTAGAATAGGGCGTAATAGTACGCCCTCCGGTCTTAAGGGGTTAAATCTTAACATTATATACAAACACCAGCTCTACAGACAGAAACACACCGGCTCCTAAGTACTGCAATGTGTTTACTATCTGTAGAAATTAGTGTATATAGCAAAAAACGGAATTTGCCAAAAAAGAATATTATACTCTGCTAATTGAAAGGTTTATGCTACGGTGCAACATTTTTTGGTGGGGTTCCAGGATGTCGAAACACTATGTCAAAGGACTGTACAGGAAAAACTGGGAACCCCCTGGTATAGAGAGAGCATACAGAGAGGAGGAGACATGGAACAGACAGGCCGGGTGGAATGGATGTTCTCAGCACGTTTTCTGTTTGCGTCTTACAAAAGTTTTGCATGTTTTTGTTATAAATAGTGATGCTCGTAATATATAAAAAAACGATGTGCAAGAAAGTGGTGAATTTTCCTTTTTTTTTAAAGAATAAAAATTCTTCAAACTGCGAATGTGCGTCCCCCCTGTAACATCGATCGTTTATTCTTTTATTTTGTGAATAAGACCAACGGTAATATTGTTAGGAAAAAAGAACTAAAGAATAAAAATGTGCCAGAATGATGTATTCTTTGGTCACATTAAAGTAAAGTGAGAACAAAATGTCCTATTTCCTCGTTCTAAAGATAGAGTAACAGTTTTATACATAACAAAATGGCGCGTTCGCACAAAACTGGCGCAGGAGTGAATGTGAAGTTGGTAATGTTTCTCCTCATCATTTGCAGCGTTTGGCTTGTCATCGTTCATTTCCAGAGAATCTGAAAGTCCTGTATCTGCCCCACATCCTGCCCCATTACCCCTTACTAATGGAAGCCCTGATATCATCACACTGCAGACAATGGCCAGTGAATCACTGATCATTCTACAGATATCTCCCTGATTGGATGATCATGCTCTAACTGTGATAGAGAATGGGGATTGTATTGCAGACAATGGAGGATCCCAGTAACTGGTATGATAACAATGTCACGGCTCCTGTAACCATACCGGGGGGGAGGGTGGGGTGATAATGCAGGCATGGCTGAGGGTTCCACATACTAAAACCCTGGCTGATTACTGCGCCATTATTCAGGGGTACCTGCCACTCTCCCAGGATCCTCTGTTCGACGGAGAGGGTAGCATGTGTGGCTTCTGAATTCAATATGGAACAATATTTTTTCATGTATATTACCAGCATGTGCTAATCTGTATATTGAATGGGATACTATAAGCACAAGACCCACGACAGAGCATTGTAGCGGTATTGTCATGCTCCTGAGCAGGTCAGAGAGGAGACGATTGCAAGGGTTATTGGTTAAAACTTTGTCGTATTAGACATAATTTACTGAAAATAAAGGGCAGTCTGCCACAAACAGGATACTTTGTGAGAAAACCATTAATGAGGACAGATCCAGTTCATGGATATGGTGGTTATATTGAACCGGCATGATGATGCGGACATGCCGCGCCGGAAATGGGAAGATACACAGCTGTGTAGAGTTGAAGATTCATTTGAATTGGGCAGACTAGATGGGCCGAATGGTTCTTATCTGCCGTCACATTCTATGTTTCTATGTTTCTATCCTTGTGGCAATCAGTGAATCCGGAGATTCTGGATTCTCCAAGAGGACCTTCTGACTGCTGTACCATGGGTGTTTGTGTTGATCTATGTGATGGGACCTTCTGACTGCTGTACCGTGGGTGTTTGTGTTAATCTGTGTGATGGGTCTTTAATATTAATTATTACCAGATCTAGACACACACCCATTCCTGTTGATGTTTTATTATGGTTGAATTTAGCAGGTTCAACCTCTTCGGCAAGATTGCCCACAACATTGGGCAACAGGGGCTCCTGTCCCCAACACATATAGCCATTCAAATAATTTATAGGGTGCAATTATTAACAATTTTCCTTCCAATTGAATTGAATTCCCTGTAACCCAAGAGCGCAATGTTAAGGAGAATTCAGTTCAGTCGCCAGAAGGATGCACATTATTAATGATATTTGGGCTCTTATTTACTACAATGTCCTCGGTCTGCTGGTAACACCATGGCCTCTGGATAATCTTTTCAAATGATCAAAATTGGTTAGAAAAACTCTTCAAAATCCCACAGAACAGTGACTTCTGTAGATAAATCACTTCAAAAGTTTTTCTAACAGATTGTGATCATTTGAAAAACTTATCCAAAAATAATAAATTGAGGCCCAAGTCTGATCTGAGCAGCATCATGACAGTCTGTGTCAGTCTGTGATAGTTTGTGTCAGTTTGGGTCAGTTTATGACATTCTGCGTCTGTCTGGGTCAGTCTGTGTCAGTTTGGGTTGGTCTATGACAGTCTGTGTCAGTCTGTGATAGTCTGTGTCAGTTTGGGTTGGTCTATGACAGTCTGTGTCAGTTTGGGTTGGTCTATGACAGTCTGTGTCAGTTTGGGTCGGTCTATGACATTCTGCGTCTGTCTGGGTCAGTCTGTATCAGTTTGGGTTGGTCTATGACAGTCTGTGTCAGTCTGTGATAGTCTGTGTCTGTTTGGGTTGGTCTATGACAGTCTGTGTCAGTTTGGGTCTGGGGTCTATGATGGCAGTCTGCGTCTGTCTGGGTCAGTCTGTATCAGTTTGGGTTGGTCTATGACAGTCTGTGTCAGTCTGTGATAGTCTGTGATAGTCTGTGTCAGTTTGGGTTGGTCTATGACAGTCTGTGTCAGTTTGGGTCGGTCTATGACATTCTGCGTCTGTCTGGGTCAGTCTGTGTCAGTTTGGGTCGGTCTATGGCAGTCTGCGTCTGTCTGGGTCAGTCTGTATCAGTTTGGGTTGGTCTATGACAGTCTGTGTCAGTCTGTGATAGTCTGTGATAGTCTGTGTCAGTTTGGGTTGGTCTATGACAGTCTGTGTCAGTTTGGGTCGGTCTATGACATTCTGCGTCTGTCTGGGTCAGTCTGTGTCAGTTTGGGTCGGTCTATGGCAGTCTGCGTCTGTCTGGGTCAGTCTGTATCAGTTTGGGTCGGTCTATGACAGTCTGCATCTGTTTGCGTCAGTCTGTGACAGCCCGTGTCCATCTGGGTCAGTCTGTGACAGTCTTATCAGTCTGTGCCTGTCTGGGTCAGTCTGTGACAGTCTGTGTCAGTCTGTGACAGTCTTCCTGCTCTTAACAAATTATTCTCGTGCTACATTGTGTTTTTATTTGTGGATCATTTAGACTTTAGTTTCAAATGAACCGAAATTCATCCAAATATTTGTCGAACAGCGAGTTGTCGGAATTTCCTAATTCCAAATTGCTGAATCATGACACAAATGAAATGGGCTATGGACAAAATCGTTTTGTTTGATTCATGATTCGGAGCTTCTTAGCGACAAAAACAAAGATTGATGGACAGTCACTAAAAGCTGATTTTATTCAGAGATTTTCAAGAGAAGAGAGCAAAGAGGGAAAAAGCAGGAGCAGTAAAAAAATATATATTAATACATCATAACTTTAATAAACAAGTCTGATAAAGGCTCAGAGAGGAGCCAAAACGTTGTCTCCACTTCCTTGTTACAAATTAAAACGGCCTTTTAGAAGAAACCTCAGGTGTGTCTGGATATTTCTTTTCTTCCATTTGATGTTTTCAGGGATTGGCCCTCCCTTTCTGGAGCTCGTTGTAGGAAGTATTCCTGCATTTTACTCGTTTTTTTGCAAATAACTTTATTCAATGACAGGCTGAGAACAAAGTATCTGGGCGTCTTTAACGCACCACTATAGGCACCCAGACCATTTCAGCTTAATGAAGTGGTCTGGGTGCATGGTCCATCTAGGGTTAACCCCTTCTGCTATGTTTACCTATGGGTTAATCCAGCCTCTAGTGGTTGTCTCATTGACAGCCGCTAGAAGCGCTTCTGCGCTTCTCACTGTGATTTTCACAGTGAGAAGACGCCAACGCCCATAGGAAAGCATTGAGAATGCTCTCCAATAGACTGACTGAATGCGCACGGATACTCTTGCCGCACATGCCCATTCGGCAGATGATGCCGGAAGAGGGAGGAGAGTCCCGCGCTGGAGAAAGGTAAGTGCTTTACCCCTTCCTCCCCCTTCAGCCCGGTGAGGGTGGGGGGACCCAAAGAACACATAGAGCCAGGAAAATGTTTGTTTTCCTGGCACTATAGTGGTCCTTTAAATGCTATATAGGGAACCAGGACCCCTCTCAGTTAAATAATGCAGCTCACTATGTAAAAATAAAATATTACATTTAATGTTATTACAGCATATTCATCTACATATTAATATTACACACTGCTGCGATTTTATTACTGTAGAGCTCAGTGATACACACATACACTGCACATAGCTGGGATTTTATTACTGTAGAGCTCAGTGATACACACATACACTGCACATAGCTGCGATTTTATTACTGTAGAGCTCAGTGATACACACATACACTGCACATAGCTGGGATTTTATTACTGTAGAGCTCTGTGATACACACATACACTGCACATGGCTGCGATTTTATTACTGTAGAGCTCTGTGATACACTCACACACACTGCACATAGCTGGGATTTTATTACTGTAGAGCTCTTTGATACATACATACATACATACACTGCACATAGCTGGGATTTTATTGCAGTGGAGCTCTGTGATACACTCACACACACTGCACATTGCTGGTATTTTTTTGCTGTGGAGCTCTGCGATACACACTGTTCTATCAGGACTGTCCCTTGTAAAGATGGACATTGAACGACTCTTTCTTTGCAGTCAGACAGTCTCTCTCAAATATGGTCACTCTCTGGACTCTCTGGTTCAGGCAGTCCCTGCTCTGGTTTCAGTCTCTCTATATTCAGATCTCTCTGCATTCAGGGTTGGTTTCTTTCTTGGTACAGTCTCTGTTTTGTACAGTGCAGGTTGTTATCCTCTAGGCAGCCAGTTCGGCCACGGTTATTGCTTTTTCTGTAGCTGATGGGATTGCTTGGCTGGGTTGCGATGCTGTGGTCGTGGAGGTTGTTCGGCTGGGTGGTTTGATGGAAGGCTGGGTCTCTGAGCTTGTTTTTTTGGTGGCTTGGCCCCTTTCTCTGAGTTCTGTGCCCCTTTCTGTTTGGAATGAGTTCCTTTCTTGGTCTGGGTTGGGGGAATCGGTGGAACCTTTCTGTTGGTTGGCTGCTGTCTCTGGCCCGGGCTGTGCTCTGGAGGGTTTACCCCAGGCCGCGTCAAGGACTGCGTGTTGGACTGGATGTTGGATTGCAATGGCGGCTGCGGTAATTGGCGCTGCTGAATGACTTGATTCGGCTGCTGGTAGCTGCTCTCCACATCTGCATGAAACACAAAGGGTTAATATTAGGTGAATAGGGGCTACTTACTGACACTAGGTTCAGTTACTCAAGGTCGGTAAAATTGGAGGATGTAATATGAATCACGGCATATTGATTACAACTTGCTAGAGACCAGTAGGTGCTTATTTTACCATCAAATTACTAATCACCGCAATTCATTATCACCAGATCAGACACGAATAAAGTGACCATTATCAAAGAAGGCATATCACTGAATATTGCAAATCACAGAGGTGTAAAATCAAGGCGGGAGGGGGTTGTAAGAGGAGGCTCGGAGACAGCAGGTATTAATACAGTGGAAAGATGTCACCGGATAGACGGGAGCCAATGCCGAGGTGCCATCCATACTGCAATGGCCTGCATTGATTGTGTGGAGTGTGTTTCAAAGAAAGACTCAGACTGAAAGTTAGGAGAGTTATAGTCTATATGTGTAATACCTCCACGCGGCCCACGCCGCTCCGGTCCTGCCGTCCGCTCTGCTCCTCCTGGCTCTGCAGCTTCCGACACAGCGCACGCGCGCACCCGGGTGTGCGCGACCATGGAGCGCGGCATGCACGCGCGGCATCTTAAAGTACCATTTTTTGCAGCAATCCTGGTAACCTTTTATAATCTCTCCTATTCTCTTCCCTAGCCTATCAGATCTCTCTTAGCACTATTTACACCTCCCTCCTACATCACTTCCTTGCCCTGTCATGGTCTATTGTAGCCAGAGAGTGCATTCTGTATACTTGTGTGTTTCCTGGTATATGACTTTGGCTTGTCTCTGGTTATCCGTAATTTTGGCTTCCTTGACCCTTGGCTTTGTTTCTCGTTTATTCTTCCTTCTCCTGCCCTGACCTCGGCTCGTCTGATTATTCTGTTACTCTCCTTACTTTTCTTCACGTTAAGTCCGGCCACTTTAAGGACCGGTAATACGTCTAGCTTGGGTTGTCTGGTAGTCCTATAGTTAGCGTGTTGGGGAACCTAACCTTGACAATATGAAGGCAAGCCCCCTACGGCTAAAGAGATCCTAATCTTAAACCTTAGCTTCCCCAACGCTAAGCATCCCCTCATTCAAATACACATAATGCTAAATACCCCCCTCACCAAAAATTCCCTAACCACCTAATCCTCACCTTCTCCCCCAATCCCTCTAATCCTCACCTTCTCCCCTAATCCTCACCATCCCCCTAATCCTCACCTTAAAAGCAGCAAAAACAAGAAATCGCGCTCTATGCGCAGCGGCAGTGACACTGAATTTTATAACATGACAGGAGGCTTCGTATTTTGCATAGTCTCTCTTTACTAAAACTCCAGCAGCACAGATTTAACAATAAAGTTTAGTGAAAACAAAAACATTGCAACAGGGTATAAAAGGCGCCGTTGATTGGCCGCCCAGAAGCCGGCGAGCGTCGCCAATTGACCGCCCAGAAGCCGCGGCTTAACGCGCATGTGCCGTCAATTGACCACCTAGTAGATACGGTTAACCACAGCTTAATTGACTATACCGGGTGGCCGAGGCTACACATACTGACCACTGGATGGCAGCAGACTGCAGTTCACACGCGGCCGGTTCATTCACGGATTTACTGAATGAACTCATTTAACCCAGATAGCTATGCCATGGAGCCTATTCGTGTAATAAAAGACTTTGGCAATTGAACTGTATGTGTGTGGTCTGAGCGCCATTCAGTAATAATGTGCGTTCAGACCTAAGCTATCTGGGGATATGTTGCATGTCTGTATTTTATGTAATAAATGTAACCTTGTGTATTTTATTGTATTTTACTGTCTAATTACTTTTTAAAATGTGTATAAGGCCAATAAAGACACAGCTCTGTCTGTTGCTGTTTGACCCTCAACACGGAGCCTTGTCTCATTCTTGGGGGGATTTATTGTATGCTGTTCCAGTTCGACTGTTAGGAGTGTAAACCTATTCGTATGTTTTTTCCTATTCGACTGTTTACAGCATTCAATGTTTGAGAGCATTCATATGCTTCTCCGGTTCGGTGGATTGGTGTCTACAATAGCTGCCTGTATATCTGGAAGGGAATATCTCCTAAATGGCTTTTAACCCCTTTTATGCCTGGGGGTGCCGTTACAATATCATTACCAGCCACCAGTGAATACTTTGTATTACTGCTACTGTGATGGGATTTCAACATGGTTAAAAATTTAGTAAGCCTGAAATCTCCATGTGACCTATACAAGTACAGGTGTTTGTTGTATCTTTTAGTTACATTTGGAACCGGTTATTGGACTGCCCCCTCCCTCTGGAGGGAAGAAGCGAAGGCGCACCGCTTATCTGGAAATTAGACGCTCTGTAGTCAGCCCGTCTAATATAGGTGGTTTGGGTCAGGCTAAATCTTGGTGTAAATAGTTTATTCCGGACACCGGTGTCCTGTCTTGACTAGCGTGTCTAGGTGTAAATTTCGGTCACTAGGTCGGGGAGGCCGGCGAGAGCTAGCATTCCGTCTGCTAGCTCTCAACCTATCTTGGCTAAGTGTGCTCTGTTGTAAATTCAGCCACTAGACTATTGATAGAGTAGATAGACTAAATGGATACTGTTGTAAATTCCGCCCACTAGTTTGCTATATGTGGTGCTTGGGCAGCGTAGACTAACCGAATCCTGGTGTAAATAGTTCGATAGTTCTCGAGGTACTGGCCAATTAGAGTAGTTGGGTTTGCTGTAAATGTTGTTAAATACGTTGTAATTGGTGAAGTGTATGTCCTGCTAGAAAACTTGAGCTCTGCCGTTTAGTGGACGTGTAAATTGTGTGTATAGTGTAAAATAGCGCACTGTACCATAACCACTGACTTGTACCATAACTACTGATATTACATGAAAAATACTAAAAATTACTGTTTAACCTTGCATGTGTACTAACTGATATTGTAACTTTAAAACCATAATTGTCTAAACTGTACAATAGTTACTAACCGTACTATAACCACTGACTGTAGAGACGAAATTGTTGAAATGTTATGTGATAATAGTGGATTAATAGTGTGGATAATTGTATGGTTTGAATAATAGTTACATTGATAAGTGTATAGTCTTTTGATTTAATTTTGTGTGTGCGATGTCGTGATATTGTTGAGCGTGTGAGGATCCTGTGCATGTGTGTACGTGTATGTTTGGGCCTAGTAACCGTGCCGTGTGGTGCTGTTGCTAAGGTAACTGGTGTGACTGTTAAAACTGTTTGTATATTTGTACTGCTTTGAATCAGACGCTCTGTTGAAATCATGGGTGCTTCTGATTCACAAACGGTCCTTTGTCTTGTATGTTTAAAAAAAAAAAAAACTTTTCTAAGGAATATGCTGTTTGTGATTATGGTGTAACACTGTCCCCCACAAGATTAAAATACTCTGTGTAGCAGAGGACGGCCTATTCTGGTAACCAGTGTTCCTGTGGATCCTTGATCCAGATTTAATACAGCAGGTTTGTTATAAATAATATGTTGGGGCTATACGAGTAGTTTCTGTATACAGATTGTTGAAACACTGCTAAATGGATTAAGCTGTGATAAGAGGAACAATGAAGTCCATGGTAGCCAGAACCTGTTTGTCCACTGAAGCCTTAATTCCACTTAGTTTGGATCTGATTCCCAACCCCCTACTCTTCCTCCCAAGCTAAAACTGGTGTAGCTGATATTTGCACTCCCCCTGCTCTATTGTCCCCACCTACCCACATACCTGTCTCACATAATTAAAGTCTATCGGCTTCATTAGACTTTAGGAAGCACTGTGGGGCCACCTACTGGCTATCTTCGGGAGTTACATGGATTTACATTGTTTAAAATATTAATGACCGTTTAATCATCCTTAACTTTATACTGGCATACAACAGATGGAAGTAGGACTGCTTACCCTATTTTAATATTTCTTGTCGTAAGGTTTTATTTTAGGTATAAATATATAAAAAGACAAGTTTTATTGTTAGACCCATAAAGACTAATTTGATACAATTACTTACCCTCTCGTGACACCTACAGGCAGGTTTTTGGTTTAAACACATTTTTATTTTTCAATCACCTAATGCTGACCAGTAAAATTAACTCACCCCCTTTCACCTACCTTACTACTCCCAGATCGGAACCTGTTACTAAACAACCCTATCGAAGTCTCATACTAACTCGACAAATGACTGGTACCCTTTAATCCCGACATTTACAAATGCCTCTCCGGCTTACCCCTGGTCCACCACATATTGCCCGAATGATTAACTCAGCATTTGTCAGCCAGGTCCAGAACAATATTAAGAGAAAATTACAAAAGTTAGAGGGATTTGCAGGGATGTCCATATCACAGTTAATGGAGGTTGCAAATAAAGTATATATGAATAGGGAAACTGAGACAAAGTGTGAGGAGGAACGTAAAATGAGGAAGAAAGCAGACATGTTAGCGGTAGCTATCACAGGTGTAGCGAGACAGGGAGGGGAGATGGATAGAGGAGTTGAGGCTAGGATGAGCAGGGTACCACTAGGCAGAGATCATTGTGCATATTGTAGAGAGGAAGGACATTGGAAGAGTGACTGCCCACAGAGGGGATATATTGTAGGTGGTAGACAAGATGAGAGACGGGGATGAGGTGGTTACGGTGGTAGCTTAAGAGGACAAGGAAGAGGAAGTTTTGGAGGATTTAATGGAAATGTCAGAGAGGGTCTTCGGGAAGGAAGCTGGCGCACAGACTTAGGGATAGGGAAGATAGAGATTTTGTGGGTCTGGCTGACATTGTCATGGAAGACTATTGATACCGACCGGGCTCCATCCCCCTTGGCCGAGCGGAGCCTATGGTTGATGTAACAATAGGGGGAAAGAGAAGTCCTTTCATGATTGATACAGGTGCTGAACTGTAACGGACCGTTTTGCACACAATAGGTTAAAAACCGTTTAGGCGATATTCCCCTTTCAGATGCACAGGCAGCTACTGCAAGCACCAATCTCCCAAACTGCAAACTACACGAATCCTACACGAAACAGGAAACACACGAACACTGGAAACAGCCAAACAGGAAAAGCATACAATCCGCTTACACTCCTGGCAATCAGCATACAATCCAATTCCCCCCAAGAACGAGACGACACTTCGTTTGAGGGTCAAGCAGAACTTTGCCACGTGTTCGGCAAACGAACAAAGGCCACCCAGCGTTTGTCAATTAAGCTGCGGTTAACCGCAGCTTCTGGGCGGTCAATTGACGGCACACTCCAGTTCCCAGGTGGTTGATCGTTCGGTACTTGGTTCGGTAGATTGAATCTACCGAACACCCCGGCAGAAAAGCACAAATACACCTTTCTGCAGGGAAAATAAAATGTTTTAAATGCTGGGCCATAGTCTAAAGGGAGCAGGCGAGCAACCAGGCTTCTCCAGTGCACAGTGGCGAGGTTAGTTCCGCCACATGAACATTCTGTGGTGACTAAGTTGGTAGCTCCTCCTTCTGGAAAGACTGTAACTGTAATAGGAGCTACTGGGAGAAGCGGTGTTAGACCGGTTCTCAGGAGTCGCACTTGCATTTTAGGAGGCTATTTTGTGAAGCACCAGTTCCTATATATGCCAGAGTGTCCAATTCAACTTCTAGGATGAGATCTATTATCAAAGCTTCAAGCTCAGATAACTTTTCTACCTAATGGATCAACGTCTCTGAAGTTTAATAAATCACCAGGCATGATAGCAGTATTGGTACCAAAAGAAGAAGAATGGAGCTTCTACTCTGTAATAACAAATGCAAACCCTAAGAGTGATGGATCTTTATTTGACATTCCAAGAGTATGGGCAGGACTTGCTCGTAATATCCCACCGATACATATTGAACTAAAGCTTGGGGCCTACCCTGTGAGCCAGTATCACATACCTCAGATGGCCAAGAAGAACATACAGACGTACTTGGATAAGTTCGTAAAGTATGGTATCCTAAAATTCTGTACCCCGCCTTGGAACACTCCATTATTACCTGTTCAGAAACCAGGATCAGATGAGTATCGTACAAGATTTAAGAGAAGTTAATGATGCAGTAGTTAATATACACCCAGTGGTACCCAACCCCTATATTCTGCTTGCCCTAATTCCTGGTGGGGCAACTCACTTTACAGTCTAGATCTTAAAGATGCTTTCTTCTGCCTTTGACTTGCTGTTGAAAGTCAGTGCATCTTTGCTTTTCAATGGGAAGATGCTGTTACGGGATCAAAGCGTCAGATGACTTGGACCAGGTTGCCTCAAGGATTCAAGAATTCACCTACCCTATTTGGATCTGGAGTTAAGATTTACAAGACTTCAAATCCATCCCAGGGGAATGTGTATTGGTTCAGTACGTGGATGATCTCTTGATAGCTGCAGTTACTAAAGAGCTGTGCCAACAAGCAACCCATGATCTACTCCATATTCTTTGGAGGGCAGGTTACAAGGTATCAAGGAAGAAGGCGCAATCGTGTCAGCCAACTGTCAAGTATTTAGGATTCCATATCTCTGAAGGTCAAAGAACAATGGGACCTGAAAGAAAAGAAGCAGTGTGTTGAATACCTGTACCCATGAATAGAAGACAAGTGCAAGAATTCTTGGGAGCAGCAGGATTCTGTAGGATATGGATTCCTAATTATGCGATATTGGCGAAAACCCTTGGATGAAGCTGTAAAAGGCACGGAACATGATCCCTTCCTATGGACCACAGAACAACAGAAGGCATTTGAAGATATCAAGAAAGCACTTATGAGTGCCCCAGCACTAGGCCTACCAGATCACTCGCGTCCTTTCTACCTATATGTGCATGAGCAAAGAAGAATGGCCGTGGGAGTGTTAACTCAGTACTTAGGATCATGGCAAAGACCTGTAGCCTACTTGTCCAAACAGTTGGATGCAGTGGCCAGTGGTCTTCCACCTTGTCTACGAGCAGTGGCTGCTGCAGCTTTGTTGGTAGCGGAAGCTGACAAACTTACATTGGGTCAGGAACTCTATGTGCGAGTACCTCATGCAGCACAGACCCTACTGGATTACAAAGGTAATCATTGGTTCAGCAATAGCAGAATAACCAAGTATCAGGCTATGCTATGCGAGAATCCAAGAGTACATCTTGAGACTGTCAACAATCTCAATCCTGCTAC
>OW240916.1:76300743-76388331 GCA_933207985.1 Pelobates cultripes | reverse complement strand
CCTTCTGCCACAGACTGCTGAAAGTCAACATGACTGTCTGGAAATAATGGATGAAGTATTTTCTAGAAGGCCAGATCTCCATGATTTTCCCATCCAGAACCCAGATATACAGTACTATACGGATGGTAGTAGCTTTGTAAAAGAAGGTATTTGGTATGCAGGGTATGCGGTAACCACCATAGACAAGGTGATAGAAGCACGACCATTGTCGAAAGGGACATCAGCACAGAAGGCGGAATTAATCGCACTGACAAGGGCCTTGCAACTAGCTGAGGGGTTAAGAGTGAACATCTATACGGATTCAAGATATGCCTTCTTAACAACTCATGCCCATCGAGCATTGTATAAAGAAGGAGCTGTAAAGGTGGATTCATCACTCTGGGGTTAAACCAGCGGCAGATTCCTGGCAAGCTACTCCAGATCGTGAGAATCCTTGCAAGATCCAGTTGAAGCGCATGACCCAGTCGAATTGAGTGTGACTTGAGAAGTATGAGGTGATTTTTGAAGAATCATGGTTGAAAGATGCAGAGATCAACTAGTAGGTGTTTTGACGGCCATAATAAAGCCTGACCACCTGTCTACATTTCATAGTCAGAGTATCTCGAAGGGACCTCTGTGAAGGTAAGTGAGGATCAGAAGTACTACAATCCTTGTAGCCCTCACAAGCGGGAAGCTGAGGTGCCGTCGCACGGTCGAAGAATTAAGATGAGGATCACAAGAATTTAATCATGTGCTTTAGTATTTATATGATTTTTCAGGAGGGTAAAGAAAGGATATTCCAAGCTGTGTTAGTTGTACTAAGACTACAAAAACAGGTAACCAGATATCCCAGACCCTAATTTGGCACTCACAATATGAATGTATGGGATCTGTGTCTAGGTGTAGGTACTTAGATACTGATTATAATGTGTGTCATCCGATATTAGGTGAGCCTAAGTGTTTCGATCCCCAATTCCAACCCCGTACAATTTGGTTGGTAATTCGAAATAGTAACTCTCAGGGACATTGAGAAATAGGACTTTGATAAGCACAATACATTCTACGGGTATTCTATTATTTGATGCATGTAAGGTGATTTCGGGTAGTTGAAAACCTTGGAATGTATGTGGAAATCTTTGTTCAACAACAAGTATTTATGCCCTAGTAAAAGATCTACTGATCCTGACTGCCCAAATAGAGACTTTAACTGCTGCCCATATTGGTCATGTGTAGGGTGGGCAACCTTGGGAAAGATAGTAGATCAAGACATGATTATCCAAAGGTTGCCCACTACACAGCTAACAGCTGCTCAGGCTTTTGATTATTTGCTGGCAGTAGAAGAAGGTGTGTGTGGAAAGTTTAACCTTAGTAATTGTTGTTTGCATATAGATGATGAGGGGCAGGCAGTGATTGACATTACCAGCAATATGGTTAAACTGGCGCACGTACCCACTCAGACTTGGAACGGGTATAATCCAAATAGTTGGTTTGGGAGTGGGTATGAGCAGTGGTGGGATTAAGGCATTGGTAGGAGGAGTGGTATTTATTATTTTCTTATGCCTCTTCCTGCCCTGCCTGATTCCATTAGTAGTTAGGTCTACACGTAGTGTTATTGAGAGCACTATAGAAAGGAAGACAGCTACTCATGTAATGGCCATCTGGAAATATGAACCCCTACCCAGAGAGAGACTATTAATAATCAGGTCGATGAGTGTTGAGAGGTAATAGAGTTAAGTTAGAATGCTTATAAGGTCTGTCCCGGATCATGGTTACTTGAAAGGTGTTGGCAAATTATGATTAGTGATACATCTGGAATAACTTTGTATCAGAAGCATCAAAGGGGGGAATGTGATGGGATTTCAACATGGTTCAAAATTTAGTAGGCCTGAAATCTTCATGTGGCATATACAAGTACAGGTGTTTGTTGTATCTGTTAGTTAGTTACATGTAGCTAAGATACTGTCATCAATGTACTGAGCATGTGCATCAACTGTAGTCACATTCTTTTGTCCTGAAAAGGAGTCATACGGTCTGCCCATATTAGGTGATCCTGAATATCCTGTTCACTGATTGGTCTATGGGTATGTGTGAGTGGAGCTATGAATGGGAGGAGTTCTTGTTAATAAATAGCCTGTGCAAACTATGCTCTGGGCTCATACCTTTTAAACACAAGTTCAGTGTGAGACCCGATCGGTGTGTAAATAAAAGACCTGCTACTTCCTGAAGACTTGTGTGCATATCTCTATGTGTGGCTTCTGCGGTTTGTTCCTGTTATTCCTCCGGTAACAGACATACATACATACTGACATACATATATACATAGATGCATATTGACATACAGACATACATGCTGACATACATACATACTGACATACATACATGCAGACTGACATACACACAGTTAATTTTTCACCCCCACCGTTTCTTACCTTTTCCTTGCAGGAGGGTGGCTGGGGCTGATGAGAGTCGGCGTGACTCTCCCTCCTTAAAGCATCCACGCTGTCTCTCCTCCCATGCGGAGTGAGCTGGGAGGATGTTACCGGCCGTCACTTCCTCCCAGCAGCACTTGTGGTGCGGCTGCAATTTTTTTAAAGGGACCCAGTCGCACTATTACACGCCACAGCGCTGACCGGGGGGCCTGAAGATATAGGCCCCATTGGGTAGTCCTAAGTGCATGGGCAACCCAATGAGCGTGCAGGCCTCGGTGCAGCTGCACCGTCGGCAGTTCTGCTGCTACACGTGGGAAAAACCGTATTTGTCTAGAAGATCTTTTATATTGAGGAGAAATCCAAAATTTTTATTTAATTGTTTAAGGCAGCTAATTAATATTTTAGCTCCTATTGAAGCATATCAAGAATACTCCTCATTACATGCAAAATCTCATATACTTTCACAGGAAAGTATACATTTCTGAAGGTTATGGATACTAATGTCACATTAATAATAATTTCCATTTGCTGTAAAGCAGATATATGCTATGTCTTGTGAGTATATACATCAAAGCACTATCACTTTAATTGTTTAGTTTTGACACTGCATTTTTTTGAATTGTGTTTTTCTCCCTGTCCCTCTTGACTCGTGTCTCTGACTGCCTCTCTGCTATTTCTAACTGGATGGCTGCCCACTTCCTTAAACTCAGCTTGACCAAAACTGAAATTCTTGTCTTTCCTCCCTCAAGTGTTGCTACCCCTGTGTCTGTATCCCTCCAAGTCAACAGTGATACCAGCTCACTGCCTAGGTGTTCTCTTTGACTCCGGCCTCTCCTTCACGCCTCATGTTCAGTTTATTGCCAAATCCTGCCGCTCCCATCTTAAAAACATTGCGCGCATTCGACCCTACTTAACGCCAGATGCGACTAAGGTGCTGGTCTATTCCACTGTCCTTTCTTGCCTTGACTACTGTAATCCGCTTCTCAGTGGTCTTATGTGCTCCCAACTTGCATGGTTACAGTACATAATCAATGGAGGCTCATCTTCCTGTCCGCCCGCACCGCCCACGCCTCACCCTTCTGTCAGTCCCTACATTGGCTTCCTGTAAGATATAGGGCTCAATTTAAAATTCTGGTTCTTGCTTTCAAATCTCTACATAATGCTGCTCCCATCTATCTATCCTCCCTAATACACAAGTATGTCCCGTCTAGGCCCTTACGCTCTGCTGCAGACTTACGTCTAGTACTCCCACCTCTGATGCTCGCCTTCAAGTCTTCTCGAGGGCTGCACCGTTCCTGTGGAACTCAATTCCCTCCTCCGTCACCCAGTCTTCAAAAAATCATTAAAAACCCACTTCTTCATAAAAGCGTATCAATTAAACTGTAAATAGCTCTTCCGACTGATCCCTCTCTTGCAACTGTCATTAGTCTAATACTATACTTACCTTTTGTGTCACTTTACCCCACTCCCTCTAGCATGTAAGCTCATTGAGCAGGGCCCTCAACCCCTCTGTTCCTGTTGTCCAACTTGTCTGGTTACAACTACATGTTTGTTCGTCCACCCACTGTAAAGCACTGCGGAATTTGTTGGTGCTATATAAATAATAACTAATTATTACATTTTTCATTATATATATTCACAATGCTCTTACAACATATTGTTTAAATACACTTTAACTCATTTAGCACTATTTAGTATGTCTCCCATATTGGAATTAGTGACCCACAGATATTGGGGTACTGTGGAATAGTGGTTGCCTTAACACAATATGGCCATATGGTGGAACTTAATCCCCACATTTGTTTGCTGAGATAGGTGATTTTAAGTAGCCTAACAAAATGCACACAGACAGTGTCCTAAAAATTTAAACATATTAAGAATATAAAACTAAATCAAGCTCAGTATAATTTATTATGGCTGCCCCCTCCTATTTTTTTTTTGCACCCGAAAAAATATCTCTTTTGTAAATACCTTATAACTATATGGTTATGAGAAATAGGTGTAATAAGGCTTGGCTATGATACTATGATGTTTAAATGTACGTCTAGAATTCCATAGTCTCCTTTAGATGTATTGAGTATTTATATGTGTTTGTTTAAACCTATAGACACTTGGTTTCATACACACATCCAAACAAAGGCGTAACTAGAAAGCACTGGGTACAGTGCGAATATTGCCCTTGGGCCCCCCTCCACGTGTCTCATACATCCCAAGAGCCCATCCATGTGTCTCATTCCCTCCCACCAGCCCCTTCATGTGTCTTATTTCCCACTCCACCAGCCCCTACATGTTTCTCATTTGCCCCCACCAGCCCCTCCATGTGTCTAATTCCCCCCCCCTCCGGCCCTTCCATGTGTCTTATACCCCCGACCCCTACATGTATCATATTCCTTCATGGACCCTCCATGTGTCTCATTCCTCCCAGGCCCCTCCATGTGTCTCATTCCTCCCCGGCCCCTCCATGTGTCTCATTTCTCCCCGGCCCCTTCATGTGTCTCATTCCTCCCCGGCCCCTTCATGTGTCTCATTCAAACCCAGCTCCTCTATGTGTCTCATTCCCCCCTCAGCCCCTCCATGTGTCTTATTATCTGCCGTCACATTCTATGTTTCTGTGTTTCTATTCCCTCCCGCCAGCCTTTCCATGTGTCTCATTCCCTCCCCCCAGCCACTCCATATGTCTCATGCCCATCCCTCCCCCTTCTCCGCAGCTCCTCCATGTGTCTCAACAATGTTTTTACCCTTCTTATGGTGCTACACAATCTTTCCTGTTGTTACTGGTAAAGAAAGGCCAATTAAAATTGCTTGCTGAAGTAGTTAGGATCGCCGCTGCGGAGTATAGGCAAAAAATCATGAGGTCAAAATAAAATACATTTGCAATCAGGTACAATGTGCCCTAGGTGACCGTGCCAAAACAGATTGCCATTTTTTTTTACAGGACTAAGTGAGGAGATGGTGTATGCAAAATCTCTTTGGAAAGCAAAGATATGGAACAAGCTGCAGAATCAGCTCAGGACTCTGAGAAGTTGTCATCAATAGATCTTTGCGGTAGAGGTACCATCTAAGCCAGGAATATCAGATTAATTTGTTATAGAGGGGTTGTTTTACATGAAAGCACAAATCGTTTAACTGATGGACCGTGGAAAAATTAGCTTAAAGCAACAATATAGTGTCAGGAATACGAACATGTATTCCGTACTCTACAGTGTATAAAACACATTGTAAATGGCCAGCTCCCTCTGCCCCTGATAAAGAGGGTTAAAACGTACCTTTTTTCCCCCAGCACTGCACTAGTCCGCTGCGGCTGGTTCCACCCTCACTTTGCCTCCTTAGCTGAGATCATCAAAATTGACAATCTCAGCCAATCCAGTGCTTTCTCTGAAAAGGCAGTGTTTACATTAAAATTTTGAAGGGACAGTCTATAGACACCAGAATAAAAAAAATAAGCTGTAGTTGTTCTGGTGACTATAGTGTCCGTTTAACAACTGAACATGAACTTTGATTAATCTCTGTCCATTGCCAAATGTTGCCAGAGAACACATACCCCATAAGAAAAGTAGTAGTTTTTTCTTAAAAATTAGGAAAAACAGAGGAACAAAAAAAGGATTCAAGTGACATAGCTGCTCTAACTAACCACTATCTCCTTCTGCATCTGCCTTTTATCCATGTATCTCTGACTCTAAATGTATGCTTTTCCCATCTTACTTCTCTCTGGGTCTGTCACTGAGTCATTTTCCCATCTCATCTATGTGTATCTCTTTAGTCCATGGCAGTAAAATTAAAAGTAGTGCATGATGGGTGAGTTTGTGAGGGTATTTAAAATGAAAGGAACACTATAGTGTATGAAATACAAACATGTATTCCTAACACTATAGTGCTGGAAAACATATTTCAGCACTATTTTAGTACTATGGACTGGCCATGGTTGGCTCCGCCTCCATGGCTGAGATCATCAGTCTTACTAGGTTGTCACAGGCTGCTAGCACCAGGGGGTGGAGTTGACATAATTTGATTTCATGCCTGCTGCATTGTTAAAGCTTGATGCTCCTGCTGCACAGTGTGAAAAGTGAAGAGACAGTATCCAACAGCTCTCCCGCAGCTCAGTGCTTTGAATACATCCATACATGTTCTCCCCTGCAGTTTCTGATAAGTCTTCTCTAGCTCCATTCTTTGAATTCCTCCCTCACTCACTGTCCCCCCAGCTTTCCACTGCAGTTTCATACAGGCAGACATTAAAAGCACTGTTCCCAAGCCAGACAGGACTTTGTCTGATACTCTGCACAGGGGAGGGCTGGCAGCCTTAGGCCTGGGGGGCAAAACCAGTCAAGTGGCCCATTGCACCACCAAATCAGTTCACCATCCATGCTCACCTTTTCCTGGTTTTATAATGGATACTGATGTTATGCTAATCAGTAGCTCTTTGCCATACCCGCTCCTTCACGGCTCTGACTTTCAATGTTGTCAGAGCGCAGACTGAGAATCTCTGAGCCTGTGCTCTGACTCACTAACTGAGTGCCGGAACCACGAGGGAGAGGCTATAATCTGACTGCACCTACTGCTGGTGCGCACCAGTGGACCACCAGCGAATCGTATAAATTGAATATGCTGGGGTCCCCAACTTGTGAGCTGTGTTGGCCGCCGGGCGCCTCTGTTGTCATGGCACCCTGCGTGACCGCACAGCGTGCACACCCCAACGGCTGGCCCTGCTGACACACACTGACGTTACTACTTAGACATCCCTCAATATTAATACAGACATCAGAGTAAACACCAATAAACTGTGGAAACAGAGCTGATCCCCCCAAAATTTAATAAGATTTGCTTACTGGATTTGTTGTAAGATTAAATCATGCCTCCTCCTCTCTCTCCCCCATGCGCTGCTCTGTAGGCTGGGAGGAAGTGAAGAGTAATCACATTCTCCCAGCACAGCGCCACCTGTGGCTGCATGGGGAACAGCTGGTTAATGTAATGCTTGCAAGACGGCCAGCTGCCGCTGAACCTCTTTGTTCCCGTCTCTACAAAGGGCTCCAGTGAGCTTGCTGTGAGTGGGAGCCACTGTAAATTAGGGGCAGAAGGCACTTGCATTGCAGTAAAGACGGTGTGACGAGACCAATCTCGCCACATTGCATTGGAGAAGCCTGGTTGCTCGCCTGCTGCCTCTGGACTATGGCCCCCTTTTAAAAGACTTTATTTCGCCTGGAGAAAAGCTGTATTCGTGCTTTTCTGCCAGTTGTTCGGTAGATTCAATCTACCGAACAACCGCACGAATGAATAGACCACCTGGGAGCTGGAGTGTGCAGGCAATTAACCTCCCTGAAGCTGCGGTTAACCGCAGCTTAATTGACGAATGCTGGGTGGCCGCCATTCATATCCCGAACACGAGGTCGCGGCCATTTTAAACATACGAATGCACAGCGGTGTTCGCCCCTATTTTCATGGAACTAAAATCGGACACAGTTTTGCGCGAACACCGCTGAAGCCGCCGACCTCCCTTCTTGTTCGGTGGAAGTGCACGAACGGCCCGGTGTTCGGTAGTTTTGGTTGAATGTGTTATACCCCAGATAGGAATCCCATGGAGCCCATTCGTATGAAACTGACTGTAAAGACTTTGGCTCCATGGCGATTAAACTGTATTCGTGTGGTCTGAGCGCCATTCGCTTGGTGATGTGCGCTCAGACCTGAGCTATCTGGGGATATGTTGCATGTCTGTGTTTTATGTAATAAATGTTACTTTATGTATTTTAAGGTATAGTACTGGTTTTGTGTCCCCACATGTGTAATGGAGTTTTGCCTTTGTCTTGGGAGATAATTTAATTACTTCCCAATTATCTCCCAGGGCAGAGGGGAGGAAGCCAGGATGCATTGTGGGAATATATTGTGACTGTGTGTCCTATTTGTCTACTTGTCTGTCTTTTGTCACAGTCTCCCATTTGGTCCCCTAGGGGAGTGTCCACCAGGTGGGAGACCTGCATAAATACTGGGCAGGTAGCCCTCATTAAACAGACCACTGCTTGACCCTCAACACGGAGCCTTGTCTCGTCTTTGGGGGGATTTACTGTATGCTGCTAAGGACTGATTGCCAGGAGTGTAAGCCGCTTGGGAGCTTTTCCTGTTCGTCTGGTAGCAGCAATTCGTATGGTTCCTGTTCGTGTATTTGGAGTGCTGTATTGGATGCCGTTCGGGAGTTTGAAGCATTCACTTATTGTAAGCAGTTCGAGTGTCTGGAGCATTCCCTTGTATGCAGTTCGGGAGTTTGGTGCATTCACTTGTATTCAATTCGTGAGTTTTGGGTGATTCTACAGTAGCTGTGCCTGTCTCTAAAAAGGGATTATCGTCTAAGCGTTTTTTTCCCCTTTTTTTGCAAAACGGTCCGTTACAGACGGGTCTGGGCAGGAGGAGAGTGCAGTGCAATCAGTGCACTCCCCTCCTGTGGGTCACCAGTAGACTGGTGCACCTGCCCAGGATCAGAGCCAGTGCAAGGATTTTTGCTGCCCTAGGCAAAAGAAAAATTTGCCGCCCCCCATGTGACATCACAATGCCCCACCCATATGATCTGCCATATGAACTAACGCCAGTGCTGCACAGTGTGTGTTTACATTAAAAAGCCTGCAGGGATCGACTATAGACACCAGAACCACTTCATTAAGCTGAAGTGGTTCTGGGGACTATAGTGTCCCTTTAATGTAAGGTAAATTATAGATTAGTGTCACTAATATCATACTAGATTGCCTACTTACAACTAGATGAGGATGATGATGGGCTGCAGTTTGGCTCCACTGGTCTGTTGTAGAACAGGATCTCTGGAGGCTGTTTGCAACTGTGGTCACACAATTCAATGTTCTGGGAGAATTGGAAGCAGCTCCATTTTTTTGTGGCCCCTTATACAGCTCAAGGTCTGGGCCCCAGGGCCTGACGGTGAGTATGTCCATAAGGCCCACTTATATGTTCCACCCACCTATGAGTTCGCTCACAGGGAGTGGAGTGTGTTATGTGTTATTGTAGAGGATATAATATGTGTGCTTATGGTATGTAGTGTATAGGGATACCAGTTTGTGTAGGTGATGCAGTGTGTTTGTGTGTAGTGGAAGCAGTGTGTATTTGTGTATAAGGGATGTATTGTGTGTTTCTGGTTGTGTGTAAGGGATGCATTGTGTGAATCTGTGTTTGTATGCATAAGGGATGCAAGGTGTGTGTCTGTATGTGTGTGCATTTAGTGTGTGTAAGAGATGCATTGCGTTTATGTGTGTATGTAAGAAAGGCAGTGTGTGTGTTTGCATTGTGTGTTTCTGTGTATGTGTGCAAAGGATGCATTGTCTTTGTGTGTAAGGGTTGCATTGTGGGTGTAATGGATGCATTGTGTGTTTCTCTGTGTGTAAGGGAAGCATGTTGTGTTTCTGTGTGTGTAGGGATTCATTGTATATTCCTGTGTATGTATAGGGATGCATTGTGTCTGCGTGTGCGAATAGTGTGAAAGAGCTCCCTGTCTTGCCCCCTGTCCTATAGAGCTGTCCGTTCTGTCCCTTAGAGCTCTCCCCCACCCTCCCCTAGTGGTCTCTTCTCACACTCACCCACCCTCCCTGTGCTCTTCTCATCCCCTCCTCCACCCTCCCTGTGTTCTTCTCACTCCACCCCCTCCATGTGTTCTCCTAACCCCCTGTGTTCTTCTCACCTCCCCCTACCTGTGTTCTCCTCATATCCCCTTCTCCTTTCCCCCCAGTGTTCTTCTTATCCCCTCTCCTCCCTGTGTTCTCCTCACCACCAACCCTCCCTGTGTTCTTCTCAGTCCCCGTTCTCCTCATCTCCCTTCTCCTCACCCTTACTCTCCCCTCCTCCTGTGTTCTTCACACTCCCCTTGTTCTTCTTACCCCCTTCTTCTTCCCTCCTTCTTCTTACTCTCCCCTTCTTCTTCCCTTCTTCTTACCCACCCTTGTTCTTCTTGCCTTCTTCTTCCCCTTCTTCTTCTTACCCCTTCTTCTTCTTACTCCCCCCTTCTTCTTACCCCCTCTTCTTCTTACCCACCCTTGTTCTTCTTACCCCTTTCTTCTTACCCCCTTCTTCTTCTTACCCCTCCCCTTCTTCTTGCCCCCACCCCTTCTTCTTACCCACTCCTTCTTCTTACCCACCCTTGTTCTTCTTACCCCCTTGTTCTTCTTACTCCCCCCCTCTTGTTCTTCTTACCCACCCTCTTCTTCCCCACCCTCTTCTTCTTACCCACCCTCTTCTTCTTACTCCCCTTCTTTTTACCCACTCCTTCTTCTTACTTTTCCCCCTTGTTCTTCTTACTCTCTTCTTCTTACCCCCCTTTTCTTACCCCCTTCTTCTTACTCCCCTTCTTCTTACCCCCCTCTTCTTCTTGCCCACCTTCTTCATACCCCCTTCTTCTTCTTATCCCCTTCTTCTTACCCCCTCCCCTCCTTCTTCTGCCCCCTTCTTCCTACTCCACCCCTTCTTCTTATCCCCCCACCCTTCTTCTTACCCCCCTTCTTCCTTACCCCTTCTTCTTACCCCCTTCTTCTCCCCCCTCCCCTTCTTACCCACCCCTTCTTCTTACCCCCACCCCTTCTTCTTACCCCCCTCTTCTTACCCTTCCCCTTCTTCTTACACCCCTTCCCTGTAGCGTGGCCGAGCTCTTCTCCGGTCCGTGGTGCCCGGCCGGAGTGATAGGAAGGTGCACACTCAGTGTGCACTTCCTGTCAGTCCGGCCGGTTACAGGAAACAGAAACTCCTGTTCCGCGCAGAGTTTCTGTTTCCTGTAACCAGCCGGACTGACTGACCTTCCTATCACTCCGGCCGGGCACCGCGGACCAGAGAGAA
The DNA here is from genome assembly GCA_933207985.1 of Pelobates cultripes. Lineage (NCBI taxonomy): Eukaryota > Metazoa > Chordata > Amphibia > Anura > Pelobatidae > Pelobates > Pelobates cultripes. Next base: position 76,377,112 of record OW240916.1, on the reverse strand, counting down.
GCAGCACTGCAGCCGCCAGAGGCTCTAAACAGAGTGCTCAGGCGGCTGCAGCATTGGGACCGGCCCGCTGCGGCCGGTTTTAAAATTATTTAGGGCGGCCTGGGGGGAAATTGCCTCCCTGCCCCTCGGCCCAGCCCGCCACTGACTGCATATAGACATTGAACTAAACTGTGTAGTAATGACCTCAAATAGTAATGCCTTACCTTTAGCACTGCAGTTGTTGCAGACTACATTTTCCATGAGTCTTAACCAGACATTCAGCTGGTTAAGTATCTTGAGAAGTATAATGTTCTTGAACTGGAGTGTTATTATTAAGGCTTTAGGGTCTTAAAGCATAAAAATATATTTTTTATAAAATATAAAATGAAACAAATGGAATAGTAGGTGACACTATAAGTAATAACCTTTAAGGGTTTCTCAAACCCTTTTTAAGTTTTATCAGAATACTAACCTAATGCCATTATTCTGTAGGTTCCCCCAAACTAAACACTCAAAGAGCATTTAAAACTATCAGATTCTACTAATTACATGGTGTAGAGTCATGATTTTATTAAGGACAGATAGGCGAATATTAGGCTTATCTCTTTCTTTTATTCCTCAGCAGCAAAGAAAGGATATTAAGATACTCATAGAAAAGAAAAACAAAACAAATACCCTCAGAGGGTTAACCATCACATCATGACATCTTGGCCAATGAGAGCAGTCCACATTGCATATACTCTCATGTGACCCAAATCCACCCTCTTTCTTGGTGATGCCGAAGCCAATAGTCAATTAAACAAATCGAAATGAACTAACTGAAGCAACACAACCAGACAGACGAACAGCCAGTGTCCAGGAGGCAACTTCTTCTGAGGGAACGCATTGAAACTATTACTACTACTACTAAAGACTATCATTCATGTTACCACATTAGTGACTGAAACGGAATAATACAATTAATTATATTTAACTTAAGCATATTGCAGGTAACTACCTCCTGGAATAATAACCAACAGAGAAAACAATCCAGACATTTAAAATCAATACCCATTGCGTACCTAGGGTGGAACAAAAAACTTAATACTTACCTGTATTGGGTGGGCTAATATTTGCCTCCATGTCCTTAATAAAATCATGACTTAACATCATGTAATTAGTAAAATCTGGTAATTTTATTATTAAAGGACACAGAGGCTCATATTAGGCTAGTTCAAAACTGAGAAATGACCATAGATGAGACATTTTTTATAGGGCAAGTAATATTCTTTAAACGTAGATCCACAAGACCAATCTGCCATTCGAAGAAGATCTTCTAGTTTACAGCCCAAGTTGAAAGCCTTTGAAGCCATGGCCCCTCTAGTAGAGTGTGCGCCATATATAATGTATTTATGTGGGCCGAAGCAATTATCCATTTCACCCAGCGGGCTAGCGTCATTGTAGATACAGGGTGATGAGGCATTTTAATAGCCAAGAACAACTTGTTATATGCAGGATTGCTGAACACCTGAGACCGTGCTTCATTTTCCCATAGACAATCCACTGGGCAGAGGTTAACATTGTGAGGAAACAATGGATAGGAAACCGAAGTAATCGATGACTTGGTACGTCTGGAAATGTTGAAGGAAACTCCTGTAGGGGTAAAGGAGCATGGGTCAACATCCAGTGCTCGGACATTTGAAACCCGTTTGCATGATATCAGACAGAGGAGCATGGCCAATTTTGCGGACAGCTGTTTAAGCGTGAGTTCTGCATTCGGTCGCCAGTTTTCCAACAGGTTGAGAACCAGATTCACATCCCATAATGACATGTATCGAGGTTGAGGTGGTCATGCAAATTTAATGCCCCGTAGGAGTCAACACACCAATAGCTGTTTACCAGCCGGAGCCCCATCTAGTCCACGATGGCCAGCAGAGATTGTCAATCTATAAAAATTAATATTGCAATATGCCAAACCCTGGTCATACAGATCCATAAGGAAATGTAACAGATAACTCACAGGAGCACATACGGGATCAACCTGTTGTTCCACGCACCAACAACTCCATGTGTTCCAGGCATGGCCGTATTATCGTCTTGTTCCAGAGGCCCAGGCTCCCGCCAGTAAGTCAAGAGTTGATTGTGGAACATCTGGCACGACCCAAGGTCCCCAGATAGGAGCCACTCTAAGATTCTGAGGTGTCCTTGAATCAAAATTGGATGTGGGTTCCAATCGGGATCCAGTAAGAGTTGCATTGAATTGGGCAGTAATCTGGGAAGATCGATAGACATCTACATGAGTGAAGGGAACCAAGGTTGTGCAGTCCAGAATGGGGCTATGAGAACCAAAGACGTCTGAGACAATATTTGTTTTAAAGCTACTGTAAACACTATATTTTGTTGCATTTTTTATTTTTCAACTGGGATCCCTCTCTTCACTACACTATCGGAGGTCTTTGAATACTCCACATACATCCTAAAAGTGGGGATTGTACCACTCGACGCCCTATTAACCAGAGCTGGATTGAGCTCTGAAAAATATCTACCTCATTCATATATACCTTTGGAGTTTCTACATACATACTGTACCATTGGAGTTATTCTCTCTGTTTTTTTATATATCACTGGATTAAAAGTTACATTTGGCCTAGGATCTGCTATCAACAGGTTCCTGTTTCCTCTACCAGTTTACATTTCCATCTTTTTATTTGGACTATTTATTATTTTAGTATTTTTAATTATAGGCGCTACCTTTTTCCTATCCTGCTATCTATATTTGTTCTGTGGGGTCTAGGAGGGAACCCTATTTTTAAAGGTGAGCTGCTATTATTTGAGACCTGTTGGCGCTGATCCATTTCTGATTATTTCCGACCTTAGGGTCTACGTCTGATGTGGCACAAGCCATATCGGGAACCGCAGGGCGTAGGCACTCTGCCCGAAGCTTATTCCTCGTGGTCTTGTCTAGAGGCTTCCTAATCCTAGTTGCGATATACTGGGCCACGTGATTGGTCAGGTACCATTCAGACGACTGAGGGTTTTGCAGGGCATCGGGGTCAAACAGGGGTGTCACCTTCTTAGCGCTGTTGGACGTTTTTGTAGCCAAACTACGTTCCGGAGATGAGTTCTCCGAATCAATAGAGACGATCCCATCGGGCTCATCCGTGACCTCCTCAGAATCCGAACACGTGTCGGAAGAATCTGTCAGGGCTTTTGCCCTCTTCCATGTCCGCACCGCTTTTTTCTGGCAGTTGGCTCATTTACGCGGGGGCCCCACATCCTAAATAGTAACAAGACGCAACCAGTCCATCAATCTAGTTTTGGAGGCATGCTCGCCTTTGTAGTGAGTCTTCTCAGTAGCCTTACAGCCGCTAGGGACCACCAGCTTATCAATAGAAGCCTTAGGGCATGTCGAGCCAGAGGTACGACTAGATGCCAGAATAGCAGTAGAAATGGAGTGTGACACGTTGTCCGACATCGCCCCCATTGCAGTAAAAATGGCCTGGGTGACCGATTTGGTCATTGTAGCGTCCAGGAGCGAGTGGAACTTCTCTGAGTTTATCTGCTACATGGAAGCTATGTCCTCCCCCGGATGGGTTGGTGGTCTAGGGACAGGGATCATTCCCTGCCTAGAGGCATTCTCAGTAGTGGTAGGGGTATTAATTCCCAACTCCTTAGGGGCCTGCATAATGACCAAATATGGGGCAGCACACTTGCACTGGAGAAAAAGCTAAGTGACCGGTATCCTGTGTTACACAGAATGGAGGAACCTGCGTTGCCCAGAAGGGAGGACTAGCTGAAACCGGTAATAGGCACACTAAGACAAAGCACAGCACAATCACAGCAAATTTACTCAGGAATAGCCTCAGGGAAGTACTGGCAAGCTGCCAAGCAACACAGGCAGCCAATAAAAGAAAGCGATAAGCTTAATGAGCCTTTGTGTCCTTTAATAAAATTAGGTTTCTACTCACCTTTAATCCAGCTCTGGCACACCCCCATCTGACATCAAAGGGGCCATGCAGACATCCAATCAAAGTCTTCTCTATAAGAATCCTTTGATCGGAGTATTTAACAAGCTCAGAGTGCATGTGTGCACTCGGAAACTGCGTGGGGAGGAGGAAAGGGAGGGAAAAACGTGTAGGAAGGCGTGATAAAAATATACACGCAAAGGATTGGAAGGTGGTAGGGCTTTCCTCAATGTGGGTGAGAGGGAGTGGAGTAAAGCTCTTCATGAGTGAAGGGAACCAAGGCTGTGCAGGTTGTTTCAGGCTTTGACTGCAAGGAAGAAGCAGTTACTTCTGTTGGAAGGGTGACAGAGACGTAATTTATGCACAGAACTGATATTAGGCACAAACACTGCACACCAAGACTTCTACCAAGATGACCACTTCAAAAAGCAGAACCATGGTGGTTTGAGTAACAATTTAATATATTATTGCAAGAATATTGGATTAGCAGGGATACTATTGACACCAAAACAACTTTAGCTTAATGAAGCAGTTTTGGTATATAGATCATGCCCCTGCAGTCTCACTGCTCAGTTCCCTGTCATTTAGGAGTAAAATCACTTTGTTTCTGCAGCTCTTGCCTGTGACCTACACAGCCTTCCAAAACACATTCTGTAAAGAGAGATGTTTAAAGAAACACCATAGTATTCCTTACACTATATTGCCTGTGTGGCTCTGAAGGTCCCCGCCACCCCCTTGCCTATAGACCATTCTGAAAAGGTAGTTTTACTCACGTTTTCTCCATCATCATGCTGTTGACCCCACCTGGTTTCGCCTCCATGACTGGAATAACCAATTTTGATGATTTCAGCTAATCCAATGCTTTCCCAGTGGCAAAACGCTGTGCTGGGCGATTCAGCATCTCCTCATAGATATACATTTAAACATTGCATCTCTATGGAGAACGTTCAGTTCCTCCATGCAGAGCATGATGACTCTGAAAAGGGCAGCAGTTACATTAAAAAAGCCTGCAGGGGCAGGTTATAGACACCAGAACCACATCATTAAGCGTAGTTGTTCTGGGCACTACAATATCCCTTTAAACATTATTTATTGCACAGTATATTTTTTTTTTTAGAATTTATTATCTCCTGCTTGATTAACAGCCTTATAGAGCTTGCAGGAGCCTTGTATGTGATTAAAGTTCAATTAACAGAGCATGAGATAAAAACGTCTACAGTATGTAGAAACCATTTTTTTTTTTTTATGAAAACTGTGTCACAGTTAAGGATGCTGTGGCTAGGCCTGCATAAACAGAAACACAAATGACTTAACTCCTAAATGGCAGTTTATTGAGCCGTGAGACTATAGGGGCGTTATCTAAACACCAAAACTGCTTCATTAACATACATTTGTTTTGGCGCCTATAGTGTCCCTATAGTAGGCAAAGTCCAAGAGATTAGGGGTAAGGTTTATGGAGATAGAGCAGGATCAATTTATAGGAGTGGAGCCTTGCACCCCACCATCTAAAAACTTCTCTAGACACCACTGGTGCTGACCAAGGTTGCGGGCAGTTTGTAGACCCAGATTTTGCAAGTGATGGTTTAGGCACTAATTACTTTTAAGATTTTGGGGGATTGATAAATTAGGAGACTTAGTAATTCTGTGTACTGGTTAGTAACAGTATAATAACTGGTTCTAGTAACTCAACCATTAATTTTATGAAAATTCCCCCCACTTTATTTTGATTAGCGATTCCACCTGCTGGTTGATGTCTTGGAAGCAGGGAAAATGGGCAAGCGAAAAGATCTGAGTGATTTAGACAAGGACCAAATAGTGATGGCTAGGCAACTGGGTAAGAGCATCTCCAAAACGGCAAGTCTTGTGGGGTGTTTCTGTTATGCAGTGGTTAGTACCTACCAAAAGTGGTGCAAGGAAGAACAACCAGTGAACCGATATTAGGTTCATGGGTGACCAAGGCTCATTGAGTGAAGGCTATCCCATCTGTTCTGATCACACAGAAACACTACTGTAGCAGCAACAGTGCATCATATTTTGTGGAGCTGTAGATCAGTCAGAGAGCCTATGATGACCTCCTTCCACTGCCAAAAGCGCCTTCAATGGGAACATGAACATCAGAGCTGTAACATGGTGCAATGGAAGAAGGTTACCTGGTCCAATGAATCACATTTTCTTTTTAATCATGTGGATGGGCGGGTTTACTATGTGCCATTTACCTGGTGAAAAGATGGCAGATTGTGGGAAGAAGGTACTGTAGAAAGAAGGCAGGCCAGCGGAGGCTGTGTTATTCTATGGGCAATGGGAAACCTTCGATCTGATATTTACCGTCTCCCAATAAGCCTTTAGGGGTGGGTATTAAATCAATCAGAACCGATAAAAGGCTTACATTTTATTTAATATATATACTTATATTGTACTTACAAGTTTAATACTCATGAGTAAAACTGTTTTTTCATCACTTCTAATCTCTCTGTTTTGAGGTTAATAATAGTAAGAGAATTTAAATGGTGGGAGGTATTGGATGTTGCAAAGGAGGGCACTGTAAAGATTTTTTGCACAGGGTGCCTAAAGGTCTAAGGCCGGCCCTGGTCATTAATATTTTATGAAAAAGATATAAACATTCACTACAGAAGAGAAAACACATTTTTTTTTTTTTTAAATCTAGGTTTAGAAATGATTACACTCAGAAGTGGGTAGAGAATTGAAAATTGTAGATTTAAATTTTTTTTTTTATTTGTGTTTTTTTTTATAGTGAACGTTTATATTGTATTTCCTAAAATATTAAGGTTTAAAAGAATAAAAGGTAATACAAAGTGCAAAGAAAACAGAATGAAGTGTATCTAAATCATGATACAAGATGTAAGTATCAACAGAATTCCAGATAGCCACCAAATAGCCTACTAAAGAGGCCAGATAAAGCCACTAAAAACAAAAAATAATAAAAGTTTATTGTACAAAAGTAAATATGAAACCCAAACAAGTGCTACCATATACACACCCAAAAATGATAAATTAAAATGATTACTAGACAGGTCTATAAAGAAAAAATAGATCGTCTAAATCAAGGTAAAACAACAAAATATGTTGTAACAGATCAAAAAATGAAAACCATTCCTGTCAGTTATATCTGGTCATAGGCCAGGCTAGAAGAGCAGAATGCCAGTCATATAGATCGGTAAATATATTGGATCTGGCACTTTAAATCTCCATAATAAAATAATGTACCATATATGTCTTATTCAAGGTATGAATCAATATGGAGAGTCAATTATCCGGAGTGATAAATAATAAACCAAACTAAAAAGTCGGTCTAATAATAGGTAGATCGATTATAAGGTCTGTCTCATTGGATGAAATACTAATGGGCAGAGTGGATCTTCTAAATAGCTAAACACAAGCTAATATAGGTAGATATTAAATGTCAATAAATCACAACACAGAAGAAAATAAGGTAATTGAATCGATATTAAACTAATAGGATAACGAATTTAGAGTAATGGAGCGATAGCCTGCATGAAAAAATTCTGCTAATCAGCTGGATGAACAATATATCAGTGGATACATCCAGCACGTATAGACTAAACTGACAGTGAGAAAGTCATAAAGATATGTCTGGGGGGAACATAATAAGGGAGAGAAATACATGAGAAAAAGGTTATAATAAGAGGTGCTACAAAGTATCAATTTGGTAGCACACAGAAAATAGAGAGTTATCAGCAATATAAAGGACAAAAATGTAAGAAGTCCCCTCTATGAATATGTATATGAATCCCGTGCCTTCGAGGGCACCTAGCTCCAACCCCCCAGATGTCCTATGAATAAGTACGTCTAAAAAATAGGATCTGCGGAAATTAAATGTGGTAAATGAAAGTATAGGGAATAAATAAATATAAGAGGTAAACAGCGCGGTCGCCAGTCAGTGTGCTGCACGAAGAGTCCAACACGTGTCAGTGTAAATAAATATATTTATTTACCGATCTATATGACTGGCATTCTGCTCTTCTAGCCTGGCCTATGACCAGATATAACTGACAGGAATGGTTTTCATTTTTTGATCTGTTACAACATATTTTGTTGTTTTACCTTGATTTAGACGATCTATTTTTTCTTTATAGACCTGTCTAGTAATCATTTTAATTTATCATTTTTGGGTGTGTATATGGTAGCACTTGTTTGGGTTTCATATTTACTTTTGTACAATAAACTTTTATTATTTTTTGTTTTTAGTGGCTTTATCTGGCCTCTTTAGTAGGCTATTTGGTGGCTATCTGGAATTCTGTTGATACTTACATCTTGTATCATGATTTAGATACACTTCATTCTGTTTTCTTTATTCTTCATTTGGGGTTACCCCCCACCTTTCCTGTGTATCTAACTTGGCTCAATCTATTCACTGTAATACAAAGTGCAATACATAACAAAGAGTCAAATAGTAAATATTACATAATGCAAGAGTAAATCATTGAGACTGCGCGCTCTTCTATAGACAGATCAAATTCCCTGCAGCCGTCACTGGTGATGGATGTGGGGATAAGCACTACTAAACGGTGGTAGCTCCGGCCCAGAGTCTACAAGTGTCAGACGTAGGAAATATACAGAGGCAAAGTAGACCCTAATTTGTCTCCATATATCTCTTGACTGAACTGGAATTTCAGTGAAATTCTAAAATAGTAAAAATTTGTGTTTCATGAAGATTTTATCTTTATAAAACACTCATTTTTCAGCAGGGTGACAGTGCTGCTTTAACCCAACTCTAACCCTAAACTCAATAATCCTAAACAGCCTTTATACTACAACTATAATCCCTCTTAAGATATCAATCTTTTTATCACTAAACACCCTATGTTATCTATCTCTGACATTACCTAGGGCTCGAGTCCTGCAGGAACGCATGCGAACAGTGCTCCTGCACTTTTTCCACAGCAGGAACGCTGTTCCCGTTAGTAGTCCTGCAGGTAGGGCCAGCATGTCCATAAGTCGGCACAAGCCTTTGGGCGAACCGGCCTGGGGGGCCCTAGATCAGAGTGATCGGCAGGAGGTGGGCGCACAGCACTCCCTCCTGCCAGTCACTCGGTGTAGCATGGTTGAGCGGAGCAGTGCACTGGGGTACAGGAGCTCACTGAGAAAGCACTTTATGTCAGTCTGGCTGGGTACAGGAAACTTAATCTCTTGTACAGCGGTCTGCTCCGCTCGACCATGCTACAAAGAGAGGTAGGGACCGAGGGGGACGAGAGGGGCAGTAAGGGACAGGGGGGTGGGGGTGGTAAGGAAGAGCACTATGGGACAGGGGGAGTGGGGATGGTAAAAAAGAACACAATGGGACAGGGGGAGTGGGGGTGGTAAGGAGAACACATATATAAATTATAGTGTTAAGAAGTGGAGCAATGTTAGAGCTAAAGGACAAAACCCCTTTCCCACATGCAATCAAGTGATAAAAAAATAAATTTATACTTATATTGCTTGTTGCTTAATATCCCAATTCAAGCTCAGCATATATGGGAAAAAATATATGAAAAGGATCATAGAACAGATCTGCATGGATCAGTGAATATTATTGAATTCTATAAACATTGAATTAAATCAGCTCAATTAGCTGGATGAAAGTTTATTACAGTATTACCACAAATTAAAAACAGAAGATAATAATCAATACATAACAGGCTATAAAAAGTAATAAAAAAATGATAATAATAAAAACATAAAATACACCTAAATTCACTGTTTAGTTGACATATGTTTAGCAGATTACTGCTTAATTGATGCAACAGTGAAGCCAAACACTATCAAAATGTATAGCAGGTTACTGCTTACTAGATGTGGTGGTGAGTACAACGGTGTAAATCCGTTTACCCACAAACAGGTTTTCCCGCACTGGGAGATGTCTCCTGTACCAGAAGATGGCTGATCGTCTGTGATCAAGCACTTCACGTCCTGACGAAGCCGTCTGTGAACAGAGAAACGTGTAGATACGGAAGTACGTCAATAAGGGGGTAGAGCCTATTCAGAAGCAGGGCGTTTCAAAAAAGCAGAAGCAAGACCAGACGCCATCCGGACAAAATAAAAAGGCACCCCACAGACGATCAGCCATCTTCTGGTACAGGAGACATCTCCCAGTGCGGGAAAACCTGTTTGTGGGTAAACGGATTTACACCGTTGTACTCACCACCACATCTAGTAAGCAGTAACCTGCTATACATTTTGATAGTGTTTGGCTTCACTGTTGCATCAATTAAGCAGTAATCTGCTAAACATATGTCAACTAAACAGTGAATTTAGGTGTATTTTATGTTTTTATTATTATCATTTTTTTATTACTTTTTATAGCCTGTTATATATTGATTATTATCTTCTGTTTTTAATTTGTGGTAATACTGTAATAAACTTTCATCCAGCTAATTAAGCTGATTTAATTCAATGTTTATAGAATTCAATAATATTCACTGATCCATGCAGATCTGTTCTATGATCCTTTTCATATATTTTTTCCCATATATGCTGAGCTTGAATTGGGATATTAAGCAACAAGCAATATAAGTATAAATTTATTTTTTTATCACTTGATTGCATGTGGGAAAGGGGTTTTGTCCTTTAGCTCTAACATTGCTCCACTTCTTAACACTATAATTTCTATTTTTGTATGTGGTGAAGGGATCACTTTGAAGTGTGGTAGCAGGCAATTAAAGAGATACTGTGTAATACACAATTGTTAAATAACTCTACTTTACCCCTGTAGAACTGTGTATATTAAGCGCTCCAGTATTGTAAGTTTTTTCTGGAGAACACATATATGTCTGCGTGTATCCAGGTATTCTTCCCGGCCAACTTTACAGAGGTAGATGTAGTCAATAGGACTTGGAGTAGACCATTGAACCTTGGCTCAAGAGCGTGTTTTCTTAGAAACTTCTTGACCATGACCCAGTCACCAGGAAGTAACTTATGCGTGCCTGTATTTGACTCTGGATCTGGAATAGAAGAAAACACCTGTGCATGGATTTTGGTCAAGGCATGAGAGAGTGCAGTTATATAATCTACCATTGCATCTGACTGAAGTTGCTGAGGAATGTAACAGCCTATCCTGGGTGCTGTACCAAATAAGATTTCGTAGGGGGATAAGTTAAACTTCCCTCTTGGGGTGTACCTTACACTAAACAGTGCTATGGGAAGACTCTCCGGCCTTGGGACATTTTAAGCATTCTGGCTTTCAGAGTGCCATTTATGCGTTCTACCTTACCACTACTCTGTGGGTGATAGGGTGTGTGAAATGCAAGGGTCACCCCCAGTGCTGCCCAGATCTCCTCGGTTAGCAACGCGGTGAAGGATGTACCCTGGTCACTTTCAATTACTTTGGGAACTCCGTATCTGCAGATGATTTCAGTAAGTAAGCGCTTTGCTGTGGTCTTTGCAGTGAGATTAGCGACTGGAAAAGCTTCTGGCCATCCTGAAAACATATCCACTATGACCAGTGCGTATTCATACCGGCCACTCTTCGGCATTTGGATATGATCAATTTGGATCCTTTGAAAAGGGTACTGTGGTTTGGCCAAATGGTTTGGGGCAGCCTTGATTATTTTCCCTGGATTACATCTGGCGCAGATGGTGCAGGATCTGCAGTAATTCCGTGTCAAGGTGGTGATTCTGGGTGCTTCAAAATATTTATCAATCAAAGAATTCATGAGGTGTTTCGATAAGTGAGCTGGTCCATGGGCCCACTGAACGACAGCTGGATACATATTTTTAGGTAGGCAGAATTTAAGATTTATTGTGTATATGTCATTCTGGAGGGTTGCTCCTTTGTATTTCTAGCTTTGCTTTTCTTGTGGAGTGGCGGCGGCCTGTTGTTCTCTTAGGAGCTTGAGATCAGTGGGTAGGGTTTGCATAATGTAAATAGGAGTCTTTTCAACGGACACTCTTCTGTCCACTTCCCGACACTTCCCGCACCTATCCTTGTGCTTCTTCTGAATTTAGTCTCCCATGGGCCTTTACCTCCAGTATGGCCACCTCTTCAGGAAGTAGTAAGGCATCCATCAATTCGTTGATAGCTGCGCCATGTTTCACATGAGTACCTGTTGCTGTAAGGAACCCCCTGGTTTTCCAGATTAAGCCAAAGTCGTGTGCCACGCCCAGGGCATACCTTGAGTCTGTGTAAATATTAACACGTTTCCCTTCAGACATCTTGCATGCCATCGTGAGGGCTATTAGTTCGGCTTCTTGTGCTGACTTAGATGATGGGAGTGCAGATGCTTGGAGTATTTGGTCCTCTGTGGTGACTGCATATCCGGTATGATATTGTCCCTGCGCATCTGCGAATCTAGAACCATCCACAAACAGAATGTAGTCAGGGTCAGGTAGAGCAGCTTCGTGCACTGTTGGGAGATGGGTTGTTTCCATTTTCATCTGTTCAAAGCAATCATGAGGGGCGTCCGGGTCTTGTTCTGTGGGAGGAATATCTTCACATATCTCTGTGTGATATCGAGGGTAACCGACAGTTTTGCAATTTATGGTCCTTCTAGTGACCACAGTCACTGTGAGTTGTTCTTGAGTTGCAGTACTCCATGTCTTGGCCATTGGGCAGAGTTCTTTCCATGAGAGATCTTGAGAATTTGTGAAAGAGATATGAGGAACAGCCACCACCCCAATGGTGATATAAATGTGATACCTCCATAGGCAGGTAAACTAAGATAATGTTTCATTTGGAGTCACAGAACAGGTCTGTCAGTGTGATGTGTATTTCCACCAGACTGAATAATTCTTCATAGTATGGGTCAGGACATGGGGTGTCCCTGAACCACAGGGTGCAATGTAATTGGGTCTCGGGCTGTTCATCATGTGGAACTGTGGGTTTTTCTACTTGAAGTTCCATGTGAACATCGGGATTTATGTCCAGGCTGTACCAGTATTGCGGCACTCCCCTCTTGGGAAGTGGCAGAAGAGTGGCCGGATTCAAGGAGTAACATCTTTGTAAAGAAACGTTATCAGGCAAGAGGAGGGAGGTTTGAAGGCGGAGATGTCTTTGACATGAAAGATGCTTTGGCTGGACTTGATTCAGGATGGCAGCGATATCATGGGGAGCAAAAACCGTCAGTTTATGTCCGAGAACAAAGTCATTAGTTTTGTCTAGTAGGGCACTTGCAGCAAAAACAGCATGCAAACAGGAAGGACCACCGCTGGCCACTTGTTTGGAGATGGCGAGAGCTTGTGCAGGTTTCAATGGGTACTGTGGTCTTCGTGGTGGATTAGCTCCTTTGATTAATGTAACTACCACAGGTGGGACTTGTAGGCGTCCAATGTCATCTGGGCCCGTAGACCAAAGCTTAGTTGGAACCCTATCCAGGGCACTGGGGGCATCTGGGACCCTCACTTCCTCATTGGGGGATGTCATATGTAGTAGTAGGATGGAAGTATCTTTGTGAGAAAGGGGGGTTAGTAATTGCCATCAGCAGTAAAGGAGATAGAAGCTTGAAGACGAGACAGAAGATCTGCTTCTAAGAGGTTAATGGGACAGGTGGATGAGACAACAAACCGAGAGAGAATGTCAGAACCAACCTGCAAGAGCTTGGTTAATGGGTTGTTTCTGGGGGTACCATCAACACCTACACAGGAAACATCTGTGTCGGATAGGTAAAAAGGATCAGGCAGGTCTTCGGGCTGCACCTGTGTCAACTAAGAAGGTACTTGGATGACCCTCAACTGGTAGTACAACTGTAGCTAGGGGTCCCCCCTTGTCCCCTGTAGAAACTGCCATGACAGGGGTGTTAGACACAGGTTTGCCAGTTACCTATTGTACAAGGTCTAGATGAGATTGATCAGGGCCAGTGTAATGACGTGCCGGTGTGGTGGAGTGGCTGGCCTGATGGGTTTGACGTGTAGGGTGATAGTGACTCGGTGCTGGGTGATCATCTTGTTGGAAATCATCTGTATCGTAACCATCAGGGGAAGGGTGAGCATAGTTGCAGGGTGGGGGGTGGATATTAGATTGAGATGGTTGGTAGACAGCTTGGGTGTATTCCTGAGGAGGGTAATATGATGCATGTGCCTGAGGATATACCTGTGGAGGGTAATCTGGTTGGAGACCACCATACGTGGCCGCAGGGGCATTGGGGTACAAAGGGGGTCTAGTGGTTGGCTGTCTAGGCACCCTGGGGTGTGGGCAATCTCTCCGGAAATGGCCTGGTTGGTTACAATTAAAAAATGCCCTGGTCTGAGGTCTAGGTGTCATGTGCTGCCCCTGTGCGGCTGGGAGGGTGGATAGCGTGAGATAACCTGGGGGCACCTGGGCGGGTCTGGTAGCAGGGCTATAAATGGAAAGCATGAGAGGGTTACTTCTCCTTTGGGGTGGCTGTAGAGCAGATTCTAGACCCTTTGCAACTATTAAGAGAGTGTCCAAAGGAATAATTCTGTATTTGGGGCGAGAAAGCACTAAACCTTTCCTGATGGGTTCCTTAAGGCCAGCCACAAAGGCAACGGATAACATCTGGGTATGTGCTTTGTTATATACACTGAATCCGAGATCGGAGAAAGTTTGAGTCAACCTTGAATGGTATTTTTCTACAGATTCAAGTTTGTCTTGTATAATGTCATTTATACAAGTGCCTTGGTCAGCTAGTTTAGCTTGGGCCCAGGCCCGAAGCTGTTCACAGAATGTAATACCTGACTGGTAATCCATATCGGTAGGGAGTAGAGCATTATTAAAACTCCTTTCCATAATGGGCCAATAGGCACCCCCAGCCTTGATCTCACACAGACTATACAGATCACGCCAGGCTGCTGAGTATGTCTTACGAATCTGGGCAACCCTCCGGAAGAAGGGCATGGGTTGCTTCTCAGGGTCGGGGAGAGAGGTTACTAGGGTTGCAGCTTGGGATGGGTTGAACGTAACATACATCGGGGGAGCCCCTTCCACTAGTAATAAAGCAGGGACGTGGTTGGCTGGAGTTGCCTGTCTTTGGGAAACCCTATTATTTGAAGGACGGAATGGACTAAGCCCTTGCACGTTGTCATCCTCAGGGGGGACCGCGAATGGGAGACCATGAAAGCTGGCAACATCTGGTGAATTAGGGGCTTGAGCAGCTGGAGCATTGGAGCCGGGAGAACCGACAGCGATGGCCTGGGGATTAACTAACAGGGAGGTAGCGGGATGGAAGCCTGATGCGGCAGGAGAAGCGCCTACAGCATGAGGCTGTCTCGACACGGTAGATTCATTCGACCCAACGATCATGATTGGGTAACTGGGAGTTGCCATGGGAGAGGCGGGGACGGGAGCCAGACTGAGTGAGGGTGCGGGCTGAGTAGGCTGAGGGAGATGAGTGGAGAGGGCAGAGATGAGTGATGAAAGATCGAAGGAGGGAGGAACAGCAGGATTAGAGGCGGGAAGAGGAGGGGAATCTGGAACAGGGACAGAAGGGGTAGTGATGAGAGGAGAGGTAGGAGCAGGAGTAGAGGGAATATTAAGAGAAGCAGAGAGGGTGGAAATGAGTGACGGAAGGTCGAAGGAGGGAGCGGTAACAGAATTAGAGGGGGGAAGAAGAGGGGAATCTGGAACGGGAACAGAAGGGGTGGTTGGGAGAGGATAGGAAGGAGCAGGAGTAGAGGGAATAGCGAGGGAAGAGGGGGATATGGATGCGACAGGGGGAACCATGGGTAAAGGCGAGAGGGGAACAGGAGCAGAAGGAACGACAGGGGGAGGAACTACAGGGGCATCGGGGAGGCAGTACATAAAGGTGGGAGTGGAGCAGGAATAGGAGGAATGACAGGGGAAGATGAGAGAGGGGTGGTGTCGGAAGAAGTGATGGAGGGAGGTAACAGAGGGACAGCATCAGTAGTGACAAGGGAAGGTGGAAGAGGGGCGGGATCAGAGGGAAGTGGGAGAGGGACAGGGTAATAATAGGATCCTTCCCCCCCGCGAACGTGGTACAGAGGGGTGGGGACAGAAGGGCCTTTGACAATTGGAGGTGGCGACTGGGCAGTGACTGGGGAGGCGGGGAGAGATTCATTCACGGTATTCTGGGCGCCATCATAGGGCAGTGGCCGGGGAACATCAAGAGACGAATCATCATTACAAACATTTTTGTGATATACATTAATCGTTTGTCCTTCAAAATCAATTTCTTCCTCTGACCAATCCTCCCGCTTGAGTCCTCTTGCTACCTGATACCAAGCCTCTACGGCTTTCGTCAACCCATTATCCAATAGTAAGCCCTCTTTATCAATAAGCAATTTCCTCCAAAACTCTGGCTGTAATCTACCACTGGGTGACATTTGAAAATCACACATCTTTGCTATCTTCTTTATTTTTAACATAGCCTCCTCTCCTGCTCTCTCCTTACCGATATCACAAGCTAAATAACCTTTTGAAGGTCTGTCATGTTCTTGTCCCATTTTTACCAAACAAGGCTTTCCCTGTAAGAGGGACAGAGAGAGAGAGAGGAAAAAGAAGGAATGTCTACAGTGCTCGACTGCCACGAGGAATTGATCCCTGTGCGTCTTCCCTAAACGTAGACGAGTCACAGGATCCGCCCACCCGAGATGGTGGCCACGGATCTGAGCGAGCGAGCGTGGGTGACTAACACAGCTCTGGGCAACAAGTACAGAAGAGGTAGAGGATAAGGGAAAAGGTGAACGTGGAGAGACTAATCAGAAGAAATTTACAGGAGTCACAGATGTAGAGATATGCACATAATCCAGAATCAAGGACGAGCCACACAGCACACACACACACAACTAGGGTACCCACACTATGACTACAACTGCATAGAAAACATAATATAACAAAGTACAGTAAAACTACGAACATACAGTAGTAGTAACTAAACAGTAAATGAACCCTGTTCTGAACAGTACAGCAAAATTCCCAGCCTTTCTCTGGGCGGATGCATTCCCTGCCCGCTAGGCAGTCAAGCTACAATAAATCCCCAGCCTTTCTCTAGGCGATTCCCAGCCCTTCACCAGGCGGACAAAATTCCCAGCCTTTCTCTAGGCGGCTCCCAGCCCTTTACCGGGCGGATGCATTCCCTGCCCACAAGGCAGGTAAGCTATAATGATATATAAATTTCGCTTATAAAGCAAAATTACATCATATGCATTGTCAGAGATAACATGGAATAATACATCAATAATTGGTTAGGTGTTAAGTGGTTCATTCAGTGCTCTTCCTACCGGGTGTGATGTCACTGGTATCTTGGAGGTCTCCCCCAGATTCCAGCGCCATCTTGTTAATGAGGGTGTTAGTCGATGTTAAAGGGGATACTCCATAGCGGCCATTTTAGGTAAATCACATAGAAAGTTGAATAATGTTGATTATAGTTATGTTGAGTGAATAGGCATTTTACTAACATGGATTGGGTTAATATTTTTGTCCACAATGGGGGAAGGGGGTGGTGGTAAGGAGAACACTATGGGACGGGGAGGGGGTGGAAGAGTGGAAGAACACTATGGGACAAGGGGAGGGAGGTGGTAATTAAGAACACAATGGGACAGTGGGAGGGGGGTGATAAGTAGAACACTATGGGATGGTGGGAGGGGGTGGTAAGGAGAACACTATGGGATGGGAGGGTGGAAGAACACTATGGGATGGAGAGGGGGGTGGTAAGGAGAACACTTTGGGACAGAGGGGTGGAAGAACACTATGGGACAGGGGGGGAGAACACTATGGGACAGGGGAGGAGGGTGTGGTAAGGAACACTATGGGACAGAGGAGGGAGAGTGGTAAGGAACACTATGGGATCGGGGAGGGGGACTGGTATGAAACACAATGAGATGGGGGTCGAAGAACACTATGGGGGTGGTAAGGAACACAATGAGATGTGGAGAGGGGAGAACACTATGGGACGGGGGGAAGAATACTATAGGACAGTGGGGGGGTAGAACACTATGGGACAGGGGAGGGAAAGAACACAGGGGAGGGAAAGAACACTATGGGACAGGGGGGAGGGGGAGAAGAACACTATGGGACAGGGGAGAGGGGGGAATGGGAAAGAACACTATGGGACAGAGGAGGGGGGTGAAAAACGCTCAATGAAGTGGTCTGGGTGCCAGGTCCATCTAGGGTTAACCCTGCAGCTGTAAACATCAGAGAAACTGCTATGTTTACATTTAGGTTAATCCAGCCTCTAGTGGCTGTCTCATTGACTGTCGCTAGAGGCGCTTCTGCGCTTCTCACTGTGATTTTCACAGTGAGAAGACACCAACGTCCATAGGAAAAAATTGAGTAATGCTTTCCTATGTACTGACAGGGCCGTTTGAAGGAATTTTAGGGCCCCAAGCAAAATGCACATGGAAGCCCTCTCCCTATGTTCTTCTTACTACTACCCCCTCCCCCTCCCTATGTTCTTCTTACTCCCCTCCCACCATCCCTGTGTCCTTCTTACTCCCCCCCCTATGTTCTTCTTACTCCCCTCCCCTCCTGTCTTTCTTACTCCCCTTCCCCTAGTGTCCTTCTTACTCCCCCTCCCCGTGTCCTTCTTACTTCTCCTCCCCCTGTCCTTACTCCCCCTCCCTGTGTCCTTCTTACTCCCCTCCTCCCTATGTTCTTTTTACTCCCTCCGTGTTTTTTTTACTCCCCCTATGCTTTTTTACTTCCCCCATGTTTTTTTTACTCCTCCCATGTTTTTTTTACTCCCCCTCCCTATGTTTTTTACTCCCCCCTACCCATGTTTTTACTCCCCCTCCCCCTCCCTATGTTTTTTTTACTCCCCCCTCTCTCCCTATGTTCTTTTTACTACACCCCCCCTATGTTCTTCTCAGTTACCTCCCCTTCCCTGTAGCGTGTCCGAGTTCCTCTTCCTCCTGGCTGTCAGTGAGTGTTCACTTCCTTTCAGTCCGACTGGGAACAGGAAACTGAATCTCCTGTACCTCACGGTACCCGGCTGGACTGACAGCCAGGAGGAAGAGAAGAGGAGCTTGGCCATGCTACAGGGAAGGGGAGGTGACAAGAGAGGAGGGCTGCAGCCGCCTGAGGCTCTCTATAGAGTGCTCAGATGGCTGCAGCAATATGGGAAACACTGGCTTGGTTTGCCTGCCCGGTAGCGACGGGCCTGTGTACTGATTGAATGCCGCGCATGCGCATTCAGCGGATGACGTCGGAAGAGGGAGGAGAGTTCCCAGCGCCGAGGGAGCCCAGTGCTGGAGAAAGGTAAGTGATTAACCCCTTCCTCCCCCTTCAGCCCGGCGGGAGTGGGACCCTGAGGGTGGGGGGCACCCAAAGACCCTATAGAGCCAGGAAAACAAGTTTGTTTTCCTGGCACTATAGTGGTCCTTTAAATATACATCTATGAAAAACATTTGGGGGTCTCAACCTAGCACATCTTCGATATTACAACAGCTCTATCTTACTTCATAATATTAATTGCTTTCCCTTTAACTTTACAAATCAAAACGTTTCATCCTTAATTTTTTTCAGCACAGATAATAAGCTTTTTTGTGAAATTTAATAGGATATAAATATTTAACATAGAGAAAAAGAATAGATGACATGTTTCATTAGAATGAATTGAAATTATTTTCATTACGTAACTAGAATAAAAAAACGTCCTTGTAATTGATCACCAACAGAAACATTTTAAATTTAAGACATTCAGCAAATTCTAAGGAGGCTTGCACCCAACCCAACTTAAACCATTACCTGTTGCTAGGTGGCAATCCATTTTAACATGAATTTAACACTACACTCTCATCCAGAGTGCATGCATTTGCTTTTTGTTTATTAATGTAATTCTTTCCTAGGGTGTCAGAGTGAATTATTCCTACAACTCATGGAGGTGATCTCTTCTCTGGAAATGTGGACATTTTCCAGGAGGAGTACTTCTGCAGTTGGACCTATGGAAGACCATGTACCACCAATGCTGCACTCAACAGCCTGCAGTACCATCTTACCCACTTCTGTCATGCCGGAACTGAAACAGGTAATTGCTAAAATTGTGGTAATATTGTTTAATTACTTTACGTGATTTTCACTTACTAGGAGTTTCCATGCATATCGTATCCTGCTCATCTAGTCTAGGGGTAGGCAACCTTTGGCACCCCAGGTGTTGTGGACTTCATCTTCGCTGATGCTTTGCCAGCATTATGGCTGTAAGAGCAAAAAGGGGAATGGAGTCCACAATATCTGAAGTGCCGAAGGTTGCCTAACACTGATCTAGTCTGTTCTGTTGTGAGTTATAGGAAAATACGGGCCATCTTATTTACATAGATTCATATGTGTCTGATACATTATTGACTTCCCTCAGTGTATTACCCCTAACATTACTTGAAAAAATATTTGTCTTCAACTTAAATGCTCTTGAATTAGACAGATTGGAGAACATCTCAATGGGGAAGAGACAAATATGGTTCTGTTTTTTTTTTGTTTTTTTTAAAATCCTCTTTTATTGCAGGAATGGGACCAGAAATCAATTCAGTCTGAGATTTCTCAGCTTCGGGAGCAAAACACAACCCTAAGGTTCAAACTGATGGTTACAGATGTTGAGCTGGACAGGTCAAAAGTCACTCTCCGTGACTTAATTGATGAAAAGAAAAACCTGCAAGGAAAGGTAAAACTATATTCTTTAGATATGTTCTTGTAGTTGTAGAAGATTTTTTGTAAATAACATAGGATTTCCATCATTTTAGTATTCAGCAAGTTCAATTACTTTGACACTTGATAAAGAATCTCCTAATCCAACGTGTGAATAGAAGCATAGTATTCAGAAATCAGGAAGATTGTTGGTTTATGTTTATCCTGCAATGCTCTAGTGGCTGTTACAATCCATCTGTCTTTTTATGGAAGGCTCTCGATCATGTTAGTAAACAGTTAACAAGTCGGTCAGCAGGTAAACCTAAGCTTCCACGTTTATAATTTAAATCACATAGATGTAACCTTAAGCCATCACTCACAATTCATAATGTGAACATCCCTACTTCTACGCCTTTGTGAAAATCTTCAGCTGTCACTCTCATTCTCCCTCCCCCATGCACATGGGGATTTCAACTTGCTGAAGCATCTCTATGGCCCAAATTTAATGGAAAATTAGAGGAAATACAGCATCCTATTTCTGATATACTCACTATTATCTCCTCTAATTGCTTGAATGAACTGGAATAGAGAGAGAGTACCCATGAAGATTCTCATGTAAAGGTACAATTGGAACTATAAACTCAATCCGCACAAATATTTCTCATCCAGGAGAATTTTTACAACCTTTGACAAACTGTTGTCTCCTTGGACTGCCAAAATCCAGCACTTGTCTACACTGGGTCCACTAAAAATGGCCCCAGCTGAGTGAGGATTTATAATTTAAATCACACTGATGTAACCTTAAGCCATCATTCACAATTCATAATGTGAACATTCCTACTTCTACGTCTTTGTGAAAAACTTCAGCTGTCACTCTCATTCTCCCTTTCCATGTACATGGGGATTTACCCATGAAGAATCTCATTTAAAGGTACAATTGGAACTACAAACTCAGTTCACACAAATATTTCTCATCCAGGAGAATTTTGACAACCTTTGACAAACTGTTGTCTCCTTGGACTGCCAAAATCCAGCACGGCTTAGAGCCCACTTGTCTGCCCTGGGTCCACTAAAAATGGCCCCAGCTGAGTGAGGATTTAACACTGCCCACACCACGAACACTATATAGGCATGTAAATGTCTGTTTAAAGACTTGTTATAGGGACTGACTTGCAGTGCTACATGCAGCTCATTAGAAGTCTGTGGCCACTAAAAATGGCCCTAGCAGACAGAGGGGAGCCCCAGGTATCCTGTTGTGAGTAAGGATTTAACTCTGCTCACACCAAATCTGCAGGGCATTCCATGCCGTCCTACAGGCATTTAAGCTGACTGTATAGAATGGCATTGAACGTCTTACGTGTGAAAGGAGTTAATATAGTCTGGGATGAATGTAACCTTGACACCCTTGTATCTACCTGGTTTGCTTAAAACAATAAAAAAAAAATTATAAAAATAAAAATAAACTGTTTAATCAGAAATAATTTCTGTGTTTTGTTTAGTTTTGGTAAAAAACACAAGTATATATAATAATATATAATATTATGAAATATTGTCCTGCCTTACCACATATCTGGATTTGATATTCTGCCTTCTGTGTTTCTGTCATAATCCTGCCAATATAAATAATACTGAATCTCATCTATATTTTGCACCAGGTAAATTCCTTACAGGACCTTTTGGAAGACAATGAAAATTTCCTTCAATCACCAACCATCCCCCGGGACGACGCTTTGTGTGATCAGTACTCATTGTTAAGTGACCCACAACCATCTGATAAAGTAAGGAAGGTGCAAATTCAGAATCATGTTGTAGAAGATATTTATGTGTTCTGATTTATACAACTATTGACCAAGAGCAGTTCCCACATAGCATCTAAAATGAGCTGGATTGGATTGTTGGTATCATCTTTTCCATCCAGGTCTGGCATCTGGAGCACACTTGGTTTACTGTCCCTTAGGAATTACAACTACATTCCACTTGGCATCCACTTGGCTATGTATGATCAAAACTGTGTTAGTGTTATTAAGGGCCACAGTGTGAACTATCACTACAGTCTGGATATATATATATATATATATATATATATATATATATATACACAGTATCTCACAAAAGTGAGTACACCCCTCACATTTTTGTAAATATTTTATTATATCTCTTCTTGTGACAACACTGATGAAATGACACTGCTACAATGTAAAGTAATAACTCAATAACTCACACACAGCCATTAATGTCTAAACCATTGCCAACAAACAGCAACAAAAAAGTGAGTACACCCCTAAGTGGAAATGTCCAAATTGGGCCCAAATTGTCAATATTTTGTATGGCCACCATTATTTTCCAGCACCGCCCTAAACCTCATGGGCATGGAGTTCACCAGAGCTCACAGGTTGCCACTGGAGTCCTCTTCCACTCCTCCATGACGACATCACGGAGCTGGTGTTAGAGACCTTGCGCTTCCCCACCTTCTGTTTGAGGATACCCCACAGATGCTCAATAGGGTTTAGGTCTGGAGACATGCTTGGCCAGTCCATCACCTTTACCTTTAGATTCTTTAGCAAGGCAGTGGTCGTCTTGGAGGTGTGTTTGTGGTCGTTGTCATGTTGGAATACTGCTCTGCGGCCCAGTCTCTGAAGGGAGGGGATCATGCTCTGCTTCAGTATGTCACAGTACATGTTTGCATTCATGGTTCCCTCAATGAACTGTAACTCCCTAGTGCCGGCAGCGCTCATGCAGACCCAGACCATGACACTCACACCACCATGCTTGACTGTAGGCAAGGTAGGCAAGACATACTTGTCTTTGTACTCCTCACCTGGCTGCCGCCACACATGCATGACACCATCTGAACCAAATAAGTTTATCTTGGTCTCATCGGACCACAGGACATGGTTCCAGTAATCCATGTCCTTAGTCTGCTTGTCTTCAGCAAACTGTTTACGGGGTTTCTTGTGCATCATCTTTAGAAGAGGCTTCCTTCTGGGACGACAGCCATGCAGACCAATTTGATGCAGTGTACGGAGTATGGTCTGAGCACTAACAGGCTGACCCCTCACCCCTTCAACCTCTGCAGCAATGCTGGCAGCACTCATACGTCTATTTCCCAAAGACAACCTCTGGATATGACGCTGAGTACGTGCATTCAACTTCTTTGGTCGACCATGGCGAGGCCTGTTCTGAGTGGAACCTGTTCTGTGAAACCGCTATATGGTCTTGCCCACCGTGCTGCAGCTCAGTTTCAGGGTCTTTGCAGTCTTCTTATAGCCTAGGTAATCTTTATGTAGAGCAACAATTCTTTTTTTCAGATCCTCAGCGAATTCTTTGCCATGAGGTGCCATGTTGAACTTCCAGTGACCAGTATGAGAGAGTGTGAGACCGATAACACCAAATTTAACACATCTGCTCCCAATTCACACCTGAGACCTTATAACACTAACGAGTCACATGACACCAGGGAGGGAAAATGGCTAATTGAGCCATTTCCACTCAGGGGCATACTCACTTTTGTTGCCACGGTTTAGACATTAATGGCTGTGTGTTGAGTTATTTTGAGGGGACAGCAAATTTACACTGTTATACAGGCTGTGCACTTACTACTTTACATTGTAGCAGAGTGTCATTTCTATATATGAGAAGTCTGTGATTGTGGGAGGAGTTACCCGGGCTATAAATACACAGACCTCCACTTCCTCTGGGCTGAGACTGCCTGGTTCAGTACAGAACCATCTACTTCCGGTTCAAAGGTCATCAACACAAACTGCCTAAACTCCAAACTCCAAACTCCTGGTCTTGGCCTTGTGTGGCCCATGCAAGTATTCATTTTACCTCACTCTAGTAAAAAACAGCCGCCTCCATCGAAGCTTATGGGGCACTGCTGCGTCCGGCCCAGCCGTTGCTTTTCCTGTTACTGTCTTGTTTATTACAACAAAACCGTAAGTTTGTCCATTCAGCCCGCGTTGGGCCATGTTGTCCATGACATTAAGTTCAGTTCAGTCTGTATTCTGCCCTCATTCAGATATGGCGATTTTCACTAATAACGTGAATTTGGCCAATTTTAATCATACGTAGCATCATAGTAATACCTCAATTAGGTTCGTGCATTCTACTTACTGTATTTGGCCCTCATTTGGCCATATCAATTTCATCATATACAATTCATTTAGTCACCCTGCATTGTAATGTTTAATGCTATGCCATATATTTAGTTTTTCATATTTGCAGATTATTATTGTCGGCCCATACGGCCTTGGTTAAACTTGTCAGCTTTGAGCAGATCAGCATTTGTTACTTATGTTCCCCAGGCCTCTTGCAGCTGCAGTACCTATATGTATTCTATATGTCTGCCATCTGGGTATTCTGGCACTCATTGGGCCTACATTGTTTATTATATGGCTAGATGTTGCTACTGACTGTTTAAATTTATGTCATGCCCAAACTTAGGCCCATACATGTGGTTAGCATTTATGGTACTGCCTGTTAATAATCTTATTTCTCTGTCAATCACTAATTACATTGTATAAGCCCTTTCTGGGCTCCGCACTAGCCGGGATGAGTATACAAAAACATAATGTTGGTCATAATTATGTCTGTTCTTTGGCTATACAGACATATTCATGTCACTCATCTAAATGTTATTTTTACACTTCAAATCAAGACATGCCACAAACTAGGTCGGCCACTAGGGTGTCACCAATAACATACTATAACATACTACATTGCAACCGGTCTACTCAAATATTTTCAACATTCATTAAATATTTTCAATCATCCATTTAATTGTATCATTATGCACCTGTAACTTCTCATGTTGGGCCCTCATTTCGCCTTCACTATCATAAGAAATTGAAGAGTGTGCTGAACAGTGTGAAAACAATATGTATACTTATTAATAGAGTGGTAACTGCATATATGTAGAGAATTAAAAAAAAAAAGCACAAACTTTCATGGAAAAAAGGTACAACTATTCATGAAAAAAGGCACAACCTTTCATGCAGAAAAAAAAAAAAAAGTTACAATTATTAAGTCCCCATGAGAGATGCAGGACATCGCACATATGTTTATATTATATTACTCTTTCATACCCTTATTAACAATCATAAGTTCTATTATGTAGGTTTCTACTATTTCTACTTATCATCCTGTTAACATTTTAATCCTTAACCACAACACAGATACTTTATACCCTTACCTCAATAAGCACTTACACCATACTAGACATATTTCCATTAACGTTCCCATTGTGTCTTTAGGTTCCTCTATATGATATACCTTTCTCAAGCTAAACCAAACACTAGTTGGGCAAGATACGTGTGTTCCAACATGCTTTCTATCAATTAATTATGTTTCTATACCCCTACATGCCTTAGGGATAGATCAACTGTGCCATATTATTGTATATTTGTAATTCAGTCATGTAAGGCCTACACCCATCCTCATGCGGTGGTATTTGTCCATTGGTCCAACTCATAGCTAGAGCCTCGACACACAATAAGTACAGCATATCAAGGAAAGGGAAAATCCATTCTGGGCAATGATGCCTGTTTCCCATATGGATCTGCAGTCTCTCCATGGTCCTCTGAACTTTACCATGCACCTTACACAAGGGAGCTCATTCATTTTCCATCCTCTCAACATGCTTCCTGGGTTACCTGTCCACAATAGCACTGTTACATTAGAAACATGCTCCCCCTCACTAACAATAATTAGGTTGATTAAGAAGAGATCTGGCTGGCAGCATCACAGAAACTCTACTTTGTTCACATACCCATACCAGGATGTCACAACATAGCAACCGGTGAGGTGACTCGATCACACATTTTTGTATACTTCTGAACTCTCCCCACAGCGGCCAAATTACCTAACAAACCCCTACATTCCAGGATTTAATAGCTGGAATCTGGAATCTGGAATCTTCCTGAGAAAGTATTCCAGCTGGCAACACTCTCTGCCAATGACACCTGTTCATGCACTGGGCTCTGGCCATTTTCAATAAATTCACTTCTGCATATCAAATCATCAAACCATACTCATTCTATTCCATGGCGGCGTTCACATATCTTTTGCCACCTCAAGCTTTAACTACCTCACAACACTTAAAGTTACCCAAATACAACCATTAACATTTTCAGGTCATTCTAAAAGAATATGCGCTGCTCCTACTACCTCTAGTTATATCCCAGTACATATTATCTAATGGATGTAGAGTCATCTGCATATGCCATATATATCCCTCAATCTGAGTGGGAAGTGAGACATGCATTCAGGTATTGGTTATGTAATGTCAACACGTATTCAGTGTTAAGCTCTTAAACTTTTTGCCCTCTTTTACAGGCCTACCCGAACGTCGGTTCCGGCACACCACAACCGACTTATACCACCATTACTATAACTAGGCTTATTGTATACAACCACAAATGAGAAGGCTGAGCCATTAGGCGAAGCCTGTAGTTGTGGGAGGAGTTAACCGGCCTCTAAATACACAGACCTCCCTGGGCTTAGACTGCCTGGTTCAGCCCACCCACCACTCCCTTTATTATATATATAATGACTTTTCTATTGTGATGGCTCATGTGAATCAGCTACCTTGCCATGGCTCAGACATCTTCTTGTGGTTATTTTTCATAAAGCATTCTAATGCTACTTTCACATCTAATAAAAAGTATAATGTTTGTATAATTTCTAAAAAAAAAAAAAAACATTTGCTGTGGATGCCAAATTACCAACTTGTGCTTTATTTATTATTTTGTGTCCCATTTTCATTTTTAACAGGCATCATTATCCACATTAAAAAGTCTGATCCAGTATCTTCAAAGCCTCCCTGGGATAAAGCACGCACAACCTGGGACACCTGAGGTCCAACCCAACAGTTTGCAGGTTGAGATGGAATGGCTTAAAGGGTATGATGAGACAAATACTGACAAAGACATTTCAAATTCTGTGCACATGTCCTTTTTACCAAAAATGTATTCAACCATGTCTCACAGGAATCCACATGGATGTAATGCATGTAGGAGTTTTTTTGCCCTCCCAATAAAGTACCCCTTCCTCTGTTTAAGCTCTGATGCTCCTCCAGTGATATGTGCAGCAACCATTAAGTGGCTGTAATCTCACCCAATCCCTGTTTATATGGGATAATGGTAAGGCATGTTTATTGGTGATCATACTGCTATATACATCGGCTCTCTGACAAAAAAAAATAAGTATAAGACACTTTAGCTCAATAAATGTTTAATGACACAAGACCACAGAGAAATATAAAACACCATTCGACAGTTCCATGACATCTTACATAAGAGCATGAGTTCCCAGCTAACATTTGGCAACATCTACCTGGCCAATCCTGTAAACGAAGTTAAGTAGCCCAACTTCTGAAAAATGTCGGCCTGCTGCCCAAAGCACTTTTCACACAAACGCAGGCAAAGAAACTAATACAGTTTCAGCACAGTCATAAATTCATGGAAAGTTTCCAGACTGGAATCTTCCTGAGAAAGTATTCCAGCAGAGCCCCTGAGGAAATCCAGAAAAGCAGAGCCAACTAAATAGAGAAGAAAAAACTCTGGGTGAGTTGGAAAGTATACAGAAGGAAGAGACAGAAGGAGGTGTAAGAAAAAATTGAGAAAAAATGCAAGGTGTTAAATGAGTGGAAGCAAGAGAGGAGAAGTGAGGAGCAGGGGAAGAGAGTGAGAAATAGAATTAAAGTCACCCCACAGACAAGGACCAAGCCGTCTTCCCATCATTAGTCACCACTTTGAGTCAGATCTGAATTTGCTCCTAACTTCTTATCCAGTTGTTCATAATCTGTGAGGTCAGCGCATGGTAGGAATGCCAACTAGCAGAAATGCCTGCCCTCTCCAGTGGGATTCAAGAGAGGGGTGTATAGTACCACTGTGTCAATATTTTGTAGTATAGTTACTGTGTTCTAATGCTTGGAGAACAGGTGTGTGTAAGCTCAATTACAGTGTCCTAATTGCTCTCTGTAAAGGCATAAATGACATACCCAGAGCGTCTTCCCACTTAGCCACTCAGGTAGTCCAGAAAAGTATCATCCTGAACAGGTGAGTGTCAGAATAATATTTCTCAATGTAAGGAAGACCTAGCACCTCCCCCCTTTAATTTTGAGACGGCCATCCTGGCCTGTGAATCAGGGCCATAGCAATATGAAAAGGTCACTAGGAATTCCAACGGGCAAAGTCTGTAATAGGTAGAGAACACGCATTTATTCTACTTATACAGGATAGATGCGGCCTGTCCCATTGTTTGACGTTTCGGGACAGTTTTGTCAAAAGCGATTCTACAAGTTGATTCTACAGATGTAGTCGAGGTGGGGATATAAGAACACCCCCAGGTACTTCAATTTGGTGGCAAACTATTTAAAGGGGAACTCTTCTCAGAGCCAGCTAGATGTGTCCTTAAGACATTTTTACATGTATGATAGCAAAAAATATATGATTTTTAAGAATATTTTATTTTTAGACTGAAAAGAAAACAGTTTATATATGTGATGAGACCAATCTCGCCACATTGCATTGGAGAAGCCTGGTTGCTCACCTATTGCCTTTGGATTATGGCCCCATGTTAAAAGGCTTGAGTTTCCCCTGCAAAGACATGAAAGCTGGGTCATTTGGTGCTTGCCCTGTTTGAGCGGTGATACTCCAGATAGTTATGCCATGGAGCCCATTCGTATAATGAAAGACTATGGGAAAGACTTTGGCTCCATGGCAATTGAACTGTATGTGTGTGATCTGAGCGCCATTCAGTAATAATGTGCGCTCAGATCTGAGCTATCTGGGGATATGTTGAATGTACCTGTTTTGTGCAATGGCTGCACAGTTATATGTTTTTATGTGTTTTATTGTCTTTTGCTGCCATGTGTTCAATGGAGTTTTGCCTCTGTCCTTGGAGATAATTGGATTACTTCCCAATTATCTCCAGGATAGAAGACTCTGTGGAACTGGTTTTGGGCAGAAAAGCCATGCTTCCTTTGGTCACAAAGGAGTACGATCTATCTTTTGAACCACTGGACCAATTTGTATGATTTTGACGTATGTTTGTATTTGGAGTATGCTGATTCTGAAAATATAAGTTATATGTGAATGTGATGCATACTTTTCAAGTTATGAATAATGTGGAAAAATTGTATGTCTCTGCTTGTTATAATTACATTACCTATTGTGTAAGGTAATTGAATCACAGGCAGAGGGTAGGATTTTGTGTGGGAGTGTCTGAGTGTATTATATGTGTTTATTGGTTGTGTTCCAAAACCGTGTGGGTGGTACTAATGTGTAAGAATGTGTACATAAGAACAATAAACCCACAGCTCTGTCTGTTCACTGCTTGACCCTCAACACGGAGCTTTGTCTCGTTCTTGGGGGGATTTATTGTATGCTGTTCCAGTTTGACTGCTAGGAGTGTAAACCTATTCGTATGGTTTCCTATTCGACTGTGTACAGCATTCATATGGTTCCGGTTCGGCTGTTTACGGCATTCATATGGTTCCCTGTTCAGCGGATTGGTGTTCTGCAGTAGCTGTGCCTGTGTCTCTGGAAGGGAAGATCTCCTAAACGGCGGTTTAACCCTTTTATGCTGAGGGTGCCGTTACAATATATATAAGCATTTTGGATTGTATAGTTGGATCATCATTTTTCTATTAGTTAATATTTTTTATGTAATGGTAACCAAAATTACACTGTTATTGGAAGTTCTATCTAAATGATTTGCATAGCCAAAAAGAAAACACTGTCTATTTATTTCCAAGCACTTTAGAGAAGATTCATATCCCCGTCCCTTAACCAATTTTCCAACTCATTAGAATTACCATTTTGGTTTACTTCCCTAAAACGATTTCAGCATAGCATCATGGATTGTAATTGAGAGTATTTGTGTTTTAAGCATACCTAACCAGTCAAATTTACAGCTACATACCCAACCAGTCGAATTCCCATCTACAAGTGCCCAAGGACAGATCAAATTATAGTAACAGATGCAGCAGTTCTCACAATTGACATGTAAATTTGTAACACTGAGTTTTTCACAGGTTGGTATTTGCTTTTTGTAACACTTTAAATGCCAGGATGTAGAGTTATGCTCTATAAACTATGCTATACATTTCAACATATAGTGGACAATAAGAACTGCATTATCTTGTTGCTCCTTTCTACTTGTGTTACTAAGATACCTATGGTTAAAATACATAATTTCACATGCTTCCTCTAGTAGATATTCTCTAGTGTTTGAATCCTGAAAACACTACGTTGCTATAAGTTCTATCCATTTGCTCCCGATCATGTTGAGAATGCAACAGATGTGTGTGTTTATAAGTTGCTGTATTTTCAGACGCCATGAGTGGATGAAGAGGATGAACGACCAACTCTCTGTCACTTTGAAGGAATGTAAGACTGACTCAGAGAAACTGAGCATGCATCTTGGGATACTGGAGTCTACTTGCACTACACTGCGCCTGGCACTGCAATCCAGGTAAATTTGGAGAAGTACTAAATTCACACAACATTCTACTGTCTACCAGCTCTGTTTACAAGCACAGTAAGGCTTAGGGACCATCACAAATCACAACACATGATGTAAGGGACATTCTAATACTGTTTTTAGTTAAATGGCATCTTAAGATGACAGTAGTCAGAGTATAGTTCTTAGTATACATATAGGGGTTAAATAAGTAAAATTCTCAAAATCATCTGCTGCCACATTTGGGTTAAAGGGACACTGTAGGCACCCATACCACTTCAGCTCATTGAAGTGGTCTGGGTGCAATGTCCCATCACTCTTAACCCTGAGCATGTAATTATTGCAGTTTTTATAAACTTCAATAATTACCTGCTAGTGTTAACTCCTCTGGTAGACAGCCACTAGAGGGACTTCTTGGGGTGTCACTGGAATCCCCATAGGAAAGCATTGACTTGCATGCGCATCCGCTTTGGAACCAGGTTATTAACCCCTTCTGCACCACATGGGGGGGGGTGGGGGTGATTGACTGAGGGGGCCATGACCCTGGGCCAGTTCACCGGTTGTCCTTTGCACCACTTTTGGTAGGTACTCACCACTGCATGCCAGGAACAACCCACAAGACTTGCTGTTTTGGAGATGCTCTGACTCAAGCATCTAGCCATCACTATTTGGCTCTTGGCGAGTTCCTCTCGCATTTGGGCATTCATTTTACTAGTAGCCCCACTCCTTTTTTGAATATTACTAAAAATACGTGTCAGAAATAATGAACAAGACTTATTTTCTCATTTTTCTTCCAGTGAGAAGTGCCTGAGAACCTACAGTGTTCTACTTGCTCTTGCAGAGGCAAAGGAGGAGATCCTGCTAGGACAAGTAGCAGCTGGAGACTTTCTAAGTGCAGGTAGAAACATGCTGATGGATTTATGGATAAGAGGGCAAACTGCACACTTTGAATTATGCATTCTGTTTTAAAGAGATACTCTACTAACCAAATACAAGAAAAAAAGAAAAGAAAAATCACTACGTAGTATATATAACCTCCAATGAAAATATGCATGAGCTTAATTATTTAAAAAAAAAACAATTGGGGGTATATCTAAAAACAGCTTGCACAAGCTGCAGATCTCTGTAGCCTTTGCAAGCCTCTCCCTGACCAATCAGAGTTTTCTCATTGAGAAACATTTGATTGCACTTGATTGCACATGCTGCATGCACTTGAAAACTGAGCCCTGTGAAACTTGTGCATGGGCGCAAGTATATGCTCACTGTGACTTGGGGGAGAAGGCATGCATGCTCAAGCAGAGTGCACAAGCTACTTTTGTTAGCTCTCTGGAGCTAATTGCATCAAGAAGATAAACTTATGCAACATTTCTACAATTATTTATGAAAATGCTTATTTCAAATTGAAATGAGTATTTTTAGAAACTGTAAGTAAAATTGAGTGTACCTTCACATATGGAGCACTTCACGACACCGAAGTGCTTTATGTGTGTGGAGTGTTCCTTTAAAAACATGCGCATGAATCCTTTGAGTTCCCCTTAAATAAATACACTTGAGGCCCTTCTCAAAATTGTTTATTCTCCAGCTATGACATAATATTCTGTGACTCTAATAGATTGGTGATTTAATTGTAGCTTTTATTACATTAGGGATGTGCATCGACAAAAAATTTGGTTCGGCACTTCCGAAATTCGTGACTTCGGCAATTTGGCACTTTGGCACTTCGGTTCGGCACTTCCGAAATTCGGGACTTCGGCAATTCAAAAATTCGGCACTTTGGTTCGGTTCGGCACTTCCAAAATTCGGGAATTCAGCAATTTGGGAATTCGGCACTTTGGGAAATCGAGACTTTGGCAATTCCATAAACCTATCCCTAACCCTAAGGCTATGATTAGGGGTAGCATTAGGGGTAGGGTTTGAGGACAACCGTAGAGTAGAGTTAGGGGTTTGGGTTAGGGGTAGGGTTCGGGCTAGGATTATGGTAAGGGTTAGATTCCTGTCATCATTCCCTTAATTTTACCTCCCTCTACTGTTTTGCCACTTATCAGTGGCATCATATGGAGTAGTGACCATATTCCCACAGTCCTTTAATCCAATGTAAATGTCACTACCGCAGGCCACACTTCCAAGTATGGAATCCAGACCTCATATTTAACCTACTTAGACTCATAGTCTAAGATAAATAGGCTCATTTTATGTGCCGCTTGTCTTTCTGCTAGTAGGTAATGTGGGCAAACGCTTATTTGTTTAGGACTACAGGCTCCCTTGAACCCCAGGACCATAATGGAACAGAGGATTATTTGTCATCTGCAATAACCATGTGCGAATTCACCATTTGCTTTTTTGGGCAGAACTGAAGAGAACAGCACTTGTAGGTATCCAGTATTTTCACATATGACTGGGTCATGCATTAAGTAGGTAGGTGAATCCTACTGCCATCTCTTCCCCACACATGGCCATCCACTTTATCTAAAAGAAAATGTTATTCTTTACACCTGGCAACCTTCTTCCATTACTCCATGGTCCAGTTTTGACGCTGGCATTTTATGAAGGCGCTTTCTGCAATGGACAGGGGTAATCATGAGCACTGTGCAGCTACGCATCCTCATATGCAACAAACTGTGATGCACTGTGTGTTCTGACATCTTTCATTCATGGTCAGCGTTAAGTTTTTCAGTCATTGGACCAGACAGGCCTGGCTAGCCTTCACTCTCAAAGTGCATCTGATGCCGGTTCATCAGTTGTCCTGACGCTGACCCAGTCTTCTAGCCATCACTAAGTGGCCCTTGGCAAAGTCACTCATCTTTTCGCTTGTCCATTTGTCCTGCTTCCAACACATGATATGAAATCCATGTTGTGTTTATTGGTCTTATGCTACCAAGGTCTGATCACTGATATAACATTGCCAAATACTTGCTAAGAGCCATTTCTTAGTCAGGTTATCAGGTTTAGCCATGTTAGGTCTGAGAGATCCCTAATTAAATTTTTGTTAGGCACTAAAATAAATGTGGCTAGGCTCATCTTCCTGTTCGCCTGCACCTCCCTCGCCTCACCCCTCTGTCAGCCCCTACAGTGGCTTCCCGTAAGATATAGGGCTCAATTTAAAATTCTGGTTCTTGATTTTAAATCTCTACATAATGCTGCTCCCACCTCTCTATCCTCCCTAATACACAAGTATGTCCCATCTAGGCCCCTACACTTTGCCGAAGACTTACGTCTATCTTCTGTCCGTACTCCCACCTCTGATGCTCGCCTTCAAGACTTCTCAAGGGCTGCACCATTCCTGTGGAACTTCCTTCCCTTTTCCACTAGACACTTACCCAGTCTCCACTCCTTCAAAAAATCATTATAAACTCACTTCTTTACAAAAGCTTATCAATTAAACTGTTAATAGCTCCCCACTGATTCCTCTCCTGCAACTGTCATTACTTCTCTAATACTATCCTTACCTTTTGTGTCACTTTACCCCACTCCCTCTAGCATGTAAGCTCATTGAGCAGGGCCCTCAGCCCCTCTGTTCCTGTGCATCCAACTTGTCTGGTCACAATTACATGTTTGCTAGTCCACCCACTGTAATGCTCTGTGGAATTCGTTGGCGCAATATAAATAATAAAAATAATAATAATGATAATAACGAACTAGGAAAAAAATCCTTCTTGACTTCAGAATGGCAGTCAGATATCTCCTTGGATCAAGAAGCTATTATCCCACTAATTAAAAACTATATGCCTGTATATTATGTTGTTCGTAATCATTTATCCAATTGCTGTTTTAACATCTGTATAGATACCGATACTGATAAAACCACATATTCAGGCAGATAATTCCACATCCTTATTGCTCTTACTTTAAAAAACCCTTTCCTCTGCCTTACACAAAATCTCCTTTATTCTAGTCTAAATGCGTGACCTCTTGTCCTAAGTATAGTCCTGTTTATGAACAGATCTCCAGACAATGGTTTGTATAGGCCTTGAATATATTTGTATAATAATATCATATCTCCACTGAGGTGCCATTTTCCAAACCAAAGAGATTTTAATTTGTTAACATTTCTTCATAACTAAAATGTAGTCAGTTTTGTAGCCCGCCACTGCACTCTTTCTAGTGCCATAATAACCTTCTTTAGAACAGCATATTCAAGGTGTGGTCTTACCAGTGATTTATAAAGAGGCAAAATTATATTCTCATCCCAAAAATTAATATACCTATTTATAAAAGACAATACCTTACAGGCCTTAGCAACTGCCGATTGACATTGCAGATTGTTGCCTAGTTTGATGTCTATAACAATTCTCAAATCCTTCTCATGTGTTGTTATCCCTAATTCACTACCATTTAAAGTGTAAGTTGCTTGTGCATGTTTTACCCCGAAGTACTTAACTGTATTTTTCTACATTAAATTTCATCTGCGATTACAGTGCTCAGTCCCCCAAATCTATCTAAATCCTTCTGCAGCAAAGCAGAATACAAAAACAAGAGAAAAAAATATATAACTTAACTTGATTAATCAACAGCTTCCCAAAGTGACCCTCCCACTAGGTCACTGTCAAATAGACGTATAGAGTATGGAAAAAAATGGGATACAGCTGTAAACCTTAAAGAATATTAAAAACAAATAACATAGTGTAGTATCCTTTTCAACAATATATGACACGCCAATATAATGCACTCACAGAATATCGCAATGATAGTCGCCTGTAGGGTGCCTCCCCCGATGGCACTGGCACTCTTCTTCCCCTTTTGGATATTTAGGAGTTTGGACAAAGCAAGGATCAGGCAACTGATAATAAAAATCTAATTTCTTGCCAAAGGTTAAAAGTGTAAAACGAATACTAGTCATACACGTTTCGTTCCAATATTGGAACTTCCTCAGGGACTTCGTAAAAATAAATGAACATCACAAGTTTACAGAATGCAGTGTAACAATGATAACCACCTGAAATTCCTCCCCCCAAAATGCAACTTAAAAAGGCATACTATCTGACAGTTTATTGGTGATCCCTTGGGTGTTTCTTAAATTCAGTTCTTGATACAGGATCTTTAAAAGCTGTTTTCGGTTCCTGGTTCATGATGTAGTCCCTTATGCACGCGTTTGCGTGCGTTCCGGTGACTTCAAACACGTAAGTGTTTCACTACGAATGAACCTTGCATGTCCATTATATTCCACCTGTCATGCACTCATAGATGTTCACATTTAAAAAGAAATGGTTATACATCAAAGCAACATTTAATTTCAATATATCTTCAATTTATGTTGTTTATTGACATATTATTCATATGTAAAGTGCTAATTAGTTATCTAAAGTGTATTAAATATAAAGTACACATATACTTTTTTTTAGAACTAGAATATTTTATTCCATGATACTACATATATACAAGTTTAATTCTAATTTGAAATGGTATAACAATAAAAAACCATAAATCTACATTCCATATATAAAAATGGCTTTGACTTCCTGTCTGTCTGTAGACCATAATGTGCCCACTAATAAACAATAAAATAAAAAATATTAGAAATAAATAGATAAAAAAATGAAAATAAATAATAAAATAGAAATAAAAAATTAAAATACAAATAAGAGTAAATAAATTTAAAACAATACAATAGAAAAAAAATATATCAAACATAAAAACATCTAATATATTTAATCTCACGATTTTGCCTAACTCAAATGCCTGCTAATTTAGCATGCTTAAGCTTGTACTCCACGTTAAAGTTACGCTACCATAACGAAACAGTTTTGTCTTTCATAATAATATTTTAAAATGTGCCGTCACCTCTGAGCCACATATGTGACCCTCTGTGCTAACCATACACTTACTCATGCTGTTGTGGCATCGTACGATGTTCTGTTACGCCATGCACGCTCAAAATAAAGAATTTATTAAAAAAAAATCTAATATAATAAGAGGTGCATAAATGAATGCAGACAGACATGGAGAAGACATATTTCGGTTCATATAAAACACACAAAATCTGTGTCAGAATTTAACCCACCCAGTACCAGAGTTTGCATCCTGTAGATCCAATAAGTTTCCCGTTAGGATAATTTTTTTTAACACATTCCCCCTCTCCAATACCCATACATTTAAGAAACAGGTTTGGTTTTTTTTTGTTTGGTTTTTTAGACATTTGGGGTTGGTTTTGCTCTCTTTGGCTATTGATCTCTCATTTTCTATTTTAGCCACTCTAAATGCCTTTTTGCATGCATTATTGGTTCCTTATATCTTGTGAATGCCTCTGATTTGTCAGATTTAAATGCTTTAAATGCCCTTTTCTTATTTTTTATCTCTTGGTTTGCTAATCCCACTAAGCCACATTGGTTTCAGTTTTTCTTTTGTATTTATTACATACTAAGAAATGTACCTTTCTAATATCTGTTTAAAGACATTCCATTTATCCTTGGTGCTTTTTTCCATTAAGAGTTTATACCAGTCAATGTATTATAAAGCTGCCCTTATCTTATTGAAATTATGTTTTAGTATTCCCTGTGTGCATTTGCTTATTTGAGTTTATTTAAAACAAACAGCATTATGTGATCACTATTTCCCAAGTGCTTCCTTACTTGAATATTGGTCAAAAGAGCAGCATTGTTTGTTATAATCAGATCCAGACAAGCATCCTTTCTAGTTGATGCTTGTACCAGTTGTGACTTGAAGGTGTAATGTAACACATTCAAAAAACCAGAACCTAAATAATTGCCCATAAATTATTTGTTGAAAACAAACTCATACAGTGCCAGCTGTGAACAGAAGGTGGCAGCATAATATAAATAATACTGGTTAACCTGTACAAATGAAACACATCAAAGATTTCAAGAGATATGCATTATCTCTACACTGGATTCACTGTCAGTGACCAACCTAATGTGGTGCACCCATCAATATAATACAGATAAGACACACCTGCTTCTAGTATTTAGAATATAATACAGTGTATTTAAAATTAGATATATCTACATTACTGGTTAATGTAATAAGGAGAACTACAATAGGAAATTATATTAAACGGAGTCTATAGGCACCCAGACCACTTCATCTCAATAAAGTGGTCTGGGTGCCATTCCACTCTGCCTTTTTTTAAGAGGCAATGGCAATGTTTTATTGTAGTGTTGACCAGCCTTTAGTGGTTGTCTGTTCTCCATTATTTGAATATAATAGTTTTAATCTGATTGGTGCAGCGTATTTTACGTGCATGCACACTAGCCTACCCGTGCTTTTCTATGGGTATAGTCATACCATCAATAGGACAAAGCACAACATTGTATAGTTCTTGACACATAGGCTAGCAGAAGTATAAGGAGAGCAAAAAAGTTTCAAGAGAGTGCTGAGAATGGAGAACAGCTCAGTTCTCAAGCTGGTTTTAGCGCATCTTGTGCCATTACAAAGAGAACCAGACCATGCATCTCAGACTGATTCCACCCAAAAGGGCAGAAGAGATCGGCTTTCTCTGCACAAGAGATGCAGCAACCCCAGATGATCGTTTCAGCCTTGTTAGGCATCATCAGTGAGGCATAGCTGATATCTCCCTAGGCACCGTGAGCAAGGGGTCCACGTCTGGATTACCCTTTAAGCTTAAGGACAGCAAAAAAAAAGTCGCAAGAGAGTGCTGAGGATGGACAACAGCTCAATTAGCCCGCCCTTCGGTGGATCCCCGCTCAGTTCTCAAGCTGGTTTTAGCTCATCTTGTGCCATTACAAAGAGAACCAGACCATGCATCTCAGACTGATTCCACCCAAAAGGGCAGAACAGATCCAAAATACAGGCCGGCTCTCTCTGCACGAGAGATACAGCAACCCCAGACAATCGTTTCAGCCTTGTTAGGCATCATCAGTGAGGCATAGCTGATATCTCTCTAGGCACCGTGAGCAGTTTGAGATCTGAGCGGGGATCCACCGAAGGGCAGGCTATTTTAGCTGCTGCTTGTTCTCAGTATTCTCTTGCACCATCATTTTTTGCTCTCCACAAGTTTAAAGGGTAATCCAGACGTGGACCCCTTGCTCACAGTGCCTGGAGAGAAATCAGCTATGCCTCACTGATGATGCCTAACAAGGCTGTAATGATCATCTGGGGTTGCTGTGTCTCTCATGCAGAGAGAACTTGCTGGCATTTTGGATCTGGAATGCCCATATGGGTGGGACCAGTCTGATATGCTTCAGATATGTTCTCTCTGTAATGGCACAAGATGAGCTAAAACCAGCTTGAGATCAGAGCAGGGACCCACTAAAGGGCAGGCTATTTCAGCTGCTGCTTGTTCTCAGTATTCTTTTGTGCCACTGTTTTTTTACTCTCTGCTAGTAGTATAAACAGTACAGCGCTGTGGAATGTGATGGCGCTATATAAATAATAAAATAATAATTATAACAAAAAAATATTAACATATACTATTGACTGCTGGTGATATATATAGGATAGCCTTCAGACTACAAACATATCTGAACCAGACTCTAGGACCATAAAAAACAAAACAATCTGTAAAATATCAAAGTCATCAGGGAGATCATTCCCAAAACGTTTTTCAAAAAAATTAAAAAGTTACAAAAAGTACGGTATGGTGTAAAAAAAACCCAAAAAACAACCAACCAAAAAAAAAAATCCCCAAATAATGGTGAAAATATGTAAAAAAAAAAAACAACGGATTTTTGGTAATGATAATGACTACTTCCCAAGGCCTGTAGGTATGTAAGGAAAAAAACAAAAAGTACAAAAATAAAAGAAAAATAGGCTAGTAATAAGTAATAAAGTATATTTGTTGACTTATCTGATTCGATCGTGTGTATGGAGCAGGAGTAACCCAGAACAAGCGTTGAGGGCTCCTCACAGCTACAGAATAGTGCCTGTGATGTGTTGGATTTAAGGAGATATGTATGATATCAGATGCTTTATTGGGCTGATCAGTCAACAAAGGTAAAAATGTGTCATTTAAATCTGCTCCCAGGATGACATGGGTACTAGTAAAACTGATAGGTTTGCAGTGTAGCCATCACGAAAGAATGGATGTTTTGGGTTGTTAAATTAGGCTACTGTTACAGTTTTGTCATAAATACCCCCCCCACCCCCATGAACAGTGTATTAATCCACAGACTTCATGTACAACATCGTTTAGAATGTCATTAGTTATACTTATGTATGGCTTGGTTGTTCCCTCTGTAATCCTACCTTTTCCTGTTACACATTTGACTCCATTCATATGATAAGGTGAAAAAGGAAAGAGACCTATTCCAAGTAAGTATGACCTTAAAGATGGTTTAGGTCAACTACCCTCCCTCTCTGTAGTACCACTTACAAAGGGTCCAATAGTACAGGCCTGGTATTATCAGATTAAACTGACCCCTTTTCCCAGCCCCCTGTGCAGAGTCAGAAAGTCTGGAGGCTCTACAATAATATATACAATATCCCATATTGTCCTCTTCCAAGGTGCTGTTTACCCCATGGAACCTTTTTGATGGTGAGAACCTATGTACATTGCCTTACATTGTGTAACCAGATCTATTAACAACCAGTTACATGTATGTACTCATCAAAACATATTATTCTTATTATATCATAAACCTATTAATATACAAACCATGACAACAATTAAAATAGTATTTGGAGGTTGCAAATTATTTCTTACAATGTGTTGGTTCACAACTCTGGTTTGTTTGTTTGTTTTTATCTTCCTTGATTCCTATGGGGGTACCCAAAGCCTGATGCTTAAGTTCTGAGGCTCAATGTGTTTTCATCTGACTTTCACGTTCCCTTTTATGCAATGGCAGAAGTCATTGTGTCATGTGGTTGGACATTTTGGTTGGTATCTGGTGGCATGCCTGATGTGTCTTAGTGTGGCAATTTGGATGGTTTAATCCTTATAAAGAAGGATGAGGTGACCAAAACGCATTGGTGGAGCAGCTGAAAACTCATTGCTAGTATGGAGACACACATTAGGGTTGGGCAGTGAAATGAGCGCTCACTCAAAACATAACCTTTATATTGAGTTTCAGCACCATTGTACCAGTTTTTTTTTACTGCCAGTCCAGAGCCTTTTCTGGCCAATCATTGAGTTCAGTCATTGATACAAGTTCTGCCCTAGCTCCTGCCTTTTCTCTCTGACCTCAGTACCTAAACATCTACATGTGTCAGACAGCAAAGCCCCAGAGATTGCCCAACATGCCTGTGACGGAACGGCGTCACTGATTGCCATATCCCCATATGCCCGCCGTCTATTTGTGGGCTTCCCCTTGTTTCCCCGCGTGTTTCGTGTACTGTGCTTTGTTTCCTATTTGGGAGCATTTATATGATCGGAACCTGTTCGTCTCCCGAACAGAGACCACCCTGGTACCCCATAAAAATATTCACACCAATCAATTAGAACATTTGCACCTATAACATATGTGCAAATCTAAGGGAAGTAATTAATGAGTGCTCCCCTGGGTGGCTGCCATTTCGTATAGACGAACGCCAACCAGGGCGGGCATTCGTATCCCGAAAGGAGACGCTTTCCTTGCAGGGGTCTTCGCACCAGAGCTCCACGAACGGGTTCCCTAAGGTTGGGTACTGGTTGTTCCCCCTCCAGCCTGGGACTGAGAAATTTGTACTGAACTGTGGGGGTCTGTGTATAACTCAGCTGTACCATGTCCCATTAAACGGATCAGTTGAGTCAGTCTTGTACTCCCAGAGCTGTGTCTCATCGAGTTACTAGGGGGAGATGGGTCTCTTGCTATTCTAAGTGGTTCCTGAGCGACTGAAAGAAGAGATTAACAGAGGTAACCGGGTGGATTACCCGGGGTCCACTACAATGCCTCTAATCAAATATCAACCTGCAGACAAAGATGGTTGAGGGTAATATCCGAAGCTGGGCTCCATCACACAAGAAAGAAAAGAACAAGAAAAATATATTTTATTTCACTAAATTAATATACATTAGTTTATTGTGAT
Organism: Pelobates cultripes; assembly: GCA_933207985.1. Lineage (NCBI taxonomy): Eukaryota > Metazoa > Chordata > Amphibia > Anura > Pelobatidae > Pelobates > Pelobates cultripes. The sequence continues at coordinate 76,335,322 of OW240916.1, read as the reverse complement.
ACAGCCACAATGGATGTATCACATCAAACTAACATTGGCATAAAAAACATTAGCATATAGAAAACTAAAAAAAAAATAAAGATTATTTTCACTGAACTAAAATATCTAATCAATATTATAACTGTGCCATACTGAGTGTAGCAGTGGAGCAACTGGTGCCTGCTTTATAACATCTCTATTTTTATTTCTACACAGGTTGGAGTTTGCTGCCCAAAGATTTAGAAATTAAAACCAAACTGTTCTTGATGGAAGTGAAAAAGACATTTTGCAGAGAGGGACCAAATTCAGAAATGAAGAAAAAAGACACAGGAAGCCCAGCAATTATTAGGTATCTGTACTGCCAGTCACCTTGTACAGGGAAGGAAGTGACACACAAAGAGCCTAGGGGACGAAAGTGACACTCTATAGGATTGGGGGGAGAAAGAGATACATAAAGGGGCTGGGGATGAGAAAGTGACACACAAAGAGCCTGGGTGAAGAAAGCAACACCCTATAGGATTGGGGGGGGAGAAAGAGATACATAAAGGGGCTGGGGATGAGTAAGTGACACACAAAGTGACTAGGGAGGAGAAGGAGACACACAAAGGGACTGGAAGGGGAAGTAACAGACCCACAGAGGGCCTGGGGGGAAATAAGAGACACACAATGTAAGAGACAAAGGGGGGAGTAACAGCCACACAGGGGTGGGTTGTAAATGACACACCAAAAGGCAAAAGGGGGATAAGATATAGTAAGAACAAAAGGCAGAGAAGATACACTAAAGGGTTAGAAATCCAAAAAGGAGGTTGAGAGACACAGAGGCGAAGACACATTTTGGAGGGGAGTGGCAAAATGCATCTTCACCTATGTAGCCACAAATCCTAGCACTGGCCCTGGCTTTCACTGAGATTCCAGAGAGCATCAGCAGCATGCTGTTCATGGCTAATGAGATGTTGTAATAACATATCCTCACCGGTAAGTCTGAGGGTCATTACATTTTCTATTAGTCTGAATTCCCAAGTATTTCTGGAATGTAGCAATGCCCCTGGCTGAATACATAGCAATATTTTATTGTTCAGTATATAATGATCAATATATCATGTGTTGGATGCATATAAATGCATGAATAGTCGTCTAGAGTCGTCAGAGCATCTGTAATGGCAAGTCTATTGGGATGTTCCCAGTGGCTAGTACCTAAAAGTGGTGCAAGGAAGGACAACCAGTGAACTGGCGTCAGTGTCAAGGGCTCCCAAGGCTCATTAATGCACTTTAGGAGCAAAGGCTAGCCGGTCTGGTCCGATCACACAGAAGAGCTACTGTCGCTCAGATTGCTGAAGAACCTAATGCTGGCCATTATAGAAAGGTGCCAGAATACACAGTGCATCTCAATTTGCTGCTTATGGGGTTGTGTAGCCGCAGACCAGTCAGAGAGCCCAAGATGACGTCCGTCCACTTCTAAAAACGCCTTTATTGGGAGTCTGAGCAACAGAACTGGACAATAAAACAAGGTTGCCAGATCTGATGAATCACATTTTATTTTAGATCAGGTGAATGGTGTGTGCATTGTTTACATGGGGAAGAGATGGCAGCAGAATGCAAGGAAGAAGAAAAAAGAAGGCAGGTCAGCAGGCAGTGTTATGCTTTGAACAATGCTCTGCTGGGAAACCTTGGGTCCTGGTATTCATGTGGAAAGTTACTTTGACACGTATCACCTATGCAGTCCATGTACATCTCTTCAATCAATGGTTTTCCCTGATGTTAGTGGCCTCTTTCAGCAGGTAATGCACCCTGCAACACTGCAAAAATTACCCCACCTTGCAACTTGCAGTACTTAAAGAATCTGCTGCTAATGTCTTGGTGCCAGGTACCACAGGATACGTTCAGATGTCTTGTGGATTCTGTGCCTCAATGCATCAGTGCTGTTTTGGTAGCACAAGGGAGATCTACACAATATTAGGCAGGCAATTTTAAATGTTGTGGCAGATCAGTGTATGATAAATGTATTGCTTAACTACAGTTTATTACGGTTCCAGTGGTGGCTGCAGTTGTTGCCTGGCAGTCTCTAAGGTGTCTAACCTCTTGCAGCGAATTTGACAGCTTATCATGGGAGGGCACTGGTGTCAACATAACTACTACGGTGGTCTATAGTGGTAATGATGCTTGGAGTGTATATAGCATACAAATAGCATACATAACACTGAACTGTGAAAATACAACTATGCGGTTTTACAGACATAATAAATCCATAATAAGACTCAAAGATGAATGTTGTCAGAACCCTAACATTGTAATATTTTCCCCTAACACATGCTTAAACATCATATGTTTTATATCTTCTATATCTTTTATATCTTAGGATAAATCTGACTGCCATTCTGTGGTCAAGAGGGAATTTTTCAATTGCAAAATTGAAAGCACTCCTCACAGTTTTTTTGTTTTTGCCTTCTTTTGGATCAACAGCAAAAAAACAAATGTGAAGAAGGCTGAACTTGATGGACACATGTCGCCTTTCAGCCTATGTAACTATGTAACTATATGATGTTTTTAAAATTAGTTGTAGGGCTAGGGCTTGAGTTAACCACGATTGGTGGGAGTTACACTTCCAATGAGCAGCTGATATTTTCAACGTTCACCATTAATTTAACAACTCCGTTAAAAGAGAGGCAGGGAGTGGAGCTGCCACCTCAGCTCCCTTTCCACTATGGCATTACCATTAGTAGACTTAATGGAAATTTTGGCGGAACCAACCTCGCCACTGTCCACTGGAGAGGCCTGGTTGCTCGCCTGCTCCCTTTAGACTATGGTCCTGCATTTGAAACTTTTATTTTACCGGCAGAAAGGTTTATTCGTGCCTCTATGTGGACTGTTAAAACCATGCTACCCCAGATAGCTATGCCATAAAGCCCAGCCGTATACTGAAAGACTGTATGAAAGACTTTGGCTCCATGGCGATTGAGCTGTATTTATGTGATCTGAGCGCCATTCGGTAGTAATGTGCACTCAGATCTAAGCTATCTGGGGATGTGTAGAATGTCTGTTTTATGGAGTAAATGTAACTGTATGTAATTTTATGTCTTTTATTGTATTGTTACTGCCATGTGGTTAATGGAGTCTTGCCTCTGTCCTGGGAGATAATTTAATTACTTCACAATTATCTCCAGGACAGAGAGGAGGGATTGTGATGTAAATGTGGGTGTGTTTTATGGTTCTCCTGTAAACGATTGGTTGTACTGTGTCCCACCCTGTGGGATGTCCCCTTGCATGGGGACTTGCATAAAAGCCAGTGTGTGGCCATTACAAGTGAGTTCCTGCTTAACCCTCAAAGTGAAGTGTCGTCTCATTATTGGGGGAGGATTTACTGTATGCTGTTAGAGACTGATTGCCAGGAGTGTAAGCCGCTTGGGGGCTTTTCCTGTTCGTCTGCTAGCAGCTATTCGTGTGTCTCCAGTTCGGGAGTTTCGAGTATTCCCTTGGTTGCAGTTCGGGAGTTGGTGAATTCGTGGGTTTGCAGTTCGGGAGATTGGTGCTTGCAGTAGTTGTCTGTGCAGCTGAAAAAGGGGGAATATCGCCTGAACGGTTTTTAACCTCTTGTGGGCAAAACGGTCCGTTACAGAAATAATGGCAACTGCAAATAATGGCTTTTAGCCTTCATTACAACTTTTTATAATCTTGGGCACTACAAATAACTCAAGCCTATAAACAGAGTAACTCCTTGGTTTGGGGGTGGGAGAGTGGGGTAATCAAAAAAGAGAAGAGGAGTCTGCTCAATGATAAACTAAATAGGAAACAGTGGACAAGGATTGTTCAAAAAAGGTACAGAAATCTGCTAACCTAAAACTTAACTTTTACTGAATATTGATAAAAAGGTATTTTATACCTGCACAAATACTAATGAAAAAAAAACAAAAAAACAGGTATGTAAAAAAAATGGAACGTCTGTTAAATAGTGCCAGATCCTATGGGAGGGAAGAAGATCATATAGTAGATGAATAAATAATGATACTGTAGGTGTGTCGGTCTCTACCTCTATATCCCAAGGAAATAGAAATCTTATGAAAAATTTACTTAAACGTTGTCCATTTCGGAATACTCCTCGAAACCTCAATACTAAAACAGGTAAAGGTGAAGATCCAAGATAACCTGAAAAATTAATTACCTTTTTATTTGGGGAAATACATCTGTAAAAAACTGGATGTATGATTAGCCTGATAAGTTTGACATATGACTAGAGTGTGATCTATGGAGTGTTCGCAGATAAGATATGTATAAAGAAGGTATAGATGTGGAAAGGTGTATATATACAGCAAAACATGTACACAAATCTCTAGTAATACAGTATAGCTGTATAATAAGTGATGGCCCTTAATAACAAGGGGGTGGACCCATTGTCTCCCCAACACCCACCGATTGGTGGTGGGTGGGGCCCTAAGTAATAATAGGGATTGAACCTATTGTTCCCCTCCAGCCCCCACCTATTGGCAGCAGGTGTGGGCCTTAAATAATAAAGTGAGGGGTGGACCTATTGTCCACCTCAGCCCCCATCCAATGTCAAATAATAATTTAATAAAAATTACCCACCCCCATAGGTAGTGAACCTGGTCCCTACTGGCGGTTTGGGATTTCAGGTGGGTGGTGGTGGGTTCTGCAGATTACACCTGGCAGGCCTCGATGGCCATGGACCAAGGCTGGCAGGGTAGATCCTTTCATCTCCCCTGCCGGCCCATGCAGAGCCAGCCTTGCTCTTTCGGACTGGTGAGGAGATCAAAGATCTCGGCTCACTGGCACTTATTTCCAGCAGAGAGGGAAGGGCCTGGGAGGCTCTGTGTTCCTCCCACGAGCAGGCTGTTCAGAGTGTGGCCGTGCATTACCATGGTAAAGATACAGTGCTGTGCTCGCAGGAGGACAGGAGAGTCAGCCTGCAGCAGCAGGTGCTGCAGGCTAAAGTGAACACCACCACTGGACCACCAGGGCTTGCAGCATTATGTCCCCCCTCCGTGGTAAAAGTTAAGAAGAAGGGAGGTAGCATTACGATAGCTTTTCACATCTCACTCACCTACACACAGCATAGACCCTATGCGGGAGGAAGGAGGAGGGAGTCAGAATGGGAACTTTTTCAGAAAAATGTTTCTTAAAAGGACTTCATCTGAAAGGACCACTATAGGCACCCAGACCAATTCAGCTCAATGAAATGGTCTGGGTGCCAGGTCCCTCTAGGTTTATCCATGCCTGCTGTGCTATGTTTACATATGGGTTAATCCAGCCTCTAGGGGCTGTCTCATTGACAGCCGTTAGAGGCGCTTCTGCGCTTCTCACTGTGATCTTCAGAGTGAGAAGATGCCAGCGTCCATAGGAAAGCATTGAGAATACTTTCCTAAGGACTGGCTGAATGCGCTGATGACCGAAGAAGGAGGAGAGTCCCCAGAGCCGAGGGTGTCCGGCGCTGGAGAAAGGTAAGTGATTTAACCCCTTCCTCCCCCTTCAGCCCGGCGGGAGGGGGCCATGAGGGTGGGCGCACCCTCAGGGCACTATATGGCCAGGAAAACGAGTTTGTTTTCCTGGCACTATAGTGGTCCTTTAATCAAAGACGATCTTTGACGTAAAATGAAGAATCTGTATATTTCTTTAATACCTGTTATTAGAACAATATTTCTTTATGCGTAGATGTAGAAGCAGCAGTGGAATGTTAACTGTAGGGCTTTTTCGAAGAAGCTGTATCACTTTACAGTGGTATCTAGACAGCAGTATAGTGCTTGATAGTTTGCTTTTAGTGCCAGACGATTAATTATTTCAATTGCAAACAAAGATGAAATGACTCAAGCATACTGTGCCTTATATATTACTCTGCAAACAATTCAACACTCCATATTTTCCAATTGAGATGGCAATTCTAACATGCTTTCCTCTTGCTTCTTTTCAAGAACATTGTCTTTTTATAACTATATTTACCTGCTGTTATTGATGTCATAGGGTTATTTGATAAGTACATATTATAATTTTTTTTTATTTAAAGGAACTCACCATGTAGTGGTTCTGGTGTCTATAGCCTGTACCTGCAGGCTGAACAATGTAAACGCTGCCTTTTCAGAGTAAAAGACAATGTTTACATTGCTTCCTTGGAACACCTCCAGTGGCAGTCATTCAGTCATTCTGCATGGAAATGCTGATTGGCGCAGTGCTGTGTTTTGCTGCGCATGCGCAATAGCCTCTTAATGCTTTCTTGTGGGAAAGCATTGGATTGGCTAAGATCAAAAGGTAAGTAAACTCACCTTTTCCATGCCATCGGAGGAGGGCAGGTGACCTAAATAGTTAGTTATACACTAAAATGTCAAGAATACATGTTTATATTCCTGAAACTATAATGTTCCTTTAAATTCACAAATTCCATAAATTCTCTTCACCTATCATAGTCTAAAAAAATGTTTTAATAACCTATTGCCATATATGTAAGAAGATATTAAAATCTTGCAAACTGGTGATATTAACATTTGCAAAAGAATACAGTTAGACTATTATAGTAGGTATAATTTTATAACTTTAACTTGAAAACTTTAAATTTTACTTACCTTTTTCCTCAGCGCTGTACACCACTGCTCCTCCTGAGATGTTACATTAGGCATTAGAATTAGGCATCTAATGCAAAATTTTCCATGAGAAAGTATTGAGTCATACTGACAGCCACTACAGGTGGACTTAACCTTGCAAAATCGTACTGACTCACTACAGTCTGTAATGAATGCTGCTGCCAGGCTGAATGTTTGCTCCAGTCTCTATTCTCACACCTCACCCCTCATCAACCCTTGCATTTGTACCCTATAGGAGTCAATTCAGAGTACTAACCCTTACCCATAAAGCTCTTAACAACCCTGTTACATTACTTCACTAATTCATAGATCTGCCCTTTCTCGTCTCTCTACCGTTGACCTCCTCCTGTCTGCTGCTTGTACCCTTACTGCTAACTCACGCTTTCAGGACTTCACGAGAACGGCTCTATCCCTTTGGAACAGCCTGCCTATTCCCATCAGACTTCCCCTAGTCTTCAATTATTTAAGAACTTCTTAACTATAATTCACATACCTGTCTATTGCTCTCTCATGCTCCAGTCTCACCTTCAAATTCTGATACTTCCCCTGCAGCTTGGTTTCTATCCCCCAGGCTGCCCTCCCTATTTTATACCCCACCTTCTCTAGTTTGAAAACTCCTTGGAACAGGGTCCTCATCAACCTATTGTTCCTGTAATATTTTGTAATTGTCTCAAATAAGATGACGCTATATAAATGGCAATGATGATAATGTAAACATTGACGTTTCTAAAAAAAACAAAACACTGCATTGTTTTACAATGCAGGGTTAAAAGGACATGACCATGGCACCCAGACCACTTAATTGAGATGAGGGTGGTCTGGGTGAATATAGTGTCACTTTAAATCTTTTGAAAAATTCATACAAAAATATTAAATCAAGGCCTATAATAAAAATGATCAAGGTTCAAAGCGTCCACTCACCCACTAGCCATTGGTGAGTTGAAATTCCACTCTGGTGAGATGAAATTTAGCTGTGGCAAATGAGCCATGGTGCTCCTATTTGCTGCAGAAGCTTTTCAACAGTGTCTGTATGAATAATACCTATGCTTATTAAGAGTGGGATTAAATAATAATAATAAAGCTCTGTAAAGATTGTTAAAATCTACCTGTCAGACAACAGCCCATTCACTGTGCAGGGAGTGCTTCAAATGATGTAACAAAAAGCCTGTGTGCTTCCTGGGCAGGCTGACAGATTTACAGGGGCGTAACTCCCTAGTGTAAGAGTCAAAGAAGGACCCCCTTCACCGCCCCTCCTTAATACCCCTAAGCAATGCACCTGAGTGGGATGTGTGTTGTCTGACTGTGATTGTGCGGTGGTTGACTGAGTGTGATATGTATATGTGAAGTTGGTGTAGTGTGATTATATGTACATGTGTGGCTGGCTGTGTTGTATATGGGATTTGTGAGTGTGGAGTGATTGGCCCTGCTTGGGGTAAATTCCCCCATGCTGACGCTAACATGCCATTTTCACTGCCAACACCTGGCGCCAGTGCATCTCATACTCCCCTGGCTAGCTCCTGCTGGGAGGATAACACAGTGACAGGGATCAAGAGGATTGCCTGTCACTCAATCTATGGCATTAAACCTCTTATGCCACGAGCATGCATGTCTAATATTAAGGATTTAATTTACCTGTAGGGAAGGGACCATTTATATTAAAATCTATACATTTGCTAGAATTTCTACTAGCACACTGTAAAGATGGAATTGAATTATCTTTAGTAGAGTTAAGCGGACACCTGGATGTTCGGGTTCGGCCTAACTATGGCAAAAAGTTCGAGTTCGGACTCGAACTTGACCTCGAACCCGAACCCCATTGAAGTCAATGGGGACCCGAACTTTTGGGCACTAGAATGGCTCTAAAAAAGTCCTGGAAAGGGCTAGAGGGCTGCAAAAGTAAGTAAAATAGGGGTAAGCGTAGGACAAGTGCCCTACAAACAAATGTGGATAGGGAAATAACTTAAAATAACATAAAATACATACAAATTTAAAATAATAATCTTGAACTAGGAGGAGGATGTGGAGTAGGAGGTTGAGGAGGCGGTGACCGTGGTGGTGTAGGTGGAAGCGGCGGTGGAGGAGGAGGAGGTAGCCAACACTGTTTTTTATTTGTTTTGGGTTTTTTATTTGGGGTAGCCCCCAAACTATTGGGACATATAAAAAAAAGAAAACAAAGAATAAGTGCACTTGAGTATAACAATGGCTGGGTAGGGCCGGTATAAATGTCTATTCTGCACAAGGTACAGACAAGCCTGGTTCATTTTAATAAACGTGAGCTTGTCCACGTTGGCTGTGGACAGGCGGCTGCGCTTGTCTGTGATATCGCCCCCTGCCGTGCTAAACACACGTTCAGACAATACACTGGCTGCAGGGCAGGCCAGCACCTCCAAGGCATAACGGGCAAGCTCAGGCCATATGCCCATTTTGGAGACCCAGAAGTTGAATGGGGCAGACCCATCAGTCAGTACATGTAGGCGTGTGCACACGTACTGTTCCACCATGTTGCTGAAATGCTGCCTCCTGCTAAGACGTTCCATATCAGCTGGTGGTGCTGACAAAGCTTTTCCACATTTCGGCCATGCTAACCCTGCTTTCCGAGGTGCTGGCAGTGCCCCAGCTGCGTTGGCGACCTCTTCCTCCTCTTCTGCCTTCGCCTTGTGCTTCCACTGAACCCCCGGTGTCAGTTGGGAATGCCCTCAGCAGCGCGTCTACCAGCATGCGCTTGTAGTCACGCATCTTCCGATCACGCTCCAGTGAGGGAATTAAGGACGGCACGTTCTCCTTGTAACGGATATCTAGCAGGGTGGCCACCCAGTAATCAGCAAAAGTTAGAATGTGGGCAACTGCAGCATGTAGTCGCTCATGTGTGCCAGGCTGCCCAGAGGCAAGGACAAGCTGTCCTCTGTGGGATGTGTATCGTCTGAGTCCTCCATATCCCCCAGCCACACTCCAGTGATGCCCACAAGCTGCGTTGGGTGCCACCCTGCTGTAAACACGGTTCCTCCTCCTGCTCCTCCTCCTCATCCTCCAGAACTGTGCCCTGACTGGACAATTTTGTACCTGGCCTATGCTGGTGCAGGAACCCACCCTCCGAGCCACCTGTGAATGACTGGCCGCATAACCGTGGAAATTACCCCTCTTCCTCCTCCTCTTCCTCCTGTGCCACATCCTCTTCCATCATCGCCCGAAGCTTTTTTCAAGGAGACAGAAGCGGGATAGTAAGGCTGAGAACGGCGTCATCGGCACTGGCCATGTTGGTGGAGTACTCAAAACAGTGCAACATGGCACACAGGTCTCGCATGGAGGCACACTCATTGGTGGTGAAGTGGTGCTGTTCTGCAGAGCGACTGACCCGGTCGTGCTGCATCTGAAACTCCACTATCGCCTGCTGCTGCTCGCACAGTCTCCAGCATGTACAGACGCACAGACGGCCCCCACTTTCTGCAGCAGCTCTGATATATCTTGGTAGCGTTTCAGGAATTTCTGCACCACCAAATTCAGCACATGCGCCAGGCAAGGGATGTGCATCAAACCAGCTAGGCCCAGAGCTGCTACGAGATTTTGCCCATTATCGCACATCACCAGGCCGGGCTTGAGGCTCAGTGGCAACAACCACTCATCGGTCTGTTGTTCCATGCCCGTCCACAGCTCCTGCGCAGTGTGGGGTTTTTCGCCCAAACATATGAGTCTTAAAACAGCCTGCTGTAGTTTCCCCTTGGCTGTGCTGAAGTTGGTGGTGAAGTTGTTATGCTGACCGGATGAGGAGGTGGTAGAGGAGGAGGAAGCAAAGTAGGAGGAGGAGGCAACAGGAGGCAAAGAGAAATGCTCTGCAATCCTCGGTGGCGGAAGGACATGCGTCAAACTGCTATCCGCCTCAGGCCCAGCCGCCACTACATTTGCCCAGTGTGCAGTTAGGGAGATATAGCGTCCCTGCCCATGCCTACTGGTCCATGTATCAGTGGTTATGTGGACCTTGCCACAGATGGCGTTGTGCAGTGCACACCTGATTTTGTCAGCCAATTGCAGGGAAGGGATGGCTCGCCTGGAAAAGTAGTGGCAGCTGGGAACCACATACTGACAGAATGACAGCATTTCAAAGGCCAGGAATTTTGAAATGCTGGCATTCAGGGCCAGGGATCACGGGTGGGTAGGGGAGTACTTCCTCTTTCTCTGCAGTGTTTGGGAGATTGACAGCTGAACGCTTCCATGGGACAGTGTGGAGATGCTTGGGGACGGTGTTGCTGCCACATCCTCTGTTTGCAGGGTGGCAGGTGCCACTGTCTCTCCAGAAGTGGAGGAAGAGGTTGAGACAGCAGCAGAAGAGGAAGCATGAGGAGCCTGAGACCTTTCTTGGTTTTTGAGGTGTTTACTAAGAGTAGTATTTAAGGGTTTTATTGGACTGCAAGAAATGCACCGCAGGCCGCAAATTTTCTATTTAGCACAAAAAAGTGTGATTTTTTAAACCAACAATGTAAGAGTAGTATTTAAGGATTTTATTGGACTGCAAGAAATGCACCGCAGGCCGCAAATGTTCTATTTAGCACAAAAAAGTGTGATTTTTTAAACCAACAATGTAAGGTAGATTTGCGTGTCATCTGCATAGAAATAATATTGGAAGCCAAAGGAGCTAATGAGTTTACCAAGGGAGGCAGTATAGATGGAGAACAGTAGGGAACCAAGGACTGAACCTTGGGGGACACCAACAGAGAGGAGTTGGGGAGAAGAAGCAGAGCCAGAGAAAGAAACACTGAAAGAGCGCTGGGAGAGGTAGGAGGAGCACCAGGAGAGCAATATCTTGTAGACCGATATTGCGGAGGATGAGAAGAAACTGTTGATGATCAACAGTGTCAAAAGCCGCAGACAGGTCAAGGAGAATTAGGATAGAGTAGTGACCACGAGATTTTGCAGCGAGTAGATCATTGGATACTTTGGTCAGTGCCGTTTCCACAGAGTGCTTAGCGCGGAAACCAGACTGAAGCGGGTCTAGCAGAGAGTTGGACTCGAGGAAGTCTGTCAATCTCGCATACACAGTTTTTTCAAGGATCTTGGATGCAAAAGGCAGTAGCGAGATAGGACAATAGTTGGATGGTGAGTTAGGGTCCAGATTGGGCTTCTTTAGAATTGGGGTTACAGTTGCATGTTTGAAGGGCAATGGAAATATACCAGAGGAGAGAGAGAGATTGAGAATTTTAGTGAGAGGTGGAGAAAGAGAAGAAGACAGAGTACGGATGAGATGCAAGGGAATTGGATCTAGGGAGCAGGTGGTGGGGCGGGAGGGCTGGAGCAGAGCAGAAACCTCTTCCAATGTAGCGGGTGCGAATGAACATAGAACAGCAGAGGGAGTGAAGTTAGGGGAAATATTGTAAGGGGAAGAAGAAAGATGAGAGATCTCTTCTCTGATTGTAGAGATCTTGTCAGTGAGTTGCAAAGTTCTATTTAGCACAAAAAAGTGTGATTTTTTTAAACCAACAATGTAACAGTAGTATTTAAGAGTTTTATTGGACTGCAAGTAATGTACCACAAGCCGCGAATGTTCTATTTAGCACCAAAAAAATGTGAATTTGTCAAACTGCAATGTCACAGCAGTATTTAAAAATGCCTAGATGTTGCCCACTGAACTACCAGAACAGGATTAAAGTAATGTGCCTGGCACACATGCAGTTGCAAAAATGCCCACCTAACAAACAGACTGATTGCTTATTTCTCTGTGGCACTGGGCTCAGGGCAGGGTACAAAAATGTAGTATAGCACCCACAAAAATAATCGCTGTAGTTTGCAGATTCAACACCAGAGAGACCACTAATGGAAAGTCGGGGAGAAAAGGAGACCACTAAGGGAGGTCGGGGGGAGAGGAGAGACCACTAAGGGGCAGGGGAGATATCTAAGGAATGGAAGGGAGAGCTCTATAGGACAGGGGGACAGGGAGCTCTTTCACACCACGCGCGCACACACACACACACAGTGCAACCCTATACACACAGAAACACAACATGCTTCCCTTACACACAGAGAAACACACAATGCAACCCTTACACATAAAGACAATGCATCCTTTGCACATATACACAGAACACACACAATGCATCCCTTACACACACATGCAAACACACACTGTTTCTCTTACACACACACAGAAACACAATGCATCTCTTACACACACTCAACACACCCCTTACAGACACACACACTGCATCCCTTACATACACAGAAACACACTTTGCATCCCTTATGCATACAAACACAGATTCACACAATGCATCCCTAACACACAACAAGAAACACACAATACATCCCTTATACACAAACACTCACTGCTTTCTATCCCTTACACAAATAACACTGCATCACCTACACAAACTGGTATCCCTATACACTACATTCCGTAAGCACACACATTAGATCCTCTACAGTAACACATAACACATAACACATCCCCTACACACTCTACTCCCTGTGAGTTCATGAGTGGAACATGTAGGTGGCCTTATGGGTGGGCTTTATGGGCATACTCACCGTCAGGCCCTGGGGCCCAGACCTTGAGCTATGTAAGAGGCCCCCAAAAATGGAGCTGCTTCCCGTTCTTCCAGAACATTGAATTTTGTGACCACAGTTGCAAACAGCCTCCAGAGATCCTGTTCTACACCAGACCAGTGGAGCCAGACTGCAGCCAGAGCCCATCACCATCCTCATCTGATTGTAAGTAGGCAATCTAGTATATTATTAGTGACACTAATCTCTAATTTAGCTCACATTAAATGGACACTATAGTCCCCAGAACCACTGCAGCTTAATAAAGTTGTTCTGGTGTCTATAGTTTGTCCCTGCAGGCTTTTTAATGTAAACACACACTGTGTGCAGCACTGGCATTAGTTCATATGGGTGGGGCATTGCGATGTTCCGGGGGGGGGCGGCAAATCTTTCTTTTTCCTAGGGCGGCAAAAATCCTTGCACCGGCCCTGAGCACTGGGAGCGCAGAAGGAAGCAGTCAAGGCTGGCTTGGAGCACTGGGAGTGCAGAAAGGAAAGCAGTTAAGGCTAGCTTGGAACCCTGGGAATATAGAAAGGAAAGCAACAGGCTGACTAAGCACTGGAGTGCCGAGAGCTGACAAAGACACAAGGCTGGTAAAACCAATATTGTTTTGTTCTAGTTTAACCCCTGAGAGATAGGGAACCTGAAGTTAGTAAGTGCTCAGACAAGCTAGGTTTTTGTTTATAGGGATTTGTGTTATATTTATGTTTTCATTTGCTGCTGTCTCCTTCGTGGACTTACAAATAAAGTGCCTGGATTATATGAAAATAAAAGGACTGTGCCTGTTGTTTACCCTAGAGGACCGTGCTACCTGCAGACAAGGATCACAATATGGTCTACAAGATGTGTGACCTATTTAACCCCTTAAGGACCAAACTTCTGGAATAAAAGGGAATCAAGACATGTCACACATGTCATGTGTCCTTAAGGGGTTAAAGCCACACCCTTATATGTCTAATTCCTCTGCAAGGATTGTATCTCTCCATGCAGTATGTTGTGAGCTTGTTGGAAACTCCACAGTGGTGTGTTTCTTTTGTTACTTTATATCACTATATTAAAGCACTAATTACTGTACTATCAGCGTTCTTCCTCTTCTATTGTCTTCTTATTCCATATTTTCTATGGTGACCCACCTAAGACCACTATCTTTAGCCAGGATTGTACTGCCATATGCTGATCATTCCGAATGTGAGTGGCTACTATTAACTTATTTCTCTACCATCTGTATAGACACACTGCACTATTGAATTTTATCTTGTTTCCCTTTTATATGACACATCTAAAAAATACTGGGAAATAAAGATTACACATGCTAGAAGATTAGAGGTCGAACAACCTGAGGCCATTGTTAAATTTAATTTTCATGAAACAAAGGAATGAAGGAAGTTATTCTTAAAATTGCCTGAACACATGAGTTCACCTTCCAGATCTTCCAAAACTTATGTCCTAAAAACTTGGAGAAATGCAGTTGACTATATGTTTTAGTTGGCCTCACATGGCCTGTGGCACTCTCGCATAAACATTTTTTAGATATGGCCCACTCTTATCACGTAGCCTGACCATGAAGATATGCTGTATCTAAACAAGATTCTTACTCTCCCCTCAAAATGGACATGGTACTTGAATGCATCTTTGTTAAAAGACTAAATGGTGATAGATAGGTTCTCTGAACAATTGCAGTTTTATTTTAGTGAAAACACCATAAAGGTCATCACAGTTTGGTCGGTACATAAAGCGTCATGCAAGGCCACCTCATTAAAGAATAGCCTCTTTCAAGAGAAAAAGGCAAAATGCAGGCTTACTCTTACAGGCTACTCTTAAAGTTGTGGAACATAAACATGAAACCACTCCCACAATACAAAACTTAGATAATTTGTGCATACTACAAACTAAAATCAAAAGGCTCCTTATGGATGATGTTGCTAGGGCACTGCTCTGCCAAAAAGCAGATGTCTTAGACCTGAATCCAGGAGGTTGCTTATAGCAGCTGTTAGGAATGCAAATGGCGAGCTAACTACTGACATTTTTACACATATAGGGAAGCTTTTACAACATTACTCAGTTCAATCTATCATCTTACTCCAGGGCATGACTTTCAGAATCAGCCATATAAGGAAGCAGTAAGTGTTTTGTTTTTTTTGCTCCCTTAGTTTGCCTAGTCTGTTAGATTCCACAATTTCTTTACTGGGTGAGGAGCTCACTGATGACAAGATCTTGACTGCAATAACCACACTGCAAGTGTAACAAAACCCTGGGTCCTGACAGATCTTTCAGGACCTCCTTGCAGCTGAGGAAACAATTTAACAAATTGGAGTAGAGGGGTTTGGGGGACCTTACTGTGTAGTGTACTAAATTGGGGCGGGTGGGGCAGTGTATTAATTTGAGGGATGGAGGGAGGGTTCAGTATATTCATTTGGGACGGGTGGAGGCCAGTGTATTAGATTGGGGAAGGTAGTGGGCAAAGTATTAATTTGTGAAGGGAGGGGGGCAGTGTATTAGATTGGTGGGAGGGATTAGGCACTGTATTAATTTGGGGAGGGAGGCAGTGTATTAATTTGGAGGAGGAAGGGGTGTATTAGACACCTGATCTTCCTATTACTTGCAATGCCGTCTCTTTGACAGATGACATCATGGCCTCATTGTGGGCCAAGCTGAAAGGAAAATTTGATGCCAAACAGCATACTATTGGTGATCTTGTTAACAAACTCAAAGACAAATCCTCGAGGCTTGATGCCCTTTAAAACAGACATAGTGAGGCGGAACTAAGCTGCTGAAGCATCCGGTCGCATGTTTCGGAAGCTTCCGAGCTTTAGGCCACAGAAAGCCTATTTTTTGCTACCAGTACCACCACTAACCGGGTCTGAAGGACAGTACTAGCCCGCCCAGGCACCATGGGGCTAAAAGAGCTCCTGGCCGATCTGAAAACCACACTCCAGGCAGACATAGCCACGATTCGCAGAGGCCTGCAGGGCCTGACGGGCCGCATCGGAGTACTAGAGGAAACCTCACACACTCCGATGCGTGTGTGAGGTTTCTTCTAGCACTCCAATGCGGCCCGTCAGGCCCTGCAGGCCTCCGCAGATCGTGTGTGAGGTTTCATCTAGCACTCCGATGTGGCCCGTCAGGCCTGGACACCCTACAACAAGAGGTCAGAGACTTACAAAAGCAAAGCCAACTGCATGACCGCCGCTTCGCGGCACAAGAAGATGTCCGGCGCCAGAATAATCTAAAAATTAGGGGGATCTCGGAGGACATACCTGACGCCGAACTACCACACTTAATAAGCAGACTCATGGCCACCCTACTCCCACCGCAGCAGGCTAATGCTATAAATCTGTAAGGCCTATTCCGCATCCCCAAATGGGCTAAGCCACCGGCAACAATCCCGCGGTGGTCCAATTCAAGTCTGGAACAGACAAAACAGCAGTCCTTATGGCCCTCAAGGGAACATCCTCATACCAAATGGAAGGCATGTCACTGGCCTTTTACCATGACCTCTCTAACAGTACCCTGGCCTGGCAGAGGTCCCTCAGGCCTCTCACCTCCCTCTTACAGCAAAATAATATATGCTACCGCTGGCGCATGTCTCGCACGCTTATGGTAACACATGGAGACTCCACGCACCTACTCCAAGACATACAAGAAACAACAACACTACTATGAGCCTTGGGCCTACCGCAGGACAGTCTGAGCAATAAAGACCCCACCACCGCTCCCAGACCTTCACGCGCCTGGAACCCAGCAACTATCACCCCGTTCATCCCATGGGGGACCACGACGGACTCATACGTGGCAGCCACGTCCTGAGGACAATCTCACACTCAGCCCTATCTAATAGGGATATGCTCAATTGTTTAATCTTCAAATGCTTTGTTTTATACTTAGTTGGTTCTCCTATAATGCAACAATTATTTTACACTCGCAACCCCTGATGGCATAATATGGCAGACATGACACATAAGTTAAGGACCTTAAGGACCAAACTTCTGTAATAAAAAGGAATCATGACATGTCACATGCCCTGCGAAAGGGCTCAACCAAGTTTAAAGGGATAATCCAGACATGGACCCCTTGATCACGGTGCCTAGAGAGATATCAGCTATGCCTCACTGATGATGCCTAACAAGGCTGAAACGATCGTCTGGGGTTGCTGTGTCTCTCGAGCAGAGAGAACTTGCTGGTATTTCGGATCTGGACTGCCCGTATGGGTGGGACCTGTCTGATATGCTTCAGATATGTTCTCTCTGTAATGGCACAAGATGAGCAAAAACCAGCTTGAGATCTGAGTGGGGACCCACCGAAGGGCAGGCTACTTCCGCTGCTGCCCATTCTCAATATCACTGTAGTTTGCAGATTCAACACCAGAATTCTTTCCTAATCTGTCTCTCACAGCTGCAGCATCCTCTCCCTACACTAATAAGAGGTCATGTGACTCCAGCTTATATAGAGGCTGGGTCACATGCTGCACTGGCCAATCACAGCCATGCCATTAGTAGGCATGGCTGTAATGGCTTCAAAGGGCACACGAGTCAAACGTTTGTTGATTGGCTGCCCTGCAGCTTTTCAAAACGCGCCATTAAATCGCCGAACACGGAACTCGAACCCGAACTGTTACTGAAATGTCCGGGTTCTGCTTCGGGGTCTAAAAATCGTAATGTTCGGTACGAACCTGAACTTTACAGTTCGGGTTCGCTCAACTCTACTCTTTAGTATACACTTATTTTATATACACTTTAATATAATACACATTCATTAACCCCTTAAGGACTGAGGCAGTTGTACAAGTTCAGATCAAAACAAAATGTAAACAAAACCCTGTATTTGCACTATATATATGTTTGTAGCCACTAAATCACAAACACTGGCCAAAGTAAGTGTTCATATTTGTTTGTGTGTGAAAAATGCAAAAAGCTAATTTGAACACTAAGTTTGGCCAGTGTTTGTAACTAAGTGGCTACTAAAAAAGATTGGACATACCTTATTTGCAATACCTTGGGTTGTCTACTTTTGAAAATGTTATGCCATCATAGGGGTAATTCTTATTCCTGGGCTACCATACAATCTCAAAGGCAATATAACTAATCTGGCAAATATTAATGTGAAAAAATATGGAAATGCAAGCCTTCTATTTGACTCTGTAACTTTTGAAAACACCATGCAAACCAAATTCTCTGGACTTTCTACCTGGGTTGTCAGACAGGTTCCTAAAATAGTAATTAATAAAAATGACTTCATTATATAAAAATATTATATAAATATATATGTTTAATTATTTTATAAAAACAGATACAATTTGTGTCGGGAGAACCTCCCTTTCTCAAGTCTAAAGCATTTCTGAGCGAAGACGACACATAGAATTCAAAGTTGAGTTGTGACACAGGTGACATGACTGCAGATAAGTCACAGGTTTGATAGAACATAGACACCATTCTCACAGAGGGTCGTAAATATGTTGGGTGAAGATCACAGAGTGAGGGGTGAGAGAGAGAAAAAAACAAAACAAACTAAAAACTGAGCAAACAGTGCAGAAGATGGTGATAGAAGGGGAGAGTAAATTTTTTTTTATACATATTTCTATTAAGAATGCATGAATTCCCATAAGGATATGCATGAAGGCTTATATCCAACATACACAGACACACACACTCACACACACATGTACATATACAAAAGTACATACACAATATACACAAGTACATGCAACAATATACATATAAATACAACCAAATGCACAAATATATGTACATGCACACCTATACATACATCCACACACAAGCACCAATGTGTACCTACACATGTACAAATGTGCCTACACATACATAGACCCATGTATATAACATACAAAATACACAGTACAGCACATCCACTCATTCATTAACCCCTTAAGGACGGCGGGCCTTCTATGCCGTCCTTGGGGACCCGGTCCCCACGCTGGCGATCGCGGTGGGGGGACTCACCAGGCATCACAGGGAGTCCCCCTGCTTCCGATCTGGCCCTCCGGCCCTCCCTGCTGCCTGTAATTGGTAAAAAAAAAAGTTAAAACACAGTTTAAAATCAAATATATACGTAGATCATATATATATATATATATATATATATTTATTGTATACACCCTGTTCCAAATTATTATGCAAATTATATTTTTCTCATTTACCTAAATAATTGATGTAAATAACAGTCAGCATAATTCTCATGTTATCAACTATTAAGAGTACAATTCAAATTTTATTGAACAAACTTCCTAATGATAACAGTACTTTTTTTAAACATAAAAAACTTACAATGCACTGTTCCAAATTATTACGCATATTAAGTTTTTCAAAACACTTTATAGGTTGTAAAGAACTGAAAATTGTCATTTGTTGTGTTTGCAGCATATTTACTGAAATCAAAAACTATTTCAATCAAACTTATAACAACATTTTAACTTTTTTTTTTAAATTGGACAATTTTTATTTATTTTATCAGTAAGCAATGTATTCAGGGTACAGAAAAGAATGGGATTATAGTTAATGAGATTAGATTTGTACAGTCGCTCATTATACAGGGGGAGGGTACATAACAGAGGAAGGGGGGGAGAGGAGAGGAGGGTGCATCACAGGTTGATACAGACAAGCATTTTTAGTAACCTTAGATCCACATTATTTCCAGTTCAGAGCGACAATATGTCACCACAATAGCATGTCACACAACACATAACAACTTATCAGCATCAGTATCCCACGGGTGGCTGTGGGGGTGTGGGTAACCATTTGCAACTTGGGTGTGTTAAGGACATTGCAGCTTCTTTGCGAGGTACAGCCCCTGGTGCTTTACCAGGTACATTACCAGATCTCCATGTTTTCCAAAGCTCCCAAGTTTTCCTATAGAGCGTAGAGGGGGGGAAGAGGGACGTCTAGGAGGTTTCGTAAATCCACTGCTTATGCAATTCCTCTAAGAGGTTTTCCTTCTTGGGAAGGTTCGTGGACTTCCAGCTCCTTGCTATCAATTGCTGCACCGTCAAGGCTATGTGTAAGGTCAACTTTCTAGCGTGTTGGGGCATTGCTCTAGGGAGATCCAGCAGTAGGCACACCAGTCCAATAAGGATGTAGCCGTGGGCAGCTCCACCATATATGGTGCATTGAGCCCCCTGCTGCGTGGCATCTCCAGCAAAGTGGTGAGGTGGAGGGAAAGATCTTGTGCAGTCTGGTCGGCACTAAGTACCAACGGTACAAAATTTTACGGTGTTGTTCAATGTGAAAGGTGGATTTTAGTAGCTTGAGATGGTCGGACACGATAGTGTCCCAGGATGTGGGTGGCACCGCACAGCCTAGATCACTCTCCCATTGTTGGGCATATTTTGTGGTCGAGAAGTGGTTGTGTTTCGTTATGGAGCTGAGACACATGAAGATCAGTTTACATTGAGGTAGTAATCCCGCAGTTATACACATTTGTTCCCATGCAGTTAACCTATTAGCATCTCTATAGGTGTCTAAGAAACGTTTCTCTTCTTTAGAGATATAGGAGTGTAGCTGGAGGTACGAGTACTGCGAGGAATGTGGGAGTGCTTATTTGTCGGCTAGGCTCGTGTAGTCTAGTAGTTTATGGGCATCAAATAGGTGGTAAAGGTGCGTCGCACCTCCTCTGTGCCACGGTAGGGCATTAAATGTGGGGATGATGTAGGGTATGGCCTTTAGAGGGGTTGCCAGGGAGAGGCTAGGTGTGCTGCCTAACCTAGGTCTGTACTTATCCCAGATTTGAAACAACAGAAGTATCTGGGGGGGCGAAGTGTCGGCAAGTCAGGCCTGAGATGCAATGGTGTCCAAAGCAGGTGCAGGATTTTATGGTTATCTAATTGACCTCACTCTAGGGAGGCCCATTGTGGTTTGGGTTCAGAGATTATGTGGGGGATAGCTGCGGCTAGTACTGCCGCGTGATAGTAGCCCTGGACATTGGGTAGTGCTAAACCACCCTGTTCTTGGGGGCCTGTAAGACATTCTTACTCTGGCTTTGATTCCTGCCCATACAAATTTCCCCATATCAGTCTGAATGGTCTTAAAGTAGGTGGGAGGAAGGCGGAGGGAAATGCTGCAAAAGAGGTACAGCAGCCTCGGTAGTATTGACATTTTTAGTGTCATGATGCGGTCTGTCCAGGACAGGTACATCGGAGACCATTGTTTCAGTAGTTGACTGCACTTTTTCCAAACTGCAACATAGTTTGCTGACATAAGGTTTGCAGCATTATTAGTGATTGTCAGGCCTAGGTAGCGTATGGATTCAGTTCTCCAGTCAAAGTCGTATGTGTGTGTGAGGGTGTGGGCCTGTGTCTTGGCCACATTAACTAAATAGTATGAGAACTGTCCATAGTTGTGTATTATCTGCATTAGTGTAGGTAGGGAGTCTTGTGGGTTTGTTACGTACAGTAGTACGTCGTCCGCGAATGCGCTAATCTTAATCTGCTTGTCCCCTAGATGTATTCCCTGTATCTTCTCATTTGAGCGTATGCGGTGCAAGAGGGGTTCTAGTGCGAGGACGTATAAAAGCGGGGATAGGGGGCACCCCTGTTTCGTTCCGTTGGTAATCGGAAAGGTGGGGGACAGGAAACCTGCTTGGTTTACCTGTGCTGAAGGCAAGGAATAGAGTGCAAAGATCTGTCGGATTATTTGTGGTGGGAATCCAAATTTCTTCAAAACCTGTTTCAGGAAGACACAGGAGAGGCAGTCAAAGGCCTTCTCCGCGTCCAGCGCTCCCTCGACCAGGCCTCCCAAGCTCCCTCTGGGCCATGGCCAATTTTCAGGTGTTGTCTAAGCCCTGTCTGCCCCTCACGAAACCCATCTGGTCTTCATGTAACAAGTGTGGTAGGATTGTGCTCAGTCTATTTGCAAGGATTTTTGCGTCCGTGTTAAGTCGGGAAATAGGTCTGTAGTTCTTGCACAGGTCCGGGGATTTGTCAGGTTTGGGGATTGTCACTATCGTGGCTAGTAATACTTCAGGAGGCAGGCTACCGGTAATTGCCGTCTGCTGGTACATTGTTAGGAGTTGCGGCACCAGTGTGGCTCCGAACTCCTTAATGTAAGCATTGGGAAGTCCATCTGCTCCTGGAGACTTCCCCGAGGGGAGCTGCTTAATAGTATTGATGATTTTTTGTACAGTAATGGGTTGTAGTAGGACCTGACAGTGACTCTCCATCAGTTTGGGCAGTATAATGTCTGCTAGGTAATGGGCTGTTTCTGAGGGTTGAGGGTGGGGCCTAGTGTCATCCATTTGGAGGTTATATAACTTAGAATAAAAGGTTGCAAATGTGTTACTGATTATTTGTCTATGTGTTTATTGCTGTCATCTATTATGTAGGATATTTTACATTGGGTCAACCTAGCCCTGAGCTGTGCTGCTGGGTGTTTGGTGGGTTTGCCGGAGGTGTGGTACGTGGTGGCCCTAAGCTTATAAAGAAGACCGTTTGTTCTGTCCGCATGTAGTTTGGTAATGGTCGTCTGCAGGTCGTTTATTTGGTTTAAGTAGGCTTGCGTGGGTTGGGCTTTATTTTTCGTACTGACTTCAGCTAAGGTTTTGTAAGCATCTAGTAGCGTGAGCTGATTTCTCTTCTTAAGATAGGAGGACCTTTTAATAAAAAGCCCTCTGACTACTGCTTTATGGGTGCTCCACACCATGCTGTCTGCGACCTGCCCTGTCCCGTTCGTTTGGAAGTATTCCGTCAGTGCGGTCTGGATCGAATCTCTAAAGGCAGCCTCTGCCAAGAGCGATTCGTTAAGGCGCCATTGCCCTTGCCCTCTGAATTGAAAATTATCGTGTAGGTGTACTGGGCCGTGGTCCGACCATGTGATTTCCCCTATCCTGCATTCCCGTAATTGCGCTAGTGTGGCATTGTCTAAGAAAAAGGTGTCTATTCCGGTATATGTGTTGTGGACTTTTGAGTGAAACGTGTAGTCAGCCTGTGTGGGGTGTAATGTTCGCCAGGCATCATATAGTCCGTGTTGTGCCAGTACTTTGACTATAGCTTTACATGTGTCGGCTATTCTTCTACCCATGGGGCGGGCTGTCGTGTCTATGGTTGGCAGTGGGATAAAGTTAAAATCCCCATATAGGATCAGGCCCCCTGTCTTAACCTCATCTATGGTGAGGAGGAGAGTTTGAAGGTAGCGTTTGGTTTCTACATTAGGAAAATACGCCGCAGCCAGGGTATACATTGCATTATTAAACATGCCCACGAGGACGATAGGCCTAGGTAGCGTGTGGATTCAGTTCTCCAGTCAAAGTCGTATGTGTGTGTGAGGGTGCGTAATACCGGGGCAGTGATTCCAATAGGCAGGGCCTGTGTCTTGGCCACATTAACTAAATAGTATGAGAACTGTCCAGGGTATACATTGCGTTATTAAACATGCCCACGAGGACGATAAACCTGCCCTTAGGATCTATGATTTTTCTATAGAGTGTAAGAGACGTGTCTTTATGGATGAAAATTGAGACTCCTTTAGTTTTGGTATCAGAAAGGGTGTGGAACTGGGTCGGGTAGTATTTGTTATATATACTCGGAGTATGGTCTCTTTTAAAATGGGTCTCCTGGACACATGCAATTTCAACTCTCTCTTTTTTCAGGTCTCTGTTTACTGGGGGTATTAAGACCCTTGACATTAAGGGTCGTAATTTTCATAAATTGCATAGTGTATGGTTGCTGCGCTGGTGGCCCAGGGGAATGGTGACCCTGTGGTTGGTGCTATGTGGAGTATTCGGCTCTTGTTGTAGCATTTCAACATAGGACTACCTGTCCTCTTTGGTGGAATTGGTGATGCCAGGTGGTAGCAGGGGGGAGGAGTAACTATAGGAGGGGGTCTGAGTTCTCCCAGACCCACACGGAGTCAGGGGCGGCTTCGAGTGTCTCCATACAGTAAATAGGGTCACTCTGGTCTTAGGGCCCAGTCGGGGCTGCTGGGAAGCCATTGGTTTAATGAGGCAGCATTTCTCATGCCATTAATGTGCTGCAGCGTACGACCATGCTTACGGTGGTGTGATCCACAAGTAAAGATGTGTTAAGGCTGACCGCAGTTCATTGAGGCAAAGTAAACGTGAGATAATTCTTGACTATAGAAAAACATGTACATAAACATATAAACCTGAAAACCTTAAACAATAAGACATCTCTCTCAAGCGAGGATATATAGTGTGTAATTAAGTATGATGCCCACATTGGATGGGCGTCCGTCCCAGGGTATGCCTGTGTTTTGCTAACATGGACCCTACTAGGATATTTAGCAATCAAACCGTGGTGGGTGTTGGCTATAAACAACTGAATGTACTACTCTGAGGTGTAACCGTAGAAGAGTAGATATAGAAACCTTGAGTTGTCGCATATACTAAGACGTAGTATGTGCCTTGGTGTAAGGTGCCCTACAACTAAAGGTTTTCTGCTTTGAAGCGTGACTATGCTCAAGTGCTATACAATTGTTATTTTTATTTTCATTTTTAATAATTTGTTTCCTTTTTTTAATTTAATTTAATTTAATTTTTTAATTTTTATTTATATATTTATTTTCCTTTCTATATGTTCTGCTTTACTGCTATACATTCTTGTGAGCGGTCTTGCTAATCGGGCAGTGTCGGGTTC
Organism: Pelobates cultripes; assembly: GCA_933207985.1. Classification (NCBI taxonomy): domain Eukaryota; kingdom Metazoa; phylum Chordata; class Amphibia; order Anura; family Pelobatidae; genus Pelobates; species Pelobates cultripes. The sequence goes on along the minus strand of OW240916.1, from coordinate 76,310,635 downwards.
TAACCTTAAAGTCTAGCGCATTATAACTAAATGTACAGCTCGCATGAAACATAAGTGGGAACCATAGAACATCTTTCTAGTAAGACCATAGAATGTGCATCGATATACAATACCCTACACGGGAGGACCTTCTGCCCTTAGGCGGGAGTCCATTCCGACGTCAGTCTGGGGACTTTAGCCAGTGAAGACGCCAGAGGCATAGGTAGTGGTATACCCCAGTCCTGTAGCTTTTTTAGGTTTCCGTCGCCACGGCATGGATCACCCCCTGTTTCTGCACCAGCAACTTCGCCGGATATCCCCATCGGTAGCTGATATCGTTGGATCGGAGTGTGGTAGTGATCAGGGACATCGATTTCCTAGCATTGAATCATATAGACTAGACAGACAATTACTAGATATCTGTATAAGCCAAAAGTAGTGACATTTTGTAACTTGCCATCTTACTGTTTTTGCTATTCTGAGCTAACTTTTGCAATTTGTGTGTAAATTCACCTCTAAGCACTGTTTGATAAATAGATCCTTAATCCCATATATAACTCATCAGTAATAAAATCAAAACTGTACAACATACTCTGTATAATTAAACAGCTCTTTATCCAACAATAATTCCCCATTATCCTACGTAACTTTATTCAAAATATTTCTTCTCCAATACAATATTTTCTTCTCAGTGTCCCCAATTCCCCCAAAAATGTAGGTCAAAATAGCAGAAACAGTAAAATGGCAGGTTAGAATATTTCCTCAGTTAACTATTTTGGCTTATACAGTCCATCAGAGTTATTCACTAAAATCATGTAAAATCATTCCCTAGATTTTAGGGCAGTTTTGAGGATGAAATTTGGAGGTAGATTTAGATTTATGGTATTTTATTATACAATAATGTACAGATATCAGGACATGAGTGGGATCAACAATAGAATGATACTGGTAAATGCTTATTACGGTAACACAGTGGCACACAGTAACTGAGACACATTTCCTACACTATATGTTTGTTCTATGGTCTGCATGCATGCTAAGTTGTCAGGTGTTATACCTATACATTTCACAACAACCTCTAGGTCATTCACCTTATGTGCCTGGGTTCATGTTTTTGAATGCCTTGGTCACTTTGATGTGGCCATTTATATTTCTCCCTTGTAGTTAAATATTTACTCAAACAGTATTTAGCGGTACATTTGTAGTAGACTATTTAAAGAAGCTATGTCATATTTTTGCATAACAATATCATCAAAGTCTATATATTTGTTATTTTATTTCTTTATTTTCATTTTTTTTTCATGCGCAATCTTTCAAAGTTATTGTTAATAACCATTTTTTCTTGTGGTAGTTCTTCCATAAGGTTCATTAAGTCTCCATCATTTTTAATTAGCTTTAAGCACTTATGTCCTCCTCCTCCTTTTTTGTCACAACGTTTTAGAAGAGCCATCAGTCAGGAAAAGTCAATTTAGACTCCGTTATTGTCATGAGGCATAAATACTGATAGAAAAGTAATGGCACAATGTTACCTACATTTACACAATAATAACTTTAAAACAGTACACACTTTGAAAAATTGTTAATAGGCAGGGGGACCATCATGGCGGATGGATGTTCCTAATGCAGGCTCCTCACAAAACACCTGAAAACTTTTTGGTTGCATAAAACTCTCAAAAGCAGTTCATCGAACACTCACCTACTCCGGTATGCTTTGGAGCTTTCTGAAACAAGCTGAGAGCCTCCTTACTTAAGCTGTGACCAGGAACAGCTGTGCGACCTGCACGCCTGAGGTGGTCCGCAGAGGGGAGAGACGACCGATTTTCCAGCCTGGAGCTGCTTTACCTTGTTACCCCCACCTCTGAACCCGTGGAGAATATCCCGGTCCCCACCAGGGCAAGCTACAATAACTTCGGAAGTCAGCAGTTACTTACCATAACATTACTTGACCTTGTGACGTAGCCAAGATGGCCACTACGTCCACTGACCTCTCGACGTAGAACCGGGAAACCAAGTTCCATGCAACCTTTGAGGTAATATGCATGGCCTTCTGGAGCCGGATTGAGGCCTGACATGAATGTCCAACCTTGTCCACAACCGTTGAGATACCCAGCTGCATCCCGACAGACCACTCTCCATCTGGGCCAAGATGGAAGCTGAGCCCATCTGCCAACCACAACCTTGTGGGACTGCTTTTGCGGGACACAAGACAATAAGGAAAAGCTGGAGAGTTTGCTGGTCTTAAGGCATCGGCTTGTACACCGGCTTGGACTTGGAGAGTGCAGCGGTTAGGGTATTGCTGCATCGATCCTTATGGCCTGGGTGGGTGGGGGCACCCTGAACAAGCTAGGAAGCAGTGGAAGCACTCTGTAACTTATAACAGAGAGATAAAGCACATCCCAATTGAAGTGTGCATATGTCATTTGCTGAAGCATGGATGATACACAACACCCAGCATGTTATATACACACAATATTCCTTTTATAACAACCAGCTATAAACCTAATCTCCGTCTACACATGTTGTTTTTCCATTAACTGTACCACTATATGATTACCGTTTATACATGTTTGGAATATACCTGGTGGACCCCCCCACCCGCATCCATTTTGTTGTACCTATATGAAGGTTTAGAGTAATCTCTACTTGAATCTTGCATGGATTTTTATTATATCTGACTTATGCTTTTATACCGGTACTACTTCACACAAAAAAAGTGCTAATATAGCCACGTAATGTCACACTGTTATATATGTATGCCTATATATTTGATCTTAATGTTTTTCTTTGTCAATTTATACTCCTGTATTGCTGTAGTGGCTTTGCAGGTTGTGTTTGTGTTATCAAGCACAGCAAAACACAAAAACTGCTTCATCAAGCTAAAGTTGTTTTAAAGGACCACTATAGTGCCAGGAAAACATACTCGTTTTCCTGGCACTATAGTGCCCTGAGGGTGCCCCCACCCTCAGGGTCCCCCTCCCGCCCGGCTCTGGAAAGGGGTAAAAACTTACCTTTTTCCAGCGCTGGGCGGGGAGCTCTCCTCTTCCGATCCTCCTCCTCTCCGCCCATTCGGCTGAATGCGCACGCGCGGCAAGAGCTGCGCGCACATTCAGCCGGTCGCATAGGAAAGCATTTACAATGCTTTCCTATGGACGCTTGCGTGCTCTCACTGTGATTTTCACAGTGAGAATCACGCAAGCGCCTCTAGCGGCTGTCAATGAGACAGCCGCTAGAGGCTTTGGAGGAAGGATTAACCCATTTATAAACATAGCAGTTTCTCTGAAACTGCTATGTTTATAAAAAATGGGTTAACCCTAGCTGAACCTGGCACCCAAACCACTTCATTAAGCTGAAGTGGTCTGGGTGCCTAGAGTGGTCCTTTAATGCCTATAGTATTCCTCTAAATAACAAGAGTCCTCACTATACTGAGAATTGTGAAGATATGAGTATGGAATTTTAGGCTAAAATAGTAGACATGTGCAATTTGGTTCTGTACGAATTGATGCTTTCGAATGGCCGAAGTGCCGAATTACTGAATTTCCGAAGTGCCGAATTTCGGAAGTCCGAACCGAACCGAATTGCCAAATATCGGAAGTGCTGAAGTGCTTCGGACTTCTGAAAAGTGGCAAAACGGATAGGGGTAGGATTGGTGTAGGGTTAGGTTAGGAGTAGGGTTAGGGTATGATTAGGGGTAGGGTTTGGGTTAGGGTAGGGTTAGGGTTGGGGTTGGGTTAGCAGTAGAGTTAGGGTTGGGTTAGGAGTAGGCTTAGGGGTTGTGTCAGGGTAGGGTTAGGAGAAGGGTTAGGGTACCTCTAACCCTAACCTGCCCCTAACCCTACTCCTACACCTAACCCTACCCTAAACCTACTCCTAACCCAACCCTACTTCTAACCTAACCCTACTCCTAACCTAACCCTAACCCTACTCTATCCCTAACTCTACTCCTAACCCAACCCTAACTCTACTACTAACCCTACTCCTAACTCACTCCTAATCCTAACCATAGCAATACTCCTAAACCAACCCTAACCCTACTCCTAACCCAAGTCTAACTCTAACCCTACTCCTAACCCTACTCCGAACCCTAATAATAACCCAACCCTAACCCTACTCCTAACCAACCCTAACCCTACTCCTAACCATAACAATACTCTTAACCCAACCCTACTCCTAACCCAGCCCTAACCCTACTCCTAACCCTAATCCTAACCCAACCCTACTCCTAACCCTGCTCTTAACCCAACTCTAGCCCTAATCCTAACTCTAACCCTACTCCTAACCCAACCCTAACCCTACTCTACTCCTAACCCTACTCCTAACCAAACCCTAACCCTCACCCTACTCTAACCCTACTCCTAACCTTACTACTAACCCTACTCCTATCCCAACCCTAATCCAACTCCTAATCCTACCCTTAACCTTAACCCTACTCATAAACCAACCCTAACCCTACTCCTATCCCTACCCTAAACCTAACCCTACTCTTAACCCTAACTCAACCCTAACCCTAATCCTAACCAAACCCTAACCCTACACTTATCTGAAGTCTCGAAGTGCCGAACTCCCAAAGGCATGAATTTCAGAAGTGCTGAACCGAATTGCCGAAGTCCCAAATTTCGGAATGCCGAACCAAACCAAATTTTTTGCCCATGCACATCCCTATAAAATAGATGAGTCGTAAACTGTTGCAGTTTGATTAAATTCTAGCACATTCCCTGATTTGGTAAATAAACCATTTTCTCTTCAAATGTTCTACTTGATATTAAGGGATCACTATATGGTCATGAACACAAACATGTATTCCTGACCCTGTAATGCTAAACCCACCATTTAGGTGGCTTGCACACCCCCCATAGCCCACTCAGAATGGGTTAAAACTCACCTTATTTTCAGCTCTATATGGGTCTGCCGGTGCTGGCCCCGCCCCCTTGGTGACATAATCAAAATTGCAGATTTTTTGCCAATCCAATGCTTTCCCATGGGTAAAGATTTGGATTGGCTAAAATCGGCAAGGGGACAGGGCTAAAAGCCATTTTGGCCAATCAGCACCTCCTCATAGAGATGCATTGGGTCATCTTGCATCTCTATGAGGAAAATTCAGCGTCTCCATGCAGAGCGTGGAGACACTGAACAGCAGGGCTGCTTACTGTGCAGCCCAGAGCCAGGAAGCCCCTCCAGTGGCCATCTGAGGAGTGGCCACTTGAAGGTGTCCCAAGGGGCAATGTAAACACTGCCTTTCCTCTGAAAAGACAGTGCTTGCATGAAAATGCCTGAAGGGAGCTATTATATTTACCAGAACAACTACATTAAGCTGTAGTTGTTCTGGTGACTATAGTGTCTTTTTAAGTACCACTTAAACAGAAGGTCTTCTGGCTCTTTGGGGTTACATTACCCCACCTCTGTATTTCTTTTGGTTGGCTGAGACCACTCTATAAAAGTTGCACATGTACAAAACTTTAGGTAGTGAGCTTTTGTATGCTTATATAATGATTCATGGTAAGTTGGAAAATTCCTTGTGCTTATTAAGTCCCCTATAATGTTAATGGCAACCAACACAGAACAGTGGAATCTTTGGGGAGGTAGGCTCTATAGGAACCTGCAATCTAAATCTGGCCTAGGTGGTTTGACACATTCATCAGGTGAAAAGACAAGCATTACATCATGCAAAGGCTCGGGGTGATATGCAAATAGTTCATTCACTAAACTGTGAAGTATGGAAAATTAACAAAAGAATTGTGCATTTTAGTCTAAAATAGCTGAGATGGAGATTTCCTTTAAAGGGACACTATAGTCACCTGAACAACTTTAGCTTAATGAAGCAGTTTTGGTGTATATAACATGCCCCTGCAGCCTCACTGCTCAATCCTCTGCCATTTAGGAGTTAAATCCCTTTGTTTATGAACCCTAGTCACACCTCCCTGCATGTGACTTGCACAGCCTTCCATAAACACTTCCTGTAAAGAGAGCCCTATTTAGACTTTCTTTATTGCAAGTTCTGTTTAATTAGGATTTTCTTGTCCCCTGCTATGTTAATAGCTTGCTAGACCCTGCAAGAGCCTTCTGTATGTGATTAAAGTTCAATTTAGAGATTGAGATACAATTATTTAAGGTAAATTACATCTGTTTGAAAGTGAACCCAGTTTTTTTTTTTCATGCTGGCTCTGTCAATCATAGCCAGGGGAGGTGTGGCTAGGGCTGCATAAACAAAAACAAAGTGATTTAACTCCTAAATGGCAGAGAATGGAGCAGTGAAGTTGCAGGGGAATGATCTATACACTAAAACTGCTTTATTTAGCTAAAGTAATTTAGGTGACTATAGTGTTCCTTTAAGGTTATAATTAGAGTTCAGTTTGAAATTCCCTTGTCAGTAATTTAGAATTACCCCTTTAGTAAATAAATAACGTGCAAAAGTGTCATTCTCAGGAGGAATAGACAGATTTGCAGGGATTCCTTGAATGGACAATGTGTCATCATGAATTAGCAAGAGTTGGAAGATTTTGATTGATGAGCAACGACTCAGGCTGAAGGGCAGATATCTACTTTTGTGAGTATGTATAAGCAGATTCAGCAGGTTAAATGGTCAGAATCTTGGGTAAATGGGGAGGTTTTGCAGCATTTTATTTATTGATTTTTTTTAATATTCTCTTTAATGATTTTGCAATGACAAAATATACACATACACATAAACATAGACAAAGCATACACACAGTGGCGTACATACCAGGGTCGCAGGGGTCGCGGCTGCGACCGGGCCCGGCCCACCAGGGGGCTCGGCCGCCCCTGCGACCCGGTATGTACCCACAGGGCCAGCCTCTTCCCCTGGGGCCCCCCGAGGCTGGCCCTGCTGACACCCGGCTCGCGGGTGGCCTGTCGGGCAGGCGGGCGCGCGAGGGAGCACTCAGTGCTTCCTCTTCAGCTCCCTCGCGCGCCGCGTAGGGATGTCGGTGCCGGGAGATGACGTCATCTTCCGGCTCCGGTATCAGTGCGGTGCACGAGGGAGCTGAAGAGGAAGCACTGAGTGCTCCCTCGTGCGCCCACCTGCCAGACCGGCCACCCGCCCAGGAGCCCAGCAGCAGCACCACTGGACCCCAGGGAATCCCCCCAGCACTCCAAAAGGTAAGGAGGCTGGGGGGATTACATTTAAAAAAAAACATGTGTTAGTGTTTGAGTGTTAGTGTGTGTGTCTGCTAGTGAGTGTTAGTGTGTGTGTCTGCTAGTGAGTGTTAGTGTGTGTGAGTGTTAGAGTGAGTGTTAGTGTGTGTGTCTGCTAGTGAGTGTTAGTGTGAGTGTTAGAGTGAGTGTGACTGTTAGTGTGTGTGTCTGCTAGTGAGTGTCAGTGAGTGTTACTGTGTGTGTCTTACTGAGTGTGTGTGTGTGTTAGTGAGTCTGTTTGATGTCTGTTAGTGAGTGTGTGTTTGTCAATGAGAGTGTATGTTTTGTAAGTGAGTGTGTATGTATGTCTTTCACTGACTGTTTCTCTGTCAGTAAATGTGTGTGTCTGTTAGCTAGTGTGTATGCGTCTGTAAGTGTGTGTGTGTCTTCAGCACTTACCTTTCTCCAGCGCCGGACTCCCTTGGCGCTGAGGATCCCTCAGCCTCTCAGCTCCGAATGCGACCTCGCACGCATTCAAACCGCCCACAGGAAAGCATTACTCAATGCTTTCCTATGGACATTCAGTGTGCTCCTCTAGCTCCTCTAGCTGCTGTCAGTGAGACAGCCACTAGAGGCTGGATTAACCCTCAGTGAAACATAGCAGTTTCTCTGAAACTACTATGTTTTCAGCTGCAGGGTTAAAACTAGAGGGACCTGACACCCAGACAACTTCATTGAGTTGATGTGATCTGGGTGTCTGTAGTGGTCCTTAGTGGACACTATAGTGCCAGGAAAACATACTGTTTTCCTGGCACTATAGTGCCCTGAGGGTGCCCCCACCCTCAGGGTCCCACTCCCGTCCAGCTCTGGAAGGGGGAAAAAGGGTTAAACTTACCTTTTTCCAGCGCTGGTCGGGGAGCTCTCCTCCTCCGATCCTCCTCCTGGGCTGAATGCGCACGCGCGGCAAGAGCTGCGCGTGCATTCAGCCGGGTCACATAGGAAAGCATTCATAATGCTTTCCTATGGACGCTGGCGTGCTCTCACTGTGAAAATCACAGTGAGAAGCACGCAAGCGCCTCTAGTGGCTGTCAATGAGACAGCCACTAGAGGATTAGGGGGAAGGCTTACCCATTCATAAACATAGCAGTTTCTCTGAAACTGCTATGTTTATGAAAAAATGGGTTAACCCTTGCTGGATTTGAGACCTGTAATCTTCAATTTTATTGCTTGGAAGCGTCTGTCAGAGTGGTCCTTAAGTGTGTGTGCATCTGCATGCACTGGCGTACATACCGCGGTCGCAGCCCTGTAACCCCTGCGACCAGGTGCCCACCGCCATGTGTTGCGGCCTGGCCCGCGCGTGGGGGGGGGGGCCCACGGATCAATTTTCGCACCTGGGCCCCATGGGTCATGTGTACGCCACTGCATACACACTCATATTAATGCACTTTTTATACTGATGAGAATAGAAGAGTCAATATTCCATGTTATTTGCATTATACGGATATTAATTACAGACAAAACAAAACATATAGGTGGTCAGAGCTCACAGAATACAGTATTAGATATCCTTGTTATTGATTTTCAATGGGAATAATAGTTGGCAATTAATTGTGGTCATCTACACAGGGGCGTGGGGACCATTGTTCTATATAGTGAGTCCATCTTTCTATTTTATAAAAAGATTTGCAGGAGGGGAGGTTATATATGTATATTTCTTCTCCATATTGATTTGCAAAATAATTCGATTTTTAACATGTAGCCATGAAGGAACTGATAATTCTTTCCATGAACGTACGATCAGCACCTTAAACGCTATAAAGCAGTGAATAATTAGGCATTGGTTTAGTTGTTCTAAGGGGGGCATTCCAGGTATAGCAAAGCTACGAATGGAGTTTGATACCCATATCTTCTAATAGAGCAAATAATCCAATGCCATATTCTGTTTATACCTGTACATCCTCACCAGATATGCTCATATGTAGCCACTTTTAAGTTGCATCTCCAACAAACCTCAGGACAGGGGCGGATCCAGAACCAAATCTCGGGAGGGGCACTTAAGTGGGCTAGAGCGGGGTGAAACAGGCTGCAGCGGAGGAATAGGGGACTCTTGTTTAGGGGATAGAGGCTGTACACATATGCGGCCACACACAGTGATATGGAAACACAATAACAGATACAGACACATACACTGGCACACCCACAGATACAAACCTATACCTACACAGGCACACACACACACACTGGCACATAGATACACACATACCTACACATGCACACTGGCGAAACCGCACATACACATCCCTACACATACACAGAATGACACACATACCTTCACATACACAGATACAAGGTAATAGAATATACAGGCATAACTCCAGGTACTGAAGGTGTATTTATTGGAGGGTAGAACACGTTTCAGCCCTTGGGGGCCTTAATCATGTTTAAGTCCCTCTAGGGCTGAAAAGTTGCACTTTTATGTGGTGTTCTACCCTCGAATAAATACACCTTCGGTACCTGGTGTGTTGCCTGTATATTCTATTATCTTGTATTGTTGGACGGATTAGCAGTGTCTATCTATTCCAGAGCACCTTTGAGACTGTGGACCAGAGTGAAAAGCGGAACCTGAGTGCAGTGGACGACGCTGTCTGTGGTACACACACAGATACATACTCACAGATACACATTAACACTCACAGATTCACACACTGACACTCTGATACACACAGATGTCCACATACCTAAACATACACACTGACACACACAGATGTCCACATACCTAAACATACGCACTGGCACACAGATGCACACATACACACTGACACAC
>OW240916.1:76233343-76300643 GCA_933207985.1 Pelobates cultripes | reverse complement strand
CTAAACATACACACTGGCACACACAGATGTCCACATATCTAAACATACACACACAGATGTCCACATATCTAAACATACACACACAGATGTACACATATCTAAACATACACACACAGATGTACACATATCTAAACATACACACTGACACACACAGATGTCCACATACATAAACATACACACTGGCACACACAGATGTCCACATACATAAACATCACACTGACACACACAGATGTCCACATACCTAAACATACACACTGACACACACAGATGTCCACATACCTAAACATACACACTGACACACACAGATGTCCACATACATAAACATACACACTGACACACACAGATGTGCACATATCTAAACATACACACTGACACACACAGATGTCCACATACATAAACATACACACTGGCACACACAGATGTCCACATACCTAAACATACACACTGACACACACAGATGTCCACATACATAAACATACACACTGACACACACAGATGTCCACATATCTAAACATACACACTGACACACACAGATGTCCACAAATCTAAACATACACACTGACACACACAGATGTCCACAAATCTAAACATACACACTGACACACACAGATGTCCACATATCTAAACATACACACTGACACACACACACAAATTGCAGCTTCCATAATGTTAAGCACCCTCCCCTCTCCCCTCTGCTTAAATACCTTTTCTTTGCAGGAAGGTGACTTCCTGAGGCTGGCTGAGCCTGATGGGAGTCTGAAGCTGCAGAGCTCTCTCCTCTCTCCTCCTTCTCTTCCAGCTGCCTGTGTCTTCTCTCCCAGCTGCATCCTGGGTGTTCTCAGCCCGCGCGGTCTGTATGCTGGGAGGAAGTAACAGTCACTTCCTCCCAGCACTCCCTGCAACTTTAAAGGGGCCCCGTCTGCCAAAGGGCTGCAGCACCCGACCGAGCCCCTAATGAGGTCCCTCAACTGATGGCAGCTGCACTATTTTCTCGGGGGGGGCAATTGCCCCGTTGCCCCCCCCCTGGATCCGCCACTGCCTCAGGATAAGTTGGGTAGATCTTATGTAACCTGTCTGGGACGTAATACCACGTGTTGGTCACTTTATAAAATGTTTCTACATAGTACTTTAAACAATGAATATTTTTTGAGACATATTGAAAAGCCTTACATCAATTATCCTTGACAATATTACAACTTATTCTTTTTCCCGCTTAAGTATTGCTAGCAGAACAGGAATTGAGGAGATTGATCGTATACATTCTATAGCATTGGAAATGGGCGTTTTGACACTCTTGTAGTTAAACAATCCAAATAGAGGGGAATCTTGAGCAGGAGAAGTTCTCAAAACATAAATATTTACACATTTTTTGAGTCTTAAGTAAATAAATAATGCTTGGCTTGGTGAAAATTCCTCTTGTATTTGGAGAAAGGTTTTGATATTTTTTCTTTGAATCAATTGTTCAATATAGTCTATCCCAGACGTTCCTTCCAGGTTTTAATGCTAAAATCATCTATAAATTATGCTAATATATCTATCTAAAGATACGGCAGGATTATTTTATCCATTTTCATATTTCTGTTTAGACTTTCCCACTCGTACGTTAGATTTTCAACTACCAAGCTATTATTACAACCCATCTCGTTCTTCTCTTTTTTTTCTTTTAGGATTTCAAATCAGTACATCCTAGTTTTTAACCTCTGCAAGGTTGCATTCAATTTGCCACCAGGGTTCCTCTCTAGAGGACAACAGTTGGGATCTATAGATATGATTTATCATATTGGCTTTGTGAATATGGCCAATCATGGGCATATTAATTCCGCCCTTTTTTGTTTTGTTTGTTAACACCATTCTATTGATTCTTGGTCTCTTACCCTTCCATATGAATGTGTCAAAACTATTTTGAATCATCAGCAGCCAGCTATTTGGTATTTTTAGGGGGATCATCTGGAACAGGTATTGCCATTTTGGTAAAATGTATGCACAAATAGTATTCATTCTACCCATCTACGAGATACCCTCTTGTCTCCACTCTCTCATTTTATGCATTTGTTTGTTTTAATATATGGAGGAAATTTATGTCCATTGTTCTATCTACATCCTTGACAATTTTAATGCCCAAATAGTTAAAATACCTTTTTTTCCCAGGAGAAATGATATTGAGAGTGAATCTTCTCAATGTGGGGTTTATTTACATTTACTGACATCATACTATATATAGACATATTCAATTTTAAATGTGAAACTTGGCTGAACTCAATAATTTCTTTCATAAGGGCTTTCTGGAATTTAGGGGTTTTGTCAAAGTTACTAGAATATCATCGGCCTATACATTCATTTTGGCTTCCTTATGATTGACTGTTAATCCCTTTATCTCTGAGCAGTCTCTGATATTAGCTGCTAAAGGTTCAACGGTTAGGATAAAGAGTAGGGGAGTAAGGGGACACCCCTATCTTGTGCCACTGGAGAGTTTGAACCAATCTGCAGTAATATTAGGTCCGATAGTGAGAGCAGAAGGAGTTTTAAATAGGGCAGAGATAGCTCTTAAAAAACAAACAAATTGTTATACCATATTTCGTCAGAGAGGCCTTCATAAAATCCCACCCGACTCTGTCAAATGCCTTCTCGGCATCTAGTGACAGAGTCAGGAGGGGAAGATGTCTCTTTTTAGCAAAATCAAAACTGTCCACTACTCTACGGATATTGGTTGCAGAATTTCTGCCCGGAACAAAGCCAACATGTTCCTGGTGGATTTAATATCCTATCGAGGATTTAAGTCTGTTAGATAAAACTGAGGCAACGATCTTAACATCGGCGTTGATTAATGATATAAGTCAGTAGTTTACCGCCTCTGTGTTTTTTTTTCTCCTTGTTTTAGAATTGGAATAATATTGGCTTGAGTCATTTCATCTGGAAATTCTCCTGTTTGTATGGCGCTGTTAAAAGTTGAAACCATCCCTATAGAGACTACTGTGTTTAACGCGACCAAAATTAAAAATGTGCATGATATGACAAGCCATGCAATGTTACTGAATGTTTAATGCTCTGTCGCAAAACTGTTGTGGAAATGCGACTATATGTGTTACTATACGCACAACTAAAATAAAGAATTTTAAAAAAAAAGTTGAAACCATAGCTTCAATAATTTTGTGACTATATAATTTATAGAATTGATTGGTAAATCCATCAGGACCGGTCTTATATTTTTTTAGTTGGGTAATTACTGCCTGTATTTAATCTATAGAAACAGGTTTATTTAGAGAATCCCAAAGGAAGGAGAGAGGATCTCTTCAAATATGTTTCAATTTGATCTACATTTGCTTGAGGGATCAAATTTGATAATTTAGAATAATATCTCTGGGATTTATTTAGGTATTAGTTCCATCAATTCGTTTAAATACTCGGTTACTTGTTTCTTTCTTAATTTCTTGTTTAACAATTTATCTTCTTTGTTTCCCTTATAGTAATAATTTAACTTCAGTTTTTCGAAAAAAATTTATCGTTCTATCTAATAGACACTGTTTAATTTTATTCTGGACTTGAGTTATTTCAGTTAGATTTTCTTTTGTAGCGAGGGTCTTACTCCTCTTAGACAAGGTATAAAGCGAATGTTATAAAGCTGATAATGTTTTACCTTGATGTTTTTTCTACATCTACTATGCAACTTAATGAGATGTCCATGAATAACAGCCTTGAAAGCACACCAATTAATAATTGGCAAAGTGTCTTGAGATTTATTATCTAGGAAAAAAAATCTATTTTCTGTTTCAAATATTCATAATTGTCTTATATATTACATATTTCATGAGAAAATCAATAAGCTTTCAAATAGATCTATTTAGTTGTGGAAACCTATTTTTAATTTCCATATTAATTATACTATGGTCTCACCATGCATTGTCTATGATCTCTATTGCTTTAACTTCCTTTATAAGTAGAGCGTTTCCCCAGATCATATCGATCCTTTACTAAGAGATATATGGGTTTTGGAAAGATAGGTGTAATCTCTCTCGAATGGATGAATTAGTCTCCATATATCAAACAAATTATATTGATTAAGAATGTTATTCAAATATTTAGCTTGCTTAATAACTAATTTATTCACTTTGATACCTTCAGGTGTTTTTATGTCAATGGTAGGGTCTAAAATAGAGTTAAAATCTCCTGCAATTATCCAAATGCCCTCTTTGACTTCCTCAATTTTATCTAGGATCTTTTGTAATGTGCTGGTCGGGGTAATATTTGGGAGGTAAACGTCTACCAGGGTATATTTAATGTCATTGATTAGACATACAACTATCAGATAATGTCCCTCCACATCCACATATTGATAGAGTATATCTACTTGCAATCTTCCTGAGAAGAGGATGGCAACTCCGCAAGTCTTTTTGTCTTGTTTAGAGGCCGTTATTAGTTTTGGATATTTTGAGGATTTCCATATCATTCTATCACATTCCCTCCAATGAGTTTCCTGTCGGAAAGCTATATCTATCCGTTCTTTTGTCAAATGTGTTAAGACTGTAGACCTTTTGTGAGGTGTATTTAGTCCCTGTGCATTGACCAATAAGATTTTAACCATTTAAATAAATTTTTACTCTGTGAGATCTGCCCCCAAATACAAAAACATTAAAAAACATCAAACTAACAAAAACAGAAAAGGATCCACATCTGAACCGCCATTCATTAAACAAATTAAAAAACTTTAGGGCAAAAGTCCCTAAGTTTAATCTCCACAGGGACAACTTATTACGAAAAAAGCATCTCATTCTAAGATGCAAAGTGTGGGAAGGGACAATGTTGAGTACCGAGCAGGATTGATTCTAATCTAAGTACCTGAAAAAAAAAAAAAACTTACCATTTGATATTTTCTTTCTTCTAAAATCTTCTTTTTTTCAGCCCCAAAACCCCAAAACTCCATAATAACCCACGCACTTAAAAAAAAAAAAAAATAATCCATCTTCACCCGGCGAGGGCTCCGCGCAGACTGAGCTCTGCAGGGCGGGGGAAGGCTTATAAAGCCTTGCCCCCCCATGCAATTAGGCTCAGAACACTCTGATTGGTGGGTTTAAGCCATCCAATCAGAGTGCTCTGACAGGTAAATGAAGAGACTGACAGGTACGTCTCTACATTTACCTGTCACAGCACTCTGATTGGTTGGTTTGAAATCCACCAATCAGAGTGCTCTGTGTCATTTTACACAGCGTGGGAAAGTTCTTTGGAATTTTCCCAAGCTGTGTAATTTGACTCATAACTCTCTGATTGGTTACTTAATCCACCAATCAGAGTGTTATGAGTCAGATTACACAGCGTGGGAAAATTCCAAAGAACTAAGGTATAGCGAGTAGGGGCATAATTTACTAATACTAAGTAATCTTTACTTAGTATTAGTAAATTTGGCTGAAATACCAATTCAGGTCTTTCAGCCTTATAGTAGATAGCTCCCTAATACAGTGGGAATTAGGGAGTTATCTACTTATTCATTCCTGTTATTACACTGACTGGCCAAGTAACTTACATTTTATATGAATGTATGTTACTTGATTGTTGTAGGTGTTGCAAACTAACGCTAACCATTCGCCTTGCTTCCTTGAGCTTCTGGCAAAAATATCTCTAATGAGACAGAAAGGGGTATTTTTTATATACATCCCTACATGCTTATTAACCCTTAATAGGGAACACATGTGATGGGCAGCAGCATTGCAACCTAGCTGTGTAATACAAAAGTGAATACGAATACAAAGAAACTACTCCTGCGCTCAAACTCGCAGGACTAGTTTCTTTGTATAAATGGGAGTTTGAACGCAGGACTAGTTTCTTTGTATATGTACATGTGGTGTGTGATTCAGAGATTTATGACAGATAATAGTGTTACAATGTCACTCTTGATAAATTTTAAAAATGTATGTTTTGAAACCGCAATATCCTACTTGTACTTAAAGCCCTATAACTTGCAAAAAAGTGTTGCAAACCTAGCCACTTCAGCGCGTCCAAGACTGTAAATAACAATAAAATATACTGGTGAAAAAGTCCTAAAAGAAAAGGTGCTACAATCACCTTAGTGGAGCCACAAAAACCACTAAATAAACACAAGTGAAGATAAAAATACAAATGGTGAGAGCACTCAAATAAGATAATTACGGTACAATTACCCGAACTGGATTACCATCTGGATAAAATGCTGATCAGATTTCAAACCTTTGAAATCATATTTAGCTGGGGAAATATATGGTTCCACATCACATACCTGGATAAAATGCTGATCAGATTTCAAACCTTTGAAATCATATTTAGCTGTGGAAATATATGGTTCCACATCACATACCGTCTATTAAACAGCCAGGATTTATTGATCACAAGTCAAATATTATCTTCGATCCCTTTGTTGATATCCAAATTCCTGCTGTAACATACACCCAAGCGTCCAAGACTGTGTTCGTATGTTATTTTTATATTCCAAAGACTGTGGCATTCGTACGCTAGTTTCACAAACAATATTGGATTATTCTGTTTGTTAAACGAATGGACTGTCGAACGGGAGACCACACAATGGAGTAGTGTGTCTCCAATTAACGAACTGGCAACATCTCTAACCGTAGAACATTAATGGTTTTATGGGTGGCTGCCATTCATATAAACAAAAAACGTGGCGGTGGCCATCTTTGCTAACGAACGCCCAGCAGTGTTTGGTCGTCGAGTGCCTGGAACTAAATTGGCCACTCGACCTCACGAACACTGCTAGACTTCCATAACCGTTCGTATGTTTACCCCATTCGTTTAAACCTAGCAGCATTCGACAAAGTAAACTGCACAAACCACCTATCAGATCCCAGCCATTCAATGAAGGGTCTTTCAAACAATTCTGTGTAAAATTGTATAAGTTATAGATTTTTGTGTTAAATGTTATATTTTGCTGTACGGAGATATAATGTAATTAACAGTATATTCTTGCACAATTTTCTCTCCAGTACAGCAATGTATGATGGGAAATCTGCCAGTATGGAAACCCCTTGCATGGGGACTTGTATATAAACGGTGACATTGGAATAAAAGCTCAATTGACTCCCAAACTATGTGTCATCTAGTTCTTGGAAAAAAGGGATTGTATTTACGCTACCTGTATTTTGTATGCTGAATCCTGACTACCAGCGGAGATACCGTGGATTACACTACTACTCCGCTACAAAAAGCATGTAATCACTGGGTATTTTTAAACTCAGGATACAATTTTGTATCTATTTAGCAGTTTTTTTCATTAGCTTGTAGATGAGTAAAAGATTTTTCAAGTAAAAGTAAAAAAACATGTATTGCTTAAATTTTTCATCATATTTTTTTTAAATAAAATTACATGAGATTATATAAATAATGGTATGTAAAGAAAGCCATTTTTGTCATGAAAAAAACAATATATAATTTGTATGGGAACAGTAAATGAGAAAGAGGAAAATTACAGCTAAACACAAAAGTGTAAAAAGAGGCCTGGTCGCAAATGTACAACATCGCAAAAACAGTCTGGACCTTAAGGGGTTAATAAATAGTTGAAAACATTAGCCGCGAAATGCATGGAATATACACAACTAAGGCCTCAATTTAATATTTTTTGGGATAAGTATTTCAAATTATAACAATATGTTAGAATAACTTTTCAAATTATTTAGATACAAACATTCCGGCAGACTTGTATAGATAAATCATTTGAAGGGTTTTTCTAACAGATTGTGATTATTTTAAAAGCTTATCCAAAACACACATACACATTCACCAGCAACCATGATTTTTATAAATAAGTAATTGTAATAGAAAATGAATAAAAAAACTACAAACCCTCATTTACCTTTCCAATGCTCTTGTTTACCTTGACCACTGAACTGTTTACTCTGATAGTTTCTATTGTATCAAGAGGAACTGTATATGGTACACTGTTTGATACATTATGGCAATCTGCAAGGCTCATTGGTACAGTGATACAATAGTTTAGCAGTTGGGGAGGTGGAATGGCATAGCAGTTTCATAGAATGATGGTATACTGTAAGGGTGTGTTGAAACACTATTTTATATGTGACATTATTTGTACTACAATGCACCCTCCCCATTTTTTTCAAAGAGTGAGGCAAACAAAAACATGAACAATTATATGTATTAAAGGACCACTCTAGGCACCCAGACCACTTCAGCTTAATGAAGTGGTCTGGGTGCCAGGTCCCTCTAGGATTAACCCTTTTTTTTTTATAAACATAGCAGTTTCAGAGAAACTGCTATGTTTATAATAGGGTTAATCGAGCCTCTAAAGCCTCTAGTGGCTGTCTCATTGACAGCCGCTAGAGGCATTTGCGTGCTTCTCACTGTGAAAATCACAGTGAGAAGACGCAAGCGTCCATAGGAAAGCATTATGAATGCTTTCCTATGAGACAGGCTGATTGTGCGCGCAGCTCCTGCTGCGCATGCGCATTCAGCCGAAGAGGAGGAGAGGAGGAGGAGAGCTCCCCGCCTGACGCTGGAAAAAAGGTAAGATTTAACCCTTTCCTCGCCATCCAGCCCAGCGGGAGGGAGTCATGTGATGTTACACAAGAGATGAAAAGTACTGTGACTGATGCACCAGAGTTTGGCAAACATTCACATGCTGATTGCATCTGCAACAGCGCCTAAAGCATCCAGGTTGTTTGTCAAACTGTTTAGAAACGGGAAGTGAAGCCTAGGGCATCCTGGCACCATAACCACTGCAGCAGACTGTTGTGATTGTGGTGCTTACTTTGTCCTTTTAACTCTGTGGTGCTGTGCTATGATTTAATTGCAATATATGTATGTATAATTTTCTCTTGCTCATCATGAAATCTATTTTGTCTATTTTCAGGTTATACGCTCCATGGTTGAGTGATGAAGAGGAGCAGACCTTGCAAGACTATGTCAAATCTCTGAAGTTTGATCTGACATGTAGAACCCTACAGGAACAACAACACATGGGAAAAGATGGAACATCTCACTCACAGGAAGTGGCTCATCTGGCTAACGTGATTAAAACAAAAGTGGACAATGCAGTCAAGTCCACAGTAGAAGTTTCATCAGGACACCAAGAGAAACCTCTTCGAGCTCAGATTGTGCAGGAGCTGACAGACACAAAGGTAACTGAGGGATATACAGTTATGGGTGCATAGTTTTGAGGTGCTTAATTATAATCAGTACAAAGGGTTAGGGTATACCTGATGCTGTAGACAGTAATACAGATAAGATACCCTTAAAGCTAAAAATTCCTAGACCATAGTCCCCCTAAATACCCTCCACTCTAAGTCACTTAACACAATGTACCCCTAAACTTCTATTTTAGTTGGCAGCCCTAAATCTACTTAACACTTGAACACTCCAGTGTAACAAATACATGTATTTATTTCTATTGCTGAAGAAGAATTGTCACACTTGCCATCCCTGTCCATTCTTCTGCTGCATCGTACATCTCAAAGGTTCCACATGGCTGAAACATTCTTATTATTTGTGATGACGATTCCAGGCTTCATGTTATGTGTGTTCTAATATAGAAATTTCCCAATCTTTTTAGGCAAACACTTCATAAACAGTTAATAAAAATAACTTATGTTGTGCACAGGAATGTCTTTCAGGAGTCAGAGCCAACCTGCAGTTGCTGCAGACAGAGAAACGAGCTTTGGAACTGCAGGTTGCAACTGAGATGGAGACAGAAAGGGCATACATGCTCATCAGAGACCAGTTACAGATGGAGCTGAGTGAACTGGCGAAAGGAGAAGAGGATTCTAGGACTGCAGAGGTATATATAGGTAGACGCTCAGCATGATGCTCAGCAAATTTGTCTTATGTGATGGCTAAAAGGTTTATCATATTGATAATAATGCTTTAGAAATGTATAACATTAATTTAAATAAATAAAAATAATACTCAACTAGTGCACTTGCACATGTAATATGCAGTGACAGAAACCCCAAGACTATGTGGAGGTTTCACCAATCAGGGGCCTTGCACTCTGGTCTATGTTATTTTTTGTAAAATGAACCCCTGTCCAGCAGGGATTTGTCAGAGATGTAGTTTAATTTCCTGTCGCAATTCCACTCGTTACATAGGGTGAGAAGAACTTTGAGCTTTGTACAGTGAGCTCCTGAGCTGCCTACTGTGCATGTGGTCACCTCTTGCTCTTTTCAGAATATTAGAGAGGAGGTATTAAATGTACACATAAAAGTGAGATGGAACTTTAATGGCAAAGCAGGAAAGGGAGCAGTCTTAGAGCTTTAATGGTTTTTAAAGGAGTGCTGTATACACCATTGTATACACCATTGGGCAAATGTTGTTATGGTTCATAGAAAAAACATTTAAAAACGTAATGGTTATCACTAATAGCACTTTTGCAGGAACAATTCAAAGACCATAACCACTATAGACGTTATGGTGCAAGTAGTGCTCTGGTGCCCCCCAAATGTAACTTGTCAACCATTTTAGAATGGCTTCACTTCTTACATGTATTCCACTGGACACCGCTCACGCAAACAGGAGAGCAAAGAGCTCCTGTATTTTTAGAAGCTTCCACTAGCTCTTCTGAGGTAAGTCAGGCATTACAGTGCTAGTTTATTGGGTGAGAGCATCTGCAGATCGCTCTTAACAAGAGTTAGGCTCTGCACTGCTGAGATTGGCTTAGGCAGAGAGGTAATGGCTCTCCTGTAGGCTGCCATGGAGGCAGGGAAGTAGGTTCTGTCACCATAACCACTACAGCGTGATTTAGTGGTTATGGTGTTTAGTTTGTCCCTTAAACAAAACAAAGTACTGTAGTAAAGGTGTGTAAACATAATTAACGTATATGGAGTGTAGCAGAGCTCCTATATCCCGATTGGATATCTCCACTAAATTCCCCTCGTAGCTGGTTAGTTTCCCCCAGTAATCAGATGACCCATGATTCTGGGAGTACCACTGGTTTTTACTGTCACAAGCATGATCTTTTATACACAAACTCCCAATATGGGGTCCCTATTCAACACCAAGTGATCCTGCCCTGGTGTCTCTGTGTCTGAGAGATAATTTAGTTAGCCCTCGCTTAAACTAATTATACTGGATACAGAGAGCACAACACAAAATAAAACATAATGAAACTAACTGGAACCCCAACACATGATATATTCCCGGATAGCTCTGATCGAAGCGCCAATGTTTGCAATATAGAGCTTAGATTCATGAAAAATAGACAAATCACCAATGAAGTAAAATGTAACCAGCCGCTAACAAGGTCCATGCCGAAAAGAGTTCCATAAAAAAATATCTCTGCCCGGTCAAATATCATTAGCGCCTGTGAACTATAAAGGGGGTGCTCCTCAGGGAGTGATTGTTCCTCTCTGTCTATTGTACCTCCCCTCCAATTAGTGCTCTCCTGGCTGGTCGGAAAGTGGTGGAAACAGAGGTGGAAGTTGGCTGGGCAATTCAAATATGTGCGGATAAGCTGGAGTTCCAGAGAACTGTGGGAAAGTCCCGCTTAAGTCCTCGCGGCTCTCTGGACTCCTTGGCTGGCTATGGAGAGAGGTGCTCACGGGTGTTTAGCATTGAATGGTAGGTGATGAGAGCCAGGGGTAGTGATCACGTCTTTTGGGAAACAATGGGGGATACATGATTTGCCCCAGTTAACACATGATTTGCCACATGGGGCAACTGAATAATGTATCGGGACCGGAGATGCAACACAGAATTATGAGGACCAGAATAGGCTATGATATTGAATGATTCCTTCTATTGCATGGATACTTGCTGACAATCATGCTGCATACGTGTGTTTGTGGCTTGAGAAGTTGATCAGACCCAACATATAGGTGCTGTAAACTGATCTCTTAGTCCAGTGTCTGTCTACCTGTGAAACAAGGGAAAGTATAACTAACACAAATATATGCATTACCCATAGTTTATTGGAAAGTTTAATAGGAGTCTTTATAAGGAATGGTTTCATTCATCAATATGACAATCAATATGGCAATTAATTTGAAAGTAATAATTATCAATATACTTTTTAGCCTACATTTAGGTTATATGTTGTATAGTCATATACAGAGTAAATACAGTATTTCACAGTATTTGTATTTTTAATGTATTTCTACTTTACTGTGGTGGTAGAGTAATTTTCCTGTTCACATCCATTCTATCACAAATAAATACACCAGCTGCTTATCTAAATAGAACCAATATCCATGGAGAATAAAACTTCAAGGTCGAGTTACTCAATCTCTGTATTTGAGACAAAGAAGATGCATTTTAATTCACAGATTTTACTATTACCATGACGTAAAGTCATGATTTTATTAATGACACGGAGGCGAGTATTATGCTGCACTCTTTCTTTATTTCCCTCAGCAGCAAAGAAAAAACTTTTTATAAACATAACCAATTATAACATTAACAGTCTCAGGTGTATTCTTCCCAGTAACAGGAACAGACAATCAAGTTCCACTTCTCCAGCATAATAGGCTCTGTCAACCAATCCTGTTCCTCTTTATTTGCAATCCCGAAGAAGTAAAATTATCCAACCAAACATTGAACTGTACAGAAAATGGTTTTCCCATTCGATGAGGGGTAGATTAGGCTGTAAGAGAGGAAAAATATGGTAATACCTTAGCATAAAACTGGGTGTACGCATATTCATAGGTATTCGAGATAGTGTTTGGTCAGTGTTTTGTCCAAGGGAATATTGTTGTTTAACCTATAAATTTTGGTGACCATATAGGCAATTAATTATCATAGCTAAGACTTACCTGGTTCTAAGTATAACTGTAATGTAACAATCTGGCGAGTACAACTGTAACAAATATACATGGTAAAATGACTTACCGTAGGTCAACTTACCCAACTTCCATCTACCTTTCCACCGTCGCCGGGTGGGAGGGAGGGATAATACTCGCCTCCGTGTCATTAATAAAATCATGACTTTACGTCATGGTAATAGTAAAATCCGTGAATTTTATTAAGACACGGAGGCTCCTATTATGCTGGTTGAAAGCTGAGAAACTACCGTTCCTGCAAAGTGGTGTATTGGTTTGAAGTAAAAATCACGGAAGGTAGATTCTGAGGACCAGTCGGCTGCTTTCAGAATGTCTTCCAGGCGACAACCCATCGAAGAGGCCTTGGAAGCCATTGCTCCTCGTATGGAGTGTGGTGAAAATATGGAGGTGTCTATGCCTGCCGTAGCCATGATCCATTTGACCCAGCGAGCCAGGGTCAGGGTAGACACCGGTAGGTGTGGTCTCTGGAAGGAGATGAAGAGTTCGTGTTTAGTTGGGTCCCGCAACGTCATGGTGCGAAGTTCATAGGTTTGTAGGCATTTAACCGGGCATAAGAGAGGTTTGTCAGGAAAGGCTGGGTATGTCACTCTCTTTGTTGAGCTTTTTGTTCTCCGTGTTATATCGAAAGTGACCCCTTCTGGAGTGTAAGAACGTGCGGTGATGTCTAAGGCCCTAACGTCCGAGACCTTTTTGCAGGATATGAGACATAGGAGCATGACCAGTTTTGCCGACAGTTGTTTCAGAGATAGTGTTGCGTTATCCGGCCAAGATTCGAGGAAGTGGAGGATGATGGCGACGTCCCATAGTACTGAATAGCGTGGCAGCGGAGGTCTTGCGAATCTGATGCCGCGTAGGAGTTGGCATACCAGTGGGTGGCGTCCTATCGGTGCTCCATTGATGCCTTGGTGTGCGGTAGAAATGGCCGATCTGTAGAGGTTCACCTTGCGGTATGCTTTGCCATTTTCAAATAATGAGGTTAAGAATTGCAGGATCGAAGTCAGAGGAGCCGATATGGGATCCAAGTTCCGTTCCATACTCCAATCGTGCCATTTGCTCCAAGCAGATTTATAAGCTTGTCTCGTGCCGGGTGCCCATGCGCTCTCGAGAAGTTGGAGAGTTGATTCCGAAATTCCTTCGATTGAGTAGGGCTCCCGGAAACCAGCCATGCCGTGAGGTGTAGTAACTCTTGTTGAATCAGGGGGTGGGGGGACCCGTCCGGGTCTCGAAGTAGATAGTCGAAGTGTGGGAGAGTGCGGGGAATGTCTATCGCCATCTCCAACAGGGAAGGAAACCATGGTTGTGACGGCAATAATGGTGCCACGAGCACTGCCGTTCCCGTCTGTCACCGTAGTTGCAGTAGGCAGCGGGAATCAATGCAAAAGGAGGAAACACGTAGTTCCTTTTGGAGGACCAGTCTTGGGTAAAGGCATCTGTTGCCAGTGCTGCTGGGTCGGTTTCCAACTGAAAAATCTGGGAAGTTGTTTGTTCAAACGGGAGGCGAACAAGTCCTTGTCCAGAGGGCCCCATAGAGACTGGATGTCTTGGAAGACCCTGGGTTCCAGGTGCCACTCGCTGGAATCTCTGAGGTGCCTTGAGTACCAATCCGCCATTGTATTGCAGAGGCCCGGGATGTACTCTGCCGTGACCGAAATGCCTTGTGCCAGGCAAAACTGCCAAAAGTCTTGTGCCAAATTCGCCAGGACCTTCGATTTCGTGCCGCCCAAGTGATTTATATAACGGACTGCCGATATATTGTCCATCTTCAAAAGGATGGCACATTGGGCTTGAGTCGTTGAGAAACTGCGGATTGCAAAAGAACCGGCTAGGAGTTCTATGCAATTGATGTGAAGCATTGATTCCACTTTGGACCATCTGCCACCGGTAGAAACATTGCCACAGCGTGTACCCCAACCGTGCAAGCTTGCGTCGGATTCTATTATTATGTCTGGTGCGGTGCCGAAAATGGCTCGGCCATTCCAGGCTTCCATATGGGAGAGCCACCATCTGAGTTCTGTTTTTGCTTCTGTGTCCAGAGCGATCATGTCCGTGTATGAGGTCTCGTCTCTCTAATGGGAGGCTTGCAGGTGCTGTAGCGCTCGATAGTGTAGAGGGCCCGGGAAGATGGCCTGTATGGAGGCCGCCAAGAGGCCAATCACTCTCGCTAATTGTTTTAGGGAGATCAGGGGGGTCGTCAGAGTGCGTCTGATCTCCTTCTTTATGGTGGTCAATTTCGCCGCCGGTAAGTGTAGGGTCTGTTGAGTAGAGTCCACTAAGAGACCCAAAAACTCTGTGTCATGTAGGGGTTAGGATGGATTTTTTCCAATTGATAAGGAAACACAAATTTTGCAAAAGATTCTGAGTCCATGACAGATGGGTCTCGATAATGTGTTTGGAGCGACCCATGATGAGGATGTTGTCCAAGTAGATTATGAGACGAACCCTTCGACTTCGAAGTAGAGCCACCATGGGCTTCATGAGTTTGGTGAAGCACCATGGGGCTGAGGATAGTCTGAATGGGAGACAGGCGAATCTCCATTTCCTTCCTTGCCATATGAATTGTAGGAAGTCTTGGTGCTGTCGTGCGATTGGTATTGTGAGATAGGCGTCCTGCAGGTCTAACTTGACCTTCCAGTCCAACGGTTGGAGGAGATCTCGGAGGCAGTGTATGCCTTCCATTTTGAAATGGTTGTAGGCAACAAAAGTGTTGAGTTGTTTCAAGTTGATCACTGGGCGGACGCCGCCACTTTTCTTGGCAACTAAGAATAGGTTGCTCATGTAGCCTGGGGTAGTCATAGGGATCTCTATGATGGCCCGTTTGTGTGCCAATTCCAAGACCTCCTTGGTTACAAGGGAGGCGTCTTGGTGGGAAAACAGCATTCCCCGTGGTGGGGAGGTTTGTACTGGGAGGGACAGGAACTCTAAGGTGTACCCTCTTACCGTGTTCAATACCCATGCATGGAAAAAAATGTCGGAGTCTGCCCCCCACTGCCCATAGGGAAGAAGGAAATATGAGAGGACTTACCATAAGGTCGTCTGCCTGGGCGGGTGCCACGTGATCCACGAGCAACCCATGGCCGCCCACGTTGTGGGAAGAAGGCCGGGGTGTTGCGGTGCTCCGTGAAGGAGGCGTGTCCAGTGTAGGAGCCTCGGCTCTGTCGGAATGAGCCCCTATTAACACGGCCGGACAGACGGCTCCTGGCTCTTCCGGCCCCACCTTATGTTGGAAAACTTTGCGCATGTTCGATTGCGCCTTGTCTAGGGCAGTAAAAGTATGTACAAAGGAGCCAAGCTCCTTGACAAAACTGTCCCCGAACAGGAGACCACGGGCCTGGGTGACCGGCTCGGTTATAGCCATGTTCACCAATTTGGGTTCTATCTTTAATAAGATCGCTTTGCGACGCTCTGTGGCCATCGCACAGTTGGCATTGCCAATCAGACAAATCACCCTTTGTATCCAACCACTTATGGCGGTACGATCTAACTCTTGGTCGTTTTCGACCATATCAAAAAATTTGGTTGCTGGGCCCAATATATCCAATATCTTATCCTGGCAGTTGCGCAGGGAGAAATCAAGGCCCTTATTAGGCTTCCAGCCAGTCTTGCCCAGGAATTGAATGATTTTTGGGTCTACTGCAGGTGTTCTGCAGGCCTCGTCAGGGACAGTGGGACGTGGGCATTCTGCCCGCAGCTTGTTACGTGTTGCCTTATTTAAAGGTTTGCGAGTCCGTGATGCAACGTATTTGGCCACATGGGCCGAAAGGGACCAGTCCGCTGACCTTGGATGACGCAGGTCATCGGGGTCGAACAGAGGTTCCCCATAGGGGTCAACTAATCTGTTTGCATCGTCTGGGACCTTAAGCTTCATGTCATACGATTCAGATGGAGGCGTATTATGCTCTCTGGGGTCATGGTCTTCGACCATACCATCTGATTCGGGATCTGATGGATCCTCTGAATCCATACAGGTCTCCTCTTCAATCTCGCTGAGATCCGACTCAGATTCTAGTTGGGCTTTTGCCCGTTTCCATAACCTAGCCGATTTTGCCCGGCTAGTGGCTCTTTTGCGCAGTGGTATATTAGACGCGCCATCTGTGACAGGTGTGTAGCTGTCCATCTGTGAGATTGAAGAGTGTTTGGTTTTTGCAGTGGCCTTGCGGCCAGTGTGAGGTTGCGATGGGGTTACTACAGGCAAAGCCTGGGTAATGGTCGGCTGAGCCGATTTCTGTGCCCCAAGCAGAGCATGTGTAAGAGTCTGCAAGATAGATTCAGACATCAGTCCCATGGCTGATGTGAGGGCCTTAGTCATAACATGAGACATAATGTTGTCAATCAGAGACTGCATATCAGCAGTGGGATCAAAATCAGCAGGGATAGCCGCTCCAATCTCAGATACCCCTGTGGGTGTTTTAACACTCCCTAAATTGGTGATAAGAGACCCAGAAGGAGTAGGTATATCTTTGTCACCAGGCATGTTGGGGTGTATGACACTGGCACCACTAACAAGTTTATTAAGCTGACCTAAAATGGGTTGATTAACCCAGAGGAGAAAAGGGGCAATATAACTTTAAGGACAGCAAACAATGTACTCACAGAAACAAAACACAGCAATAATGGATATAGTAAGAAGGAAAGTTGAAGGAGGGAGCAAGGAGCCGTCCGACCACCACTGCAGCTTTAACCCAACTCCGAGGTCCGGTCGTTGGGGGTGGAGCTGCGTGCCGAGCGCGGGAAGGCAAGAAAATGGCCGCCGCGAGCGGTAGTGAGGAGAACCCAGAAGATGAACTGGGTAAGCTGTGCTCGCGGTGCATGTGTAATCACTTAGAACATGTACACATTCATGCGCCGCGAGCAGGGAGCCGGTATCTGAGCTCTGTGAGCTCTGTGGGTGGCGGCCGTTCACGGCGCAAATGAATAAAAAAGGGCGCAAAGCGCCGGATGCGGCTCCAGCCGACTTCCCCGAACCCACTTGCAAATTAGGTTCTGGGGGGGACCGGCTGGAGCGGGGAACGTTAAAGGCAAAGAACAAGCCTTTAGTAGAGAGGGTATAACAGAACAAAACCATCACAATATAAAATAGCAATAAAGGAATCAGCAATATAGCAATACATTAGCCAATTACTCAATTAATAAAAGTTAATAAAATTAATTAAAGTCATCAAAGAGAATAATACAAATAATCCCACAGTTAAGGAGCCTGAGGGATCAGATATACTTAACTGAGGGAGCAGCAAAGAAAGAGGAGCAGGATTGGTTGACAGAGCCTATTATGCTGGAGAAGTGGAACCTGATTGGCTGTTCCTGTTACTGGGAAGAATACACCTGAGACTGTTAATGTTATAATTGGTTATGTTTATAAAAAGTTTTTTCTTTGCTGCTGAGGGAAATAAAGAAAGAGTGCAGCATAATAGGAGCCTCCGTGTCTTAATAAAATTGAAGATTATGCTAGCCTTAGTGTACTAATAATCTTAATTTTAGTAATGAAAGGAAGCAAGTATTTTGCATAATCTCTCTTTACTAGCTCCACACAGCAGCAAAGAAACACATAGAAAAAAGAACCAATCACAAGAGAGTAGGATGTACATAAGGCATAGTGACCTCATCACGTCCTCTTTCAGAAAGCGACATCAAGCAGAAGTAAACATATAACAGCAATAACAATAACTCTTAAATCCAAAGGAGCAAACTTCCCTGTGAATTATACACAAACAACGTAATGTGTTCATGGACGAATCAAATCCGAAGGAACAAAATTCCAGAGATTTTCACACGAACAACGAAATGAATTCAGAGACGAATCATACTGAAAAGAGAATGTGTGACAGGTTTAGACACAGTCATTAACATGTAAATCCAAGTGACGTACCGCATACATCATCCCATAGAAGAATATTGTAAATTATAATCTGATACCTGAATAACTATTATGTAAAACTCCAAAGAGAATTCCAGATTAATGGAAATACAATCATCAATGTAAGCACAAAACATTGAGAGCGAAACCTACCTTAGACACGTGATACATACAAAGAAAACGAACAGAAAGGGTGGGTTAGTGAAGCAGGGAGGGAAAATACTCGCCTTCTGTCATTACTAAAATTAAGCTGAGAAAGGAATAGAAAATTAATGAAGAATCCAAAAGTGCAACGGGATACCTAGCGCGTCGGATCTACGGAAGAAATCTTCCCATCGAATGCCCGAACATCCGGTACCTGACGGGAAGCCACCAGTCCAAGCATAAAAGTCCATCAGTAGACGCCCCAGTCCCATAGAAAAAATAGTGAATGACCTCCATGTACCATTAGCCAGAGGTGGATGTCACTGGGTAACTGGTGCATAATTTTTAGGATCATCCAAACCACCGCATAATGGATCAAGGTATAGTTCCAAACATCAATCAGACCGGGAACGCCAGATGGAGAGGTAGCATCATCATGTCCCGGGGGCCCAAGAGACTCCTAAGAGGTTCCTAGCAGCCTGCGATAGTCCGCCGATCTGCTAAGAACCCAAGCAAGAGTGCCGGCCACCAGGGTCAGCCGACCCTCCAGGAATAGAAGATGCGGGTTTCCTTTGGATCCGTGAGAATATTAGGATATGAATGTAGGAGGAGGAGATCCTCACCAGTCAGTCCCATTAGGTCCGGGAAACAAGGTTGACTCCGTCACAGCGGGACAGTCAAGGCGGTGTTATTCGCTGAACAATGAGGTGATGGAGAAGATTCAAATTCATCTCAAGGGAGGAAAAAGTATACGTCCCCCAGGGAGGCCCAGGTGACCGGAGTCCGATCACCATTGTGCCAGGTGACCGGAGTCCGATCACCATTGTGCACGCTTATGCAATGTGCCAATTGAAGAACACCATATTCTGGCGGTCCCTCTGATATGTGTCTCCCCTAGGAGATAAGCCGACCTCGGGGTTCTGCGAGGAAGGCAGGAATCGAAGATGCCTTTCTTGATGTCTGATAGAAGACGGGAGTTAGTTTCGTCCAGGCGATTGGTATATTTGACTGTCGACGCTCTGAATTTTCATTGTTGGGGGACTGTCTGACAACCAAGGCAATCCACCTGAATGCAGTTCTTCAAACTACCGATCCGACCATGTTGCTTCATTAGAGAGGTTGGCATTATCTGGTATTTCCTTCTTTGTCTGACACTAACCATATTGTGGGTATCCGAGTCTGCTCTTTTTTTCTCTAAAAAAAACAACCAACCATGTGGGGGGTATTCTTATAAATCTCCTCACTTCAATCAGTTCTCCCAGATTTACTTTCCAGTTTCTGAAGTCTAAATAATGGACAAAGTATACCCTTCCACAGGTTTGCACACTTCCAGGTAGAACATTGATGAGGAAATAATCAGTAGTGGGCGTTTCTCTGGTTTCTTGTTCTTAAAGACAGTGTTCTACATTTGACTGACTGACCTTTAGTACATACCACATATGTTTATGGGAGACATGATGATTGACACTTCTGTCTCCACGCTGTTGTCTGGTTCAGTATTTGAGGTTGTGTTCATCATGGAGTCATAGGAAAAGTGGTAGAAGATAAGATATTACTGTGCCTAGTGCTGACTGCAGAGACTTTGCATCTATGACTTTGACAGCCTAATGTCAGAGTTTGACAGCATCTATGACTTTGACAGCCTAATGTCAGAGTTGTATCATACGGCATCATTTAAAGGGACACTAAAGTGACCTGAACAACTTCAGCTTAATGTGGTTGTTCAGGTGAGAACTATAGCTCCCTGCAGCATTTCTCATGTAAACACTGTATTTTCTGAGAAAATACAGTGTTTACATTGAACGCTAGGAACACCTCCAGTTGCAGCCACTCAGAATGCCACCAGAGGGACTTCCTAGTTGATTGAGGCATAAAACTCCTCAATCTACTCAGATCTGCTGTCAGCAGAGCACAGGGCAGCACTGTGTCTCCTCCCTCTGCATGCAGACACTGAACTTTCCTCATAGAGATTCATTGATTCAATTCATCTCTATGAGGAGATGCTGATTGGCCAGGGCTGTGTTTTAATCATGCTGGCTCTGCCCTTGATCTGCCTCTTTGTTAGTATCAGCCAATCCTATGGGGAAGCATTGTGATTGGATCAGGCTACCACTTCTGATGATGTCAGCAGACTGTTTTGTTTTTTTAGGCAAACATCATGCCGAACTACAGCTTCTGGCTTGAATACAGTAAGATTTTTACTATATGTATGGAGGCATGAGGGGCCCAGGGGGGCTAGTTGGTGGTGTTTACACTATAGGGTCAGGAATACATGTTAGTGGTAAGAGTGTTCTTGTCATTCTTTTACATGTTTGGTGGACGACCCTGTCCCGGGTTTGTTGGCCTTGTAAGTGTATCTAGCGTATCGTCGTGAGGGAATGAGCAATACTGAACATGTAATGTCAAAAAGTTAAGGTCGGTGGTATTAGAGAAAAATAGGCAGGTAGTTTTATCGGGATATGGGATACTCCTGAAGAAGGCACAAACCAGTGGGCAGTCCCAGGATGCAGGGCAAACAGATCAGCCTACCATAGTAGTATGTAGTGTTCACAGAAACCCCTGCAGTGTTGTACAATGGCCAAATAAGATAGACTGGGGCTCACCCACTAAATAGAGGTTGCAACAGCATGCCTCCACTCAGCAGCACAGTGCAGCACACATATAGTAGGGCCTCACTCTAGGAGCACAGGGTATGAACCCTTAAGTGCTGGCCACACCCGTGACAGAGAGCATCCATCAGTTCTCCCACAATTAATTTACTGGCAATGGAGATATGCCTTGAGGCAGGCAGTGTTGGAATCCTGTCCAGCAATTAGCCAAGGCTGCAACAGCATGCCTCCATTCAGCATTCCAGTATAGTAGGGGCTTCACCCTGGGTGCACAGGGTATGAACCCTTAAGTGCTAGTCCGTGATATAGAACCTAAACCAGTTCTCCACAATGGTTCACTGTCGAGGGAGATATTCCGCCAAGCAGGAAGTGTTGAAAATACTGTCCAGCGGTTAACAGAGGCTGTCCCAGTATGTGTTCCCTCAGCAGTATAGTGTGGCGTAAATATAGTAGGGGCCTCACCCCGGGTGCACAGGTTATAAACCCTTAAGTGTTGGCCACAGCCCTGATAGAGTGCATCAATCAGTTTTCTAACAATTAAATTCACTGTTGAGGGAGAAATTCCTTTAAAGGGACACTTTAGTCACTAGAACAACTACAGCTTATTGAATTTGTTCTGGTGAGTAGAATCATTACCTTCAGGCTTTTTGCTGTAAACACTTTCTTTTCAGAGAAAATGCAGTGTTTAAATTACAGCCTAGTGATAACTTCACTGGCCACTCCTTAGATGGCTGTTAGAGATCCTTCCTGGGTCATGGTTGCCTAAAATGCATCCAAACATTCAGTGTCTCTTCCCTCTGCATGCACACACTGAACTTTCCTCATATAGATTCATTGATTCAATTCATCTCTATGAGGAGATGCTGATTGTCCAGGGCTGTGTTTGAATCATGCTGGCTCTGCCCGTTATCTGCCTCCTTGTCAGTCTCAGCCAATCCTATGGGGAAGCATTGTGATTGGATCAGGCTACCACTTCTGGTGATGTCAGCAGACTGTTTGTTTTTCTGAGTCTAACAGCATGCAGAGTTTCAGCTTCTGGCTTGAATACAGTAAGACTTTTACTATATTTATGGAGGCATGAGGAGCCCAGGGGAGCTAGATGGTGGTTTTATCACTATAGGGTCAGGAATACATGTTTGTGTTCCTGACCCTATAGTGATCCTTTAGGCATGGAGTGCTGAAAATTCTGTCCAGCAGTTAACAGAGTCTGTAACAGCATGCCTCCCTGCAGCAGTGCAGTATACAGCTAGTAGGGGCCTCACCCGGGGTGCATAGGGTATGAACCCTTAAGTGCCTGATAGAAAGCCTCTCTCCGCTCTTCCAATAATGAATGCACTGTCATGAGATATCCTGCTAAGCTGGAAGTGTTGAAAACTCTCCAGTAATTAACAGAGGTTGTCATAGCCTGTCTCCATTCAGCAGTATAGAGTTGCGTACACATAGCGGGGGTTCACCCAAGGTGCACAGGGTATGAAGCCTTCAAGTGTGGGACACGGCCGTATAGAGTGCACCAATCTGTGTGCAAACAGTTGTTCAGAGGTGATGGTTATATTACTTTAAGTTGTATATCTCTTTAAGCCATATGCCCTGGGAATCCTGTTGCTATAGCCTCACTCGATACAGTAGGACAAAGTAGAACGACCTAGCCAGGGGTTAACCCCAGGTGTACAGCAGTACAGGATATGAACTCTAGAGTGTGCATGTCACCATCCTGATAGAGAGCACTAATTCGTGTTCTAACAGTAGTCTGAGGTTAATAAAACATCTTTAAACATCCCATAACTGAAGTAATTCCACATAAAGTGTAGTCATACGGCACAGTCCTGATATATAGCACTGAACCGTGCTTTCAGTTAACCTGAAGTAATACAACATCGAGGTGCAAGATTAAAGATGGCCGTCGCGGCTTGAGAGGTCACGAGTTCGGCCGGGGCCAAACTGGAGAGGACGGCGCGGCCGTGGAGGAAAGGCCGCAGTCATGTCGGGATATACTGGGGAACCAGAAGGAAGGGGAACAAATGCCCGGGAGCCAGCAGAACCAGCGGGAGGGTAGAGATTAAGCCCCAGCAAGGCCCAAAAGCTCCTTGAGACCCTTAGAGAAGAGAAATAAGGAGGGGAGAGGGCCAAGCACCCAGAATAAGGGAAACGTTAATAATAAATGACCCCCAGATGCCCATAGCATAGAAGCACAGCAAAACAAATTGCAAAACCTATTAAAATACAATCCCAAAACAGTCTCAAAAAGGCAATAGAAATAAAAAAAAAATTAATGGAGAAGAGTAATACTCTGACCTGTATGCTTGATGGAGCAGAAAAGAAAGAGGAAGTGATGAGGTCGCTATGCCTTATGTACATCCTAGTCTCTTGTGATTGGTTCTTTTTTCTATGTGTTTCTTTTCTGCTGTGTGGAGCTAGTAAAGAGAGATTATGCAAAATACAAAGCCTCCTGTCATGTTGTAAAATTGCCAGTTCTGTGTAGACAGACTCTGGCCTGGCTGTCCATCTGCTTGAGCTATATTATATATTCCATTACATGAGACACTAAGTTTTTTTTTTTTTACTTTTGTTTAATATCAGAAATACACGGTTTATCTGAAGAATGCCTGCAGTCATGGTGAGCAATGTGGACAGCCTCTTGACATGCAGCATCTGCTGGACTCATTAGTACGGTATGGAAAGTTTAGAGTCTGTACATCCGTTCTATTAAGCTACATTCTTTATCATAAAGTATAAGTTTAGACAGAAGCTATGAATTAATTGGTGATGGGTGATTTTCCTATCAGTGAAGAGTAAGAAACAGTTAACTCTTGACTTTCTTTACATCTACATTATAGGTGCTTCAAGTCTATCTAAGTCCGGGTTAGTTCTAGTATGGGAAGGCTGTGGAAACAGAATTCATATAATGACTTGTGAACACAAGACCCTAAAAATGATTTTGACACATGCAGACTATTTTAAGAACATATTTCTACAGATTTAAGGGGGACAAAAAACTATTTTCATACTGGTTGGTTAAGTAAAGGAAATCATGATATTTAATTTAAGCACTTAGCAATAATGACTTCTCAGGAACATTTCTTAGAGATCTTATTAGTTCTATGATTTAACCCAGCGTGTGCATGCACATGTGCAGACAGCACACATTAATGCTCTCTCATTGTAACCACCATAGCAGCTGAGTTCAGCATTGTATGTATGGATACCGTTTTTTGCTGATAGCACAAAAGCCTGTTAGACAAGCTAGAGTACCCTTGTTTTAACAATAGCCAGAGCAAGAGAGGGTTTACTAAGAAAGCAGTATGGGAGGAGCACAGAAAAGCTTTAGCCTAATATAAGTGTTAAATAGATTATGCCAATGGCCCTACAGACAACAAATAAATAAAATTAGAGCAGTGCAGAGGGTATTGCAAGATTGTCACTGATCTCTGCCACTGCGTTTGGGTAGGTAGATGTCAGTTTTTGAGGCTGATTTTTATTTTCTGTATGTAAACATACTATGGGTGCTGTTGGTGCTATTATGTGGTAAATTCTGTGATATACATAATATGGTATTAATTGATTAACTGTTATATTTCAAGGAGCACTGAACTGAGGACACGCGTTGAGAACCTTACATTGGAGCTGGATAAATTGTGCTGCAAAGTTCGTGTTCAAAAGGCTCTATCTGCCCAAGTTATCAATGACTTCTTTAAAGCTCACAGGTATGAATAGAGGTGGCAACTAACACACACAACTCTCCATTTCTCAAATTAAATTAATAGATGTTTTGAAAAAATAAATACATTGCTAAACATAAATACACACACCAGTCAAGCCATAATACTTGCTTTTCCTTCAGAAATCTCACTTTAACAGTGCTCTCACTACTGCAAGGGATTCTGGGTAGGCATATGCAAATTAGCTCAACAAAGAACCACATTTTTGCCTCATTTCCACTTTATACATGGATTCCTTGGAGTATGTGTCTGCTGTATACAACAGCTTTGAAACGCAACTCAGGAAGAGTAGCAAAGCCAGTGAACCACTTATGGACAGCTATTTCATTGTTAATGCAACTCATCAGCATGAGGTTGGTTACTGGCTTGCTATGGAGGCTTGGCGTTAGCAAGCCAGTAACCAACTTCATGCTGATGAGTACTGCATCCTGCTGCCATCTCTTCCCCAGGTAAATAATGCACAGGCATTTGGCCATCCACACGATCTTAAAGAAAACATGATTCATCAGACCAGGCAACCTTCTTTCATTGCCAGATCTGATCTTATGTCCCCAATGAAGGTGCTTAATGGGCACTCTAACCGGTCTGTAGCTACGGAGCCCCATACACAACAAACAACAATACACTGTGTGTTCTGACATCTTTCTATCATGCCCAGCATTAAGTATTTTAGCACTATGAGCTACAGTAGCTCTTCTGCCTATGACCCTGATGCCTGTTTACTGGTGACCTTCTATGCTCAACTTTTGGTAGGTTACTAACCACTACATACCAGAAACACCAGACTTGTCGTTTGGGAGGTACTCTGACCCAGTCATCTAGCTATCACTATTTGGCCCTTCTCAAGTCACTATTTTTGCTTGTCCATTTTTCCTGCTTCAAACACATTAAATTCAAGAACCACCCCTTGACAGTTGCTATTGTAACAATATAATCAAAGCTATTCACTTTACCTGTCAATGGTTTTAATGTTGTAGCTGATCAGTACATAACCCCACATTATCTGGCATGTATGTTTGCATATAGAGCCAACATGTTCTCTTACATGTTTAGAAATAAAACCAAGGATATAGTAGAAAAGGCAGATATGCATTCTCATCAACCTAAAGCACACCAGCTTGTGGCAAAACGAACTATATGGCTCTCCTCTCTGTCTTAATCGCAACTCATGTGATACAATTGTTAAGGGAAACATTAAAGAGATTCACATTTGCTACATTTGAGAATCTAGTTATGTGACTTACTTCCTTAAGATTTACTGCCTTAAGTGTTCTTGTGGTCTCTTCTGTGTAGGCAAGATAACAAGGAATATTCAACCTTTTTCTAACCAAACATTAAAAAAAACTTTTTTTTTTTCTAGCCAACACTACTTTTGTCAGCTTTTCATTCAACAACAATCCCCAATTTCAAAATTGCTGACTGCTAACTGGTACCTCAAAAACTATTTCAGAAATACCCAATGTACATGAACCATAGGTTGAAAATTGTCCTAAAGTGTGAGTGAGGTGATCAGTTATTTGTGAATTATAAAGAGTTTGAGAGGCTGTAATGATTATGTGTTAGGAACATATCAATTACATATATCATAAAACTTGTAAAGAGCTATGTATATGTATTAAAGCCCTTATGTTTGTTCTGGGTGCAGGAATCTCTTCATCACGTACCAAAATGCCTGCAGAAAATATAAAGAGCAGCAGCACAAACTGGAATCCCAGGCTGTTCTGATGTCACAACACCAATGTCAACAGTTACAGGACCTTATGAAGGCTATTGTGAACCTGCAAGCTCAGAAAACAGCAAGAGATACAAGTGAAACTTCCCTGTAAGAAGTACAGGCTAACTCGTTTCGAAAATAAAATCACTAATGTATGGATGGGGCAGTGATAGCAATCAAAAATAAAAGACACCAAAATTATGCAGTCCTTAGTAACTCAGCTCTCTGATTTAAAGGGACACTGTAGGCACCATAACTGCTTTATCTTACTGAAGTAGTTATAGTGTTTTTTTATGTTTAATGCTTAAAGCGGCATTGTCATGCCAACCTTACCTTTACCTAATCGGTTCCTCTTCTCTCCCTCTCTCTGGATCTGTTCTCCATTTCTTCCTATCAGATCTAGTTTTCTTTAAAACATAAGACAAAGTAGAGACTACTTAGTCCCCTGGGTCTATTAATATAATAATAAATATAAACTATTATATTGCTTTTTGTGGGTCTCACATTTATTATGCCCAAGCCTCGGTTGCTGTGAATATAGCTTGGTTGCTGCTTCAAAGTGTGTGCTTGGAGAGAAACTGGAGGTAATCTAAGGTATACAGGAGAATTTGTTTTTTTTTTAAAGATTTGTTTGATTGAAATTACTCACCTCATTAAAATGGCACACTTAGTTCAGTGTAACAGTTGTTATGCATTTGTTTCACATTCCAC
The DNA here is from genome assembly GCA_933207985.1 of Pelobates cultripes. Lineage (NCBI taxonomy): Eukaryota > Metazoa > Chordata > Amphibia > Anura > Pelobatidae > Pelobates > Pelobates cultripes. The sequence continues at coordinate 76,273,131 of OW240916.1, read as the reverse complement.
TTTTTTGGAAATTTGTATGCTGCCTAATCTGCAGACAGTGCTCTATATTGCAGCAGGAGATTGTATTTTTGAAGTCTGAGATTTGTAAATTATCTGGTAAACAAACTCAGGCTGGAAGTGTTGCAAAGCCACTGCCGCAGAGTCATACTAGGAATGGCAGATGGATTACTGTAGAATCTGGTAGACTTAGAGTTGTGGATAAAAGGCATATTGCACAGTCTGTTGCTCTACATAATTCATTTTCAGCACTTTCAGAGTGCAGTGGTGTTGTTAAGACAGACTCAGGCACTGAGTGTAGTGGTGTTGTGGAGACAGGCTCAGGCACCGAGTGTAGTGGTGTTGTGGAGACATTCTCAGGCACCGAGAGAAATGGTATTATGGAGACAGGCTTGGAGACTATGGTGAGGCTTAATAGAAAGCAGTTGTTGTTGGGCGATTCTATCATAAGAGGTGTGGAGCTGGACAATAGTGGTCTTGTGAGATGTCTTCCTGGACAGGAGACGTATTTGTAATATTGTTAAGAGAGCAAAGCATGAAGGTGAATTGGATGTACTTGTCTATCTAGGGATAAATGACTTGGCTTGCAATGAGGTTTCAGAGATATAGGAAGTTTTTTTGTGTTTTTGCCAATGATATACAGCAGGTTGCTTCCACACTGCCATTCTCTGAAGTTCTGCCTGTGCATAACACACAGAACGACAGGCGGATGCGTATCAGGGACTTTAACTTGTGGCTTGGCGAATGGTGTCAGGAGCAAGGATTTGGATTCATTTCTCATGGTAGCTCTGTTTGGAACGGAAATAAACTGTACAAAAAAGATGGTTTGCATCTTTCTCAAAAGGGAACAAATGTTCTCAGCGAGCAGTTCAGAAGTTTTGCTAGGATGTATTTAAACTAGGAGGGGGGAGGGCAAAAGGGTGATAAAACATTAATCCAATTGCCCCCTAAAACAAGGACAGAAGGTGCCTGTAGCAAATGTGTTACAAAATGATAAGTCATGTCTACAAATGCTCACAGTTTAGGGAATAAGATCCATGAACTTGTGGCACTAATGGCAACTGATAATGTATATTAGGTGCTGTTATTGAGACATGGTATGAGAAAAATGACTGGGACATAGCAATACCAGGGTACTCTTTATATAGAATAGACAGGGAAAGCAAGAAAGGGGGAGGGGTGACCCTGTATGTGAAAGATAGCATAAAATCTAGCCTAATAAAAGTTAGTGAGGCCACCATAGAGTCCGTTTGGTTACGTTAGAATTTGGTAGTCACACAGTAACTCGTGTAGGTGAGATTTATAGACCCCCAGGACAAATAGAAGAGTTAGATCATTTACTAGTGGAGGAAATAGCTAAAATGACAATGAAGGGGAAGTTTGTAACGAGAATATACCCCAACACGCAGGATTCGGCTAAACAGAAGACAACACAGAGGAGAAATACGTCTACCGGACCTTAGAATGGCCGGACTCGACGTATATGAGAGGAGGCAGAGTCAGGGACGATCCGAAGTCAAGGACACAGAGAGACAGCGTAAACTAGGACAAGCCGGGGTCTGGTACACAGTAAACAGCAAGCCGACAGCCAGAACAGATAAGGATAAAGAGAAAACGTAGTCAGAAACAAAGCCAAAGTCAAAACGGAGAAACACAACTGAACACAACAAGCGCTAAAGGGAACTGACACAGAAACCACGATAGGGCAGGGAGTAAAGGGAGAGGTAAGTATATATAGCTTCTAAACTAATGTGATTGGCTCCTGTCATATCCACACCCACAAAAGGTAAGTGTATGTGTATTGTGGCATGACAGGGGCCAATGGGAGCCTTTTAACAATTTAGGCTCCCACTGTCTCTTTAAGAGCGCGCCCAAGATTCGCGGCACGCTCTTAGATTCAGGCGGGACACGTGACCGCTTCTCGCGGTCACTGCCCGCCTTCCTGTTGAGGCCGTCGGATGAGCCGCGCGCGGCTCGTGCAGCAGCAGGACCGCTCGCGTCTCAAGAGAGGACCACGGCCGGCCCCTGGATAAGGTGAGTAACGCTACAAAGTTGCACGCCCTCCGGGCGGGTAGGGCCAGGCCTGGCAGGAAAACGAGAATGGTAAGAACGCACAAGGCGGGGAGCATGAACAGCATCAGCTGAAATCCAACTGCGCTCCTCAGGCCCATAACCCTTCCAATGCACCAAGTACTGAAGTCGACCCCTAAGGTAACGAGAGTCAAGAACAGCAGAGACTTCGAATTCCTCATGACCCTCCACAGAGACAGGAGGTGGAGGCGGGGAATGCCGGGTATAGCGGTTGCGTACGTAAGGCTTCAACAACGAGGTGTGAAATACATTAGGAATACGCAGATTCCTAGGAAGACCCAAGGCGTATGAAACAGGATTAACCTTATGCAGTACACGATAAGGACCTATGAAACGGGGAGCCAATTTCATAGAAGGCACCCGCAGGCGAATATTCCGCGTGGAAAGCAAAACCCTGTCCCCCACAACATAAGTAGGAGCTGCCCTGCGATGCTTGTCAGCCTGAGCCTTCTGGCGAGCAGCGGAATCCACCAAAGAACGCTGAACCTGCTCCCAAGTATTACGCAAACCAGCCAAATGCTCATCCAGAACTGGCATGCCCTGTGAGGAGAATGCAGCCGGAAGAACAACGGGATGCTGGCCATAGACAACGTAAAAAGGGCTTTTGCCGGAAGAATCATGAGTGGCATTATTCCGAGCAAACTCAGCCCAAGGAAGCAGGTCAGACCAATTGTCCTGATGGTGAGACACAAAACAACGAAGGTACTGATCCAGAGACTGGTTGGCACGTTCAGCAGCTCCATTAGACTGGGGATGGTAAGTGGAAGAAAATGAGAGAGAAATACCCATTTCTGAGCAAAAGGCTTTCCAGAACCTGGAAATAAATTGGCTACGCCTATCGGACACGATAGATACAGGAATACCATGTAACCGAAATACTTCTCTAGCAAAGACAAGAGCCAGTTCCTTGGATGTGGGCAACTTGCGAAGAGACACAAAGTGAGCCATGATGACTGACTCAGGATGACTGTGTTACCATTCGAAGGGGGTAATTCAATAATAAAATCCATGGATAGGTTAGACCAAGGTCTCTCTGGGAACTGGTAAGGGATGTAGAAGCCCACAAGGAACTCTACGAGACATTTTCATACATGCACAAGTAGTACAAGCACTTATATAGTCAGTGACATCCTTGCGTAAGGAACCCCACCAAAAATATCGAGAAACTGCTGACATCGTTTTGGTAATACCAGGATGTCCAGCAGTCTTAGTATCATGATATAATGACAGAATCTCCCGTCTCTCTGGAACATCAACAAACAATTTATCAATAGGCCTCTCGTTAGGTGCTATACTTTGTTTCGCCTGTATGGTCTGCAAGAGGGATGAAGAAATAGACAACATAGTAGTGGCTATTATCCTGTCTGGGGAATGACAGGAGTAACATCAACCTCCTGTTTGTCAGTAGTTTCGAACTGTCTGGACAGAGCATCTGCTTTAATGTTGCGATCACCTGGCCTATAGGTGATAATATAATTGAAACGGGACAAAAATAGTGACCATCTAGCCTGCCTAGAAGATAATCTTTTAGCTTCACCAAGGTAGGATAGATTCTTGTGATCTGTAAAAATGAGGATAGGATCCTTAGTTCCTTCTAACAAGTGTCTCCATTCTTTAAGAGCTAAGATAATAGCAAGGAGTTCACGATTACCCACATCATAATTCCTTTCAGCTTTGGACATTTGTCTAGAAAAGAAGCCACAAGGATGCAATGGCCTTTCAGGCGATTCTCTTTGGGACAAAACAGCACCTACCCCGATTTCAGAAGCATCAACTTCAAGAATATAAGGCAGTGAGGGGATAGGGTGCTGTAAAATAGGTGCAGAGGCAAATGTAGTTTTAAGAAAGTCGAAAGCCTGAAGTGCCTCGGGAGACCAGACACGAGTATTACCACCCTTTTTTGTCATACGGGTGATAGGTGCTACAATAGACGAAAAACCCTTAATAAAGCGTCTATAATAGTTAGAGAAACCAAGAAAACGTTGAATTGCTTTCAAACCCTGTGGTAGAGGCCACTCTATGACAGCAGAAAGCTTCTGGGGATCCATACGAAACCCTTTGGCGGAAATCAAATACCCCAAGAACTGGACTTCGGATTGGTCAAATAAACATTTCTCTAGTTTACAATAAAGACCATTAGTAAGAAGGGTCTTCAGGACCGTTGTGACATGTCTGTGATGAGTGTGCAAATCTGTAGAATATATCAATATGTCGTCCAAGTATACAATTACAAATGTGTGAATAAAGTCTCTTAGGACGTCATTAATAAATTCCTGAAATACTGCTGGGGCATTGCAAAGACCAAATGGCATAACAGTGTACTCGTAATGACCGGACCTAGTGTTGAATGCAGTCTTCCATTCGTGACCTTCCTTTATGCGTATTAAATTGTATGCACCTCTAAGGTCCAATTTGGTGAACACAGTAGCATGTTTCAGCCTGTCAAATAACTCTGTAATTAAAGGTATAGGGTATGCATTTTTGATAGTGATTTTGTTTAGACCTCTATAATCGATGCACGGTCTTAAATCACCCTCTTTCTTAGATACGAAGAAAAACCCTGCTCCAGCCGGAGAAGAGGATCTCCTAATGAACCCTTTTTCTAGTGATTCTTTAACATACTCCTCCATGATACGGTTTTCTTGAATAGATAAAGGGTACACCCTGCCCTTAGGAGGTATAGTGCCAGGCAATAAATCGATAGCACAATCATAGGATCTGTGAGGCGGTAATTTATCAGCTTCCCTTTTATCGAATACAGTTTTGAGAAACAAGTACTGAGGAGGTATAACAGTAGATAAAGGAGGAGTAGTAGGAACATTAATGGTATTTAAAGGGGTGACTTTACTCATACAAGAGTCGTGGCAGGTTTTACCCCATGATTTTAATTGCCCCAATTCCCAGTCAAAAATGGGATTGTGTGAGCATAACCATGGGTACCCTAACACGATATGAGAAGAGGGAGAGGTGATAACCTGAAACCGAATGGTCTCAAGGTGTAAAACCCCTGTGTACATGAATAATGGTACAGTTTCATGGGTAACTACTGGAGTATTTAAAGGTCTACCATCTATGGCCTCAATGGCCAAGGGTATCTGCCTCTCTCTGACGGGAATGTTATTTTTCGTAACAAACTCAGAGTCAATGAAGTTCTCAGCAGCCCCGGAATCAACCAAGGCTAGTATGCTTTAAGCTATACAACTCTCTCCCATATGAAGGGAAACAGGGAGAAGCAAACGGTTAGGAGGCAATTTAGGAGACTTAGATATCACACCCAAGGCCAGTCCCCTATAAGGTCTTAGGTGCGAGAGTTTTCCGGAAGCAAAGGGCATTCCTTTACCATATGATCTCGCCTACCACAGTATAGGCAGAGTCCGTTCCTTCTTCTACATAGTTTTTCAGTATCTGAGAGTTTGGCAACCCCTAATTGCATGGGTTCCTCCTCGGATACTTTAACACTCTCAGGTTTATCAACTCTGGGGTTAGTAGGTGTGACTACACATCTATTCCTGTTCTTGGTATAGAGCCTGTCACGAATTCTATTATCTATATCAATGAGGTAGTCAATAAGGTCCTCTAATGGAATAGGAAGCTCTCTTGCCGCTACCTCATCTAATATAGTGTCAGATAAACCTTCCATGAACGCAGTAGTTAACCCATTATTGGTCCAATCTACCTGTGAAGCAAGGGTACGAAACTGAATAGCATAATCAGCCACAGACCTAGACCCCTGTTTAATTCTCATTAATGCTCTTGCGGCATTCTTTGACCTTTTTGTTGTGTCAAAAGTTCTACGAAAAGCCGTAAGAAAGCTATTGAAATTATGCACCATAGGTCCATTTGCCTCCCAAATAGGATTTGCCCACTCAAGTGCTTTGTCAGTAACCCCACTTTAGACCTATCAGTGGGAAAGGAATGAGGATACATCTCAAGGTGGAATTCTATTTGATTAATAAAACCTCTGCATGTCTTGGCTTCCCCTCCATACCTAGGAGGAGGTGTTAAATGGGGCGAAGTATTGGGTGAATTGGATATTTCGGGAGGATGGGGTGTAGGAGGGTTAGGTGCGGTTGCAGGAAGACAAGAGCGTCTGGAGAGCCTGTGCTATCTGATCCATACGATGATCCTGTTCTACAAACCTTGCCTCGTGAGAAGCCATTTGCTGAGCCAAATCTGCGGCGTCCATGGCCCTATCGTAATGTAACGAGAATATACCCCAACACGCAGGATTCAGCTAAACAGAAGACAACACAGAGGAGAGATACGTCTACCAGACCTTAGAATGGCCGGACTCAACGTATATGAGAGGAGGCAGAGTCAGGAACGATCCGAAGTCAAGGACACAGAGAGACAGCGTAAACTAGGACAAGCCGGGGTCTGGTACACAGTAAACAGCAAGCCAACAACCAGAACAGATAAGGATAAAGAGAAAACGTAGTCAGAAACAAAGCCAAAGTCAAAACGGAGAAACACAACTGAACACAACAAGCGCTAAAGGGAACTGATACAGAAACCACGATAGGGCAGGGAGTAAAGGGAGAGGTAAGTATATATAGCTTTAAAACTAATGTGATTGGCTCCTGTCATATCCACACCCCCAAAAGGTAAGTGTATGGGGAGTGTGGCATCACAGGGGCCAATGGGAGCCTTTTAACAATTTAGGCTCCCACTGCCTCTTTAAGAGCGCGCCCGAGACTCGCGGCGCGCTCTTAGATTCAGGCGGGACACGTGACCGCTTCTCGCGGTCACTGCCCGCCTTCCTGTTGAGGCCGTCGGATGAGCCGCGCGCGGCTCGTGCAGCAGCAGGACTGCGCGCGGCTCGAAGAGAGGACCGCGGCCGGCCCCTGGATAAGGTGAGTAACGCTACATGTTCACAGTGCGCATGCATAGACAGCCAGTGCGAACTGCACAACGGCATTACTTTGCGCGCATCTCCCTGGCAACCCAAGAAACTTTGCCGTGCTGCCATGGTGACCTGCAGACGCCATGCGGGCGGCATGATAACCCACCGGTCTATGAAAAAGATCAGTGCAATACAGCCATTAGAGTGAAAGCAGATGGATAAAAACATTCAAAAATAAAAACATATAATTAAATACACAAAATATATATGCCTAGTCAATTAGTGATGTATAAGAATATATAAGAATAGACTTAACTGATCATATGCTTTACTGATAAAGGTGGATTGAGTGCACCATGTAATTTAAAGTGACATATGATACTTATATTGCACTATACTACAAAAATGCACAGCAGTTCAAGAAAGTGTATAATGTGCATTTGTTTAAAGTGCTAATGCTAATTACGTGTCAAATCACAAAAAATGAAGTGTAGATAACCTGTTGTGAATAGACCTTAAAGACGTTAAAGTGCCACATGCATAAAAATAATGTTGAGTGCCTTATATTGTCCCTCTAAAGAGACTGAGTGATAAATCGTGTGTGTAAAAAACTTAGTGACTAATTTTAAGATCCAAGTAGAAAAATTATACTCAGATAATATCCTCGTGTAATGGATACTTGTATGGAGTTACTAGATACCATAAATAGTGTAATAAAGTGCATACAGTTAGAAAAAACATAATATGAACTCGGATGACTGTTAACAGAGCACTAATTAAAAATTCTTAATCACTATATATACATTAAGCTATGATAGATCAAGGCAATACATACATATCAGTATATTATTACTCAAGCTGGTTATAGATTATAAGAAAGAATGAAAGAGTAAACTTTCATTAAGTCTTCTGGGAGATACTGTGTTTAATTCGTAGATCCAATAGGCTTCTCTGTTGAGTAGAAGTCGGCCTCTGTCACCCCCTCTTCTATCTTGTGGTATATGGTCGATAGCCGTACATTTTAAAGAGGATAAGGGGTGTTGTTTTGCCAGAAAATGTTTCGCTACCGGCTTGTCTGAAACACCATACCTATACGTCAGCCGGATACTGGATCGATGTCCTCTTATCCTTTCGCATAGTGGGGTCTCAGTTTTTTCCACGTAGTTGAGTCCACATGGACATATCAACTTGTACACGACAAATGGTGTTTTACGCGTAATTGTGTGTCTAATTTCATATCTTTTATTGGTATGTGGATGGTTGAAATACTTGGCTTGTATCATATGTCCACAGGTGAGGCAACCCAGACAGCGTACACACACATGATTAGCTTTCTTTAATGCTTTGGTATAGCTTTTTACTGCATCTGTCTTCACCAGCATATCCTTCAAGTTCTTGTTTCGCTTGTAACAAATGAGTGTATTTTCTTTAAAAACTTTAGGGAGCATGTCATCTGTAGAGACCATTTGCCAGTTATCCCTGATCACCTTGGCTACCAAGGGTGATTGATGATGGAACATACACGGAAATACCAGTTTCTGTGGGGCTTCAACCTTCTGAGGTGCATGTGCCATCCTGGCATCATTCAATGCTCGCTCGAGGACATTATCTTTATAACCACGGTTTAGAAACTTCTGGTACATTTCTTTTAGTTGTCTTTCCATTGAATCATTATTTGAATTATTCCTAATCACATAAAGAAATTGTGCTTTGGGTAAAGAATGTATAAGTGCACTGGGGTGTGCACTTTGGGCGTGAAGGAGTATGCTGCGGTCCGCGGGATTGGAGTACAGAGAGAATTCAATTGCACGATCTCCCACACTTAATTCAAGGTCCAAATAATGGGCTTTCTCTTGACTGATATTAGCCATTAATTTGACTGGTAAAGGGAGTTTATTAAATTCTTCCACCATGTCTGATGCCTCTGCATATGTGCCTGACCAAATAATAAGCAAATCATCAATGTAGCAAAAGTATTGTACAATATGTTGTCCATAATGTGATAGTATGTACCTTTCTTCATATACGTACATGTAAGAATTTGCATACATGGGGGCCGTTGCCGCCCCCATGGATGTACCAGCCACTTGCAAATACCACTTATCTTCAAATCAAAAATAATTATTCTGAAGCGTAAGCATGAGTAGCTCGAGGACAAACTCTATCGGTGGACCTTGATAGTTTTTGGCTTGGGTGAGTACAGTTCTCATAGCATCGACACCCTCTTCATGAGGAATTATTGTGTACAAACTCGCAAAATCCATAGTTATTGTGACGAGAGCAATCTTGCCACATTGCATTGGAGAAGCCTGGTTGCTCGCCTGCTGCCTTTGGACTATGGCCCCATGTTAAAAGACATCTTTTTACCTGCAGAAAATATTTATTCGTTCTTTTCTGCCTGGTGTTCTGTAGATTCAATCTACCGAACAACCGCATGAATGAATAGACCACTGCTTGACCCTCAACACGGAGCCTTGTCTCGTCTTTGGGAGGATTTACTGAATGCTGATAGAGACTGATTGCTAGGAGTGTAAGCCGCTTGGATGCTTTTCCTATTCGTCTGATTCGTATGGTTCCAGTTCGTGTGTTTGCAGTGCTATATTGGATGCCGTTTGGGAGTTTGGAGCATTCCCTTATTGGCGGTTCGTGAGTTTGGTGTTCTACAGTAGCTGTGCCTACATCTCTGGAAAGGGGGACGATCGCCTAAACGGTTTTTACCCCTTGTGTGCAAAACGGTCCGTTACAGTTATTAAAATCAATTTTCGTCCATTGACTTGTATTCTTGACAACTTGGTAAGAAGAGTCTGTGTATCTTTGACACAGGTATGTAATTCTTCTACTGGCCCTTTAAAAATATAGTCTAGCCATTTCGAAATTGGTTCAAGAATGTCGTCCACAGCAGATACGATGGGGCACCCAGGTGGCTTTTCAGCATTTTTGTGTATCTTGGGGATGCTGTATATTATAGGTGTGCGAGGATGTAGTTTATACAAGAATTGGTAAAGTTGGGAATCGATGTATCTTGCCGCTAAGGCCAACCTGAATATGTCTTCTATTTTGGATTGAATGCCTTTCGTGGGATCACTTGATAACATCCTATTTGTATTAGGATCTGAGAGTTGTGTCTGTAATTCTTCAGCGTAGTATTGGTAGTTCATGATCACTATACCCCCACCTTTATCTGCAGCCCTGATGACTATAGTGGAGTCATCCGCTAATTGCTTAAAAAGTTTCCTTTGATGTTTCATGATGTTCTGTGGCTTGTTACAATGCTGTGAGAGGAGGTTTTGAGTAATCTTACTTGTAGCTGCCAAATATGTCTTTATTGAGGCTTTATTGGACTGTGGGTCAAAAGTAGATTTACACTTGAATTGCTCTGTTCCTTGTACTGCTGATTGTGTCTTACTGGTTCCTGAGCGATTGAAGTATTCTTTTAGGCACATGGTTCTACCGAACTTAAAAAGTTCCACATTCCATGAGAATTGATTAGGGTAGGGAGTTGGAACAAAAGATAGGCCTCAAAAGGGCTCAAAAGTTAAATGTCCTTGTCGTCTAATGTTCTATGTGAGAGGTTGAAGATTGGGACTACTTCCTGAGGGGTGGCTTGCCCCACGTTCCAGGTCTTGCCTTTATGCCCTCTCCTTGTTCTGCTCCTTCTTGAACTACTTCTGGTAACGGTGTCCATGTTCTTTAAAAAAAGGTTGGTATCATGCTGTGTGTCACTCTCAGAGGCTGATTCGCCTGAAGTGACATCTATAGTTGTTACCTTAGGGCGTTGTATCCGTTTACGTGGTCTCCGGGGTCTATGTTGTTTATCCCCAGTAAGCCATTTGTACACCCTCTGTTCTTGATAATCCTGTGCTACTCTTTCAAATTTTGGCATTTAAAGCGGACAAGTTCGTTTTTATAATTCAAAAGTTCTTCCTGTAATTTCTGCTTAAGGTGTTCTCCCTCTGGTGATGTTAACAACACTGTATGTTCGGATTCCGAACTCAGAATTTTTTGATTAACATCAATCATATCTGTCCTGACGTCTTGAATAATAATTAGCATAAGGTCAAGGGAAGCTTTATTAAGGAAGTGAGTCCAATCTTTACACACATTTGGTTTAACACGTCCAGTAGTAGGGATGTTAAGTATTCTGAACCCCCTTGGAATCCTTTTAGCCTTATAACAATCTGACAGAAACAACCCATGTAAATCTAAATCTGTGTGTTTTTTGTGCAAACGTAGCAATTTAAAATAAACATCTTTTGGGGTCCACTGCTGTGGTAATTTTAAACTAGAATGTTCCCATAATATTGTGTTAGCTTCATCCTCAGAGAATAGCAGGGTCTCAGCTTGTTCTGAGTATCCTCCAGCTTGTGAAAAAAAATTATCCATAAAATCAAAGGAGATCCACTTATAGAGTATAAGATATAGTACTTGTATAAGATATAGTACTTAAGGGGCACTTCCACTAAATGTTTAAATTAGCTGGTGCACAGGAGGAAGATCAGTCCCAATCTCCCAGATATACAAAACATAAAAGGGTTCCTTGCACTCACGCACTCATATATGTATATATATATATATATATATATATATATATATATATATATATTGAGCCTGATCTCGGCTCATAATGCAGAGCACTGCATTCTGCAAAACAGGAACCAGTCACCATCACAGTCGAAGATATCCAATAGAGCGCAGCACAAATGAAAAGTTGGTCAGCCCCAGGACCTGACATGATCCACAACTACTGGAGAAAGATGTTAACAGCGCTGCATGAATGCCTAGCAGCACAAATGAACCAGCTACTAGCAACAGGCTCCCATCCTGACTAGCTAACACAAGGCAGAACAATACTAGTCATGAAGAACCCTCACAAGGGATCAACACCATCTAACTACTGACTAATAGCCTGTCTTCCCACAAAATGGAAACTCCTGCCAGGCATCATAGCCTCTAAGATCCAACGGCATATGAGTCAATATATGAGCAATACTCAGAAGGGGCTTGGAAAGAGCACCAGATGATCAAAACATCAACTACTGGTAGACCAAGCAGTCACAAGGGATTCTAAGATAAGACAGACCAATCTGTGTACGGCCTGGATTGGATACAAGGAAGCCTATAACACAATGCCACACACATGGATACTGGAATGCTTGGATAAGCTACAAGGTCAGCAAGACAATAAGAGCCTTCATCAAGAACTCAATGGGCAAGTGGAAAACAACTCTAGAAGCCAATTCCAGGAAAATAACTCAAGTGAACATCAAATGAGGCATATACCAAGGTGATGCACTATCCCCAATGCTGTTCTGCAAAGGCATCAACCCCTTTAGATCTTCAAGAAAAGTGGATACGGATACAGGTTCAAGATTGGAGCTACCATCAGCTACCTACTCTACATGGACCACATCAAGCTGTATTCCACTACTGAGTGTGACATTGACTCACTGATCCACCTAACTAGGATATACAGCAAGGACATCGGAACGTAATTCGGACTAGAGAAGTGCAGAAGATAGCAAAAAGAGGAAAGATGATCAGGACAGAAGGAGTTAAAGTTTCAGAAGGCAAAATAGAAAATGTAGAGAGCAGCTACAAGTACCTGGGAGTTCCAAAAATGCATGGCAACCATGAGGAAGAAGCAAGGAGGATTGAAACATCCAAGTACCTCCAAATAGTCAGACAGGTCCTGAAGTCCCAGCTCAATAGTAAGCCATCAACACATATGCCCTACCGGTCATCAGGTACCCAGCTGGAATAATAACTTGGCACAGAGAAGAACTGGTCACTGGAAACTACTCACTATGAATGGAGGATTCCACCTGAAATCCAGCACCCAGAAACTGTACACCAGTTGGAAGGAAGGAGATCGGGGCCTCATGAGTGTCAAGGCCACAGTCCTGGATGAAACACAGTGCATCCACAAGTACATCACGAAGATGGCTCCCAAAGATGAACCGCTAAGGGAATGCCTGAGACTTCAACAGATAGAGGATGCAGAAAAAGAGGAGGTTTCTTGGCAAGACAAACCACTCCTTGGGGTGTACTACTGGCAAATAGTGGATGTGGTTCACATGAAAAAAATCCCACCAGTGGTTGGAAAAGGCAGGACTGAAAGACAGCAGTGAGGCACTAATCCTAGCAGCACAGGAACAGGCACTCAGCACCAGATCAATAGAAGCTGGAGTCTATGACACCAGGCAAAATCCAAGGTGCAGACTATGCAAAGAGGCCTATGAGACAGTCCATCACCTAGTAGCCAGATGCAATATGTTAGCAGGAACAGAGAGACACAACCAAGTTGTGGGGATTGTGTACCAAAACATCTGCACAGAATATGGATTGGACCTGCCTCCATCTAAGTCCAGATGGGAGATACCACAAAGGTAGTTGAGAATGTCAGGGCTAAGATCCTATGGGACCTTAAGATCCAGACAGACAAGCAAGTGCTGGCCTACCAAGCCAACATCATGGTGGTAGACAAGGAATTAAAGACTGCAGTCGTGGTGGATGTGACAATACCGAGTGACTAGAACAGCAGGAAGAAGGAACATGAAAAGGTGGAGAAATACCAAGGACTGAAAGAAGAACTAGAAAGTGAAGGCAGTAGAAGTCCCAGTTGTGATAGGAGCACTCAGGGCTGTGATTTCCAAGTTGGAGGAGTGGCTTCAACAGATTCCAGGTGGGATATCTGAGATCGTGGCCCAGAATAGTGCAGTTCTAGGAACAGCTAAGATACAGTGCAGAACCATCAAACTCCCAGGCCTCTGGTAAACCTGAGAAAGAGGAATAAACATACCACCCAGGAGGGGTGAGAAATCAGTTATATATATATATACAGTGGTGTATCCTGGTTTTGTGCTGCCCTAGGCAGGAAAAAACTCAGGCGCCCCCCAAACCCTCCCCCTCAACCCCCCCACGCACGAGTGACCCCCGCCCCGCCTACTAAATACACACACAGGCAAACATACACACACAGTTAGACACACACACAAACACACTCACTCACTAGTAGACACACTCACTCACTAGCAGACACACACACACTCACTAGCAGACACACACTAGCAGACACAAACACTCACTGACACACACACTCACAGGCAAACACACTCACACTAACAGTCAGACACACACACACTAACAGTCAGACACACACACACACACACACTCACTAACAGACAGACACACTCACTAACAGACACATACACACACACACTCACTCACTAACAGACACACTCACTAACAGACACACACTCACTCACTAACAGACACACACTAACAGACACACTCACTAACAGACACACACACACTAACAGACACACACACTAACAGACACACTCACACACACTAACAGACACACTCACACACACACTAACAGACACACTCACACACACACTCACACACACACACACACACACTTTAACACATTTATTTTTTTTAACCCCTCCCCTCCAGCCTTCTTACCTTTGGGAATGCTGGGGGGGAGGGTTCCCTTTCTCCCTGGGGGTCCAGTGGCTGCTGGGCGCTGGGCGGGCGGCTGGCGAGGGAGCACTTCCTCTGAGCGGTCTGCTCGGCTCCCTCGCGCGCCTCAGAGTGAGGCTGGGAGCCGGAATAGGACGTCATCAACCCGGCTCCCAGTCTCAATCTGCAGTGCGCGAGGGAGCCGAGCAGACCGCTCAGAGGAGGAGCTCCCTCGCCAGCCGCCCGCCCAGCGCCGCCCGCCCGCTCGGCATGTCTGTTAGCCGCAAGGCTAACAAGGCATTTGCCCTGGGCATTTGGGGGCGGCTTTTTTTGCCGCCCCCTGGAAAATGCCGCCCAAGGCAAATGCCTTGTTTGCCTCGCGGCTAAAACGCCCCTGTATATATATATATATATATATATATATATATAGTGTAGATTGGATTAGCTGTATTAGTCCAGTAGACAAGATGCCACACAAAACATATACATATTATCTGTATCTTCCACCAAGACATATACTGCTAAACTCACAAAACTTATAATTTCCAAAACACCTACAGCAAGAATTAGAAAATCTGACACCTTCCAATACTCAAATGGGAACCTTCTACATGCTCCCCAAAAGCCAGAAAACCCAGGACGGCCCATTATAACAGGTATGGGAACACTCACTGAACAAATATCTGCCCTAATAGAAAACATTCTTACGCCTCTAGTTATTAAGACTGGGAGCTTGATACAGAACACACAGACTTCCTCAATAAACTTAACCAGATAAATGAACAACCTGAAAACACTATGCTAGTATCAATGTGGAATCCTTATACAGTAACATCCCATATAAGGATGGTATTGAGGCCTGCATTAATTTTTTTTCTCATCCCACAAACCAACACACAAATAGAATTTATACTCACACACAACTATTTCAGCTTTAATAATACCTACCTACAAATGACAGGGACAGCGATGGGCACAAAAATGTCATGATTTTTATGTACACAGCCCCACAAACCATATACATATTATCGTTACATCGATGATATTTTCATAATATGCACAGAAGGAGAAGAAAGCCGTATAGACCATAAATAATTCAATTAATTCCACCAGTCAATAAACCTTAAAATTAACTTTTCAAATCATAATGTGAGTTTCTTAGACTGCACAATAACTGTCACCAAAGGCATTTTTCATTCGCCTGTATATAGAAAACCCACAGACAGGTACAGCTACCTCCACAATTCCAGCTTCCATCCCAATCACATCAAACAAGGTATCATCTACAGTCAGGCTATCAGATCACCGCATTTGCTCTGACACAAAAGACAGAGATAAGCACCTGAGTAAACTGTTAGAGTCATTTAGGAAAAAGTGCTACAAGCAAAGGACAATATTTAAAAAAATTAAATCTGCACTAAAAACACCATGGGAAAGGCTCCTACAATACAAAGAAAAGGAAAACAAAACAAGAATCTCTAATAGTTACATGCAACCCAACTCTAGAAGGAGTACGTAAAATTATTAAAGAGCTACAACCATTAATTTCAGAGGACCCCAAACTCAAAAAAAATTTTCCTGAGCCCCCCATACTGGCATTCAAACAACTGCCTAAACTGAGGCAGAGATTGGTCACAGAACAGGAGCTCACACAGAATGGCACTGTATGATGCAACCAATGACTCTGCAAACTGTGTCAACATATATGTGGCAATAACACAGCCAGACAATAACAAATCATACAACATTAAGGGATCATATTTGTGCACATCAGTGGTGTACATGATACAGTGTACAGTGTGTGACAAAGGTTTCTACTTTGGAGAAACTGGCCTTCAGCTGCATCTCAGAATTATTCTACACAGACACTCCATCAAAAAACACAAGGAAAACTGATATTGTACCCCTGTTGGTCATCACTTCACCCAGACTGGTCACTCCATCCATAAAACGCAGGATTAAAGTTCTTAAAGGAAATTTCAAAGACTCTCATGAACGAAAGACATTTGAGATGAAAATGATCACACATTTCAACACCAGAAATTAAGGACTTAATGTAGACTCTGACTTTCTCACACACTACCAAAACTTTATAAAAAACACACATCTTAATGTCTTATATAGTTCTTTTTCAACATTCTTGCTTCACCTTTATTGGATCAATTTATATACATACATATATGGAGCTATATATTTGCATGCCCTGCTCTGCTGGGGTTGTTGTTTTTTATAAATGTTAACTAGCTTATTGACTCTCCTACTTTTTCTGGCTATTTTCAACCAACCAGCACCTTTCACTTTCAGGCACATCTTCTGCTATTTATGACACCCCACTCACCCCCCTCCCTCCTCTCCTCTAACATTTTGTTGCCCAGTTTGTGGGTAACCATCTGGTACCTATACTGGGTACCCCGACTGAGTACCTCTGCCAAACATGATTCTTAGCTATTTCCGGGACACCATCAGCACTTCAGCCTCTAGCTGCTGCAGCTTGCCTGGGGTCTCGCCACTACTTCTCACTCTGGACTAGGGTCCTGGATCCAGCTTCCAGTGGTCAAATGCCTCCTACAGAGCGTATAGCTGTTATCGCCTTTCCCCCCACACATTAGTCAAGACTGAATGCTGGGAGTAGATATCTTTAGTGCAGTCAAGCACTCACAATTTATACACACTGTAAACTCCTCCCCTGTGCCTGAGAGATAATTGAGTCAGGAACAGTACAAACTCAATTATCTGCAGGTACAGAAACATACAACAATTTTACAACACCCCAAATGTACCCCCAAAATCCATGAAAACGCCTCAAGAGTCACATCCCCTAATAGGCCTGATCTGAGTGCCTATCATATCCAAAAGCACTCAGATCGGTTTGGTGGTTTGGATTTTCCGTGGAAGTAAACTTTTGACCAACTGCAGACGTGACTTCTGCCCCAAATAGTTCCATAAGAAAAGTGGTAGCAGTCGGTCACTTTCAGGAGTCCAAAACTGAATAAAATACTGAACTCATCTTCTGGCACCTAGGTAGCGATTGTTCACCTAGTTCATGCAAACCATTCTACTGAACAACGCTCTCCTGACGTGTATATAAAAAGCAGACGTTTGTAATCGCTGTTCGTGAGTTAAAATAACCGATTTTAGTTCCATGCACTCGACGACCAAACACCGCTGCCTGCGTTTGTGCG
Source organism: Pelobates cultripes (assembly GCA_933207985.1). Classification (NCBI taxonomy): domain Eukaryota; kingdom Metazoa; phylum Chordata; class Amphibia; order Anura; family Pelobatidae; genus Pelobates; species Pelobates cultripes. The sequence goes on along the minus strand of OW240916.1, from coordinate 76,255,554 downwards.
ACAAGATAGCCACCAACTCAGTTCCCAAGTGTTCGTGCATATGAGCGGTGGCCACCCAGCTGAACACTTAGAATGTTGAGGTGTCAGGAGAGGTCAATAGGAGCTAATGAGCCCAGAGGTGGTCTGCAATTATGTAATGTATAAAACATATCACAGTATCAGACAACCTTGTTCCATTCCTCATTAACAGCCCTTGACACAACAAATCAGTTTGCTGTTCTAAAAAAAACCACAACATATAACTAAATATTTAATGATCGCACAAACATATAGGCTTGACATGTGCTGTAAAGACAACATATGCTTATTTTGCTTAACAATCAATGTTATGTTCATCTAGAGAGCAGGATCCTGTCAGGCTGGGTAACTCCTGTAAAAGAATGTTTGAATTGTTAGAAATTACTGTTGTAGTGGGTACTCAGTTTTAGTTCATTTCCAATGACCATAGTTCACAATTACAAAACAGGAAACAAACTGTACCATTTACCAATAAAACATTTAAGACAATATTTGGTCTGCAATAAAAAGGGAAACCACACCAACCAAATCTTTTAACCCCTTAAGGACCAAACTTCGGAAATAAAAGGGAATCATGATATGTCACACATGTCATGTGTCCTTAAGGGGTTAAAGGTCTGTAACATGGCCCATAGTCCTTGGGCAGGAGGCTAGCAAGCAAGCTCCTCCAGGAGATCAGATTGATCAGTATTGCTTCAGACTAACATTATGTTAGTCCAGTAAAAAAGGCATCATTGCATACTGTGATACTCTGGTATTTTGACATTATATATATATATTAAAAAAATGAAAAAAAGCCTTGCACTCCTACTTACAGTTATTTGACCCAGTGCCTAATGGCACTAAATGTATGAAAGAAAAAAAATCAGCACTCACAGGTAGCTTTCTTAGAAACTTATTTTACTAAAAAGTCTAACAGTCAACATTTCAGTTCCATTAAGGAACTTTCATCTGGAAAGTGAGCTGTAGTGGTTATGGTGTTTGTGGTGTTCCTTTAAATAAAATAAAAGACAAGATACCAAGTCTAATTTTCCATTTATAAATAAATATATGAGGCTTCAAGCTAAGGAGATGCTCACTCTCTTGGGCCTATAACTCAAAATCATTGGCATTTCTCCCCTTAAAAAGCCGCCAGACTTGTTTGGTAATGTACAGTGTATTAGACAGGACTGGCTTATAAGTGTGCTCTATTTGGTTGTTGTTACATAAGGCTTTATTGCACATTATTCTCATTTAACATTATTTGTAAAATGATAAATCACAAGTTTTTTAATGCCTGTTCTCTTCAATGTGATTTAAGTATTATTTTATGATAAGCATGGCATACTGTTATCTCATTGCACTAGCCATGTTGGGGTTAACTACTTTGTCTTTGGAGGCTTACTGTGAATACCACCTCTAGGAAGAGGACCCTTACTAGTACAAATTCAGTTATTATTTTTTTTTCCGTTTTCTGCTTTACCTTACACTACTTTACCTCAGGTGCATTGCTGCTCATTAGCTGTTTTGTAATTTCTTTTTTGTTTGTTTTTTTAATTGTGTTTTAATTTTTTATGTTTTGAACACTTATTTTTTTTCTAAAAGACTTGTGGTGATTTAAAAAAAATCCCTGCAGGTGAATACATGTTTTTAGTATGGTGCAATATTGGTCTGTTCTTATGTTCTATGTATTTAACGTAATTGTGAAATTATCCTTGTGAACAGTTTAACTATCTTAACTCTTCTTTACCATCAAAAGACCTAAAAAATGTAAAGATTGAAAACAGAAAAGTTGCTGTTTTTAGTAAGTTTGGTTGTATTCTTTTTTTGAGCTTAGAAAGTTTGTTGATATTCTGACAGTTTGTGTCATGTTTTCTTTATTTTATGATACTTAAGGTTATTCACTAAAGTGATAATTCAAACTGAATTCCAAGTGAATTTCAAGTTTAAGCTCAAAACAGCGAAACTGGAAAATTTCTAGGCTGCAACTTTTGCCTTCTATTTGAAAATCACTTAGAGTTCATTAAGAATGAACATGAAAAATAGAATGTGATAGTAATAACAATTGACATTACAAATCTTACAATTGTTGACAATTTTTAATTTTTAGATATTGTTCAGGAAATTGACGTTTTTATTTATTAATTACAAAAATTAGTAATGACAAAAGGTGCATCAGCATGAAATTATTTTGGTAGAATTGTTGGACATATTCTGCAAACCTTACCATTGTGACAATAGACTTGATTGCTTTTTCTTGAATTTTAAATTGAATGTTGTTAAGGTAGCGGCGATCAGTTGTTAAATAAAATATGTAATGTATAAAACATATCACAGTATCAGACAACCTTGTTCCATTCCTCATTAACAGCCCTTGACACAACAAATCAGTTTGCTGTTCTAAAAAAACCACAACATATAACTGAATATTTAATGACTGAACAAACATATAGGCTTGACATGTGCTGTAAAGACAACATATGCTTATTTTGCTTAACAATCAATGTAATGTTCATCTAGAGAGCAGGATCCTGTCAGGCTGGGTAACTCCTGTAAAAGAATGTTTGAATTGCTAGGAATTACTGTTGTAGTGGGTACTCAGTTTTAGGTCATTTCCAATGACCACAGTTCACAATTACAAAACAGGAAACAAACTGTGCCATTCACCGATAAAACATTGAAGACAATATTTTACTGCAAGTATTGGCAAAATGTGTGCACACAAGGCAATATTTTACTGCTTGTATTGGCAAGAGATGCACTTAACTGCCAATTGCCAAGATTGATTGTCTGATCAAAAAATGAGGAGCCACTAGATGTATTGATACCATTAACATATTACATGGTTGCAGCTTCTAAGTGCTGCTTCAAAGTGTGTGATTGGAGATATTCTGGAGATAAACAGGAGGAAATGTGAGGTATACAGGAGGACAAAAAAAATTAAGATTTGTTTGATAAGATTTGTTTAAATTAATTACCTAATTAAACCTTCAGACTTAGTTCAGTGTAGTAGTTGTTATGCATTTATTTCACGCTCCACGTTTGGAGATTTGGATGCTGTACAATCTGTAGACAGTTCTCTAAATTGCGGCAGGAGATTGTATTTTTGATTTTTTTGTAAATGATCTGGTAAACAAACTTAGGCCAGAAGTGTTGCAAACTCACTGCCGCAGAGACGTACTAGGAATGGCAGATGGATTACTGTAGGATCTGATAGTCTTAGAGTTGTGGATTAAAGGCATATTGCACAGTCTTTTGCTCTACATAATTAATTTTCAGCACTTTCAAAGTGAAATTGTGTTATGGAGACAGGCTCAGGCACCAAGTGTAGTGGTGTTATGGAGACAAGCTCAGGCACCGAGTGTAGTGGTGTTATGGAGACAGGCTCAGGCACTGAGTGTAGTGGTGTTGTGGAGACAGGCTCAGGCACCGAGTGTAGTGGTATTATGGAGACAGGCTTGGAGACTATGGTGAGGCCTAATAGAAAGCAGTTGTTTTGGGGGATTCTATCATAAGAGGTGTGGAGGTGGACAATAGTGGTCTTGTGAGATGTCTTAACAGAGCTACTGCTTACAGAGACAGGAGATGTATTTGTAATATTGTTAAGTGAGCAAAGTAGGAAGGGGAATTGGGTGTATGTCCATCTAGGGACAAATGACTTGGCTTGCAATGAGGTTTCATGGGTAAAGGGATTTTTTTGTGTTTTTGCCAATGATATACAGCAGGTTGCTTCCACACTGTCATTCTCAGAAGTTCTACCTGTGCATAACACTCAGAACAACAGGCAGATGTGTATTAGGGACTTAACTTGTGGCTTGGTGAATGGTGTCGGGAGCAAGGATTTGGCTTCATTTCTCATGGTAGCTACGTTTGGAATGGAAATAAACTGTACAAAAAAGATGGTTTGCATCTTTCTCAAAGGGAACAAATGTTCTCAGTGAGCATTTCAGAGATTTTGCTAGGATGTATTTAAATTAGGAGAAAGGGGCAAAAGGGTGATAAAACATCAGTCCAATTGCCCACCAAAACAAGTACAGAAGGTGCCTGTAGCAAGTGTGTTAAAAAATGATATGCCATGTCTACAAATGCTCGCAGTTTAGGGAATAAGATCTTGTGTCAATAATGGTAACTGATAATGTAGATTTAGTCGCTGTTCCTGAGACATGGTATAATGAGAAAAATCACTAGGACATAGCAATACCAGGTAACTATTTATATAGAAAAGACAGGGAAGGCAGGAAAGGGTGGCCTTATATATGAAGGATAGCATAAAATCTAGCCTAATAAAAGTTAGTGAGGTGAACATAGAGTTCGTTTGGGTTATGTTAGAATTTAATAATCACTCAGTAACTTGTGTAGGTGTGATTTATAGGCCCCCAGGACAAATATAAGCGTTAGATAATCTACTAGTTGAGGAAAGAGCTAAAATGACAATGAAGGGGGAAGTTACCATAATGGGTGACTTTAATCTTCCTGATGTGAACTGGGAAACCAAAATAGCTGCTTGTGCCAAGAGCCCACATATTCTAAACTCTCTACTGGGATTGTCTCTAAAACAAGTCATTGAGGAGCCAACTCTTAAAGAGGCCATACTAGATTTAGTGTTAACAAATGGAGATTTGGTATCAGATATTACTGTAGGGGAAAGTTTAGTATCCAGTGATCATCAGTCAGTGTGGTTTAATATAAGAACAGTGATTGAGTCACACCACACAAAAACAAAAGTTTTAGAGTTTAGAAAAACAGACTTTTCTAAAATAGAATATGTGTAAAGGAGTCATTATCAGACTGGAGCAATTTAACGGAGTCCAAGAGAAATGGGATTATTTAAAAGTTGCAATGCTGAAGGCAACAGAAATTTGCATTAGGCTTATCAGTAAAAGCAAAAAATTCAAGAAACCACTGTGGTACTCCGCAGATGTGGCCAAAATAGTAAAAAATCTAAAAGTTAGTATTTAGTAATTATATTAAAAAAAAACAGATTGAGGACGATAGACAGATCTATAAGATTAGCATGTTACATGTGAGTTTAAGACAAATAAGTCAATGGAACCTGATGGAATACACCCAAAGTAATTAAAAGAGCCTAGTAGTGAACTTGCAAAACCATTAACAGATTTATTTAAGCAATCATTGTTAACAGGAGTAGTCCCAGAAGATTGGAAGTTAGCGAATGTTGTGTCCATTCAAAAGAAAGGTAGTAGGGAGGAGTCGGGCAACTATAGGACACTAAGACTTACTTCAGTTAACCATTAACAGATTTATTTAACCAATCATTGTTAACAGGAGTAGTCCCAGAAGATTGGAAGTTAGCGAATGTTGTGTCCATTCACAAGAAAGGTAGTAGGGAGGAGTTGGGCAACTATAGGACACTAAGCCTTAATTCAGCAGTGGGGATAGTAATGGAAACCATGTTAAAGGATAGGATTGATGAACATCTAAAATCACATGGATTTCAAGATCAGAGACAATGTGGGTTTACTTCAGGGAGATCATGCCAAACTAATCTTGTTGATTTTTTTTTGATTGAGTAACTAAAATAATAGATCAGGGTGGTGCAGACATTGCTTACCTAAATTTCAGTAAAGCTTTTGTCACTGTTGCACATTGAAGGCTTATCAATAAACTGCAATCTTTAAGTTTGTATTCCAATATTGTTGAATGAGTAAGGCAGTGGCTGGGTGACAGGCAACAGAGGGTGTATATACAAAGCATGGGCTTGTCACTAGTGGGGTACCTCAGGGATCTGTACTTGGACCCATTCTCTTTAATATTTTTATTAGTGATATTGCAGAAGTCTTGATGGTAAGGTATGTCTTTTTGCTGATGATACTAAGATATGTAACAAGGTTGATGTTCCAGGAGGGATAAGCCAAATGGCAAACTATTTAGGTAAACTAGAAAAATGGTCAGAGTTTTGGCAACTGACATTTAATGTGGATAAGTGCAAGATAATGCATTTTGGATGTAAAAAGCCAAGGGCAGAGTACAGAATATTTGATAGAGTCCTAACCTCAACATCTAAGGAAAGGGATTTAGGTGTAATTATTTCTGATGACTTAAAGGTGGGTAAACAATGTAATAGAGCAGCAGTTAATGTTAGCTGAATGCTTGGTTGTATAGGGAGAGGTATTAGCAGTAGAAAGAGGGAAGTGCTCATGCCATTGTACAGAACACTGGTGAGACCTCACTTGGAGTGTTGTATGTAGTACTGGAGACGGTATCTCCAGAAGGATATTGATACTTTGGAGAGAGTTCAGAGAAGGGCTACTAAACTGGTTCAAGGATTGCAGGATAAAACTTACAAGGAAAGGTTAAAGGATCTTAACATGTTGTCAGGTATAGCATGGCATGTTATTTTTCGCCGGAACCCACTTCCGGGTTCACGGCGTTCAGCCCCGCCCCTTTCTCTGACGCGGTCCCTCCACGATACTTAGGAGGACCGCGCCAGATTCAAAGGGCTGAATTATTCGCACAGGTGCTGCATGAAGATCAGCTGCTCTACTTCTGATCCTACCTGCTCCACTTCTATACCTCGGCTAGTAAACGGATTTCTACCTTCTCCACTTCTCGACCTCGGCTTGTAAACGGATTTCTACCTTCTCCACTTCTCGACCTCGGCTTGTAAACGGATTTCTACCTTCTCCACTCCTAGACCTCGGCTTGTAACTCTGAATTCTACCTTCTCCACTTCCAGACCTTGGCTTGTTAAAACGGACTTCCCCTCTCTCCACTCCTAGTTCTCAGCTTGTTGAAACGGACTTCTAATTTCTCTTTCTTTGGGCGAATTAACCCTTCCAGTGCCAGAACTGCCTCTAAGTTAAGTAATACTTTTACCAAGCAAGTCAATCACTATTATTTATATTACACAGTATCTAAAACTTACTAAAGTGTCACTTTGTCTAATTATTCCTCTTACTCATAAGGGATTGCTACAAAGCCTAATTTTACCTACATGAATATTTAAAGGTACAGTGACCATAGTTTCATACCAATATAAACGGAGGTAAACCTTATTGTTGTTGCAACCAAGAAATGCTGCAGTTGAGTTCCAATTAAAACAAGTATCACAGAATAATTCAGCCCAAAATGGAACCAGCAGATATTAATTCTCAAGTTTCTGCCCTAACCAATAGAGTGGATACGATTGCTCATGGGTTACAGGAACTGCAAATTACAAATGAGAGAATATTAACCTATGTTAGAGACATTCAAGGTCATCTTCCTCATGCCGCTCTTCAATCGGCTGGTGATCCTGCTGTCTGTAATCCAGAAAAATTTTATGGAGATAGAACAAAGTACAGAGAGTTTTTGAATTCTTGCAAACTACTAATTGCTTTAAAACCTAGATCTTATCCCACCGAAAGATCCAAAGTCTGTTCAGTGATCTCTTTTTTAAGAGGTGAACCTATGGCATGGGCCCATTCCTTTTTGGAAAATGATGATCCCATATTGGATTCATTGGATGAGTTCTTTGAAGCTATGTCTTTATTATATGAAGATCCTTTTAAACAAACTACTGCTGATTTAACCATCAGAACATTACATCAAAAGAATAGACCTGTTGAAGATTATATTGCAGAATTCAAAAGATGGGCTACAGAAACCCAATGGAATGACATTACTTTACGCAATCAATTCCGTCTCGGATTATCTGAAGCTGTGAAAGATGAACTCTCTCGTACAGAACTTCCTCCTACCTTAAATGCATTGATTCAACTGTCTATCAGTATTGATAGACGTCTAAGAGAAAGAAAAGCTGAAAGGGTTCTTACTAATTCTACCTGGAGAAAACCTTTCACTACTCTAAAACTACCTGAAAAAATTCCTCCACAAACTGAACCTATGGAAGTAGGTATAATAAAAAGTCCTCTTACTTCTGAAGAAAGAATGAGAAGGAGACAACTAAACTTATGTATGTATTGTGCTTCGAATGAACATCTAATTTCCGAATGTCCTCTACTGAAAAATTCAAAAGGTGGTAAGCTTCATTCATCTACCTCTATATTGAACGTTTTTCAAAAAAGAAAAGCATCTACTTATTTTTCTATATCTCTCATATTACAGTGGGATACAAAAAGAATCGTGACTGAGGCCATCATTGATTCTGGTGCTAATGGAACTTTTCTTGATTTTTCTTTTGTTTCAAAAAATAAAATTCCTTGTGTTCAAAAAACCAAATTTATTCCAATCAGAGTTATTGACGGTTCATTTATATCCTCAGGACCCATCAAAGATGAAACAATCCCTCTAAGAATGATTACCAACAACGTACATTTCGAATTCATTACATTTGATGTTATTAAATCTCCACTTTATCCCGTCATTCTGGGAATTAATTGGTTAAAAAACCATGATCCTTTAATTAAGTGGTCTCCCTTCTCCATCTCCTTTGCTTCTGATTTCTGTAAAAAAACGTGCTTACAACACATTCCTATTCTCCAAACTACTGTAGAACCAGTTATACCTCCATTCTACTCCGATTTTTCAGATGTTTTTTGTAAAAAAGAAGCGGAAACACTTCCTCCTCATCGGCTATATGATTGCCCAATAGATCTCATACCCGGAGCCCCTATTCCTTATGGTCATATTTATCCACTCTCTGAAAAGGAGTTAGAAATTTTAAAAGAATATCTTAATGAAAATTTACGCAAAGGGTTCATCAGACCCTCGACCTCTCCTGCTGCTTCTAGTATTTTCTTTGTGAAGAATAAAGACCAAACCATCCGTCCTATTATAGATTACAGAGCCTTAAATAAAATAACTATTAAAAATCGTTATCCTCTTCCACTAATAAATGAATTAATTGAAAGGTTAAGAACTGCAACTATATTCACTAAACTCGACCTTCGAGGCGCATATAACCTCATTAGAATAAAACAGGATGATGAATGGAAAACCGCCTTCCGGACAAGATATGGTCTCTACGAATATCTAGTGATGCCTTTCGGGCTCTGTAATGCCCCTGCAACGTTTCAACATTTTATCAATGATATCTTTAGAGATCTTCTGGATGTATGTGTTATTATCTACTTAGATGATATCTTAATATATTCTAACAATTTGGATGAACATAGGAAACATGTTAGATGGGTTCTATCTAGACTGAGAACTCATAAATTATACGCTAAACCAGAAAAATGCCTTTTTGAGGTTACTGAATTCTCTTTTCTAGGATACATTATTTCACCTCATTCTTTGAAGATGGATAATTCCAAAATCAAATGTATTATTGATTGGCCTGCTCCTACTACTACAAAAGAATTACAACGTTTTCTTGGATTTGCAAACTTCTATAGAAAATTTATTAGAAACTATTCGGATGTATCACATCCTCTTAACCTCCTCAACAGTAGTAAACGTCCTTTTAATTGGAATAAAGATGCTCAAACAGCCTTCGACGAATTAAAAAAAAAGATTTACAACTGCACCTATTCTACAACTACCTAATCCAACATTCCTATATGTTCTTGAAGTTGATGCATCAGATGCAGCCATCGGAGCAGTTCTTTCTCAACAAAAGACTCCACAAGATCCACTTCATCCAGTTGCCTTTTTTTCAAGATCCTTGAGCTCTGCTGAAAAAAATTATCCTATTGGTGAAAAAGAATTATTAAGTGTTAAAGCTGCCTTCGAAAATTGGCGTCATCTTCTGGAAGATACAAAACAACCTATAATAGTTTATACTGACCATAAAAATCTCGAATATCTCTATACTAACAAAACCCTTACAGCTAGACAAGTTAGATGGAACCTATTCTTTAACCGATTTAACTTCCAATTAATATACAGACCTGGAAATAGAAATAAAAAGGCTGACGCTCTTTCTCGAATTCCTTCTAAAACTACTACTGATGATTATCCTTCTACCAAAATAATAGGAATCCTCTCTTCTCTTCAAGATGACATAAAGAATTTGAATCAGAAGGATCTTGAACTTCCCAAAACACCTATACTAACAAAAAAGGATGGTCTATTTTATTTTAAAAATAGAATTTATATTCCTCCCATTCTTAGGAATAAATTACTTAAGATGGTTCATGATTCCCCCTAGCTGGACATCCTGGAATAAAGAAAACACTTGAACTAACTTCACGATATTATTGGTGGCCTCGCCAGGATAGAACCATTGAATTATATGTCAAAACATGTCCTATCTGTCAAAGGTCTAAACCAGAACATAATCAACCTTTTGGATTACTACTTAACTTACCTATTCCAGAAAAACCTTGGCAATCCATTTCTATGGATTTTATCGTTGATCTTCCACCTTCTCAACATTTCACCACTATTCTTGTCGTTGTGGATCGCTTCACAAAAATGTCCCATTTCATTTCTTTAAAAAAATTACCCTCCTCTGTAGAATTGTCTAAGGTCTTTATTGACAATATTGTGAAACTTCATGGTCTTCCTGAAGAAATTATTTCTGATAGGGGGACACAATTTACCTCCAAATTCTGGAAAGAGATGTGTCTCTCCCTTCAAATTCAACGCAAACTCTCTTCCGCTTATCATCCCCAAACTAATGGGCAAACAGAAAGGGTTAATCAATGTTTGGAACAATATCTTCGATGTTATTGTTCATACCTCCAAGATGACTGGACCACATGGTTACCTATGGCCGAATTTTCTTACAATAATACCATTCATTCTAGTACGAAAATGACTCCTTTCTTCTCCAACTATGGTTTTCATCCGTCTTCATTCCCCATCCAAACCATTACTTCATCCAATCCTACTGTTACATCAAAAAATGAATTTATGTCTTCTCTATTTTTTAAATTACGGGAGAATCTTCAACTCGCCCAAAATAACCAGAAAAAGTTTTTTGACAATAATAGAAGAATTCCCCCTCCTTACAAGGTAGGGGATCTTGTCTGGCTCTCCTCAAGGAATATTACCACAAGCCGTCCTTCAAAGAAATTGAGCTCTCTTTTTCTTGGTCCCTTTCAAGTAATTACTATCATTAATGATAACGTTGTTAAACTAAAACTTCCTCCAAGTTTTAAACTTCATCCAGTATTCCATGTCTCCTTACTTAAACCACACATCCCTGATCCTTTTTATAGGGAAATAGTAACAACTCCTGAACCTATCATTGTCCACGGTGAAGAAGAATATGAAATTCACAAAATTTTGGATTCTCGTGTCCACCGTGGCTCCTTACAATACCTTATCAGATGGAAAGGTTATGGAGTTGATGAAGACACTTGGGAAGATTCATCTAATGTACATGCTAGGAGGTTAGTTGCTGCCTTTCACAAACGCTATCCCTCCAAACCGAAATAGTGCACCCAGAGGATGCCCCATGGGAAGGGGGTACTGTCAGGTATAGCATGGCATGTAATTTATCGCCGGAACCCACTTCCGGGTTCACGGCGCTCAGCCCCGCCCCTTTCTCTGACGCGGTCCCTCCACGATACTTAGGAGGACCGCGCCAGATTCAAAGGGCTGGATTATTCGCACAGGTGCTGCATGAAGATCAGCTGCTCTACTTCTGATCCTACCTGCTCCACTTCTATACCTCGGCTAGTAAACGGATTTCTACCTTCTCCACTTCTCGACCTCGGCTTGTAAACGGATTTCTACCTTCTCCACTTCTCGACCTCGGCTTGTAAACGGATTTCTACCTTCTCCACTCCTAGACCTCGGCTTGTAACTCTGAATTCTACCTTCTCCACTTCCAGACCTTGGCTTGTTAAAACGGACTTCCCCTCTCTCCACTCCTAGTTCTCAGCTTGTTGAAACGGACTTCTAATTTCTCTTTCTTTGGGCGAATTAACCCTTCCAGTGCCAGAACTGCCTCTAAGTTAAGTAATACTTTTACCAAGCAAGTCAATCACTATTATTTATATTACACAGTATCTAAAACTTACTAAAGTGTCACTTTGTCTAATTATTCCTCTTACTCATAAGGGATTGCTACAAAGCCTAATTTTACCTACATGAATATTTAAAGGTACAGTGACCATAGTTTCATACCAATATAAACGGAGGTAAACCTTATTGTTGTTGCAACCAAGAAATGCTGCAGTTGAGTTCCAATTAAAACAAGTATCACACATGTATAGCTTGGAGGAAAGACGAGACAGGGGGGATATGATTGAAATATTTAAATACATAAAGGGAATCAACACAGTAAAGGAGGAGAGTATATTTAAAAGAAGAAAAACTACCACAACAAGAGGACTTTAAATTAGAGTGTGTGTGCTGGGGTGACGTGTGTTAAAAATAATATCAGGGAGTACTACTTTACTGAGAGGGTAGTGGATGCATGGAATAGCCTTCCAGCTGAAGCGGTAGAGGTTTACACAGTAAAGGAGTTCAAGCATGCGTGGGATAGGCATAAGGCCAGGTACTAATTAAAGTATTTAGAAAATTGGGCAGACTAGATGGGCCGAATGGTTCTTATCTGCTGTCACTTTCCATGTTTCTATGTTACTTAGTGACAACAGTTTGTGAGCATTAAGACTGTGTGTCAGTATTTATCATTGTATAAATGTATAGCACTGATGCAGTGATCTGTATTCCAGTATACAGTAAGACCTCATTAAAAAGTTACAGTTTCTTATACATAAACCTAAATAAATCTAAATATCCTAAGAAAGTTATTTATGTAGATAAGTATTGGGGGGATCTCTGTATGTCTGTTCATAGCTCTATACTAGTAACGATGCAAACTTTAGCAGGTGCAAAGGCCTTAGGTACTGTTTCCATTGTTGGTCAGGGATATATGCACATCCTCATTGCATAAAAGGAGGAGTGGCAATGTGTGGCAAAATTAGAAATCACTCAAAATGTGAATTTTCAAATTTTTTGTATACTCAACAGTAGTAAAGATATGTGTTGGTCTTAATTTTGGACGAGAGTCTTTTTTCAGCCTATATTTCTGTGTAGCTATGTAACCCTTTTGTGTACACTTATGTTTGTGAACACTCAATTCTATGTATACATTAAACCCTATCTTAACCCTATCTTATAGTTTCAGCGAGCAGTCACTAGTATGTGCAGGCCAACTATATACCCACTGACGGCTAGTACTGCCAACATGTAAATAGTATTTCAAATTATCATTCACTTGCAAAAAGCTGCAGGATACATTCCACCCCAATTCAATTTAAAATTGGTGCTCTGTACATTTTATAAATCCTATATGTTGCATTGCGTTTAGATGTGAAAGCACTAATTTTAAACCAGACACCAAATGCTTCCTACCAAATGCGACAGATTCCATCATATTGACAAACTTTTGCCTGGAATTGCAATTAACAAATATAATAATTTCCATTCCCGTCAGATTTTGGCCATTTTTACCTTTTACCTTGTCTCTGTGTTTAGTGAATAACCCTAACAGTGTTCTTTGAAAAGTAAAATTCTAAATTCCATTTTAATTGGGATGATTCTTTTAAAAAACAAGTGGATAATAGCTATTAACATGGGACCCCAAATCTCAGTAGCATAAAATAAAGAAAAATAGGGGGAGTAATCAGATCCCCTAACCCATAATTAGTAAGTTTCCCAGTGTAATCATATTTAAAAAAAATAATGAACAGAGATATGTTATTTGAAGTTTTGGAAAATTTGGATTTAAAAATGAAGATTAATGTGGTGTGTTTAAAGGCTTATATCCACTCCTTTAGTAATAGCTGAAGGCTGGAAGAGCATAGCCTTGTTTCAAAGAAATTAAGTCATTTGATTGTGGTTGTGACACCGGTGCCAGTGGATTGGCAGATCACTGCGTTTGCTGAACAACATGCGGTAGATTCAGCTGCTACAATTTGCTAATGGTAAGGCAGAAAAGGTCAAATTCTTTGCTCTGCCACCTGAACAATTTTCATTTTGTAAGCAACAGAGTACAAATGTTAAGCTGTTTTAAGTCATACTATGGTCAGGGCCATCTTTAATATTGATTGGACCCTGGGCAAAGCATTTGCTTGGGCCCCCTGGTACCCTCCCCAGGTGTGCATTCACGTCCTCCACCCCAATGCAGTGGCAGACCTAAAGTAGAGAGGTGCAAGAATTTTTTTGAGCCTCCCTATCGCACGGGTTATTAAAAGGTAGTTCCCCTTCTATCGTGCAACTCCAGCAATGCATTTACCCATGTTTGAAGGTTTGTATTTAGCACTAAACTGTTCTTGTGTGTTTGAATGTAAACATGTTTTTGTATGGAATATGTTTGTATGTGGTGTTGGCGTACTTGCAAGCATGTATTTATGTGTAGTGTTGGTTTTTGAATGCAGGGACGTGCTTACATATAATTTTGGTGTGTAACACAGATGTGTATTTGTATGTAGTGTTGGAGTTTGAATGCAGGGGTGTATTTATATGTAATGTTGGTGTGTGAATGCTGAGATGTATGCACATACACACGCACACACACATACACACATAAATATATATACACTGAAACACATGCAGATACACATATACACACACTGACACACATGCAGATACACAGAAACACACAAAGACAGCATACAGATACACATTGATACACATACAGACACATATAGACAGACACATATAAACAGACAAACTGACAGACATACTTACACAGACACAAACTGACAGACATACTGACACATACATACTGACATATGGACACCGACACATACACTGACAGACATGCTGACACACAAACAGACACATACTGAGACATACTGACATACATTCACAGACACACACAGACCTACTGACAGACACACAGACATACTGACACACACCCAGACAGACATACTGACACACACAGACATACTGACACAGACAGACATACTGACACCCAGACATACTGGCACACAGACATATTGGCACACAGACATACTGGCACACATACAGACAGACCTACTGACATGCACAGACCTACTGACAGACACACACACACGACCTACTGACAGACACACACACAGACCTACTGACACACACAGACCTACTGACACACACACACCTACTGACAAACACACACAGACATACTCACACACAGACCTAGTGACAGACACACACACAGACATACCCACACACACACCTACTGACAAACACACACATACATACTCACACACTGACCTAGTGACAGACACACACAGACATACTCACACACACACATACCTACTGACAGACACACACACAGACCTACTGACACACACACACACACACACAGACATAGTCACACACAGACCTAGTGACAGACACACACAGATATACTCACACACACACACAGACCTACTGACAGATACACACACACAGACCTACTGACACACACACACCTACTGACAAACACACACAGACATACTCACACACAGACCTAGTGACAGACACACACAGACATACTCACACACACACAGTGCCTGTGAAGGAATTCCCACAAACAGAGCGATATGGAGGAGGGAAGGAAAAAGACACGGATATAGTGTAGTATATTGAGATCTTAAGTGATGGTAAATGAAGGGAAAGGAATTGCACTCACAATTTTCTGGAGCCTATACTCAGCTCCAGATATGTGCGCCTTGGCGGTACAATCCCCGCCTATGGATATGTAGATGGTCCTTGGATGTCCTCAAAAAGGGGGTCTCCATTGGTGGTAGGGTATATCTCCTTTCCAATGGCAGTAGGCTGGTATTCGAATAATTGGTGATATATAAAAAGGATAAAAACACAAAATAGTGCTCTCTGGATAATAGAAAATAAAATGATAAAAATATGGAGGTATACTCACAAGTGAAGAGCAAATAGGATATTGCTCAATATATGTAGGCATAGGTGGTATGATCCCCACCAAAGATATCACTTCTCTACACCCACAGGGGGTATGTTGGAGAGAGTAAAAGGAATTATATTATAAAATAAAATAAAATAGATTACAAAGCATAGGCTTGGAGGCTCCAATAGCATAAATGAGCTATCTTTATTGGAGATAAAAAAATAGTAACATAAAACAGCTTTAAAAAACACTAACGCGTTTCTCCCTGATCCTACTACCTACATCCTTTGTACCACCAGAAAAGAAGAGACTCTGGTTTTTGGTAAGTTTCAGCAGCCACATACTACAATTGCAAGTACTGATATTCCACCTACCCCTCCATTCACACACACAGAGACCTACTGACAGACACACACACATAGACCTACTGACACACACACACCTACTGACAAACACACTCACATACTCACACACAGACCTAGTGACAGACACACACAGACATACTCACACACACACAGACCTACTGACAGACACACACACGCAGAGACCTTCTGACACACACACACCTACTGACAAACTCACACAGACATGCTCACACACAGACCTAGTGACAGGCACACACAGACATACACACACACAGACATAGTGACAGACACACAAAGACCTACTGACAGACATAAACACACACACACATACTGACATACACATATGCAAACTGTAAAGCCCGCCTCCAGTTTTCTACCTTCCCTGGGGTCCAGTGTGCTGCCTTGGGTGGTTGGAAGTTGGGGACTGTCTCTCTTTGCTCAGTCCCCCTCCTCGCTGACTCCTGGCTCATCCTCCCTCCCGCGCGGCTCATCATCTCTGAGGGAGGAAGTGACTCGAGGACGTAAAGGCTGCCATAAAGCAGGGGGCTCGGTCGTGCTGTAAAAGGGCCACAGCACCCGACTGGGCCCCTGCTGAAACATGCTCACCGGGTGGCCCTAAGTTTATTGGCCACCCGGTGAGCCCCCTTAGACTATGGGCCCCGGTGCAGCCGCAATACAAGCACCGCGGGCCCATAGGTGGGGAGGGAATTTTTCTTATGCAGGATATAGGTGGCGGGGTCCCCCAGGAGTAACTGGTCCCGGGGCAGCTGCCCTGTTTGCCCCGCGTTAAAGACAGTCCTGACTATGGTTCATTTTAAAAGTACTGAATAAAGGCAAGAAGAATTAATCTATATGTGAATATTCAGTATTTCAAACAAAATGCAAGCAGCTGTCAAATTTTCTGTTCCTCTGAGCCCACAAAACTACAACTATAGATGCAATCACTAGACTACTGAATTGCTGCTCAAGAAGATAAATAATACTTCTTAAACCTAATGGTGGGATACAACCTCTAACTAATTAGTCTTATATATTCACTGTGACTACTCAGAACCTAATCTTAGGAGGGGCATTGGTAGATTATTTAAAGGAATACTCCAGGAACAATACCCACTACAGTCTTCATGCTATCTTCAGGTTCCGGTGGCTCCTTTCTCCAATGGAAACTGAAGGTAACGTGCGGTGGACCCCCTTTTTCAATATACATGATGCAGCCAGTAGCCTGGGTCCCACATTCCGTAGGGGCATGTCTGTAATACAAAATTAAAGGATGTAGTGTATGTAAGAAATATATTGTGTATGTGTGCTGTTGATGCAGTGTGTCTAGGGGAAGCAGTGCTGGGGATGTAGTTCGCAGGGCCAGCGTTAGGGATGTGCGAGCTGTGCGGCCGACACAGCTCACACATGACCAGCCGCAATTTTTTTTTTTAAATTGCGGTGGTGAGAAGCTTACCGTGTGGCAGGGGCGAGGCTTCCCATGTGACGGGGCGGAGCTAAAAGCGCTTGGTAACTGCTGCAGGGGAAGCAGGAAGGAGTCCCTGCTTCCCCATCAAACAGTCTCCAGAAGATGCACTGCCTCCACAATGAACTCCACAGGTAACTGTGTGATTGTCAGTGAGTGTGACTGTCTGCCTGTGTGTCTATGAGTGTGACTGTCTGCCTGTGTGTGTGTGTGTGTGTGTGTATGACTGCTTTTTTGTGTGTGTGTGCCTGTGTGTGTGAGACTGTCTGCCTGTATGTGTGTGTCTGTGTGTATGACTGCCTGTGTGTGTCTGTGTGTGTGTGACTGTCTGCCTGTGTGTGTATGACTGTCTGTGTGTGTATGTATGTGTGACTGTCTGCCTGTGTGTGTATGACAGCCTGTGTGTGTGTCTGCATGTATGACTGTCTGCCTGTGTATGTATGTATGTGTATATGACTGTCTGTGTGTGTGTGTGTGTGTGTATGACTGCCTGCCTGTGTGTGTCTGTGTGTATGACTGTCTGCCTGTGTGTGTGTGTATGTGTGTGTATGACTGTTGTAGTCTAAAAAAGGATTATGGAGGTTAGGTATCAATCTGGAGACAAAATAGGTAGTTGAAGTGGCAGACCTGGGAAGGATTAGGGAGATTAGAAGGAAGTTGACAGAGGGACTAGGGAAATTAGGTGAGATTCTGGAAAGGGATTAAGCTGTGTGTCAAAATTTGGAGGAAGTAGGGCATTTAGGTTGCAGTTTGGAGAGGTATTGGGTAGGGTAGAAGGTAGTTTGGGGAGACATTGCTCAGACTAGAAATGAGTTGGTGAGAACAAGTGGCAGGCTTAGACACAGAAATGTACTTATGTATCCGTGGCTCCGCTCCTCATGCCCCCACCGATGCTTCTGGCTAAGGCCTGACTCCTGTCTGCTGGCTCCTACATCAGGGGGCTCAGTGTCCTGCTACCTGTGCATCTTTTTAGGTGGTCAGCATGCAGAATTCCAGCTGTGGAGGGAGATTCTGCCTCTCTGACTTGGAGCCAGTAGAGCCAGCTCAGAGCAACAGGATCAGCCCTGCTGAAAAGTAAACTCAGCACTGAAGCTTGACATTGCCTCGAACTTCAGTACTGAATGTCTCCATAACACTGAGTGTCTGGCAAGCCCAGGTCAGCCTCCACCACCCAACATCCCTGATTTATTAGAAGTTTGGGTGGCCTCAACATGGATATTATCATTTTAGATAATGACAGGGGCGGCAAAATGCCACCCTTTTCAGAGTGCTGCCTGGAGCAATGATCCCACCGGGACCTATAGACAGGCCAGCCATGTGTGTATGTAGTAGAATGAACATATTGCAAGTGCTAAAAATGCCTTGGTCACAAATGTGTAGCATATCAAAAGAGGTTTGGTCCTTAGAGAGTTACAATAGAACTAGCAGTGCACCTTATTTTTGTGCTTCTTGATGTATGGTAAAAGAAAGAAGTTGTGCATTCTTATTGGTACACGTAATTTCAGAAGAGAGAACCTAGTTAAGAGTTAACCACAATAAAACTCTCTGGAGTGAATAACAAAAAAACCCAGTGAGGGAGATCTCATTAAACAGTCAATGGATCAATTAAAGTCTTGGTACCCTTAGTACCAATTAATCAGATCTAGAGATATTGTTTTCAAATGGGACTTTATCTTTCTTACTGATTACATTTATTGTGATACAAATGCATGTGCACTCATTATACCATTATCAAAAAGTAAGACTTTATTTTGCTACTTTGGATCTAAATATCTATGGATTTCTAATTAATTATGCCAATGATAAAAAAATAAAAAATAAAAAAGCTATATTTTTCTGCTTGATTTCAGTCTTAATTTACTATGCATGCTTTGATGTACGCAGTTGCATGTAACCCATATCAGGTGTAGACCAGCATCACTAAATCCAAGTATTAGACCCTACATGAATACATAATCTTTAGTATATTTATAAAATCCAATTACCCCAGATAAAGGCTGTGATTTGATTGTTAATCTAAGACTTTTGAAGTGTGACTTTGCTTGGACTTTTAATTCAATTAATCTGCCTTTTCAACCTTCTCCTATGCATTACAAGCAATCATATGTTTGATCTGGTGATTAGAGCATTATTATACATTCAAAGTTACATATGTTCCTTTAAAGTGATCCCTTGGACCAAAGTCACAAATAAGCAGTGAACAAACGTATTTAGCCATATTTGATAAAACATGAAATTATTCTTGTGAGGGCAAATTAAAATATACTTGTTAATGTTCTTACAGAATTGGTGGGTATGGCTACAATACTTGCTATGCATATGAATATTATGACACAATATAAGTTATTATGTTGGGGGGCGTGGCTTAGAAGCCGAAGAAGATGCTGGCGTAAACCCTGAGCTCCCTGCAAGGCTCCTCACAAACCTCGCCTATAGCACCATATTACCCCGAAATTGGGTAAAACACACAGAGCATTGAACACTCCCAAACCCGCCAACAACCCCAAGGGGATCACCCACCCCTCCATGAGACAGTTCCTGGTCCCCCCACTGGATCCGGATTCACAGGCCTCTAACAATTCCACAGCCTCGGGCGGACTGTTCTCGCCCTCCCCACGAGCCAACGAGACACAGACGGAGTTACTCGCCACAAGCCTCACTCGCCACAAGCCTCACGAATGGATTGCAATGCTGCGCAACTTTCCAACGAAGCTGGATCTGAAAGCAGCTAATGATGAACTCCGGACCTCTATCACCACAGAGCTCCAAGCCATGCGGGAAGAAGTTTGCGTCCTACGCCAGAGGGTGTCCCAACTTGAAGCGGAATGCGACCACATGGCGTTGGCGCAGTCTGCAAACAAGGACACCCTGCAGCTCAGATCGCAACAGCTCCAGCAAATGGCATACCATCTTGAAGACCTCGACAACCGAGGCAGAAGACATAACATTAGGATCCACGGGGTGTCGGAGGAGAAAGATGACATATCCCCTGTGCAGACTACCCTAACAGGCATATTCAACAACCTCCTAGGACACCCCACACAGAACCCGGTTGATATAGCCAGAGCACACAGGGCACTTAGACCGAAGGGCCTGGCCGGCAGCATACCCAGAGACATTATATGCTGCATAACAAGTTTCCAACTAAAAGAAGAAATTCGCAGAGAGGCAAGGGAAGCGGGCAGAGTGCTCCTAGAGGATACAATTATATCCTGATCTATCAGGCATACCGACGGGCCCTACGCCCCTTCACCAGGCAACTACAAGCGAATAAGATACGATACCGCTGGCGCTTTCCGAACGGACTCCAAGTTCACACACCTAAAGGCCCTTTTGAAATCAGAGAGAGAGCAGACAGGGAGACTCTCGCAAGAGAACTACAGATCGCGCCAGCACACTTACAATGGCCGGACCCCCTGACGCTCTACACAGCCGCCCGGGACCAGGGGACCCAGACTGCCGGAACCACATCCCGAGAACCACCCGCCAGCAGGCAGCGGGCCCCCGGGGCCATTGAACGAGCATAGCCAATAAAGGTACCTGACCTATGCACGCAGCGTTTGAATCCAGGACACTATCCCCACCGTGAGAGACATACACCCAACCAACCCGGATAACTGCACACTACAAGGGGGACTCCTGGCACAGCATGGGCACATTCACTGCGGGACTCCTGCTCCGGCCCCCACGCACTCAACACGACCGGGACACCTGGGTCAACAACCGGCATGGACCGCGTTGACTTATCTCCCAGACCCCCTCATCGCCACAGAACTGCTGACACTGAACTAGCAGAGACAGAGCAGACGCCAGCCGAGAGGCCCCCTTAAAGTCGAGCCAAACATGGTCATACCCGAACACCAAGGACTATCACAACCTTAACAAAAACGCAAGTACACAACCAAGAAGGCCACATGGCCTAAGGGACTAAGCAACAAGCACGACACATAGAAGGGGGAAAAACCTAACTCGGGGGACATCCGCTAGGAGATGGTGGGGGGAGGGGGAGAGTAGACCTAATTGTCAAACAAACACTGCTTCCATAAATGTGATGTGGGCTGCGGGGGGGGGGGCAGACTGACTTAGGCAATCGCACTCCCCTCATGTGCCTGTGATGACCTACTCAGGAGCAGACGGGGGGGGGGCGAGGAACACGGGTGACGGGAGAGGTGCAACAACTTAGACCTAAGCCTATAACATCATCTCCTCATCGAGCACAGCATACACGCATAGGGAGGGAAACCATTATAACAGGCAAGCTGAAATGCCTACTGGGACCGACAAGTTGAACTGTTTATGTTGATATAAGTTTAATGCTTTATGACATGCAATGTTGCATGTTACTGATGTTACACAGATGCCACAAACGTCCTAGGCGAGGACGCACACGCATGAAACCACAATAGATTGAGCCACGAAGGGAAAACTCGAGAGACTGACTGAACAGAGCAACTCAGACCGGATAGAGACAACGGGACAGGTTGCCCAGAGCCGACAGCCGCAGTGGGACCACGACCCGCCAGGTGACTTCAGTCTTCCTTCCACTCTCCTACGGGATAGGCTCCAAAATTAGGTGGACGAGACACCAGACCCACGGACAGGTACAGGCCTCGGAGACCACCCAGACGCCATAACCCTAATGCCGCCCAAGCGGCGAATGCTCCCCTAGACTCCTTCCACACCCCTTACCCTG
>OW240916.1:76141123-76233243 GCA_933207985.1 Pelobates cultripes | reverse complement strand
CATGGTAGCTCTGTTTGGAACGGAAATAAACTGTACAAAAAAGATGGTTTGCATCTTTCTCAAAAGGGAACAAATGTTCTCAGCGAGCAGTTCAGAAGTTTTGCTAGGATGTATTTAAACTAGGAGGGGGGAGGGCAAAAGGGTGATAAAACATTAATCCAATTGCCCCCTAAAACAAGGACAGAAGGTGCCTGTAGCAAATGTGTTACAAAATGATAAGTCATGTCTACAAATGCTCACAGTTTAGGGAATAAGATCCATGAACTTGTGGCACTAATGGCAACTGATAATGTATATTAGGTGCTGTTATTGAGACATGGTATGAGAAAAATGACTGGGACATAGCAATACCAGGGTACTCTTTATATAGAATAGACAGGGAAAGCAAGAAAGGGGGAGGGGTGACCCTGTATGTGAAAGATAGCATAAAATCTAGCCTAATAAAAGTTAGTGAGGCCACCATAGAGTCCGTTTGGTTACGTTAGAATTTGGTAGTCACACAGTAACTCGTGTAGGTGAGATTTATAGACCCCCAGGACAAATAGAAGAGTTAGATCATTTACTAGTGGAGGAAATAGCTAAAATGACAATGAAGGGGAAGTTTGTAACGAGAATATACCCCAACACGCAGGATTCGGCTAAACAGAAGACAACACAGAGGAGAAATACGTCTACCGGACCTTAGAATGGCCGGACTCGACGTATATGAGAGGAGGCAGAGTCAGGGACGATCCGAAGTCAAGGACACAGAGAGACAGCGTAAACTAGGACAAGCCGGGGTCTGGTACACAGTAAACAGCAAGCCGACAGCCAGAACAGATAAGGATAAAGAGAAAACGTAGTCAGAAACAAAGCCAAAGTCAAAACGGAGAAACACAACTGAACACAACAAGCGCTAAAGGGAACTGACACAGAAACCACGATAGGGCAGGGAGTAAAGGGAGAGGTAAGTATATATAGCTTCTAAACTAATGTGATTGGCTCCTGTCATATCCACACCCACAAAAGGTAAGTGTATGTGTATTGTGGCATGACAGGGGCCAATGGGAGCCTTTTAACAATTTAGGCTCCCACTGTCTCTTTAAGAGCGCGCCCAAGATTCGCGGCACGCTCTTAGATTCAGGCGGGACACGTGACCGCTTCTCGCGGTCACTGCCCGCCTTCCTGTTGAGGCCGTCGGATGAGCCGCGCGCGGCTCGTGCAGCAGCAGGACCGCTCGCGTCTCAAGAGAGGACCACGGCCGGCCCCTGGATAAGGTGAGTAACGCTACAAAGTTGCACGCCCTCCGGGCGGGTAGGGCCAGGCCTGGCAGGAAAACGAGAATGGTAAGAACGCACAAGGCGGGGAGCATGAACAGCATCAGCTGAAATCCAACTGCGCTCCTCAGGCCCATAACCCTTCCAATGCACCAAGTACTGAAGTCGACCCCTAAGGTAACGAGAGTCAAGAACAGCAGAGACTTCGAATTCCTCATGACCCTCCACGGAGACAGGAGGGGTAGGCGGAGAATGCCGGGTATAGCGTTTGCGTACGTAAGGCTTCAACAACGAGGTGTGAAAGACATTAGGAATACGCAGATTCCTAGGAAGACCCAAGGCATATGAAACAGGATTAACCTTATGCAGAATACGATAAGGACCTATGAAGCGGGGAGCCAATTTCATAGAAGGCACCCGCAGGCGAATATTCCGCGTGGAAAGCAAAACCCTGTCCCCCACAACATAAGTAGGAGCCGCCCTGCGATGCTTGTCAGCCTGAGCCTTCTGGCGAGCAGCGGAATCCACCAAAGAACGCTGAACCTGCTCCCAAGTATTACGCAAACCAGCCAAATGCTCATCCAGAACTGGCATGCCCTGTGAGGAGAATGCAGCCGGAAGAACAACGGGATGCTGGCCATAGACAACGTAAAAAGGGCTTTTGCCGGAAGAATCATGAGTGGCATTATTCCGAGCAAACTCAGCCCAAGGAAGCAGGTCAGACCAATTGTCCTGATGGTGAGACACAAAACAACGAAGGTACTGATCCAGAGACTGGTTGGCACGTTCAGCAGCTCCATTAGACTGGGGATGGTAAGTGGAAGAAAATGAGAGAGAAATACCCATTTCTGAGCAAAAGGCTTTCCAGAACCTGGAAATAAATTGGCTACGCCTATCGGACACGATAGATACAGGAATACCATGTAACCGAAATACTTCTCTAGCAAAGACAAGAGCCAGTTCCTTGGATGTGGGCAACTTGCGAAGAGACACAAAGTGAGCCATGATGACTGACTCAGGATGACTGTGTTACCATTCGAAGGGGGTAATTCAATAATAAAATCCATGGATAGGTTAGACCAAGGTCTCTCTGGGAACTGGTAAGGGATGTAGAAGCCCACAAGGAACTCTACGAGACATTTTCATACATGCACAAGTAGTACAAGCACTTATATAGTCAGTGACATCCTTGCGTAAGGAACCCCACCAAAAATATCGAGAAACTGCTGACATCGTTTTGGTAATACCAGGATGTCCAGCAGTCTTAGTATCATGATATAATGACAGAATCTCCCGTCTCTCTGGAACATCAACAAACAATTTATCAATAGGCCTCTCGTTAGGTGCTATACTTTGTTTCGCCTGTATGGTCTGCAAGAGGGATGAAGAAATAGACAACATAGTAGTGGCTATTATCCTGTCTGGGGAATGACAGGAGTAACATCAACCTCCTGTTTGTCAGTAGTTTCGAACTGTCTGGACAGAGCATCTGCTTTAATGTTGCGATCACCTGGCCTATAGGTGATAATATAATTGAAACGGGACAAAAATAGTGACCATCTAGCCTGCCTAGAAGATAATCTTTTAGCTTCACCAAGGTAGGATAGATTCTTGTGATCTGTAAAAATGAGGATAGGATCCTTAGTTCCTTCTAACAAGTGTCTCCATTCTTTAAGAGCTAAGATAATAGCAAGGAGTTCACGATTACCCACATCATAATTCCTTTCAGCTTTGGACATTTGTCTAGAAAAGAAGCCACAAGGATGCAATGGCCTTTCAGGCGATTCTCTTTGGGACAAAACAGCACCTACCCCGATTTCAGAAGCATCAACTTCAAGAATATAAGGCAGTGAGGGGATAGGGTGCTGTAAAATAGGTGCAGAGGCAAATGTAGTTTTAAGAAAGTCGAAAGCCTGAAGTGCCTCGGGAGACCGGACACGAGTATTACCACCCTTTTTTGCCATACGGGTGATAGGTGCTACAATAGACGAAAAACCCTTAATAAAGCGTCTATAATAGTTAGAGAAACCAAGAAAACGTTGAATTGCTTTCAAGCCCTGTGGTAGAGGCCACTCTATGACAGCAGAAAGCTTCTGGGGATCCATACGAAACCCTTTGGCGGAAATCAAATACCCCAAGAACTGGACTTCGGATTGGTCAAATAAACATTTCTCTAGTTTACAATAAAGACCATTAGTAAGAAGGGTCTTCAGGACCGTTGTGACATGTCTGTGATGAGTGTGCAAATCTGTAGAATATATCAATATGTCGTCCAAGTATACAATTACAAATGTGTGAATAAAGTCTCTTAGGACGTCATTAATAAATTCCTGAAATACTGCTGGGGCATTGCAAAGACCAAATGGCATAACAGTGTACTCGTAATGACCGGACCTAGTGTTGAATGCAGTCTTCCATTCGTGACCTTCCTTTATGCGTATTAAATTGTATGCACCTCTAAGGTCCAATTTGGTGAACACAGTAGCATGTTTCAGCCTGTCAAATAACTCTGTAATTAAAGGTATAGGGTATGCATTTTTGATAGTGATTTTGTTTAGACCTCTATAGTCAATGCACGGTCTTAAATCACCCTCTTTCTTAGATACGAAGAAAAACCCTGCTCCAGCCGGAGAAGAGGATCTCCTAATGAACCCTTTTTCTAGTGATTCTTTAACATACTCCTCCATGATACGGTTTTCTTGAATAGACAAAGGGTACACCCTGCCCTCAGGAGGTATAGTGCCAGGCAATAAATAGATAGCACAATCATAGGATCTGTGAGGCGGTAATTTATCAGCCTCCCTTTTATCAAATACAGTTTTGAGAAACAAGTACTGAGGAGGTATAACAGTAGATAAAGGAGGAGTAGTAGGAACATTAATGGTATTTAAAGGGGTAACTTTACTCATACAAGAGTTGTGGCAGGTTTTACCCCATGATTTTAATTGCCCCAATTCCCAGTCAAAAATGGGATTGTGAGAACATAACCATGGGTACCCTAACACGATACGAGAAGAGGGAGAGGTGATAACCTGAAACCGAATGGTCTCAAGGTGTAAAACCCCTGTGTACATGAATAATGGTACAGTTTCATGGGTAACTACTGGAGTATTTAAAGGTCTACCATCTATGGCCTCAATGGCCAAGGGTATCTGCCTCTCTCTGACGGGAGTGTTATTTTTCGTAACAAACTCAGAGTCAATGAAGTTCTCAGCCGCCCCGGAATCAACCAAGGCTAGTATGCTTTCAGCTATACAACTCTCTCCCGTATGAAGGGAAACAGGGAGAAGCAAACGGTTAGGAGGCAATTTAGGAGACTTAGATATCACACCCAAGGCCAGTCCCCTATAAGGTCTTAGGTGCGAGAGTTTTCCGGAAGCAAAGGGCATTCCTTTACCATATGATCTCGCCTACCACAGTATAGGCAGAGTCCGTTCCTTCTTTTTAGTAGTTTTTCAGTATCTGAGAGTTTGGCAACCCCTAATTGCATGGGTTCCTCCTCGGATACTTTAACACTCTCAGGTTTATCAACTCTGGGGTTAGTAGGTGTGACTACACGTCTATTCCTGTTCTTGGTATAGAGCCTGTCACAAATTCTATTATCTATATCAATGAGGTAGTCAATAAGGTCCTCTAATGGAATAGGAAGCTCCCTTGCCGCTACCTCATCTAATATAGTGTCAGATAAACCTTCCATGACCGCAGTAGTTAACCCATTATTGGTCCAATCTACCTGTGAAGCAAGGGTACGAAACTGAATAGCATAATCAGCCACAGACCTAGACCCCTGTTTAATAATCATTAATGCTCTTGCGGCATTCTTTGACCTTTTTGTTGTGTCAAAAGTTCTACGAAAAGCCGTAAGAAAGCTATTGAAATTATGCACCATAGGTCCATTGGCCTCCCAAATAGGATTTGCCCACTCAAGTGCTTTGTCAGTAAGTTGATGCATCAAAAACCCCACTTTAGACCTATCAGTGGGAAAGGAATGAGGATACATCTCAAGGTGGAATTCTATTTGATTAATAAAACCTCTGCATGTCTTGGCTTCCCCTCCATACCTAGGAGGAGGTGTTAAATGGGGCGAAGTATTGGGTGAATTGGATACTTCGGCAGGATGGGGTGTAGGAGGGTTAGGTGTGGTTGCAGGAATAGTTCTAGACAAGAGCGTCTGGAGAGCCTGTGCTATCTGATCCATACGATGATCCTGTTCTACAAACCTTGCCTCGTGAGAAGCCATTTGCTGAGCCAAATCTGCGGGGTCCATGGCCCTATCGTAATGTAACGAGAATATACCCCAACACGCAGGATTCGGCTAAACAGAAGACAACACAGAGGAGAAATACGTCTACCGGACCTTAGAATGGCCGGACTCGACGTATATGAGAGGAGGCAGAGTCAGGGACGATCCAAAGTCAAGGACACAGAGAGACAGCGTAAACTAGGACAAGCCGGGGTCTGGTACACAGTAAACAGCAAGCCGACAACCAGAACAGATAAGGATAAAGAGAAAACGTAGTCAGAAACAAAGCCAAAGTCAAAACGGAGAAACACAACTGAACACAACAAGCGCTAAAGGGAACTGATACAGAAACCACGATAGGGCAGGGAGTAAAGGGAGAGGTAAGTATATATAGCTTCTAAACTAATGTGATTGGCTCCTGTCATATCCACACCCCCAAAAGGTAAGTGTATGGGGATTGTGGCATGACAGGGGCCAATGGGAGCCTTTTAACAATTTAGGCTCCCACTGTCTCTTTAAGAGCTCTTAGATTCAGGCGGGACACGTGACCGCTTCTCGCGGTCACTGCCCGCCTTCCTGTTGAGGCCGTCGGATGAGCCGCGCGCGGCTCGTGCAGCAGCAGGACCGCGCGCGGCTCGAAGAGAGGACCGCGGCCGGCCCCTGGATAAGGTGAGTAACGCTCCAAAGTTATCATGGGTGACTTTAATCTTCCTGTTGTGAACTGGAAAACCAAAATAGCTGTTTGTGCCAGGAGCACACATATTCTGAAATCCCTACTGGGACTGTCTCTAAAACAATAAGCAAAAAATACAAATTGTTGTGTAGGCACTTCAAATATTTATTACGTGGGTGTAAAAAAGGTGTAATTCCTTATCACCTAAAAACCAAATAGATGATAGAAAAAAAATTGATTCACACACACAAAGTAGGTGTAATATACCAATATACCACCTTTAACAGGTATTAATAATGCAGTTCCATCTGAAAAACAAATAAAACATACATAGTGCTCTCCATAGCATGTAAAATATAGAGATTAAAGTATATGTGGAATGCACTCACAAAGATGGAGCCACGTAGGCTCTATGAAAACAGTCCTTGGGTGCATGTCCAGGCTCTCGATATATGTCAGTGAAGTACAAATGTATTATAATTGAATATAATTAAAAATATGTAGATAATAAGGGACAAAAGTATGGCAGGTGTCAGGGAGCCGCGGGCGGCGAGGAGGGGAGGCTGCACGCCACTTGCAGCACTCACCCTCAGTCCATCGCCGCCCGCGGTCTCCTCTCTGCTTACCTGTCGGCGAGCGGCGTCTCCTCTGTGCCGCTCGCCGCCAGCGTCCTCCATGCCCCTCAGCGGCAGCATGTATAACGCTGCACGCTGGGAGGTCCAGGAGTTAAGTAAACGCCGGGGTCACATGAGTGACCCGGCGTTAAAGAAACAGTACCACAATCACAGTGGGGGGTATAGATATCCCCCACGTGTGATTGTTAATTCTGATTGGAAGTTGTCCAATCAGAATTAGACCTAGGGTATTTATACTTACCTTTCCTGTCCCTCAGTGCCCTGTTGTGGTCTTGTGATACCTGTAGCATAGTGTTCTCGTCTTGCTCTCTGGTTACCGTTTACTTGGCTCGTTATTCCGATTAGTCTGTCTTCTCCATTCCTTTGACCTCGGCTTGTTTCTCGTTCTACCGTTTTCTGGCTCCCTTTACCTGGCTTGTCTCCTGACTATTCTTAGCGTGCTTAGCCCGGCCACTCTAAGGTCCGGTACGTCACCTTTTCTGTGTGTGTGTGTGTGTCAGCGTGTTAGGTTCCCCGAATCGTGACAGCAGGTATCTTAGGAAATAGTAATACAACGCAAGTTTGGCCAAAGAAAAGAAGCAGTGTAAATACAAATAGATACAAACATAATTAAATACCGCCAACAAAAAGTCCCAGAATATGTCCAGTTGGTAGCAAACGCGTTTCAGTCCCAGGTGGGGCCTTCCTCAGTGCTGTGTCGCTGTTCCATCTTCAGTGAAGTGACAAAACCGTCAACGCACTCGAGCTACAGCCGGAACAGTTTAAACACTTCAAGAGGGGTATTTAAACCCTGAAGATGGACCAGTGACAAATAGCAAATGTTGAGTTGATAAGCATATATGGTGTCAATGTAAATGTTGCAAGTGGCAATAGGTTAAGATGAGGCTGTATTCATGACACCATTTGACACTGGTAGCAGAGGAGTTATGTGAATCTCTATAAGTGCTCCAACATACTACGCAGACCATACTAATGAAGGTTGCAGGGATATATGATGTCACATATATAATGTCACACTCTAGCCTCCTCCATCTGGCAAACATATAAGCAGTATGAGAGTAGGAGCATCCACACATCTGATCTGAGAGTTTTGTGTGCAGAAAAAAACACACCTTTGCACTTGTCCTCTCAGTCCAAAGTTTGCCAGCCCTGCCATGGGGGCTTTCCATACTAGCATAGGGTTTTTGGGGAATGGATTAGATGCTTATGGAGTTATGATTGGGATCCTTAAGAGACTACAACTATAAAATTATTTCTCCCAACTAATAAACACCAATAAATCCTGCTAAAGCAGCATTAAGACTACCAGTCATTTATTGTAACTTGTACATTCATGTTCGAATAACACATGAGCTCTACACCTTTTGAAACCCCTCTCTGGAGGTTGTTTTTGCAAGTGATGAAGGGGTCAGGCTGTCTGGTCCCTTGGTCCAGTGTATTAGACATCATGTGCAAGGATATGAAGCCAAACCCCCAGCCTGTAGAGCACAGACTTCCTGCTCCCCACCAGTTATAGGGGAACGTTAAAATAGGGGACAAAACAAGCAGGATCAAACAGCACATGCTTATATCATAGAACAAATGAGCATCTGAGATAAATGTGACCTAACTTGTGAATTAAACAGTTTTCAATCTAAAACAATAATTTCATTATTAAAGTGTTTGAAAGCTTTGTATATTACA
Source organism: Pelobates cultripes (assembly GCA_933207985.1). NCBI lineage: Eukaryota > Metazoa > Chordata > Amphibia > Anura > Pelobatidae > Pelobates > Pelobates cultripes. Next base: position 76,224,753 of record OW240916.1, on the reverse strand, counting down.
AATCAACATACTTTCCTTTTTATACATTACATTTATTGTAGTTTTTGCTCTTGTAATAAACCTTTGTGGATTCCAATTGTTTTTGGTCCTGCAGTTTTTTTCCTTGGATCATCTGGCTATTTTGGACAAGACAGATTTGGCTCCATTTATCCCTGGAGGGGATAGTAACTCCCCAGCTGACTTACATCATAAAGCCAATCAATTGCTGTACGAAATGTAAGCACATTTTCCACCTTTTTATACCATGTCAGATATACAGTGAGCTCTATATATTCTTTGTTTCATTTTCTATATCACGGACGTTTTCATTTTCTATATCAGGGCTAGAGGGCTGCAAAAGGAAGTAAAATGGGGGTAAGAGTAGGAAAAGTGCCCTGCAAACAATTGGGGTAGCTCCCAAAATATTGGGACATTTAAAAAAAGAAAACAAAGAATAAGTGCACTTGAGCATAACAATGGCTGGGTGAGGCCGGTATAAATGTCTATTCTACACAAGGTACAGACAAGTCTGGTGGGATCCATGCCTGGTTCATTTTAATAAACATGAGCTTGTCCACGTTGGCTGTGGACAGGCGGCTGCGCTTGTCTGTGATAATGCTCCCTGCCGTGCGTTCAGATAATACACTGGCTGAGGGCAGGCCAGCACCTCCAAGGCATAAAGGACAAGCTCAGGCCATGTGCACAATTTGGAGACCCAGAAGTTGAATGGGGCAGACTCATCAGTCAGTATGTGTAGGCGTGTGCACACGTACTGTTCCACGTGTTGCTGAAATGCTGCCTCCTGCTAAGATGTTCCATATAAGCTGGTGGTGCTGGTTGTTTTGGCGTGCTGACAAAGCTTTTCCACATTTCGGCCATGCTAACCCTGCCTTCTGAGGTGCTGGCGGTGCCCCAGCTGCGTTGGCGACCTCTTCTTCCTTCTCTGCTTTCTCTGAGTCAGTTGGGAATGCCCTCAGCAGCGCGCCTACCGGCGTGCGCTTGTAGTCGGGCATCTTCCGATCACGCTCCAGTGAGGGAATTACGTTGTCCTCGTAATGGGGATCCAGCAGGCTGGCCACCCAGTAATCAGCACAAGTTAGAATTTGGGCAACTCGGCAGTCATTGCGCAGGCACTTTGGTGACTCTAGATAACCTCGGGCCGATCGCACATCCCCATGACAGCGACAAAGCAGTTGGATGTCTGCCCTATCAACTTTCGATGGTACTTTCTGTGTCTACCATGGTGACCATGGGTAATGGGGAATCAGGGTTCGATTCCGGATAAGGAGCCTGAGAAACGGCTACCACATCCAAGGAAGGCAGCAGGCGCGCAAATTACCCACTCCCGACGCGGGGCGGTAGTGACGATAAATAACAATACAGGACTCTTTTGAAGCCCTGTAATTGGAATGAGTACACTTTAAATCCTTTAACAATGATCTATTGGAGGGCAAGTTTGGTGCAGAGCGACTGACCCCTGCGTGCTGCAGCTGAAACTCCACTATCGCCTGCTGCTGCTCGCACAGTCTCTCCAGTATGTGGATGGGCATGTAGCATATGAGGCGGTGAGCGGGAAGGCGGAAGTTACGCTGCAGCACAGACAGGCGAGCAGCAGCAGGGTGAGAACGCCGAAAGCGCTCACAGACGGCCCGCACTTTCTGCAGCAGCTCTGATATATTTGGGTAGTTTTTCAGGAATTTCTGCACCACCAAATTCAGCACATGAGCCAGGCACGGGATGTGCGGCAAACCGGCTAGGCCCAGAGCTGCTACGAGATTTTGCCCATTATCGCACACCACCAGGCCGGGCTTGAGGCTCAGTGGCAACAACCACTCATCGGTCTGTTGCTCCATGCCCGTCCACAGCTCCTGCGCGGTGTGGGGTTTTCCCCTCCAAACATATGAGTTTTAAAACAGCCTTCTGTCGTTTCCCCCTGGCTGTACTGAAGTTGGTGGTGAATGTGTTACGCTGACCGGATGAGAAGGTGGTAGAGGAGGAGGAAGCGGAGAAGGAGGAGGAGGCAACAGGAGGCAAAGAGAAATGCCCTGTAATCCTGTGTGGCGGAAGGACATGCGCCAAACTGCTATCTGCCTAAGGCCCAAATTAACAGATGGTTTATGTCAGACGACAATGTTACCGCCAATAGTCAACCATTAAGTTCACTGACAGTAAGGCAGTGCCTGTGTCCTAAAGAGAAACATTTTCTAGAGGTCACACAACAGTGTGACAGGCGTAATTAATACAGTTACTTCACTGTCTCAAAAAAGTGTGATTTTTTAAACCAACAATGTAAGAGTAGCATTTAAGGGTTTTATTGAACTGCAAGAAATGCACCGCAGGCCGCAAATGTTCTATTTAGCACAAAAAAGTGTGTTTTTTTTTAAACCAACAATGTAAGAGTAGTATTTAAGGGTTTTATTGGACTACAAAAAATGCACCGCAGGCCGCAGATGTTCTATTTAGCACAAAAAAGTGTGATTTTTTTAAACTAACAATATAAGAGTAGTATTTAAGGGTTTTATTGGACTGCAAGAAATGCACCGCAGGCCGCAAATTTTCTATTTAGCACAAAAAAGTGTGATTTTTTAAACCAACAATGTAACAGTAGTATTTAACGGTTTTATTGGACTGCAAGAAATGCACCGCAGGCCGCAAATGTACTATTTAGCACCCCAAAAAATTGAATTTTTCAAAGTGCGATGTAACCACAGTATTTGACGGTTCTATTTGACTCTCAGATATGAAGTGCATGCCCCAAATTTACTTTTTAGCACCAAAAAAAATTTGAATTGGTCAAACTGCGATGTAACCACAGTATCTGATGGTTCTATTTGACTCTCAGATATAAAGTGCCCGCCACAAATTTACTTTTTAGCACCAAAAAAATTTGAATTTGTCCAAACTGCAATGTCACAGCAGTATTTAATAATGCCTAGTTGTTGTCCTCTGAGCTACCAGAACAGGATTAAAGTAATGTGCCTGGCACACATGCAGTTGCAAGTGCCCACCTAACAAACAGACTGATTGCTTATTTCTCTGTGGCACTGGGCTCAGGGCAGGGTACAAAAATGTAGTATAGCACCCACAAAAATAATCACTGTAGTTTGCAGATTCAACACCAGAATTCTTTCCTAATCTGTCCCTCACAGCTGCAGCATCCTCTCCCTACACTAATAAGAGCTCATGTGACTCCAGCTTATATAGAGGCTGGGTCACATGCTGCACTGGCCAATCACAGCCATGCCATTAGTAGGCATGGCTGTGATGGCTTCAAAGGGCACACAAGTTTGTGTGCTTGTTGACTGGCTGCCCTGCAGCTTTTCAAAACGCACCATTAAATCGCCGAACACCAAACTCGAACCCGAACTGTTACTGAAATGTCCATGTTCGGGGTCCAAAAATCGTAATGTTCGGTACGAACCCGAACTTTACAGTTCGGGTTCGCTCATCTCTACTTACGAGTGCTTTTTGGCATTCTATTTATATTACTTGTACATATAGTGCTACACCATTTGGGTATCTCTTTGTCTGCTTATCTTTCATATTGTGATAAAGTGAAGGCAGAGAGGCCTTTAACATTTAACCCCAGGGGAAGTATGTGTTGTATGTGTGGTTTGCAACACAAAGCTACATTTAGTTATGGGCTCCTGGGGTGGAGCATTTGGAGAGCAGGGTGGGCCAATGCTCCACTCCTCAGTTTATACACAACTGGGAGAAATAAGTTCCAGGCCAGAATTTTTTGGAACTGTCTGCAACCCACTGCTCAGCTGCAGATAATCAGCTGTAGCAGTGGGAATAAACCCCTCCCTGCGAGGCAGGTAAACGGAGGATTGCTGGCTTCCTCCCTGGAAGCAGGTAGGAGAGAGGATGTTCTCTCCAGTAAGAGGGTCAAGGAGACTGAGCACTGGGACTGCAAAAGGAAAGCAGTCAAGGCTGGCTTGGAGCACTGGGAGCACAGAAGGAAGCAGTCAAGGCTGGCTTGGAGCACTGGAAGTGCAGAAAGGAAAGTAGTTAAGGCTAGCTTGGAGCCCTGGGAGTATAGAAAGGAAAGCAACAGGCTGATTAAGCACTGGAGTGCAGAGAGCTGACAAAGACACAAGGCTGGTAAAACCAATATTGTTTTGTTCTAGTTTAACCCCTGAGAGATAGGGAACCTGAAGTTAGTAAGTGCTCAGACAAGCTAGGTTTTTGTTTATAGGGATTTGTGTTATATTTATGTTTTCATTTGCTGCTGTCTCCTTCGTGGACTTACAAATAAAGTGCCTGGATTATATGAAAATAAAAGGACTGTGCCTGTTGTTTACCCTAGAGGACCGTGCTACCTGCAGACAAGGATCACAATATGGTCTACGAGATGTGTGACCTATTTAACCCCTTAAGGACCAAACTTCTGGAATAAAAGGGAATCATGACATGTCACACATGTCATGTGTCCTTAAGGGGTTAAAGCCACACCCTTATATGTCTAATTCCTCTGCAAGGATTGTATCTCTCCATGCAGTATGTTGTGAGCTTGTTGGAAACTCCACAGTTGTGTGTTTCTTTTGTTACTTTATATCACTATATTAAAGCACTAATTACTGCACTATCAGCGTTCTTCCTCTTCTATTGTCTTTGATACCGGAGAAACTGACGGAAGCAAAGCACAGAGGGATGGACACAGGTTTCTTCAGGAAGGAAGAGATTCTTTATTGGATCACCGATCGGGACTCAGAGGGACTAATGTCACCAAAAATACAGCAAGTTCTGAGCCCTGAACAATAGTGCAGGCTCCCTATATAGGCACATAACTCCTCCCATATTAAGCTCCACCCGCACATTCTCTTGACCAATCATTACAAATAAGAATTAACTTCCTGCTTGACCGCATGGCTTGTCCAGCACAATGGAGGAGGGGAATACTACATCCTGTATTCTTGCACATGCTCCGTACACTACTGATCGTATCTTGCCTCGTGCAACCAACTGATCGATACGTCAGCATATGCACGTACACATGCCACGTGGTAATCTCGGCCTACTAAATTTATTTTTACCGAGATTCCACCACATTCCCCCCTTTGATGCCTCTTGATATTTTACAATTACTTGAGGCATCACTTAACCTTGGTTTGCATACACCACAAGTTACCTTTGAACCAGACCAGACTTATCCTACGATGTGAATCTTCAACACTCGTCTTCCTGCATTGGTTCTCCCTGATCTAGAGCCTTATATTTATAAATTGCCATTATCTGTGCAGCAGCCTTCCTCTCTGCTATATTTTCTATCAGGCTTTGCACAGACCTAACTACTAAGGGTATAAGACACGGCAGGAGTAGACACAACATTAAAATCAGTAGGACTCCACCTACCACTGCCTTAAGCCCTCCAAACCACTCATACCAGCTACCAAACCAACTACTTGGATTGTACCCTTTCCATACCTGAGTAGGCACATGCGCTAGTTTAACCATATGGCTAGTAAGCTCAGCTATTGCTTGACCTTCGTCATCTATTTGAAGACAGCAATTGCTCAGGTTAAACTTCCCACATACACCTCCCTCTACTGCCAAAAGATAATCCAAGGCTAATCTATTTTGGTAAACTGCTGTCCTCATCCTGGTATTATGCTTCGCTAGAAGATTGAGTGCTTGTGATGTCTCGTTAGTAATGATCTCAACCACCGCCTGTAACCTTATAATGCGGTTGAGCATATAAATAGGGGTTCTATAACCAAAGGTACCATCCTCTGCCCACGTGGCTGGCCCATAATAATCTATAATACGCTGGGGAGGCCATTCATTATCTTCCCAGGCACCTATCTCTATGGGTCCCCTTTTCTTCCTATGATTCACATCATACACTTTAACACCTAAAGTCTCACCTGTTTCAATAGGCAACAAGAAGGATGGTTTTAACATACCCAACACACATGCCCCTTCCCAGTCCTGTGGTAACTCCGAATAGGCCTTCTTACCACAGATCCAGTACAAATTCGCTGGGGCTCTCCAGTTAGATGTGATGGATAGATCAAACCATACGTCCTTTAAATTGGCATATCCTGCAAACGGGTTAGATGGTTCTGAGACATTTGAAGCCGACCACCAAGTTGTATTCTTTGTATCATCATCATAAGCTTTTTGCCCTAGACAAGTTAATTCTCCTACAGAAGTATTATACATCATTCCTTTCCTCGCTATGCAAACATAACCTATGATGGAGGTCTTCAATCTCCACTCAGATTTACCTCTAACACTCATATGATAGTCGGCTTGTGTAGATATTAATTGGTCAACTGCCTCAGAACCGGACATTACCTCCTTTGCTTCCCAAGGCCATTGGTCTCCCATGTTAGTACCTCCACACACATAGCAGTTGGTAACATTAAGACTACCGGCAATACTCTCGGCTAAATCAATGAACAAGTTTTTAGCATTATGGGGGATCTTATTATCTATGCTCATCTCTTCATAAAAGGAATGGTATACTTGATGAGTTTGGGAGGTTACCGTATCAGTCTCTATCCCTATAAACAATATTGTCCCAGGGTCTAAACCCGTCCCATATATTTGAAACCCAAATAAATTACCATATTTATCTAAGAACTTGTCAGGGTTATTTATAAGTATATGGATTGGATTGCATTCCATAGACTTACAATATGGATTAGTAGGCAACTTAGTCACAATCATGTCCTTGTCTGCTGTCTGTCCCCAAGTCGCCCACCCCACACAAGACCAATATGGGCAGAAGTTATAATCTCTATTTGGGCATCTTGGACTTACATATTTATTTTTACTACTGGGACAAATATATTTATCGTTAGACCCATGCGTCCTCTCCCATCTAAGATCCCCACATACATTCCACGGCTTTCTACCACTTGATATTGCTTTACACGCATCAAATAGCAGAGCACCTGAAGAATATACGGATTTTAATACCGTCTTATTAATTAGGGTCCCCTGAGAATCTCCATTTCTGAGAGTCAACCAAATTGTACGGGGTTGATACTCAGGACTGAAGCACTTAGGTTCTCCTACTCCTAAATGACACACACTATATTCTATATTTAAGTATCTACATCTTGATACATCTCCTTTACACTCATATTGCGAATGCCAAATTAGGGTCTGGGATATATGGTTACCTGTTCTTGTAGTCTTAATGCATACCTCACAGCTAGGAGTGTTGGTACCTCTACCTTCCTGAATATAAAAATACACATAAATAAACATTATTAAAAATACATCTTTCGTCGTCATCCTCAGTCTTCGTCCGTGTGAAGGCACCTCAGCTTCCAGGATGTAAGGACTGCAGGGAATGGAGTTCTGCTCGTCTTCACAGGGGTCCCCTCAAGACTTTCCCTGACTTATACACTCGTTGGTGAGTGGACAGGCTTTATTATGGCCTTCTCACTCACTTACCAAGTCTCTGAAACAATAAAATTTATAATCTACAAGGTTCCTCGTCACTCCGACTGAGTCATGCGTTTTAACCGGATCTTGCAGGGATTCTCTGGATTTGCTGTAACTTGCCAGGAATCGGCTGCTGCTGGTTTAACCCTGGAGTGATGTATCCACGGAGCCACTTCGGCTACTTTTATCGCTGTAGGGCTAGACAGAAGAACAACATAAGGACCTCTCCACTTGGGCCCTAACGGCACATTATTCCATTCTTTAATCCACACTTGGTCGCCTGGGTGGTAACTATGAATTGGGGGATAAATATTCACAGGTAATCTATCTTGTACCCATTTCTGTACCTCCTCCATAGTCTTACCCAACTCTACAACCTGCTGCCGGGTAATTCCTTCTCCCAACTGACTCAAATCCCCCCTTAAGTTACCAAGCACGGGAGGTGGTCGCCCGTACATGATTTCAAAAGGAGAGAGGCCCATCCTTCTGGTAGGTGTACTACGGATTCGCAATAGAGCTATGGGCAAGAGAACGTTCCACTTAAGTTGGGTTTCCTGACACATTTTAGCCAACTGATTCTTAATAGTTCTATTCATTCTCTCTACCTTACCAGAACTCTGGGGTCTATATGCCGTATGAAGCCTCCACTTTATACCAAGCATATGAGTCAATTGTTGTAGGCACTGATGAACAAAAGCTGGACCATTGTCCGATCCTATAGAGCAGGGTAGTCCATATCGGGGTATTATTTCTCGTAGCAGGAATCTCACGACTTCTCCTGCTTTCTCTGTACGAGTAGGACATGCTTCTACCCAGCCTGAATAGGTGCACACCACTACCAGCAGGTAGCGATGTCCACCCGATTTAGGCATCACTGTATAGTCAATTTGTAAATCGGACATGGGAAGTCCCCCCATAAACTGGACTCCTGGTGGCTTTACTGGTCCTTGTCTTGCATTATTTTTAGCACACGTTACACATCTACGTACAATGGCCTGAGTCAAGTTGGACAATCTTGGTATGTAGAAATGTTTTCTGAGAGATTCTTCTGTACTGTCTCTCCCAGAATGTGTCCCGTTATGATAGTTTTGGACAATTTCTACCGCTAGTGATGCTGGAATAACTATTCTTCCATCTTCTAACTGATACCATTTGTTCTCCAAATACTTTCCAGGTTCAGTCCTTAACCACTCCTCTTCTTGAGCTGTATAAATTGGAGTCCATTGAGACAGTGGAGTTGGTATAAGAGCAGCTATATGCCCCACATATTCCTGTCTTCCTGATTCAGCAGCACGCTTAGCTGCACTATCTGCCATCCGATTCCCTTTGGTTACATCACCATCTCCTCTCAGATGCGCCCGACAATGTATAATACCGACTTCTTTCGGCTCCCACACTGCTTCCAATAGTTGTAGGATCTCAGCTGCGTATTTGATTTCTTTGCCTTCTGAATTCAATAGTCCTCTTTCTTTATACAAAGCTCCGTGGGCATGAGTGGTTAAAAACGCATACTTGGAGTCCGTGTAGATGTTCACTCTTAAACCTTCAGCCAATTGTAACGCTCGTGTCGGTGCTATCAATTCTGCCTTTTGTGCTGATGTTCCTTTTGCCAGTGGCCGAGCTTCTATCACCTTGTCTATCGTTGTTACTGCATATCCTGCATAGCGGATCCCTTCTTTTACATAACTACTGCCGTCGGTGTAATATTGAACATCAGGGTTCTGGATGGGAAAATCACGAAGATCTGGTCTACTTGAAAATACTTCATCCATTACTTCCAAACAATCATGTTGACTTTCAGTAGGTTGTGGCAAAAGGGTAGCTGGATTTAAGGTATTTACAGTCTCTAAATGCACTCTTGGGTTTTCACACAACATTGCTTGATACTTGGTCATACGGCTGTTACTAAACCAATGATTTCCTTTGTAATCCAACAACGTCTGTACTGCATGTGGAACTCGTACATAAAGTTCTTGACCCAGAGTGAGTTTATCGGCTTCAGCTACTAGCAGGGCGGCTGCAGCTACAGCTCTTAGACAAGGTGGAAGTCCGCTGGCCACTGCATCCAGTTGCTTAGACATGTAGGCAACAGGTCTTTGCCATGATCCCAAGTACTGTGTCAATACTCCCACAGCCATTCTTCTTTGCTCATGTACATACAGGTAGAATGGCCGTGTGTGGTCAGGTAGACCTAATGCTGGGGCACTCATCAAAGCCCTCTTCACATCTTCGAATGCCGTTTGCTGTTCTTGAGTCCATAAGAAGGGGTCGTGCTCTGTACCTTTGATAGCTGCATACAGAGGTTTTGCCAGTATCGCGTAGCTGGGAATCCATATCCTACAGAAGCCTGCTGCCCCCAAGAATTCTCGCACTTGTCTTCTATTCCTGGGTATCGGTATTTGGCACACAGCTTCTTTTCTCTCTGGCCCCATAATTCTTTGACCTTCAGAGATATGGAATCCCAGATATTTGACAGTTGGCAAACACAACTGAGCCTTCCTTCTTGACACCTTGTATCCTGCCTTCCAGAGAATGTGTAGTAGATCGTGCGTTGCTTGCTGACATACTTCCTTTGTAACTGCTGCTATCAACAAGTCATCTACATATTGTAATAATACACACTCTCCTGGGATAGACTCGAAATCTAGTAGATCTTGACTTAGAGCTGAACCAAATAGGGTAGGTGAATTTTTAAACCCCTGGGGCAATCTTGTCCAGGTCATTTGGCGTTTCGAGCCCGTTACAGCATTTTCCCATTGGAAAGCGAAGATACATTGGCTTTCTGCGGCAATTCGGAGGCAAAAGAAGGCATCTTTGAGATCTAAGACTGTAAAGTAAGTAGCCCCGCCCGGAATTAAAGCAAGCAGGTTATATGGATTGGGCACGACTGGATGTATACTAACAACCGCATCATTGACTGCTCTCAAGTCCTGCACAGGTCGATACTCATCTGTACCGGGCTTTTGAACAGGCAGCAATGGGGTGTTCCAGGGGGAAGTACAGAATTTTAGGATACCATACCGTATGAACTTATCCAGATAAGATTGGATGTTCTTCTTAGCCTTCTGCGGAACATGATATTGTCTCAGGCTTACTGGATAAACCCCAAGTTTTAGTTCAATTTTAATAGGTGGAATATTGCGGGCCAGTCCTGGTGGGTTGTTCTCTGCCCAAACTCCTGGTATGTTAAATAAGGATTCATCACTCCTCGGGTTTTGGCTAGTCAACACTGTATAAAGTCGCCACTCTTCTTCCTTTGGTACGGACAATGTCATAATACCTGAGGGTCCATTAAACTTTAAGGATGTTGTTCCATTTGGTAGGAACGTAATCTGCGCTTGTAATTTGGATAGCATATCACGTCCCAGCAATTGGACTGGACACTCAGGCATATAAAGGAATTGATGTTTTACTACGTGGCCTCCCAATGTACAGAGTCGACTTTTAAGAACCGGTTTTTCAGCACTTCTTCCAGTTGCTCCTATTACAGTAATAGTTCTTCCAGATGGAGGAGCAACTTGATTAGTCACCACCGAATGTTCAGCACCAGTGTCGATCATAAACGCACTCCTTTTTCCCCCTATTGATACATCGACCATAGGCTCCGCTCGACCAAGGGGGATGGAGCCCGGTCGGTATCAATAGTCCTCTATGACCGTGTCAGCCAATCCCACAAAGTCCCTACCTTCTCTATCGCGGGACCTTTGCGCTGCTGGATAGTACCTATCTTCCCTTACACTTCCTCTGTTCCCATTACTCCCTCTATTACCATTACTCCCTCCGGGGCCTCCTCTACCTCTCACTCTGCCTCTAAAGTTTCCGTAACCTGCCCTGGGTAAGTCTCTCTCATACTGCTCTCTTTTCGGACACTCGTTCCTCCAATGCCCTTCTTCCTTACAGTACGCGCACTGATTCCTACTCAAAGGCTCCCTATTCCATCTACCATCGCCTCTATCTGGGCCCCGTCTATCTACGCCTGCGATCGCTACCGCTAGCATATCTGCCTTTCTACGCATCTTGCGCTCTTCCTCTTTCTTGCTTTCTGTTTCCCTATTCATATATACTTTGTTCGCTACCTCCATTAGTTGGGTGATAGACATACCTGCAAACCCTTCTAATTTCTGTAGCTTGCGCTTAATATCTCCTTAAGCTTGGCTGACAAAGGCGGAGTTTACCATTCGGGAATTATCAGCGTCTTCCGGATTAAAGGGGGTATACAAGCGGTATGCCTCCAATAATCGGTCATAAAAGACACTGGGCGCTTCATCACTTTTCTGAATCGCCTCAACTGTCTTCGACATGTTAATAGCTTTCTTCCCTCCGGCTTTCATGCCAGCAATTATAGCATCTCTATAGGCTTTAAGTTGAGCCATATCTGCGCCATTTACATTCAGTCAGGATCGGTGTTAGGGTAATGTGTTGCGGCCCATGCTGCCGGATTGGCTTGATTTAAAGCACGGGCTCTCTCCTCTAGCGCCTTAATGGCCGCCTGGTTAATCCTTGTCCTTTCCTCATTATTGAACAATGTCATTAATAACTGCTGGCAATCAGCCCATGTCGGGTTATGTGTCTGAACTATCGAGGTGAACAGGTCGGTCATAGCTTGTGGTTTCTCAGTGTACGAGGAATTGTGGGTCTTCCAATTCAAGAGATCGGTAGTCGTGAACGGGACATATACGAAAACTGGGTCAGCATGTGCCATTTGACCTGCGGCATCGATATAGGCTGACCCAGGATTCAGACGAAGAGGCATCTGATAATGTTTTAATTGTTGGGTACCGGTCGGTTGTCGGGTTAGTATGGGGCTACGTGGAGGGGCGTCAGTTAAAGGTTCCGGTCGAGAGGTAATAGGGCATGAGGATGTGGGAACTTGATTTTGGGAAAAGTTAGTGAATAGTATACTCCGAGCCGAGCTAGAAGAAGCTTGACCGGAAGTTTTAAGTGGCGCCAAATCAGGATATTCAAATCTAATGGGGGTTGGTCCTGGTTCCGGAAGGGGAGTTTTAATACGAGGGGGGGTGGATTCTGTACTGGAGGAGGAAGCGGAAGTGGATGGGGGCAATAGGGGAAGGGGTGCAGAGCTTCCTGCATTCGCGTCACTTCCTCTTAAAGGAAAGTAAGGAGGCGGCAAAGGGATCTCGGACTCAGGGGGCGTGTCCAAAATGGGCCTAACACCAGTCCTAGTGGGCAAACAAGTCCTGGCCACCATGAGGCGACATTGCTCCTCGTGGCATATCCGGATCCATTTTGGCGAGTCGTTTACGGCCTGCCCCCAACAATCAATGTATGGAAACTGTCCGTAAAGTTCAGGCCTACCTGACACAGCCACGTGTACACGCTGTACCAGGGTTGGATCCAAACTGCCACGCGGCGGCCATGCCGCAACCAAAATAGGCCACTCCCTAGTGCACAAAGTGACCAAACGTACAGGAGACATTTTAACCCCAAAATCACATGTTTTGAATCCCTTTTTAAAATTCTTTACCATACAACCTAAGGGATCCGAAATCGTTGACTCTGACGCGCCCATACTTATCAATGGAGCGTCGTTGACAACGAATACTATGCACGCGTTCTTATTCAACAGTCACACCCGTTTCCTCTGGCAACAGCACCACGTGGTACAGTTACCGAGTGAAACGTACACAATAACACAATAATCACTCAGGGAATTCCCGTACACACACAGCTGTTACACCAGTCACTAAATAATCAATATTATGCCCTTTGGCGAAACTATACAGTCACCCACGCTATAATTCTCTATATATGAATTACCCGTCTATAACACACCCCAGTAACATCGTCTTTTACTAGTATCGGTTACAGTACGGTTAGCATAGGTCAAAGCACAATTTAAGGTCACAATACAATTATTAGTGGTTACGGTGTTAAACATGCAATAGACGACAATGATTAGTACTTATATACAGTGTCAGTAAATATACAGGGTTATGGTACCGTGCACTATGATACAGCAACACACTATTAACACTCTCGCTAGACGGCTGAGCTCGCGCTATCTAACAAGATATACACTTTACTAACAATCTTTAACACATTTACAATCCCAACTAAACTATTGGCCAGTACCTTGAATGGACTACCTAAAACTATATACACCCGTTTTGGTTAGCCACACTGCCCAAACACCACATATAGCGAACTAGAGGGCGAAATTTACAAAATTGCCCTTCTAGTCTATTTACTCTATCAAAAGTCTAGTGGGTTCCAAATTTACACGCCTTCCCACTTAGCCAAGATAGGTTGAGAGCTAGCGAACCGAATTTACACAGGCGCCGCTTAGTCTCCCGGTCCCTCCGACCTAGCGAGCGTAATATACACCCTAGAACGCTAGTCTAGACAAGACACCGGTGTCCGGCTAGGGCTATTTACACAGGACCCCGCCTGACTAACCAGATCAAACGGTCTTACTAAAGAGCGTTCGATCGAGCGGTGCGCCTTCGCTCCTTCCCTCCGACAGAGGGGGCAGATTCCATACACAGATTTAAACCCCTTTTGGGCCTACCGCACAATCGGTATACCCCTAGTGGGTCTGCCGTCTAAAACAGCAGTTGTCTTACCTCCTCGTTCCTGAACCTGAGTTCACACTCATCGACGGGGACACCCCAGCACTTCTTACGTAGAGGCCGATGATCTCCTGGACAACAGACCAGTGGCGCCGAGACGAAGGGAGGTCCACGCAGAAGTTCAGGGGTGCAGCCGTAGAGAACGTGGGCAAAGATAGACCGTCTCACGCCTCTGCCTCTCAGCTACCGTTGAGCGATGAGCTTCCCGGCCAATGCACCAAATGATACCGGAGAAACTGACGGAAGCAAAGCACAGAGAGATGGACACAGGTTTCTTCAGGAAGGAAGAGATTCTTTATTGGATCACCGATCGGGACTCAGAGGGACTAATGTCACCAAAAATACAGCAAGTTCTGAGCCCTGAACAATAGTGCAGGCTCCCTATATAGGCACATAACTCCTCCCATATTAAGCTCCACCCGCACATTCTCTTGACCAATCATTACAAATAAGAATTAACTTCCTGCTTGACCGCATGGCTTGTCCAGCACAATGGAGGAGGGGAATACTACATCCTGTATTCTTGCACATGCTCCGTACACTACTGATCGTATCTTGCCTCGTGCAACCAACTGATCGATACGTCAGCATATGCACGTACACATGCCACGTGGTAATCTCGGCCTACTAAATTTATTTTTACCGAGATTCCACCACATCTTCTTATTCCATATTTTCTATGGTGACCCACCTAAGACCATCTTTAGCCAGGATTGTACTGCCATATGCTGATCATTCTGAATGTGAGAGGCTACTATTAACTTGTTTCTCTACCATCTGTATAGACACACTGCACTATTGAATTTTTTCTTGTTTCCCTTTTATATGACACATCTAAAAAATACTGGGAAATAAAGATTACACATGCTAGAAGATTAGAGGTCGAACAACCTGAGGCCATTGTTCGATTTAATTTTCATGAAACAAAGGAATGAAGGAAGGTATTCTTAAAATGGCCTGAACACATGAGTTCACCTTGCAGATCTTCCAAAAATTATGTCCTAAAACATTGCAAAAATGCAGTTGACTATATGTTTTAGTTGGCCTCACATGGCCTGTGGCACTCTCGCATAAACATTTTTTAGATATGGCCCACTCTTATCACGTAGCCTGACCATGAAGATATGCTGTATCTAAACAAGATTCTTACTCTCCCCTCAAAATGGACATGGTACTTGAATGCATCTTTGTTAAAAGACTAAATAGTGATAGATAGGTTCTCTGAACAATTGCAGTTTTATTTTAGTGAAAACACCATAAAGGTCATCACAGTTTGGTCGGTACATAAAGCGTCATGCAGGGCCACCTCATTAAAGAATAGCCTCTTTCAAGAGAAAAAGGCAAAATGCAGGCTTAGTCTTACAGGCTGCTCTTAAAGTTGTGGAACATAAACATGAAACCACTCCCACAATACAAAACTTAGATAATTTGTGCGTACTACAAACTAAAATCAAAAGGCTCCTTATGGATGATGTTGCTAGGGCACTGCTCTGCCAAAAAGCAGATGTCTTAGACCTGAATCCAGGAGGTTGCTTATAGCAGCTGTTAGGAATGCAAATGGCGAGCTAACTACTGACATTTTTACACATATAGGGAAGCTTTTACAACATTTCTCAGTTCAATCTATCATCTTACTCCAGGGCATGACTTTCAGAATCAGCCATATAAGGAAGCAGTAAGTGTTTTTTGTTTTTTTGCTCCCTTAGTTTGCCTAGTCTGTTAGATTCCACAATTTCTTTACTGGGTGAGGAGCTCACTGATGACGAGATCTTGACTGCAATAACCACACTGCAAGCGTAACAAAACCCTGGGTCCTGACAGATCTTTCAGGACCTCCTTGCAGCTGACTAAACAATTTAACAAATCGGAGAAGAGGGGTTTGGGGGACCTTACTGTGTAGTGTGCTAAATTGGGGCGGGTGGGGAAGTGTATTAATTTGAGGGATGGAGGGAGGGTTCAGTATATTCATTTGGGACGGGTGGAGGCCAGTGTATTAGATTGGGGAAGGTAGTGGGCAAAGTATTAATTTGTGAAGGGAGGGGGCAGTGTATTAGATTGGTGGGAGGGAGTAGGCACTGTATTAATTTGGGGAGGGTGGCAGTGTATTAATTTGGAGGAGGAAGGGGTGTATTAGACACCTGATCTTCCTATTACTTACAATGCCGTCTCTTTGACAGATGACATCATGGCCTCATTGTGGGCCAAGCTGAAAGCAAAATTTGATGCCATACAGCATACTATTGGCGATCTTGTCAACAAACTCAAAGCCAAATCCTTGAGGCTTGATGCCCTTTAAAACAGACATAGTGAGGCGGAACTAAGCTCCTGAAGCAACCGGTCGCATGTTTCGGAAGCTCCGAGCTTTATGCCACAGAATCAAAAATGGGTCGCAAGAGAATACTGAGAACGGGAAGCAGCTGAAATAGCCTGCCCTTCGGTCGGTCCCCGCTCAGTTCTCAAGCTGGTTTTTGCTCATCTTGTGCCATTACAGAGAGAACATATCTGAAGCATATCAGACTGGTCCCACCCATACGGGCAGTCCAGATCTGAAATGCCAGAAAGTTCTCTCTGCACGAGAGATACAGCAACACCAGACGATCATTTCAGCCTTGTTAGGCATCATCAGTGAGGCATAGCTGATATCTCCCTAGGCACCGTGAGCAAGGGGTCCACGTCTGGATTATCCCTTTAAACTTGTGGAGAGTCAAAAATGGGTCGCAAGAGAATACTTATGCCACAGAAAGCCTATTTTTTGCTACCAGTACCACCACTAACCGGGTCTGAAGGACAGTACTAGCCTGCCCAGGCACCATGGGGCTAAAAGAGCTCCTGGCCGATCTGAAAACCACACTCCAGGCAGACATAGCCACGATTCGCAGAGGCCTGCAGGGCCTGATGGGCCGCATCGGAGTGCTAGAGGGAACCTCACACACTCCGATGCGTGTGTGAGGTTTCCTCTAGCACTCCAATGCGGCCCGTCAGGCCCTGCAGGCCTCCGCGGATCGTGTGTGAGGTTTCCTCTAGCACTCTGATGTGGCCCGTCAGGCCTGGACACCCTACAACAAGAGGTCAGAGACTTACAAAAGCAAAACCAACTGCATGACCGCCGCTTCGCGGCACAAGAAGATGTCCGGCGCTGGAATAATCAAAAAATTAGGGGGATCTCGGAGGACATGCCTGACGCCGAACTACCACACTTAATAAGCAGACTCATTGCCACCCTACTCCCACCGCATCAGGCTAAAGCTATAAATCTGTAAGGCCTATTCCGCATCCCCAAACTGGCTAAGCCACCGGCAACAGTCCCGCGGGACCTGGTGATCCAATTCAAGTCGGGAACAGACAAAACAGCAGTCCTTATGGCCCTCAAGGGAACATCCTCATACCAAATGGAAGGCATGTCACTGGCCTTTTACCAGGACCTCTCTAACAGTACCCTGGCCTGGCAGAGGTCCCTCAGGCCTCTCACCTCCCTCTTACAGCAAAATATATGCTACCGCTGGCGCATGTCTCGCACGCTTATGGTAACACACGAAGACTCCACGCACCTACTCCAAGACATACAAGAAACAACAACACTACTATGAGCCTTGGGCCTACCGCAGGACGTCTGAGCAATAAAGACCCCACTACCGCTCCCAGACCTTCACGCGCCTGGAACCCAGCAACTATCACCCCGTTCATCCCATGGGGGACCACGACGGACTCATATGTGGCAGCCACGTCCTGAGGACAATCTCACACTCAGCCCTATCTAATAGGGATATGCTCAATTGTTTAATCTTCAAATGCTTTGTTTTATACTTAGTTGGTTCTTCTATAATGCAACAATTATTTTACACTCGCAACCCCTGATGGCATAATATGGCAGACATGACACATAAGTTTAACCCCTCAAGGACCAAACTTCTGTAATAAAAAGGAATCATGACACGTCACACATGTCACTCAGGACCCTGCGAAAGGGCTCAACCAATACCTTAGACAAGGGAGGCGGTACAAGCTATACCATCCACACAAGCTATCTCATGCATACTAAGCTGACACTACGACCGCAACAGGCAGGAGTGAATCACGACCAGAGAACTCACTACATCAACCCCATACACCTGACCATACACGAACACTGCTAGGACGCACACAAGTCAGTCTTATCCAACTAGCCTACTAACCGAGACTTAACTGATTTGGTGAGCAAAAATGGGTCGTAAGAGTATTCTGAGAACAGACAGCAGCTAAAATAGCCTGCCCTTCGGTGGGTCCCCGCTCAGAACTCAAGCTGGTTTTAGCTCATCTTGTGCCATTACAGAGAGAACATATCTGAAGCATATCAGACTGGTCCTACCCATACGGGCAGTCCAGATCCGAAATGCAAGCAAGTTCTTTCTGCATGAGAGATACAGCAACCCCAGACAATCGTTTTAGCCTTGTTAGGCATCATCAGTGAGGCATAGCTGATATCTCTCTAGGCACCGTGAGCAAGGGGTCCACATCTGGATTACCCTTTGCTAGCATTTCGGATCTGGACGGATCGACCCATTTTTTTGCTCTTAACTGATTTGATACAACGATCTTATAACCATTACACTATGAAAACACTATAAGAATTGCAAAATACTTGTTAAATCTATTGTTACCCTATTTTTATTGTGCATTGAAAAAAAACAAAACCTTTGTGCTGTTGACAACTGCCATGATGATGTTGATTCCCCAATACTGTTTTCCGGCAGGTACCTGCCATTGTGGCGATACTAGCATGTTTGTTCACGCAAAGCATGGAAAAATAAAGAATAAAAAAAAAAAAAAAACAGACATAGTGACTTAGAATACAGCTCAATACTATTACAGAACAAAGTAAAAAAAATAGTCAGATCTCATTACATAACTTCAAGTGAAAGTTGAGGACTAAGAAAACAGAAGCAGAAGAAATAACCTGTTATATAGTGCTCCATTAAACCCCAAATCATGCTACCTCTACTACAATCTTGGATACCAGAAGTACTTCACCTCTCATATGACTCAGACAAATCCTTATTGATAAAGAGAGCACACCACAAAGGCCCTGAGAGAGCTCCATTACAAACAAACAAAAAAGACCAATAATTGTAATTATCTGTCTCTTGAATTTTAACAAGTGACAAACAAAAGATGTAAATTCTCATTGGTTTGCACTACACTAGTGGAGTAGAAAATAAAATTCCAACTCCTGTTCCCTGCAAAACAAATCTTATGTGTATGACTCCCCTGCTGCTGTGTAGGACTTGCAATCTCGGTTTAACTTGAATGGAATAATGTACAGACTCTGACGCCAACTCACATAAAGAGACTGTTGACCCTTGGGTCACACAAACTACCTGAAGATGCCTTGCTTGCCAGGGCTTCAGACAAAGTTCTTCAAGTTTTATTGTTTTTGATTACTATTACTTGTTTATATGCTGTCTACCAATGCTCAAAATATTAAATAGTCTGGGAATCTAGTAACTATTGGTCACCCTCTCACCCTCCCTGTTGCCTGGGACACTGGGAGTAGGCAAAATTCTCTCCTATCACAAATCACCCCTTCGGTCCAAACTAATGTTACACCCCTAGAAACCGACACCAGTTAAAATCCAGGGGCTTTAAATTTTATTCTGGAATGTGAATAGCATTAACACCCCTATTAAGCAAAAACTAATAATTTCCCAGTTATGTAAACATACTCCTCAAGTGGTATTCCTAAAGAGGACCCACTGGAAAAAATCTCCACATCTACCCTTAAGATGAGATGGATAAATACATATTTGTCGATCCCATATCACTCAATCTCCAGGGGAGTGCTGTCCTGCGCCATAATTTGATTGCTCCCAACCATAAACAGACACATTTTAGATCCAGAATAGAGGTTCATCATTCAATATATTACCCTTGGCAATACTCCCTGGCCAACAATACTCGCTACACCCTGGCCCCAAACAATACAAGCATTTTCTTTTTTATGAAATTGCTTAACTTATTGCTTCCTTTGCAGGCTCCAAACTAATCATAGGAGCTCCCTGTACCTCTGGCTCCGGATGACAGGCCCGGCTGCTGGGGATACTCCCTGTATCTTTCCCTGTGGTTGGGGAGGGTGGCCGACTGTCCCCTCCCAAGGTGTCTCCGGCCGCCACTGGGGAGTAGGTTGTCCCCACACCCTGTAATGTTGCCTTGTACCTTGTGCTGGGTAGGGGAATCAACACTCCCAGGGATGCTTGCTGCTGGGGTGAGGGACCGGCAATCTCCTCTCCCTGTAACTCTGGCTGCCGCTGGGAAGAGAGACTGTTTGTCTCTTCTCCCAATAACGCCCTTTGCCGCTGGGGAGAAAGGACGACACACTGCTCTTCCTGTAACTCTGACTGCCACTGGGGAGAGAGACGCATTCTCCGTAATTTTGGTCTACAGGATACTGCTCTCTCCTGGTGCTCCTCCTACCTCTCCCAGCGCTCTTTCAGTGTTTCTTTCTCTTACTCTGTCTCTTCCCCCAGGTTCTGTCCTTGGTCTCCTACTGTTCTCTATTCATACTGCCTCCCTTGGGAAACTCATCAGCTCCTTTGGCTTCCGTTATCATTTCTATGCTGATGACACGCAAATATACCTGTCCTCTCCTGATCTCTCTCCGCCCATCTTGACTCGTGTCTCTGACTGCCTCTCTTCAATCTCCAACTGGATGGCTGCTCACTTCCTTAAACTTAACCTGTCCAAAACAGAACTTCTGGTCTTTCCTCCCTCAAGTGTTACTACTCCTGTGTCTGTCTCCCTCCAAGTCAACGGCGCTACCATCACCTCTACTTTGCAGGCTTTTTGACCTCAACCTCTCCTTCACCCCTCATATCCAATCAATCACCATATCCTGTTGCTTCCATCTCAAAAACATGGCGCGCATTTAACCCCAGATGCGGCTAAGGTGCTGGTCCATGCTCTTGTTCTCTCTCGCCTTGACTTCTGCAATACCCTTCTCAGTGGTCTTACATGTTCCCAGATTGCACCGCTGCAATCTATAATGAATGCAGCGGCGAGGCTCATTTTCCTGTCCGCTCACACCTCCCATGCCTCCCCGCTCTGTCAGTCCCTGCACTGGCTTCCATAGGGCTCAATTTAAAATTCTGGTGCTTGCTTACAAGTCCCTACATAATGCTGCTCCAACCTACCTATCCTCCGTAATACACAAGTATGTCCCGTCGAGGCCCCTATGCTCTGCCAAAGACCTACGTCTATCCTCTGTCCGAACACCCACCTCTGATGCTCGCCTCCAAGATTTCTCCAGGGCTGCACCTCTTCTGTGGAATGCCCTTCCCTTCTCCGTAAGACTTTCACCCAGTCTCAACTCATTCAAATAATCTTTGAAAACGCACTTCTTCAGGAAAGCATATCAGTTAAACTGTAAGCAGGTTTTTATCCCCCACCCCCATGACTCCTCTCCTGCAACTGTCGAAAATTACTTATGAAGCCCTCAATGAATACTTTTCTAACAACCTATTTCGTACCCCTTCTTTTACCCTTTGTGTCACTATACCCCACTCCCTCTAGAATGTAAGCTCATTGAGCAGGGCCCTCCACCCCTCTGTTCCTGTATGTCCAATTGTCTGGTTAAAATTACATGTCTGTTAGTCCACCCAATGTACAGCGCTACGGAATGTGATGGCGCTATATAAATAATAAAATAATAATAATAATTTGTCTCCTCTCCCTGCATGATACACTGCCGCTGGGGAGAGAGACCGTCCGTCTCTTCTCCCAATAACGCACTCTGCCGCTGGGGAGGAAGGAAGACACACTTCTCTCCCTGTAACTCACTCAGCCATTAGGGAGGGGGACCTGGACAGGCTGCCCAGCATCAATGGAGGACCAGTGGAGAGACCTCAATCCCATATCCACCTGCCAACTGGGGGTCTTCCCAGGACCAGTCGATAAGGTCTCTTATTTCTGGGGCTGGTTGGGTAGTAGGTAGTACACTGCCCGGGTCTTCTGATGACAGGCACAGCTGCAGGGGAGGAGGGACAAAACTTAACGCTCAACTCAAAGCCCCATCATGTTGGAGACAGGCGATGTAACACTTGGGAGCAAGCGGGCATATTCCTGTCCGAGCTCACACTCCAGGTTAACCAGGTAAGACAAATCCTGCTGCAATTCTGCCACCAATGTAAATCCCAAGCTGTCTTCCCGCTTGTCGTAGTGGGTACTGTCGGGGTTTGCAAACCCCAGGGGATCCTCAAAAGCCTCCCAAAACAGCCCAGGCCCAACGTAGTCCTTTCCCTCGGGGAGCTGGTAGGGGAGTAGCCCTGCATGCCACCTCAAGGCTCGGTAGGATTCATCCAAGTCCAACCATACCTCAATTTCGAACAATCTTTCTAATTCTCTTACCCACTCCTTTAGGGGCTGCTATCCCAGGAACAGTATTCGCAGTTCGAATTGGTCCCATCGGCGTTGGTTGGAATCTGGGAAAATTTCTCAGAGGAACCCCATCCAGAGTTCGGTTTGGAGCGTCCCCCTCCATTCTGTCTCTTTTTCCGTTGAGATAGAGTCATCCGAACTGCGCAGAACCTCCTGTAACTGCTGCTGAAGCTGGGTGTCGATGCAGGATACTGCCCAACGGTACTTGCCTTCCATACTTCTGAAGTAGTGCTGGTTTTCCCCACGGCTAGAAAGCCATCCCGCCGCTGCCACCAATGTAACCGAGCTCTCTGTACCCCTGGCTGGGTACCTCTGCCAAGGACCGCTTCTTAGAACAGGGGACAAACCGCATCACTTCTACCCACAGTCGCGGTGGCTTGACTGGGGTCCTGGAACCGCACAAAGAGCTTTTGACTAAGTATCTCGGCTCCACCTTTTTAGTATTTCTTTTTTGGAAACCCATGTTATAATTTTAGGAGAGATTAATATTCTCAACAATCCACAAAAACCTGTACAAACGGCCTGGACTCAAAGGAACTCCTAATCATGAGAGGGATGAAGCAGGGATGTCTGCTATCACCTATACTTTATACAAAAATGCCCAAAAATAGCAATGCACAGCTTTCCCAACCTAGATTTAACCTGGGTTTGAATATCCTAATACTCTATACTTGCCTTATATTGGATAAGAGGTGTGGGACAATTCACAGCAGTAAATATAGAAGAGCAGTTGAGTCCTGGAGTAGAGCTTACTCAATTGATCCACACACCATATATATCTCTTCCAGAGGAGACAAGAAAGCATCCACCATCAAAACATGGAAGACAGTGAGACAAATTCTGGGACTCAATTGGTAATTCACCATATTTGTTCCCTTTTTTAACCAATACATACAATATGGATGCATGCAACATATCAGCTTTAACACTCCCAAAACATATTTCCACCTATGTTTACATTGCAGGGTTAATCCAGCCTTTAGTGGCTGTCTTCCTGACAGCTGCTAGAGGCGCTTCTGCAATGCTGAATGCGAAAATCGCATTCAGCGTGCAGAACCTCCATAGCAAAGCATTGAGAAATGCTTTCCTATGGGTGTTTTAATGCGCGCGCAGCTCTGATCACGCAGGCGCATTCTGCTCCACTCGGGAGCTGACGTCGGAGGGGGAGGAGAGGTCACCAGCGCCGAGGGAGCCCGGCACTAGATTATAGTAGGTAGCTGAAGGGCTTTTAACCCCTTCAGCCCAGTGGGAGGGGGGCTATGAGGGTGGGGGGGACCTAAGGGTTATATAGTGTCAGGAAAACAAGTTTGTTTTCCTGACACTATAGCGATCCTTTAACTTTAAATTAGCAGATCAGGAAGTAGCTTCTAAAGTAAATACACTGTGCTGAAAAAATGGAACTTTTCTTAATGTTGGCTGTGTGATTAACAGTCAGTGTGGGTGTGGCTAGAGCTTTATAAACAAAGTGATTCAATTGTTAAACAGCAAAGGACAGAACAATGAGACTTCAGGGACATGATGTACGTGCCAAAATTGCTTCACTAAGCTAAAGTTTTTTTTTGGTACCTAGATTATTCTTTAAACTAAACTCACACCCCTAGAGCTATATAACATATAGATAAAGTTATGTGGATACCTGTTGGTTGAACATGTCTTCTCAAATTCATGGCATAGCAAGTGCACATGTCATACCTAACATTCACTTTAAAGAGCATCACATTTCATTTGTATATTTTGCTGAAAGAGCTGCAAATATATAGATTTTGCTAAAATCCTATTTGCAAAATGTCCCCTCATCTGTCAGTCAACTCTAAACTTACAAGGCTATCGTTGGTAGCAGGTGCTATAGTTTTTTTGAAGTGTATTGACAGATAGGCAAGAGCAGAACTATCCTCCCAATAGGCTATTCTCTGGTAACATCCAAAAATGACCTAATTTTTTCACATTCTACTATGAAAGAGATAATAGAAAGGGAGTATTTTTACATAAATTTGCTCTTTGTTTCATGTCCATATACATCTACAACATGTAGTAATAAAACAGCAGATAAACAGTGCAAATTTATAAACTGTACAAAAATGGGGGTAGAGACATTCCACACAACTGAAGAAACTCAAGTTTTGCATCCATAAAAGACACTTTGTCAATAGTTACCCAGTTGGTAACTGTTGACAAAGCATATTTTTTGTTTCCTGTATTAGAAGCATACGGACATAGGATAAAGGGAAGATTTATGTAACTATACTCCCTTTCTATTATCTTTCTCATGGTGTAGTGCAAAATGTGTTCATCTTTGGATGTTGTTTTAATTATGGTGTATATATATATGCACATCCAAGGGATTTTATATGAATTTGCTTGTTCCCTATATGTTTTGTTGCAGCATTTAGTTATAAGGAAGGAGTTGACTATATAAAAAAAAAAAATCGCTAGTAAGCTTGATATCAAGGGAAATATAGGAATGGAGTGAAGTCATTGGGTCTGCATTAATACAGGTAGGGTACCTCCAGGACTCATCAGTTATAGAGATGGGTGACAGGTAGTCGTGAATAAGGGTGTGTTATACTCGTATATGAAATCAAGCCCTGCGCTTAAACTCCCACACTCCTGGGCGGCAGCAATGACTATAGTCAGGGGCAGACTGAGAGCAAATTTAGATCCCAGGAGCCCTTTGAAGGCCAAATATATGTGCATTAAATAAGTAATTCTCATATAATACGACATTCCTTTGTATGTGTATGTTGTGAAGACCTGTGTGTGTGTTTGCATGTGCAGGGGTGTGGAATATTTTTTAAAAAATCTACTTGTCCAAGGTGGTGACAAGTGACAGAGGGGGTGACAGGTGGAAGAGTGAGAGGGTACCTGGTGGCAGAGTGAGGGGGAGACACAGTGAGGGGGTGTGACTGGTGACAGAGTGAGGGAGGGGTGTCTAATGACAGAGTGAGGGAGGAAGGGGGTGACTAGTGATAGAGTGAGGGATGGGCTGACTAGTGGCAGAGTGAGGGAGGGAAGGGGTGACTAGTTGTAGAGTGAGGGAGGGGGTGACTAGGGAGGGGGTGACTAGTGCCAAAGCGAAGGAGGGGTGACTAGTGACAGAGTGAGGGAGGTGGTGAGTAGTGACAGAGTGAGGGAGGGAAGGGGTGACTAGTAAAATAGTGAGGGAGGGGGTGACTAGTGACAGAGGGAGGGAGGGGGTAGACTAGTGACAGAGGGAGGGAGGGAAGGGGTGACTAGTAAAAGAGTGAGGGAGGGGGTGACTAGTGACAGAGTGAGGGAGGGGGTGACTAGTGACAAAGTGAAGGAGGGGTGACTAGTGACACAGGAGGGAGGGGGTGACTAGTGAGAGTAAGGAAAGGGTGACCAGGGAGGGAGTGGGTGACTAGTGACAGAGTGAGTGAGGGGGTGACACAGTGACAGAGGGAGGAGGTGACTAGTGACACAGCGAGGGAGAAGGTGACACAGTGACAAAGGGAGGGAGGGGTGACACATTGAGGGGGGTGACTAGTGACAGAGTGAGGGAGGGGGTGACTAGTGACAGAGTGAGGGAGAAGGTGACACAGTGACAGAGGGAGGAAGGTGGTGACTAGTGACACAGTGAGGGAGGGAGTGATACAGTGAAGGGGGTTACTAGTGACAGAGTGAGGGAGGGGGTGACACAGTAAGGGGGGTTACTAGTGACAGAGTGAGGGAGGGTGTGACACAGTGAGGGGGTAACTAGTGACAGAGTGAGGGAGGGGGTGACACAGTGACAGAGGGAGGGAAGGGGTGACTATGAGGGGCGGGGGGTGACTCAGGAGGGAGGGGGTGATAGTGAGGGTGGGGGTGACTAGTGACAGAGTGAGTGAGGGGGTGACTAGTGAGAGTAAGGAAAGGGTGACCAGGGAGGGAGTGGGTGACTAGTGACAGAGTGAGGGAGAGGGTGACAGTGACAGAGGAAGGAGGTGACACAGTGAGGGAGGAGGTGACACAGTGACAGAGGGAGGGAGGGGGTGACACATTGAGGGGGGTGACTAGTGACAGAGTGAGTGAGGGGGTGACACAGTGACAGAGGGAGGAAGGTGGTGACTAGTGACACAGTGAGGGAGAGCGTGATACAGTGAAGGGGGTTACTAGTTACAGAGTGAGGGAGGGGGTGACTTGTGACACAGTGAGGGAGAGGGTGATACAGTGAAGGGGGTGACTAGTGACAGAGTGAGGTTGTGACTAGTGACAGCGTTAGGGGGTGACTAGTGACAGAGTGAGGGAGGGGGTGACTAGTGACAGAGTCTTCCCCTTATTTCCTACCTCTCTTTCTGCTCCCTCTGGTCTATCCCTTGCTGCTGCTCCTTCCCCTCGCTGGCTGTGAGAGGGCTCTGTGTGAGAGGAGGAAGCAGGAAGTGATTTCACTTCCTAGCACCTCGTGGGACAGGAAGAAGGAGACCTGGCAGAGAGCAGGTGAAGCTGCCAGGTCTCATTTTAGGATGAGGGCGTAAGGTTCAGAGCGGTAGGTTCTGGGGCCCTGCGCTCCATCAGGGGCCCCACAACCTATCAATGGGAGATTATTTTTTTTTGCCGTTCTAGTTGGAGAGATCTTTAATCTCTCCAGCTGGAGCATGGCTGTGCGTCTGGGCCCCTGGCTGTCTTGGGCCCTCAGTCCATAAGCGATGTGCCCGAGTGGTCAGTCAGCCCTAATACATACAATAAAAACCAAAGAAAAAAGTGTCACGGCTCCCACGCCGACAGAAACTAATTTTACTTACCTTGTTTGCAGCAGATCACTGCCCGACCTCCCTCCTGTCCGGTCCCCAGCAGGTGCGACGCTCTTAGGAGTGCTGTTCGGATTTTTGTAATAAACTTACCATCGCCCACACCAAAGATGGCGTCAACGTGCGTGCGACGTCACGTCAGAGACGCGCATGCACGTTTTTGGGTCAGAGGCTGGAGGCAGCCAATTACAGCCAAAGGAGTGGTATTTAAACCCAAATTACCTTCCTGTCAGTGCCCTGTCGTGGTTTCCCTTTGCTGGTTATCCGAGAGTGCGTTCCTGATCGTATTATTCGTTTTTTTGACTTTCGCTTCATTTTGACTTCACTGATTTCTGGTATCCTTGACTTCTGGCTTTCCCTCATCATTGTGTCTCATTCTCTATTCCTGACCTCTGCAAGTATTTTGACTATTTTTGGGTACGTTAAGTCCGGCCATTCTAAGGTCCGGTTAGATGTTATCCTTAGGCCTAGGTCCTGGGTGTGATACTATTTCTGCGTGCTAGATCAACTAGTAATCCTGACAAAAAGTAACTTGCGCACTATCCCAAATCACCTTTTAGGTGAGTCCTACACTAACAATTCACCTTGCTGTTGCAAAACAATCTCTAATGAGACACAGACGTTTTGCCTTGATGTGGCAAGTGACCTTACACTTCAATGGCCATTGGAGTGATACTAAAAAAAACTAAAAAAAAGTTTTTTTCTTATTTAAATGTGAATAGGGATTTGGGATAGTGTGCAAGTAACTTTGTTTTTTATGCTAGTGTAAGACCAATAAACCCAACATCACAAACTGATGTAACATATATGAACCTTTTACTACAGTAAGCTTATTTATTTATTTATTGTCAAGTTATTTATTTATTTACATTGCAGATGCTGTTCCCGCAGTGCACACAAATGGGAGCTCTTCATCTGCCCCAAGAATCTTGCAGCACATTTAACAAATAATAGTTTTAATATATTTAGGCCATCAGGTCACAAAAAAAATTGCTCATGCTTTTGTGCTGAGCAGCCATATGAATGAAATGTTTCGGATGTAGAAAATGGAAATGGTCCAATAATGAGGGATACATGTTTGGTTTGTGTGATAATTCGACAAGAATCAAAGGGCTAAGCATGAAATGAGGTCATGGAATTTCCTGGGAAGAAGATGTGGGTATCATTAAATATTAATTAAATTAATTCAATTTTGCCAAATCATCCAGTGTACTTGCAATTCTCAATCACAAATTCAATAACAGGTAATGTAATCAGTGGTTGTTACATCATAAACAAGAGATCATCGATACAAGACACAACTTATTACTGATTATAATTAGGCTAATAATTCTGTAGGTGTGAAGCCAGCAAATGGCTAAACAAGGAGGGTTCGAAAGTTAGTGCAGATAAGGACTAAAGATAAGAGAAATCCTTGTTCAGCTGAATTTGTTTTGAATATAGACTCATACATTGTTGCATTGAAGCAAAAATGTTTTTATTAAAATTGAAGATAAAAGATTAAATTATGATTGGAATTTAATCCGCCCACATGGGTCTTGTGGATAGTACATGAACCTGGATAAGAGTTAGTGTATAATATAAATGAAAATACAGTAAAACAGTTAAAATTTACAATGTGGAATATAGAAAATATACAGAAAAGTTCCAATTTCCAGTTTAGGAAAAAGATATCCTAAAACGAGAGAAAACCAAATGAGACAAAAATCTACAGCATGTCACATTACAAAAATATTTAGTTTTCAACTGTTTTATTGTCATGATGCAATGTAGACTGACAAGTAAGATATTTACTCTCAGTGATTTTTCATTGGGTTTATCTAAAACAGCTTGCAAAACCTGCAGTTCTCTTGTGTGGAGCCGTTACAAGCCCCACAGCTGGATTAAGAGCCCATTGGTGCTGACATTTATGATAGGCTTAATTAGAGAATCTTATCGACAGAAAACATTAAAACAGTTATACCTCCCAAGCGTCATGTATCTGGTGGAGGTGGTGCTGGAGGGGAAACTCACAGGATGCTAATCTCTTGCTTTCATCTTTCAAGTAAACCCATACTCCTTAGGAGCATTGTCTGGTGAAGCAGGATTTCGGTGGGCAGGGTAAAAGGGTGGGCCACTGATGTGAATCACTTAACCAGAACCGCCCAAAGGGACAAACATGCCCAAAAAGGGGGCGTGTCTGCACGAAGAATTAGATGGTCAGCTTGGCGTTAATGCACGTCAGGCTGTCTGCCAGTCATACAGGATGATCAACCAAGGGCATACTGTGCAGACAGCACCCTGAGCTCTGCATAAATGCGTCTAATGATGCGCTAGCTCTACGCTTTCTATGGACTGTCTCCTAGCACTAGCTTGTCCACTTCTCTCCTTACCTTCTTACTAGCAGGCAGAAGCTCCTGTTTTATAGGCTGGGACAGAGAAAATATGTATGTAATGAGTGTAGAAGAAATGGAACATGTCAGTGTTAGAGAGACTGAAGCAGAAGAGCATTTGCATAGTGTGCAGTCTGCTTTACCTTAACTAATTTTATTGTCAGCCAGTCCACACTAGTTTTGTTCCCCTACATCCCTCTTAAGTTTCCATAGTTAAGTAACAGCATGTGAAGAGTAGTAAAAATTTTTTATATATTTTTTAAAATCAATGGGCATATTCCATAGCATGGGCCTGAAGCTCCAGCTCCATCAGCCCCTATGTTAATGCGGCCCTGACAAGCCCTCTTATTCTAACCCCACCCAGACTTCCTGTGTCTGTCCAATTACAGTCTTCCCAATGCAGTGGAGAGGAAGGCATACCTATAGAAACAAAAAGTGTCCCCTTGTGTTCCAGACCCACATCAGTCCAAATAGAAACTTTTGATTGTATCTCCTTTTTAGTACTTTCCACAGAAATAATAATTGCATCTATGAATTTGTTGCAATTTTTCCATTTCATACATATGTTACATTTCCTACTTATGACCCTGTAACTTCCCAAAACACCATAAAACCTGTACATAGGGAGTACTGTTTTACACGTGAGACATCGCTGAATACAAATATGTGTATTTTATTGCAGTAAAAGCAAACAGTATTTTGACGCTCACAGTTAAAATGTCAAGTAGAACTAATTTTCTTTTTTTAATTCTTATTTTTTCCCATTTTTTATATTTTATTCATATAAAATTAGGTTTCATACCTAAATATTTTATGTTTAATGAAAGCCCTGTTTCTCCTGAATGATATATAATAAGTTTGGTTGCACATAATATGAAAGAGGCGATTTACGTTCATATAGCGCAAATTCAAGTTTTTGTTTACGTTTTGTTTTGATCACAACGTGTACATTTGGCTCAGTCCTTAAGGGGTTAATCACACTCATGAGGCTGCTGTAGGCTCTAGCAGGCAATTAACTGATTAGGGGATGAGAACTTCTAAATTAAGCCCACAGTGTAATAAGGGGAACCTTAAAACTACATATTCTGTAAGAAGTGTGTAGAGAAGCTGTGTGAATCACAGCCAGGGGAAGTGTGGTTAGGACTGCATAAAAAAAATTAACTCCTAAATGGCAGAGCAGTAAGACTGCATGGCATGATCTACACTAAAGTTATTTTTATGCTTAGAGTGTCCCTTTAACAATTTCATATTTTAATTTTCATAGAGGCATTCCACACCCATAAAGCACTTCAGCTTGCTGAGTGAGGAGTATCCCATTGTCACGGCCCCCGGCTTGCCGCCATGTGAGTCCGTGCCCGACCGGCAGGACCGCACCAACTCACTGAGCTTACCTGCTCAGTGGCGAGCCGGGAACCGTTAAATCCAAGATGGCGCGTCCATCCATGGCTCCACCCCCCAAAATTATATGAACGCGTGCGTGACATCATGACGTCAACGCATGCGCCCGTTCTGGGGTCAGAGGTCACCCTCTGACCAATCAGAGCCTAGAGAGGGATATTTAAATCCCTAATTCATCCCAGTACCTTGCCCTATCGTGGTTTGCTGGTCCTGGTTCCCTAGAGTGCGTTTATCTTTGTGAATATTACTTCCTGGTATCCTGATCTGGGCTTTTCGCTATTTATTCAGAATTCTGGTTCCCCTGACTTGGCTTGTTTAAACGGTATCTGAGTTTTTCTGGCTTCCTTGACCTCGGCTTTCCCTTTGACCATTCTCTATCTCTAGCGTATTAGTCCGGCCATTCTAAGGTCCGGTTTACGCTCTGTCCTTTTATTTCCTTTCCTTTTGTATGTATATGTTTACATAGTTTCTGCGTGTTGGACCACACTAGCAGCCGTGACACCCATTTATGTGTAAAGAGTAAAAGATAACCAGCTCATGAAAAACCCAAATCTGCAATCTCAGTAAATTAGAATATTGTGAAAAGGTGAAATATTCTAGGCTCACAGTGTCCCACTCTAATCAGCTAAGTAAGCCATAACACCTGCAAAGGGTTTGTGAGCCTTTAAATGGTCTCTCAGTCTGGTTCAGTAGGAATCACAATAATGGGGAAGACTGCTGACCTGACAGTTGTGCAGAAAACCATCATTGACACCCTCCATAAGGAGGGAAAGCCTCAAAAGGTAATTGTGAAGAAAGTTGGATGTTCCCAAAGTGCTGTATCAAAGCACATTAATAGAAAGTAATGTGGAAGGGAAAAGTGTGGAAGAAAAAGATGCACAAGAAGCAGGGATGACCGCAGCCTGGAGAGGATTGTCAGGAAAAGGCCATTCAAAAGTGTTGGGGACTTTCACAAGGAGTGGATTGAGGCTGGAGTCAGTGCATCAAGAGCCACCACACACAGACGCATCCTGGA
Organism: Pelobates cultripes; assembly: GCA_933207985.1. Lineage (NCBI taxonomy): Eukaryota > Metazoa > Chordata > Amphibia > Anura > Pelobatidae > Pelobates > Pelobates cultripes. The sequence goes on along the minus strand of OW240916.1, from coordinate 76,192,847 downwards.
CATGGGCTTCGGATGTTATATTCCTCTTGTCAAGCCGCTCCTGAACAACAAACAATGTCAGTAGCGTCTTACCTGGGCTAAAGAAAAACAGACCCGGTCTGTTGCTCAGTGGTCCAAAGTCCTCTTTTCTGATGAGAGCAACTTTTGCATCTCATTTGGAAACCAAGGACCCAGAGTCTGGAGGAAGAATGGAGAGGCACACACTGCAAGATGCTTGAAGTCCAGTGTGACATTTCCACAGTCTGTGTTGATTTGGGGAGCCATGTTATCTGCTGGTGTTGGTCCACTGTGCTTCATTAAGTCCTGGGTCAACGAAGCCATCTACCAGGAGATTTTGGAGCACTTCATGCTTCCTTCCGCAGAAGAGCTTTGTGGGGATGCTTACTTCATTTTCAGCAGGACTTGGCACCTGCCCACACTACCAAAAGTACCAAAGCCTGGTTCAATGACCGTGGGATTACTGTGCTTGATTGGCCAGCAAACTCGCCTTACCTGAACCCCATAGAGAATCTATGGGGCATTGCCAAGAGAAGGATGAGAGACCAAACAATGCAGAAGAGTTGAAGGTCGCTATTGAAGCATCCTCGTCTTCCATAACACCTCAGCAGTGCCACAGGCTGATAGCTTCCATGCCACACCGCATTGAGGCAGTAATTGCTGCAAAAGGGGCCCAAAAAAAAGTAATGAGTCCATATGCATGCTTATACTTTTCAGAGGTCCGATATTGTGTACACTCCCTGTTTTATTGATTGCATTTAATATTCTAATTTACTGAGATTGTGGATTTGGGGTTTTCATGAGCTGTAAGCCATAATCATCACACTTATGACAAATCATGGATTGAACTATCTTGCTTTGCATGTAATGCGTCTATCTCATATATTAGTTTCCCCTTTCACGTTGCATTACTGAAATAAATGAACTTTTGCGCGATATTCACATTTTTCGAGTATCACCTATACATGTTACGTTGGGCGTATATCTGCTAAACAGTAATTACTACTATTTTGCCAATTTGGAGAGTGGAGTACTCTCTTAAAGAGAAATCCTTAAATTACGGTGGAACAAACACAAAGCACAAGGGGGCGGGGCCGGGCCGCCGAGCTGAAAGGCAGCAGAACACCATAGCTCCTGGCCTGAGCCCGGAAAACTGCAATAAATCCACACTCAGACCACCCCAAAGCAGATATAAGCGACATATACTTAACGAGAAACACCCAAGCTTCAGGGGGATGCCACACCGAGGCCGGTTTTGGGCCGGGAACACCGAAAACAACGAAGCGGCCTACTCGCCATCATAAGCCTGGACGATGGCAATCCCTGAAGATGCACAGATCACTGACCAGCAGTCCAGAGATAACAGTATACCAGCTATAAGGCCTACATGGAGGCCACACAGTTGCGGATGACGGCCCGGCTCCGCTCCCCCCCCCGCCCCCGGCCACATGGAAGCGGCACCCTCCAGGGCGGAGGAAACCGCGCGGGGCCCAAGCCGACCACCTGAACGGGTAAAGGCTACAAGAAAAGAGCCCGCCCGAAGACTCACTCCAGACACCAAAGGGGTCTAGCATGGGCGGCCCACACGGGCCCTGGTAAGGCCGAGCACTGGACGGATCTTCCATGCTGTGCCACTGACCGCTGGGGAGTGGGCGCCCAAGCCTCTGGGTTTGTGGGGTCCCCGGAGAGACCTGTCCCCGAAGCCGTGAGCCCTGTGGGGTGGAACCGCACTACCCCCCCGACGGACCGGTGGTCGTGGGGGATGGGCATCGACTCCAAATGTGTGGCCGGCACCGGGTGAGACATTGGAACGCACACTTCAAGGGACTCAAGTGGAGCTGGGGAGGTGCAGGGAGCGGACAACCAGTGGACTTTGTGGTGGAGTCCGGTGGACAGTTTGCGCTCCTGAGTGCCCACGGTGCCATGGGGGACCCGACCGGTGAGCAGAGATCGGCATGGGGAGGACGGAAGGAGACCTGGCTGCCCGGGGTCAGTGTGGTAGCAGTGCCATGAGAGACTCCCCTCAGACGACCATGTAGCCTAACATGGCCACCCTGCAGTTTACAGTTCACATTTTTCATTTTTATCTTTGCATCTACTCTATTGTTAGTTAGCATATATATCCATGTACTTAAAGAATTTAGGGAACGCTCGGTCACTCAGTTAAGCTTATGCACTACTGCTAGTTGCCCTCAAATCATAAGCATTCTCTAACTCCACAAGTCAGAACTATAATAGACTAGGCGGTTATAACGTACATAATGTAATGTGTTTGTTTATATGCTCTTTTCAGTCATAAATATGCAAGGTAATATAGATTGTGGAGCATCTGACTAGGCAGCAAGGACTTAACACTATGTTTTTAATTTACTACCATAAGCTTTTCTTATTAGCATATTACTACATTAACGGGTCGCATAGTTAAGGGTTAAACAGCTCACAGACTCAGATGAATGCTAGCAGTAAACGACGAGTACAGTTCCCAATGCAGTTCCATACACTAGCGCACACACTAGTTCCACACACTGGCGCACACACGCAAAGCTAAACATTTAGATGGTGGCTGTACGCCGAGATAAAGCGCCTCTGTGTGGGCTAACTTTAAATTCTTGCCCCTACGTGCATAACGACTGCCTCTCACCATACGGAAATAATTACAAACTTTATATGATTTAGCTTTTACATAGACAAGCTGCAACTAATACCTGAGCTTTGCGAATGTTAAAGACCTATGTTTACTGCCTGCACCAAAGTTGCTCTTATGACCTTAGGGCGACACTGCATATGTTGGCGCACCCGGGTGCTAGTTACTGTTGCACTGAGCATTGCCATTTATAGGCTCTACGCTACCTCTAAGTCTCATCTGGGAACAAAGGCATGAGGGGAGGCACGAGACACACTTCTAAGCAGCGATAGCTTCCACCTCAAGCAGCCAGCTATCCTCACGTAATTATCCCCCCCAACATTATTTACTCACATTTTTATTCATTTACCCATTTTTTATATATTTTTTTTTTTTCACATACAACCCGGCCGCACGTGCATGGACCAAGGTCCCTGGGATCCATGAGAGGACTCAGTCAGGGATCTTCACGTAGGGCCCTATCCCTCAGGCCCCCTTATGCTCGGGTGCACCCCCCCTCTTTTATTATTATTTTACTCTATCTGGCGCACAGAACTTAACTATCACACAAGCTACTTAAACCCTGCACCCGCTCTCCCACATATAAATGGCTCAATGTACACAGCTGTAATCCAACATATCAAATTAGTCCTTCGTGCCACTCTTTTTACTAAGCAATACACTGTATAATGGTTAACATGTACGACTCCTTACACTGTAGCGAGTATGCAATATGCTCCCACAATGTTGTCCACTCCTCTTAAATTTCTATAAGTGCACTGTCTATGTTTCTTGAGTAACGAATGCAACAAACGCCCACTTCTCAATCCCATGCAAAGCTAAACCTAGCCTGTATAACCCAGCTTGCCTTACAACATAAAAAGCTTGATCATTAATGGTATGTTTAATCTTCGCATGTCGATCTACAATAGGCACCTATCTCTTGTTAGCAACCTGACCTAGCTATGTTTGTTTAGCCTGTTCACTGTCTACTTTAAAAATGTGCAGAATTATCGCATGCTATGTACAGAATCAACTGTTTGTATTACCAGGCTTGTCGTTGCTGTCGTGGCACAACAAAATAAAGTATTGACTGAATTACAACAAAAAAACACAAAGCACAAATTCTAGGTTATCTTTTAGTCACACATTTATCATCATACTTAAGGTGTTAAGATACACCCTCTCTAGAACCCTACAAACTTCTATTGCTTTTTTTTTTCCAGGTACTCCCTGTTATTATTGTACCTTTCCGTTTCCTACACAAGTGCTGTTTGTACACCTTCTTTGTTGGTAGGACAAATTCAAATAAACTTGAACAAAAAACAAAAGACTGCATTAAACATTAAATGCACCATTCAAAACACCGTTCTTCCTATTGGCTTGTCAAAGATTTGTACATTTAGTTCTCTGTGTAGGTCATGGTGGTATGCAGGTTCTGACAAAACCATGGAAATTTGGGCAATACCAGTTGAAGCATATGATGTCCATTTTATGTCTAAAACAAAAATTTTACATATGAGATTTATGTTTGTTTTTTTTATTATATTTTATTTAGCAGAAAATGGGGCAATCATGTGAATTTAATTTTATAACTACTATAAAATGCTATGTGTTATGCACATGTGATCCAGAGGAGGGAACCCTTGTGTTACAATTGCAGGAATGTTTTTGTTTTTTTACTGTTACTCAGTCCTGTGAAAGAACCACTTTTTGCAGACAGCCAGTGAAGTTTTAATCGATTTTCCCTGGACTGGTTGATTATTGTGCATAAGATGAGAAATCTTATGTAAAACATTATTGTAACAGTAGAAATGACTGTGCACAAAGTCAGCAATGTAGTCCAAGGCATATTTATTGGAAAAACAAAATTATGTTTCTGCTTACACTTTACCAAGCTGAAATATTGTGATTTTTCTTCTCCAATAATTTTGCCTTGGACTACATTTCTGCATGCGTCCTTTCTGCTGTTGTGTCTATGAGGGAATGTATACCTTGGATGTGTTACACTCAGGAATTCCTAACTGCCAGTGTCTTCTCATTGTTGTATGTAAAACATTGATATGTCACTATTCCCTTCAAATGTTCTACCATATCTAAACACTAATTTATTAAATGGATATTCTAAGCACCATAACCACTAGTGTGGTGTAGTGATTATGGTGTGAAGAGTCCTGCTGGTACGGAATAATGGTAAACTATAATACCGTATATAATAACAATAATAGAATATACAGTTATAGGATACAGCTATATGATACAGACTTTATCCAATATCGTTGTGGAGAAATAGATACAGCCCCATGTATGTGCATCACGGCGGTGGAACGCATCAACATGTGCCATGTGTTCCAGTGACGTATGAGGCGCGACCAGGAAGTTCACACGAAGTGGAACGCACGATACCTTCCAAACAGAAAGGACTGGTGTTCTGTCAAATTTCCCTACCCATGAAAATCCCTTACCCTCGTCACTTCCGGTGAGGGGAATCAGCTGGATCCTGTGCTGCACATGCGTGCTAGCACCCCTGCTACTCTTCCACAGCAAGGTCCTGGAAGGTAAGTAAAACTAGTTTTACACTTTCAAATTAGGGTTAGGATTAGGGACTTATATTTAGTGATATTTCACATTAGGGGATTATCACTAAATAGTGATTTCTCACACTTTATTTTAACCCTTACCCCAAGGGTTAGGGTAAGAATAGAGTGTCAGAGAGGTTAAAATAACTCACATAACCCTAATTTGAAACCTAACTTAACCCTAAATGTCCCATGTGCCTAAGCTTAGTGAATGCACTAACTATAATGAAAATGTAAAACTAGTTTTACTTAACTTCCAGGACCTTGCTGTGGAGGAGTAGCAGGAGTGCTAGCATGCATGTGCAGCACAGGATCCAGCTGATTCCCCCCACCGGAAGTGACGAGGGTAGGGGATTTTCACGAGGTAGGGGAATTTGATAGAACAGGGGTTCCGGAAGAAACCTTCCATAAGGCGAAACGCATTTTGGACATTTTAGGCATAAGCCATAGACTCGTTGGACTTTTTACAACGAATCCACAATTAATTTTACTGCATTTTATACTTAGAATTTTAATCTTATATGAAATAAAGGATCTTCTCTGAAAAGAAAAGCCTCCACGTCTATTGCTACCTACAGCATCTACTAGACCTAATAAGGAACAGACAAAGGGAGGATTTGGACATCCTATAAGAGCCCCACTGCACTTCACATGAGAGCCATATGTTTGGATTTGGCTCCATGTTTGTGAGTAATATCATTGATATTAGATAAATATAACATTGTACAGATTATCTTGTACTCCCTTATTTCTCTACAGAGATAAGCCATGGATGCTCCACCTGTTGTATGTATGATTTTTTTTTTATAATTAACAGTTTTTATTTTCTGTTTGTAGCAAAATAATTATTTCAAGGGATACAGAATGAAGAAAAAAAGGGGGGCGTGAATAACTTTGCAGTTTTTTTTTTTTTTTACATTGTTTACATATCCGACTTGCCTGCAATTTTTACATCTTAACCATTCGACCATGTTTTCAGTATTTTCAGTATCTTCTTAGGTCTAATCTTAGGCGCCTGGGCACATTGTATCTATATGTCCCCTGAAGTAGGGTTGTATGTATGGTATATACAAATGGTAAAACAATGAAAACTATTTACATGTGTTATTTACATCCTATGGTTCCTAAATCTGTGTGTCCAGGTCTCTAGTGGTGTATGCTCTATGGGGGCTTGTCCCTTGGGCCATTTGCGGCCTTCTTTGTCTCTCTGTTTGGGGTCTTGTCTTGGTCGTCTGTTTGCCCCACGTCTGTGCCACTTTCTTCTGGTTTTTGTGTGTTTCCCTGCCATTAAGGGGGGTCATGGTTGCTATTCTGATCTCTTGTGTGGGATTTGGCTATATAATTGTGCCATAAGGTGTATGAGTCCGCACTTATACGGCTCTTTTGACCCTGTGGTCCTGTGAATTTTTCATATGCCACGTTTGTGGATACAAGGTTCAATATTTCCAGTTTAGTGGGAACTGTTGTCGATCTCCAATTTCTTGCTATGATAGTCATTGTTGCCATGATTGTAAGATATATTGTTTTGTGTATGTGTTTCGGGAGGTGTTTTGGGAATATGTGCAGAAGGTACGTTTCTATAGAGGGTGTAACAACCATTCCTGTGCTTTGCTTTATAATGTCGCCCACCAACTCCCATACCGGCTGTATCTGCGGGCAGCTCCATCATATGTGCAGCATATCCCCTTTTGGTCCCTTGCACCTCCAACATATGTTTTCTATGTTATTATACATTCTTGTGAGTCTATCTGGCGTGAGGTACCATCGGTATAATACCTTTCTAGCGGTTTCTTGGTGGGATGCACACCTGGTTGTTCCCTTATGGGCTGTGAATGCCGAGCTCCATTCTTGAGGTGTGAGGTCCCTTCCTATATCTCTATTCCACTCTCTCTGAAATCTCCAGAGCCTCGCTTGTGGTTCTCTTATTAGTAGGTTATAGCATATAGATAGAGTTTTACTCAATTGTCTTGTGTCTAGGCATTTAGTTTCAAAGTGGGTCAGTCTCGTCTCACCGTTTCCCTTCTGTGTGTATGTGCCCTCTGGTCACAGAGTGTGGTATAGTTGTATATAGGAGAATTTGGCCTTGTTTGGTACCTGGAATTGTGTTTTTAAGTCTTGGAAGCTCTTAATGGAGCCTTTGTGGGTCACTTGGTGTAGATGGGTTATGTTGTGTTCTGCCCATAATTTATAGTTAAACGAGGGGTTCAGAGAGTGTAGCATTTTCAAGGGGGTTGCCGGGGACCACTTTTGTTTTGAGCATTTCCTGTGCCTATTTTTTTTCCCATATGGATAGCATTATCTTGGTGGTCGGCAGCATCTTTGGAGTACGGGGTCTCATGTCTCTGGGTGCCCATAAGAGATGAGTTAGATGGGACCCTTCTAGTTTGCTGGATTCCAGTGCTAGCCACTGAGGGGGTTGGGCCGTTTGGTGGCATCCTAAGACATTAGCTAGGTGCGTAGCTCTGTGGTATTCTTTCATATCGGGGAACCCCACGCCTCCGTCCTCTACTGTTCTAGATAGGAGTTTCCAGGTCACCCTGGGTTTTTTGTTTAGCCAACCAAATTTGAGTAATGTTGTCTGCAGTGTTTTGAGGTATCTAGTGGGGACCTGAATTTGCAGTGATCTGAACAGGTATAGGATTTTTGGCAGAATCATCATTTTGACGGCTGCGCGTCTGCCCACCCATGATAGGTACTTCCCCTCCCATGACTTTAGTGTGTTCTCTATTTCCGTGTGAAGTTTTTGGTAATTCATGGAGAAGAGCGAGTTGTGTGATTTTGTAAGTCTGATACCCAGGAATGTAAGGTAGTCCTCCCTCCAATCGTAGCGGAATGCTGATTTAAGTCTGTCTAATGTGTCTCTTTCTATACCTATCCCCAATGCTTGAGTCTTGGAGGTATTGATTTTATAGTATGAGTGTGTACTGTAGTGCTGGAGTTCTTTTTTGCGGTTCGGGAGCGAAATCAACGGTTGGGATAGTGTTAGTAGGACTTTGTCCACGAAGAGGTTAATCTTGTATTCTCTGTCTCCTATGTTTATACCATGTATGTTTGGGTTGTGTCTGATAGATTCCGCAAGTGGTTCAAGGACCAGTACGTATAGGAGAGGCGATAAGGGGCAGCCTTGTCTGGTACCATTTGTGATGTCAAATGGTTCCGATTGGAACCCTGACGTCGATACCGCTGCGCTTGGGGAACTGTATAGGGCTTTAATAGCTGTTAGGAATGTGGGGGGAAATCCAAATTTAGTAAGGGTAGCCTCCAGGAATAGCCAATTCAGTCTGTCGAAGGCTTTTTCCGCATCCAGTGAGATTATGAGTCCTTGAGTCTGGTCCATGTGTATCGTCTGTAAAATGTCTACCACTTTTCGGGTGTTGTCCGAGCCTTGTATGTATGATTTTTTAAAACTATATATAAATAGAGAGAGCATGCTGTAGTGGTTATAGTGCCTAAACTGCCCTTTTACGACCAGACAGTCTGCCTAATTTGGTATAAAGAGAATTAAATTGTAGGTATTATTTTAAAGATTAGTATAATGGCATTGCATTTATACAAGGGAAGCATAATTACACTGCCATTCATTACATTACTGTTTTAAGCTCACCACTCGGGTAAAATTAACTTTTTGTTATGGTGACATAGAGCTGCACCAACTTCCATTCTAACTTGGCATTTTCTTGTTCACATTGCTATGGCCACAGTCTCTTTTTCCAGTCACCACATTGATGAGGGCAGAAGGCATTAAATACCAATGAGGTTGCCAGCTAACTCTAAACAAAATACGACTGGGGGAGGAGCAACCGGCAGTTTCACCCTGTGTGCCAAATAACTCCTAAGAACAGCATAATGAACATTTTGATGTAAATTTCACCAAGTTATTGCCAGACATAAGTGGCATTGAAGAGGATATATTATTAGTTCAGTATTATATGGGTTACTTTACAAGTCCTCTGTTTTTGGAGTGGTCCCTTTTTGGTTTAAATACTTCAGGAGCAAGATTGTCAGTGGCCGACTGGCTGAAATATTATGACGAATATTTATATTGTCTATGAAGATACTTTCAAGCATTGGTAAAACAGGGATCAACCCACTCCTTAAAGGGTAACGCCAACCCTTTATAAATAACTCTTTATTTTAAAGGAGCGCTATAGGGTCAGGACCACAAACATGTATTCCTGACCTTTAAAGTGTTAAAACCACTATCTAGCCCCCCTTTGCCTCCCTAAAGATAGTAAAATCTTAATTGGATTAAAGTCTGAAGCTGCTGCCTCTGCCGGTGAACTTCCTCTGACATCATCAGAAGTGGTGGCCTGATCCAGTCACAATGCTTCCCCATAGGATTGGGTGAGACTGACAAGGAGGCAGATCAGGGGCAGAGCCAGCAGAATTCAAACACAGCCCTGGCCAATCAGCATCTCCTCATAGAGATGAATTGAATCAATTAATCTCTATGAGGAAATCTCAGTGTCTGCATTCAGAGGGAGGAGATACTGAATGTTTGGATGCATTTTAGGCAGTCATGACCCAGGAAGGATCTCTAACAGCTATCTGGGGAGTGGCCAGTGAAGTTATCACTAGGCTGTAATGTAAACACTGCATTTTCTCTGAAAAGACAGTGTTTACAGCAAAAAGTCTGAAGGTATTGATTCTACTCACCAGAACAAATTCAATAAACTGTAGTTGTTCTGGTGACTCTAGTGTCCCTTTAATTTAGAATGCCCTGTCAGTAATTATTACTTTGGTCACCCCTTATAAATCTGAAAAACAAGCATTTACTTAGCTGAAATCCATCACCAGACAACACTCCCCTCACTGGTTTCCATGCCCCATCTGATGTATCTACTTTCCTCTTCGTGGTCCAATCAAAGTAGCATACAGGGGAGGATATGTTGCACGTAAGACTTAAAAGTACAGTGGATCTCCGTGGCAGGGATCCACAGTTCCCAAAATACAAACTAGAACAAATAATATTCCACAGGCATTACAGTGTAGTGTGAAAAGAAGGCAAAGGTTTATTTAAACCATGAGGACAAAGAAATAAAAAAAAAACTTAATGTTTTGGCTGCTAAGCCTTAATCATGAACAAGTGAATAAAAAAAAAAAAATGTATAAATCCCTGTGGTATCATGTAGATTTCCACCCAAACACCAGTCTCAACTGAAATCCATGACATCACAAATGCAGTGAGACACACAGGAAACAGGCTGGGTAACCATTTAAACCACAAACAAAACCACAAATGCCAATAGTAACTCTGCCTAATAAGATGCAATGGAGCATTAATCATAAACAGATAATATAGCTGTGACACAGTGATAATAACAACAAACAGTGAGACATATGCAATGAGCAACCAAATCAGTTTACAAATAAATCATTCCTATATATAAGTAGACTAGATGAAAAAGAAACAATAACAGAACAAAAACCACTATAACATGAATATCACATAGAAACTACATATACTGTACATATAGATGATGAGACGCAGTGTAGCAGAGACAGCAACAGTATGTTTAAGGAAAGTCTTAGAGGAAAACTACAGTGTTACCCTAATTGTGTTGCGGTTGTGCATGTGTCATCACGCATACATGTTCCGATGGCACATGATTACTACCGGCAAATCGCAGTCCTCTTAGGGCTATTTAAACTCTATTTGGCATTTGTACAGTGCCCTGTCTAGGTTTCCATACTGGTAATCCGAGAGTGTGTTTATTCTATTGATTCTACTGTGTTTTGACTTATGGCTTTTACCCTGACTATTCTGACATCTGACATCTATAAGTGTGTATTTAAGTGTATAAAATCTCAGAATCCAATTGAACTCTGCAGTTATCAAAAATCTTTTTTTTTTTTTATTATTTATGTTTGTGGTGCAATTATTTTACACATACTCTTGCAATGCCACAACAGCAGTAACAAGGATAGTAAAGAATATAGTTTAACAGGTACATGGCATATATAATTACTGCACACATTTTTAAGTTAGGTAGCACAGTCACCGGCTTATCCAACATGTCTAAAATACGTGGAAATGGGTAGTGAGTTGTCATCGTTAACTATCCAGACATACAGTCAGGTCCATAAATATTAGGTCATCGACACAATTCTAATCTTTTTGGCTCTATACACCACCACAATGGATTTGAAATGAAAGATGTGCTTTAACTGCAGACTTTCAGCTTTCATTTGAGGGTATTTACATCCAAATCAGGTGAACGGTGTAGGAATTACAACAGTTTGTATATGTGCCTCCCACTTTTCAAGGGACCAAAAGTAATGGGACAATTGGCTGCTCAGCTGTTCCATGCCCAGATGTGTGTTATTCCCTCATTATCCCATTTACAAGGAGCAGATAAAAGGTCCAGAGTTCATTTCAAGTGTGCTATTTGCATTTGGAATCTGTTGCTGTCAACTCTCAATATGAAATCCAAAGAGCTGTCACTATCAGTTTATCATTTGGCTGAAAAAACAAAACAAACCCATCAGAGAGATAGCAAAAACATTAGGTGTGGCCAAATCAACTGTTTGGAACATCCTTAAAAAGAAAGAACGCACTGGTGAGCTCAGCAACACCAAAAGACCGGAAGATCACGGAAAACAACTGTGGTGGATGTCCGAAGAATTCTTTCCCTGGTGAAGAAAACACCCTTCACAACATTTGGCAAGATCAAGAACACTCTCCAGGAGGTAGGTGTATGTGTGTAAAAGTCAACAATCAAGAGAAGACTTTACCAGAGTGAATACAGAGGGTTCACCACAAGATGTAAACCATTGGTGAGCCTCAAAAACAGGAAGGCCAGATTAGAGTTTGCCAAACAACATCTAAAAAAGCCTTCACAGTTCTGGAACAACATCCTATGGACAGATGAGACCAAGATCAACTTGTACCAGAGTGATGGGAAGAGAAGAGTATGGAGAAGGAAAGGAACTGCTCATGATCCAAAGCATACCACCTCATCAGTGAAGCATGGTGGGGGTAGTGTCATGGCGTGGCTGCCAATGAAACTAGTTCTCTTGTATTTATTGATGATGTGACTGCTGACAAAAGCAGCAGGATGAATTCTGAAAAGATTCAGGCAATATTCAGCCAAATGCTTCAGAACTCATTGGATGACGCTTCACAGTGCAGATGGACAATGACCCGAAGCATACTGCAAAAGCAACCAAAGAGTTTTTTAAGGGAAAGAAGTGGAATGTTATGCAATGGCCAAGTCAATCACCAGACCAAGTCAAAACTGAAGGGAAAATGCCCCAACAACAAGCAGGAACTGAAGACAGTTGCAGTAGAGGCCTGGCAGAGCATCACCAGGGATGAAACCCAGCGTCTGGTGATGTCTATGCATTCCAGACTTCAGGCTGTAATTGACTGCAAAGGATTTGCAACCATGTATTAAAAAGTGAAAGTTTGATTTATGACTGTTAATCTGTCCCATTACTTTTGGTCCCTTAAAAAGTGGGAGGCACATATACAAACTGTTGTAATTCCTACACCGTTCACCTGATTTGGATGTAAATACCCTCAAATTAAAGCTGAAAGTCTGCAGTTAAAGCACATCTTGTTTGTTTCATTTAAAACCCATTGTGTTGGTGTATAGAGCCAAAACGATTAGAATTGTGTAGATGTCCCAATATTTATGGACTTGACTGTATGGATGATCATGCTAAAATAAGTTGTACACCAAGCTTTTAAATTTAGGGAAATGATTAGGAAAACAGTAGGTAAGTATGCCTTATGATAAACAAAAGTGATACACAAGCTAAGTGAGAGATGTTTAGATCTGGAGTGTCAGATTAATGTGAGACCTAAGCATCGTTGGTCAGGATTAGCTACACAGCAGGTAACCCCTGGTGGTGAGAGCAGAGGGGATATGTGGCAGAAAGGCTGCGACTGGGTAAGGAGCGAATAATGCTCTTCAGGTAGGTTTAGTCCCAGGGTCAGTCCATGCCATTCAAGCCCTCGCCATCTCTTGTGGCTAGATCGTTCAGTCCCAGGTCGAGGCTAGAAAGGGGCCGGAGCAGGATGCCTCAGTGTCATGTAACAGCCGCTGCGTTCTGTGTGCCAGCGCTTTGTGCTTGAAGGAGTGAGTAAGGCCTCTCGCCACCGCATGTCATGGGGCATTCTCCTCTGATTGCCGCTGTGGGTTTGTTGCCACTGACTTTTTCGGCTTCCGACACTCAGTCGCTGCACAGAGCCGGTCCAGGTCTGTTAGCAGCCTGCTACTTTTGTGTGTGAGGCAGTGTTGCTTGTAGGAGTCGTCATGGTGTGGACTAACACCATCTTAGGTATGCGGAGTGTTGTTGCTTCCTCATGCCTGCGCCCATCCAGCAGGGCCTGCGCATATAGGAGCAGGCTTGTGAGGGTGCTGTGGTGGACTGTGATGACCCCGACGGTCCAAACGTGGGGGGTCTGCGTCTGCAGGACTTCGGGACCGGATGACCGGCCGCGTCCTCCGCCCCGCATCAACTGCTAGGCCGCGAGTCGGACCTGCCTCGGCCAGTACGTCCAGAGAGTCCATGATACCCTAGGCTGGTCCCACCGAGGGCTCCATGAGGTGGGTAAGTGTGGAACCCGGTTAGCTTGACTGAACTGCGACAAGGAAGGCTTAAAGACAGCCATTTGGCGGGAGCTCTGGTTGCATGCAATTTCTCTGCATGGCGGTCAAGCTCTGCCCCCATTAAAAGTCTTTTACTTTTAGCTAAATCCCATTTTGGGGATTCCACTCAATCCCCACGACCAAACTAAAGGAAGGATCACAATTATGTGCCAAACTGAACTGATGTGCAACAGAGGATTTTTTATTATTATGCATAATTGCTAAACAATGCTCTCCAAATCTGGATTTCAGAGGCCTAGAGGTCCTTCCTACATTATTAATCCATGGGAAACATTGTTCCGTATGTTTTAAACTATTACCCACTTAGGATTCCATTAAGCCTTCCGCAACTTTAACCTCTTCAATTTTTCTGAACCGTTGTTCTGTAATAGGGGTTTTTCAGGTCTTAATCAAACCTTGGTCCCTCGGTGTACTTCCAGGTACTGTAGGTCAGAATCTCCGCCCACCTGTATGACGCGATCTTCCCACGCCTTAGAGGGAAGCCGCGCCAAAAACACAGTGCTTAGTTAATTTGAAAGTACCGTGTGTGTCTTGTTCCGGCTAAGCTCTTACGAAAGCAATTATTGTGTACTGAACCTCTGCAAGTTGAAGGATTATTCTGATTTCTCCTGGCCTCTCATTTCGGACTGTTAAACGCTTCTGCCTCTCTCCACTCCAAACGACCCCGGACTGCATACCACTTATGCTGATCTCTCCAACCCCAACTGACCTGGCTTGTTAAAGAACCATCCATTTCAAATGTTAAGTGTCATCTATTTTCAGTTAGTTTGCTCTGTTCCAGTCAGGAAAATTAATACTGAACTGTGTTGCTTCTGCTACCTCCTTTTGCTAGACTTTAAGTTGCTAGTAGCAATTTCAACTTTTCAAAAGTGCTGTAATTCTGCCTGCTGGACTTTTCTTTCATTTCGTGCTCACTCAATATTTAAAGCTACAGTCATCTACAATTCTGCTTGCTGGACTTTTTCTTTCATTTTGTGCTCACTCAAATCTGCAGTTGTGTTCCTCCTTATTCCTAAAGCATTACAGGGATTCAGTGTGTTTTTAGAGGGCAGGTACAAGTGACTTTGCAACATTTAAAAAATGTTGCAAAATTGATTTCTTATATTTCGAAAATGGCTTCAGTGTCGCATGTAAGAGCACAAATATCCGCACTCAAAGGCCAGCCCACCATGAGCTAGAGCTCCTGCTAAATTCGATTCTGCGTTATTGGCAAAAGAGTACATGATGTAAGAGAAATATGAGAAGCATTTTGTGTGAAAGACCAGTGCAAAGCATCTGGGCTACGGGAGAGTCCTTAAATGCCCTCCCCACAGAGACATCAGTTGTGTACCACAAAAAGGCAGAGAAACATCCAGGCCCTCCCCATCCATCCATATGCACTGATTCTGTTGTGGTGCAGCGTTCCACTCAAGAATCCTCTGGAGTGACATTGCCTGAAGGTATTTATGAAAGTCTGCAACGCTAAGCCTCCTTGATGCCTAGGTTGGCTTAACAAGTCATAGCGTACATGTGACGACTTCCCCTGCACATATAGGTAATCACCAAAGACCTCAAGGTAGCAAAAAATGCTTTGGATAAATACAATAGACTGGAAGAGATACAGTATTCTATGCAATATGATAAACATCTTTGTAACGGATCACCTGGCACCCTGACTGGGTACCTCCGTTGAAGGATGCTCCTAGCGCTTCCCGAGGACTCCAAGCACTGCAGCAGCCACCACACCCACCGAACCGGAGAAGCATACGAATGCTCTCAAGCACATGAATGCTGTAAGCAGCTGAACAGGAAAAGCATACAATCAGCTTACACTCCTGGCAATCAGCATACAATCCAATTCCCCCAATAACGAGACGACACTTCATTTTGAGATCAAGCAGAACTGACTGGACTGGCACACACAGCCTCTTTTATTCACAATACACAAATATAATACTGCCCACAGGGTTTTGAAACACAGCCAATCAATCCGTACAATACACACAGACACTCCCACACAAAATCATCCCCTCTGCCTGTGATATGATTACTGAACACAATGGTTAATCTAATTATCACAGGCAGAGAAATACAGTATTTTAAAACATATCACAGGGACCCCAAAACATGCATATAACCCCATAAAAAGTATATCCTCGGAACCGGGGGATCTGGGTGAACCACATAACCAAAATTCACCCAGATCCGTTCAGTACTTTGGAAAATACAGTTTAATGCAGATTCCGCAGAACATATACAGGCTATATGAAAAATAATTACTGTATAATGTGTCCCCTGTTCTATAGTTTAAAACTACTGAAAGATAGGAGAGCGGGGCGGACGGCCGCTGCCTCGCGTTCCAATCTGGCTACTATGATATGGCTGGCGTCCTCCCGGTCATTGTGTGTCAGGGCGACTAAACGCCGAAGGTAAACGGCTCCCACGAGGCCTCCTTAAAATGGCCGACGGCGGCTTAACAACTCCACCGGCCTAAACATGCAGAACCCTCTATGGCGCATGGAAGCAGACTGTTCCGCCACAATACGCCTAACCAGCGCTCCCTATCACCGGGACCAGAGACCAACCAGGGGGGTGCATCGACCCTAATATAACGCAGCCCGCACCTGAACACAGCGGCTTAAGTACCCGGTTAGCTACCACGTTTACACCAACCAGACGACCGGGAGACCCGGCAATCCGCAACACGGTGCCCTCTGGCAAGACTTTGGGACTCAGAGGACCTTCTTATAGGGACTATCCCCAAGCATGGGAATAAACTGCCTTTTAACATCTCCTATGCAACCAGAGCCGGAGGCGACCCCAACATCCCACGATGACTGGCACCTAAGGCACACACCAAGGAACCTTCCAACAGCATCAAAAGCGGTTACTGCAGATGCATTCTATAATTAAACATACTGCAATGTCATTCATGTTATAATCACCGTTATAAGAAATGCCAGTTAGTTTTTTATGCCTAATGCTGACGATGACATAGTCTGCCCTGCTTTGCCTGGTGGTATATTACTTTACGTTTACACTTAATTTAGTTAAGCTTGTTACTTTATTATTTTCTAACATGTCAGTAAGTCAACCTGTATTTAAGCCTGTACTTATAACCTTACCTGACACACAAGACTAAAGCTCATAAAAGCCTAACTTAGCATACAAACTACAACTTAACTTTTAAAAATGTACAGATATCTCCATGTCACTAATGTACAAACGCTGTGTTTACATCTCCTAACTCCGCCATTGTGGCATAGTCAAACGTTCTGTAAATCTCAAGCAACGCTCACCCACTGTTTATATTTTCTCTTACAAAAATAAAAATGTGCTGTATACTCATATACCACATTATGTTTCAACTGTTCGATACATTACTGCTTGTGACTGCTATTGTGGCTGAACAAGCCTATTGTTATACCATGCACATCAAAAATAAAGAATAAAAAAAAACAAAAAACTACTGAACGATGTCTTCGTGCATCAAATACTGGCGAGATGGCACCGTGTAGAAAAGTCCAAACAGTGTCTGTGAGTTAAAATGGCCCCCATCCATTGTTCTCACCATGTGCTTCATCCATTGTTCTCACCATGTGCCTCTGATACATGAAATGGTGGCCACCCAGTAACTCCACAGTATGTCCCCAGATGGTTCTTAAAGGGCCAGCAGCAGCATAATAAAATACAATATGCCCAAATACTGTATTTAAAGGGCCAAATGTCCCAGGGGCCATAGTCAGCAGGCAGGAGGCGGGCAAACAGGCTTCTCCAATGCCCAGTGGCGAGGTTGGTTTCGGCACAATCTTTAAGACTGATATACCGCGTAGCCAGGAAATATGCAGATAATTCCATTGCTTCAGATCTGTATGAACTCAACTGAGTAAACAGGAAAGAAAATCTCTGATAAAGCTCACTTGGATATTCTGTAACCCAAATCCCAAGATACTTAATTTGGTGTCTGCACCAAAACGGAAAAATAAAAAATTAACTGTGACTGAAAGGCCACAACTTCTGCAATGGGGAGAGTAACATTCAGGACCTCACATTTGGTTGTGTTTAATTTGAGATTACAGAGGTTACCTTATTCAGTGAACTCTCCCATTAAGCATGGGAGGGAGGTCCTTGGATTTAAGACAAAAACAACATGCCATTAGCAAAAGCGATACCCCTATGATCCATATTTCCCCATTTAAAGTTTTTATCTACATTCTGTTTCACTGCCTCTAGGAAGAATTCCAACATAAGAGCAATAGTAAAGGTGAAAGTGAACAGCCTTGCCTAGTCCTTTATGGATATGTAATATGTCAATGCCACATTCACCTGAATCTGAACATTTGGGCAGATCTACAGTGCACCAATCCATCCCAACATTCTATCTCCAATACCCATCTTTAGAAGCACGGCAATTATGAAAGCCCACTCCACCTGGTCAAAAGCCTTTTCAGCATTGGAGCACAGAAGAAGTGAGACCCCCCTGAACCAGATGCTGTATTGAGAAAAGCCATAGTATTATCTCTGGTCTCCCTTACAAGAAGAAACCCTGTTTGATCTGTGTGGACCAGGCACAGTAAAAAGGTCTGCATCCCAACTGCCATCACTTTAGAAAATAATTTGATATCTACATTCAGAAGCGATATTGGACAATAGGTCACACAAATTTTAGGATCTTTGTCCATCTTTGGTAGAATTGTAATGACACCAGCTAAGGATTCAGGATGGAACCTACCCGCCTTGGTCAGCGAGTTTAACACTTTAGTTAGTTTATGAATAAGGTTAAGGCTGAACTTTTTATAGTAACCTAAGGTGAAGCCATCCTGGTCTGAGGCCGTACCTGTTTTGACTGTTTTAATGGTTACCGGTATCTCTTCCTCAGTTTTTGGGGACTTAATTTCCCTTCCCAGAATACCTTCTGGGATAAATGTTTGTAGATAAATTGCAGCTGTTTAGGACATAATTTGATCCTTAAATTGTAACGTCGCCGTTGTTAGGATTGCTACCCCATTTGGTAGATAAATTGCAGCTGTTTGGGACTTAATTTGATCCTTAAATTGTAACGTCACCGCTGTTAAGATTGCTACCCCATTTTCTGTTGGCTACGTTCTATTTCGTAACGTTGGAGCTGAGCCCTCCTTAAAGTGAGTTTCTTGGCGAAAGAAAGTTGATATATGTTTGTGTTTCAGATCCCAAAGCAAATAAGATCTACTCTCGGTTATATTCAATCCCCTACACTGGTAAGCAAGTTTAGTGGAGCTGGAAGATAAGCCATAGTACCAGGCGGATTAGTCAGTTCTATTTGTCCTCTTATTTTATGTTTAGTTCAAGGTTAAACTGTAATCACAAGCTGGGTGGGCAAGTGGAGTGCTCAGAGGAAAAGCGAGCCCTGTGTGAGGCCTCCGTGAAGGAATGCCCCATCACTAGGTTTGGCATATTTCATTTTATTTCTATTTGTTTATTTGTTCGAACCCACCTGGTTCGGTTCCTGAATGAGGACCACCCCACCACCTCATTAGAACATGGAACACTAAGTATCCAGTACGAAAACCACAATGGAAACAATTAATGGAAGACCATTTTGTCTCCCGAACACAGGCAGCAGTACTTGGTCGTCCATGGCGCAGCGCAAATTAGCCACAAGGCGCATGCAGCCCAACTCCAGCACCCAAGCCACACGCCAAAGAACCACCCATAGGGGAGCCTGGGTGTATAAGCCCCTAACAACAAAAAATGAGTAAACCCAGCTTGGTGACAAATGTATGCATGTAATGTTAGAATCATTAACCTGCTGCTCACTGAAATACGTTACACTATGTGCAAAAACTCGCAAAAATAAAGAATTGAAAAAAAAATCATGTAAATGGAGACTGGCCCTTGCTTCAATTCCTTTGGAACTATTTTGGGCTTTTTCCTCGTGGCAAGCAGGGAAAAACTTCCCCTCAATGGCAATTCAAAACTACCAAACCAATCTGAGTGAGTTTTGGATATGATAGTCACTCAGATCAGGGCTACCCAGAGATATGACTCTTGAGGGGATGCTTTTGCGGTGTTGAAAAATTGTAGTATTTTTCTGTACCTGGAGATAATTGAGTTTGTACAGTTTGTGACTCAATTATCTCTTAGGCATATACATACTGTATGTATTCATTCTGAAGCTTTGCCTGCATTAAACAGACTATGTGTGGGAGGAAAGGTGATACCAGTGATATTTATGAGTGTTGAGGCTACGATATTGGGGGAAAGTGAATCCATGGCGGCGATTTATTGGTGGTCCGCCACATTTGGTGCAGCCGTGGGATGGTCCCTTTTCCTGGAAGCTACAATCTGAAGTTTGGCACTCGCCAGGAGTACGACGGATGGAGATCAGGTACGCTCAACATACTACATTGAAGGAACTATTGGAAGCTTGAGGAGGCATTGCCAGCAGCAAGGCAAAAAAGACTTTGATCAGTGAACTAATGGAGTTCGATCGGGAGAACTTGGCCGCGGCGAGCCCCTCTGTTCATACAGATGAGATCTGTGCTGCCCAAACCCACCTCCAGAGATAATCTTAAAAATAATTTCGGAGGTGGATCACACCTAATGACTAAGGATAACATCTAACCGGACTTTAGAATGGCCGGACTTTATGTACCTGAGAATAGGTAAAATACTCGCCGAGGTCAGGGACACAGAATGAGACAGAAATGTGGGAAGTCAAAATAAAACCAAAGTCAAATACCAGAAAAAACACGTTCAGCAACACACTCTCGGATAACCAGCCAGTGGAAACCACGACAGGGCACTGGCAAAAAAGGTAATTTGGGTTTAAATAACCCTCTTAGGCTGTCTCTGACCTCTGACCCCAAAATGTGTGTGTGTGTCTATAACATGATGTCGTACGCATGTTGGCACCATCTTTAATGAGGGTGAAGGTGAGTTTATTATAAAATCCTGAACCTTCCTAAGAAAGTCGCACCCGCTGGGGACCGGAACGGAGGGAGATCGGGCAGCTGGCCGCCGTGACCAAGGTAAGTTTGAAACCTTTCTGTCGGCGTGGCTGTCTAGTTTATGAGCAGCTACACTAACAGAAGAGCCAAGAGCCATGACAGGATGTGAAAGCCAGAGATTTTGTTTGCTAGAACGCCAACGAACAGCAGCATCTCCCGAGAACAGTCCCAGCTTTGTACTGGAGCCGCGAAAGGTACTGTTTAATGCTTTCAAGAATCAGAGGGAGAGATTGATGGCTATTTAGCAGATTTTTTTTTTAATTCCTTATTTTGAAAGATTTTTGCTTTTTGGAGGGGTACAGAAAGTAAAACAGGGGGTAAACAGTTGTAGTCCAGTTTTCACAACATGTACATATTCTTGTTATAACATACTTTTCATGAAAAAACAATAGTGTGTAGGCGTTTCGCTGGATTTTAGGGTAATTTCACATATTAAGTAACATGCTTTTCATCAATGCTGGAGTTTGTATCTTTCGTTCTTGGTTTCTGTTTGTGCTACAGTCGGATCAATTTTTAATAGCAATTTTGTTCTATGGACTTCGGGGTGGGGGGGTGGGGGGGTGGGGGTACAGAAAAGAAACGGGGGGTCAACATTTTTCAATCAATTTTCCCTACATACACTGATGGTAGTTATCTTTGTGTAATTTTGCATTGATATGGGTGAGAAGGGAGGGGTTACAGAAAAGAGGGTGGAGGGGGGGTAAGGGTACTCTGATGCCATTTACAAATTGGTAGTAGTGCCATCGCTGGGTGTTTTGTTGGGTTTAAGTTTACAGTTACAGTTGCAGTTTTCCTTGGTGGTGGTAATGCCATCATTGGTGGCATGTTACAGATGGGGTAATTTTACGTGGTTGGTTGTATCGTGTCAGTATGTCTCTGAATTTCACGAAATTCCTTATTCATTCACTGCATTGGCTGGATATAGGTGGCGGTGTCATTTGTTAGATGTCGTAGGTACCCTTGTGGGGATTGGAAGCCTGCCTTGTTATTAGTTTGCATTGGTGGGTGTTTGCAACTGTGATTCGGTTGGGGTCATTGCAGGGTGCGTTGTTAGTCGTGGAGTTTTGTGTCTTTTCGTTCTTACTGGTGTTGCAGCCTTTGGTTTGGATATTGTAGGGTCTCAGTGTGTTGTTGTCGTGGAGGCTTTCAGTGGTCCCTTGTCTGTTTAGGGCACTGCTGTGTCCTGCTTTGTTGATGTATGTGGGGGTGAGTGGGGTGGGGTATGGGTTTAAGGGGCTTAGGGGTTTGGGCTTGGGTGACGGTCCTCAAGTGGATAGGGGTGGGCTGTATGGCGCAGGGGTGGTTGTGTGCTGTGGTTGCTGGCTTGGGTAGGTGCGTTGGTTTTCAGGTTTTCTCAAGGGGTGTTGATCTGTTTGTATATAGGTTTTACCATGGTATGGTTGTGTCTCCCTCTAGCCATGGGTCCCATATTTTGTGATACTGTTTGGGAGAGTCATTTACTAGTGCTGTGAGTTTATCCATGTGCGAGCTGTCAGTTATCTTTCTCAAGATCATTTCCTGTGTCGGGATACGGGTTGTGGACCACAGTTCCGCTATGGCCCTTCTTGTTGCTAGGGCTATTAATTTATTTTCGGCTCTGGTGAATGTATCTATTGGTTTGGAGAGTAGAAGTGCCCAGGGGTCTATGGGGCAGGGTTTGTACAGTATCTTGGCGATCAGTTGTGTGACCCTGTACCATAGAGGTTGGAGTTTTGGGCACGTCCACCAGCAATGTAGGAACGTGTCCTTTTCCCCGCATAGTTTTCAGCATGTGTTAGTCGGTATTTGGTGCATAGTGGCGAGGAGTTGTGGTGTGAGGTACCAGCGGAACAGCATCTTGTATGCCTGTTCCTTGTGTGTAACACATATTGATATGGATGCCGTTGCTTCCCATATGTCTGATCAATCGGTGGCTTCCTCAGGGGGGCCTAAGTCTGTTTCCCACGCTGTTATGTATGGGAGGGCCAGTTGTGTGTGGTGGTTGGCTATTGTCATGTAAATGTCAGAGATTTGCCCTTGTCTATTAGCCCTTTGTGCAGTCATATTCAAAGCGAGTGAGTGGGGCTGTACCGGCTTGTCGTATGATCAGGGTTGCTGCGAAGCTGCGTAATTGTATATATCTAAAGTGATCAAAGGTTGTGAGTGAGGTTGTGAGTGAGGTGTCCTAATCGTGATATGTCTCGTTGTTCGAAGTGTGCAAAATGTTTTGGGGTGAGTCCTGGTGTGAATAGTTTGTTCCTCCAGATTGGGGTCATGGGGAGAGGGAGGAGGATAGCTCAAATTTGTCTCTGCGTTTGTCCCAGAGGTCGAGTGCGTGTGTGATCACGGGTGCGGTCGTGGGGGGTAAGAGCCTGTGTGGTTTAGGTGTCCACATGTAAAGGGACGGGTGATCCCAGCCAAATATCAGGTGTTCTAAGTCCACCCATCGTTTTTCCCCTGGTGGGACATGCCATTGTTTTGTCTGCGCTAAGTGCATTGCTGAGTGATAATGTATGAGATTAGGTAGTTCTAAGCCTCCGCATTTCCTGGGTACGTACAGAGTGCCCCTGCATATTCTTGGCTTGTGGCCATTCCAGACAAATGTATCTATAGCTGATTGTAAGGTTTTGAAATCTTGTTTGTGGATAGGAATTGGGAGTGTTTGGAAAAGATACAGGAATCTAGGGAGGAGGTTCATTTTGATGGAGGCGATGCGTCCCAGCCAGGAGATTCCTAAGGGTCTCCACTTTATTAGGTCCTCGTGGGCTCTTCTAAGTAGGGGAGTTTAGTTTCTTACGTATAAGGTGTTCGTGTCTGCCGGTAGTTTAATACCTATTTCTGTGTGGCAGATTCGCAGGGGGACTGTGTGTGTGATCCTGGTTAAGCTCTGAGTTTGTATTTGTATCGGTAAGAGCTCAGATTTAGTTAGATTGATCTTATACCCCGAGATTTCAGAGTATTCGCATGGTTAGGGTCAGGAGTATGTCATCGGCGTATGCCGAGATTTCAAATGTTTCTCCTCGTACTGTGACTCCTTCTACCTCCCGGGTGGAGCGCACTGCCTGCAGCAGGGGTTCTAATGAAAGGGCGAATAGTAGTGGTGATAAGGGGCATCCCTGACGTATGCCGTTTGATATGGGGAACTGCGGTGGGACTATGTTTGGCAGGAGGAGTGCGCCTATAGGGGAGTGGTATGTCGCTTGCATGAACAAGGTAAATTCATTGGGTAGTCCTATGTGTGCTAGGGTTTGGTGTAGAAATCGGCCATAACAGGTGGTCGAAGGCCTTTTCTGCATCTAGCGATATTATGGCTGTAGGGTATTTAGCAGATTTTAAATGCGAGTGGGCCCTGCACAAGGTAGCAGAGGTAAACTGGGTACCTATCCTAGCCGGGAAGCTTCTGAAGCCTTCAGAGCCATACCAGACCAGGATATTCAAAACTATGAGCCAATGAAGGAAGCGCTCTTAGCACGGTATGCAGTCATGCCATAAGTCTACCGCAGAAAGTTCAGAGAACTGAGATAGACTGACAATGATTCTTATAAAGAGTGGGCTTGCCGGATGCACAGAGCTGCTTCCCACTGAATTAAAGGCTTCAAAGCGACCACCTTGGAGGAAGTTTTACAGTTAGTATTGCTCAAACAATTCTTTAATTTGGTGCATCCCAATGTTAAAGACTGGGTGAGAGACCACAGACCCCTTACTCTTCCAAAGGGTGCCAAGTTAGCGGACAAGTACACGATGCCCGCAAGCTGGACCACTCTCAACCCCGAGTTCAAATCCCCAGAACTGACCCAAAATTACAGACAACAGGGAGGAATTATTGCCCTCCTCCACGACCCACACTTGATGTTTATGTTCCTCCCAAAAGACCAGGCCTTGCTGCTTTCGCTGCAAGCAAGTAGGTCACCTACGGAATAATTGTCCTCTGGAGCCCCCCAAGACCTAACTAGACTTGGCCAGGGACCACAACTCCCTGGGCTGCTGCCCACTGCGTAGGCCACCCCATTTCCCAGACATGGGAATCTATGGAGCTCAGCCAAGAAGAACCGCTGGGGGTGCTTCATGAAGCTGACCTGGTACAGGCAGCCAACACTGACAATAGGCAGAACCACAGGCAGCTGGTTTTGATCAACGGAAAGACTGCCTAGGGCCTTGTGGTGTATTACCAAATTATATAAATTATGTTGTGTATACACATAGAAACTCTGGTCCATCTACTTTAACAAATATTTATTAAGAGACAAAACAACCATAACATAATGACACACAATCTAACTAACTATACCAACAAAAACAACAACAACCACAATCTAACTAACAATAATAACTAAACCTTATGAAGTCCTCAGATCCCACTCACAGTTCACCATGATAAAAATTTGCCCATGTCTGCTCACATGTAGCACAGCCCAGAAGGAACAGGGGGAATGGAGAAAGGGGAAAGTGGTTATCTCTTTCCTGACTTGAAAAAGTATTGAATTAACTAGTTACCATATCAAAGGGTAAAGCTTATCCCCCTGTAAGAAGGCATACCTGAGTTTGATCACATGACCCCTGGTCACCATATTAGTTTGATGACAGAATGCCACCACATTCCCTCACTTTTTATTCTCTTATGTTGAGCACATTTAAAAATAATAATCAGGAATTATAGTGAATGAGATGAGCAAGGTAAAAGAAAGTAGTCAAATGGGGGATACATCATCATCCCCCACTTTATCTTCTTCTATGTTGCTCCGTTATCTAGTTATCCCTCTAGTACAGGAGAACCTACTGGGAGCAAAAACCTGATACACAGGAGAAATTCAACACACAGTTCCTCCGGAATATTTCCCTCAGCGACACAAGTTCTTCTGTACTTTCCTATGGCTGTCAATTCACATATTATACAAAGTGTCACAAAAAAAAACCTGAACTTAAAGCATTAGTATATAGTTGATAGAATTTAGGTGAAAGAATGTTTGTGTATGTGTAATGTAATACTTTATTAAAGAATGTATGTTAGAGAGAGAAAAGAAGAAGAAAAAAAAATTAAATATATCCCCCATTGCAAGTTTCTTCCTCAACTATTTCATTGCCACACAATATAGT
The DNA here is from genome assembly GCA_933207985.1 of Pelobates cultripes. Lineage (NCBI taxonomy): Eukaryota > Metazoa > Chordata > Amphibia > Anura > Pelobatidae > Pelobates > Pelobates cultripes. The sequence continues at coordinate 76,166,989 of OW240916.1, read as the reverse complement.
GTTATAACTGTTGTTATTATTTGAATGAACATGAGTACTAGCGACAGAGTTCGTAGTACTGGAGGTGTCTCTACATTGGTAAGAATAATCCTTTTTTAATAGTGTCCTTTAAATCTGCAAACAGAACAAAAGATGGCAGTTCCCACTTCTGCTGTTAAATCCAATGATATTTGCTGAATTCCATACTCCCAATCCAGTTCAGACTCCTCCCAGAAGGGCTGCAAATGTGTCCTATATTTCCCATTTCCCTGCTTTGCCTAAACTACTGCCGTTGTGGTTCTGAACACCTTTAAGGAATAGAAAGATTATTAAAATGTAGACTCTAATCATTTTAAACTGTCTCCCTTATTTTTTAGTATCTTCTGGCCGTATTGTCTGTCTCCCCATCCCTACTGTGATACAGCATATCCATCCTGTAACAAGGATCCACCACGATCTTCTTTTGACACACATCATCATCCTAATACAGCTTTGCCTTGCTCTGCGGAAATCTTAGAAATGTATAGCTATATGGGAGACTAGAACTCTGAGAGAAAGAACAAAACAAAAGAAAAAGATACATACAGATGTAGAGAACAACAAAAAAAAATAATGGGAGTTAATAATTGCTGGGAATCCCCCAATTGATCAGTCTTCCCCTCCTCTCTCATCTGTTCCCTAAGTGCTTTCATGTCTGCCTCCAATCTCTCAGTCTGTCTCTTCAGGTCCCAGTATTCTCTATTCCCTTCTTTATTCCTCCAATTATCCCAATTTCTTCTATTGGTTTGATGCTCATCCCATGTATGGTTCCTTCTCCAATTATTCTCCCAATAACTGTTCCTGTTGTGTGTCTGTTTTTCTCCCCAACTGTGATTTTCCCAGTTATTATCTCTCCTTTTTAGCCTCTCCCAGTTATTATTATTCCAATTCTGTTGATTACCTGAGGCTCCTCCCATCTATTTCTCCAATTATCTCCTATTACATTGCTCCCTTTAGCACTGTCCCTATTCCTATGGTCCCTCTGTGGATCTCTCCATCTTTTGTCATAGTCCTATTTTGGTCTCCAGTTCTCATTATCCCTCTTGTTCTGGAGTATGTCCCACCTCTGGTTTCCTATCATTTACTATCTATATCTCTACCAGACTCGACCTTGAATGTTCTTACGGCTGAAACAGAGCAGGCATGTTCTGTGAAAGGATGCTTGATCCACCACTTGTCAGCTCTAGTTAGTACCATTTCTAAGTCTGTTGGTGTTGGATCGAAAAGCCTGACAAATTCTTTACACTCCCAGGGAAGGGCTTTTTTTACTTTGGCAATGTGTTCTGGTGAGCCCAATACCAGAGGCTGTTGAGGTTGGCATAGTGTATATCAGAAAAATATCATTTGAGCTACCTCTTTACGACCATCTGTTGGCCTCATGGTAATATTTGCGATTTCTTTCTCTATGCTGAGTAGATAGAAATTAGTTACAGCAATTCTTCCTGCCTGATCAGACACACTGTTACTAAAGCCCAAGAGTCTACTAGCCAAAGGACCCATAGCATATTCTAAAAGTTATATACATTTCTCTAAGTTAAGAGCTCCTTTTTATCTCTATCTGCTCCTCTCATAAAACAATGTGTAAAAGTATTAAAGTTGTTAGTTGGCATTCTTCCCCACCATTTCTGAAAATGTTCTTTGTCTGTTATTGACAAAGGCCATGTCTGCCTGAAGAAGTTAGTAGGCATTTCTCTTGCATTAAAGTGTTCCGTTATTATTATAGGTGATTGCCCTTGTGTTTTTTTCCCAGCAGTGGTTCTGTGCTTTCTGATATAAAATAAGACTGGCCTGGGCATACTTTAGGAATCTCCTTATCCCATTTATTTGTGTTTTCTTTAGTTTTCATTTTATATTCCATGACTAGGTTTTGGAGTTCAGTGATTTTAGCACTGTATGCATCTCTCTGTTCTATTCATTTAATTCCTTCTCCAACCTCTCAATCATTGTGTTTGTTCTTAGGGCAGCTATTTTGAAACAATCTCTTTCATCAAAAGCATCATCGATTTTATTAGTGGTCACTAAATTATCTTGCTGCACTTCGAGTACCATGCTTGCCAAAGCCCCTATTGCAGCAACAACCGCTTGTGCCACCAAGCTTTTCCTTTTCTTAATATGGCACTTTTTGTTAGTTACAATCTGCGTCAAAACATCCATGAAACCTTCTGTGGCAAACCTAGCCACTTACAGAATGTTTTTATATATACCTAAATATTACTACCATTGCTATTTCAGAATGTCTTTATATATACCTGACTATTACTACCATTGCTATGTTTAACTGTGGAAAAACACACCACTGTTAAGATATCTGTATGTAAAAGAGTTCATCTGGTTTACAGAACACGAATGCCGCTAGCATTCCATTTCCAGTTTCACGAACAGTGGATTCCTACACTGTTCGTAAAACGAACTAAGGACCAAACGAGAGACCACCCCAGTAGGTTGTGTGCCGCTCATTAGTGAGGTTGTAACATTGTGTCCAGCCATTAATGGGCTTTCTGTGTGTGGCCGCCGTTCGTGTACTGAACACGTGGCGGAAGCCATCTTTGCTTTGTTAGAGTTCAGCGGTGTTTGGTCGTCGAGTGCCTGGAACCAAAATCAGCCACTTGATTTCCAAACACCGCTGGACTTCCATAAAATTTGGGAAACTCGCTCCTTTGGGTAAATAAAGCTATTCGTGAGTTTTCTCTTCCAAACCCCAGTTCGTGGAAATGTATATTACGAGCGGTGTTCGGTTAATTCTGCAGGGATCAGAGCGGTACTTCGGTATATTGTACCTGCCGATCCCTGCATTCGGTTGAGCGGTCATTCATACAAATCGCTGGGAAACTGTGAGAATTATAGATTTTAATATAAAATATTGCATGTTACTGTAACCACTGGTAATCTAATTATCTGTACTTGCTGATGTCATCTTGGTACCTGTACAGCAGAGGCTGCTGGGAAACAACCTTGCCTGGTCAGTTTCCCACACAGTCCACCTGATTAAAACCCCTGCTGGAAACCCTGTACAGTAAAAACCACATAAATTGGGGATTTTTCATTAAAGCTCTCAGTTGACCTCCAAGCTATGTGTCGTCTAGTTCTTGGGAGAAAAGGATTGTAACTACGCTACCTACATTTTACCTGCTTCATCCTATCTACCAGCGGAGATACCGTGGATAATACTACTACTCCGCTACACCTTCATATTTTCCACAATCGGGGCCTGCTGGTTCTGGAAGCTCATAAGGTCCATCATGTTTGTCAATGTCCTTCATAAGTACTCTAGTACTTCTGCAGAAAAATACTTGGCACCTAGAAATGACATTTTAAAACAGAGCCCTGAACCACTGAGTCTTTAACCAAAATAGACCAGCAGACTAAGTAAAAAAACAAAGAGCTTTTAACAATGGGACTAATTAAAAAACAAAACAGAAACTGGTTCCAGAGAGATTGAACCACTTAAGCATCTTAATTAAATTAACCTATTCAAACAAGCTCTTGCCTTTAAAAAAAAAAAAATGACTTCACAGTCTTAATACAACACAAAATAGATAGCAAAACACAAAATCCCCCTTCTGCCTTTGTTTAAGTGCAGTGGGGTTTTACAAATAAGTAGAAAGTACAAAGGAAAATCATGGAAACTGGAAAATACCTGACTGTAACTTCAGCACAATGATAATACCCAACCATACAACAATCTAACATAGGCACTTTTACTTCATAAAAATATTTACCCCAAATACAAACTGTTCATTTGCTTTTAAACATACTCCAGTCTGAAAATAGAAATGTTAACCTAGCAAAACAATAGCCACCACACTGTAATAACCCTGATACCTTTATCATGTAAACACAATGCTCCTACCCAGAATGCAATGGTTAAAACAGACAAAAGATAACAAAAAACAAAACAAAAAAATAAACCTGTTTGCTATTTAAACTTAGAATGCAGTGAAGCCACACAAGTTAACATCTAGGAAACAATTACACATTAATATGCTCAAAGAGTACAAAGGCAGAGAGGAAGAAGTAGCTGCAGTGTGTGCCCCACCTGGAGCCGACCAGCGGTCAGCTCCAGATGCCCTACTCCTACCCGACTTGTTAGGAGAGGACCCTAGGGAAGGAACCATAGAGTTGGTAGAGCTATGGGAATGGCTGGGGACCCAGGAATGGGCCCAAATGATCCATCTGCTGGAAGTCAAACAGACGACCTTCTCCCAAGAGCCAGGATATACGACCCTAGCTACCCAGGTCAGGCCCCATTAAGACAACCCCCAATCCGCATTCCCAATGCAGTCCTACAAGGAATGCGGAAAGAAATAAATTAGATGATTTGCTTAGGGGTCATCAAACACTCTGAGAGCCATTGGGCCTCCCTTGTAGTTTTAGTACCAAAACAGGACGGCACAACCCATTTCTGCGTGGACTACAGGCAGTTAAATGACAAGACGGTCACCGATGCCTACCCTATGCCCAGGGTAGACAAATTATTAGACCGAATAGCTAAGGAACATTATCTGACCACTATTAAGCTCTGCAAAGGGTATTGGCAGATATGCGGAGGGGTTTCATCCCCTAAAATAGCTCTAACCGGTCAGATAGCAGGTTTACCATATCTTCCCCACTGTTTAATTCGGGTACTTTTCTTACTCGAATGTTACACCATCTTCACCGGTTATAAATGTGTTCTAATTGACGGCGTAGTGTTAAAAGAATGGTTTACTGGTGTGTCACGGCAGTGTCTGGTGCAATACATTGGTTAGTGAGGTGTTGCACAGTGTTCTCAAAGGCTTCAGTGGAGAAGGGAACATTTTGGAACCAGAGTCCTAGTACTGTGAGATGGACACAGCATTCAAAAACCTGTCTGTAGGTCCTGACTGTGAACGGATTTGGGAGCCCCTTAGGTTCTGAGATGGCTCAGTACATTTATTGCAGGGTCTGAGGTGGATCAGTAGATCTGCTGTGTGGTGAACTTGTCTCAGACTCTCATCCCTGTTGGGTTCCAAGCCCAGAAGAAGCATTCTAACCCTATATCATAGGTGCAATTCGTAAGTGCGCGGTTCGATACAACCATAGGATGAGTTTTCTTTCTGAAGACAGGAGAACAAGAGATCATTACATTTCTTCCAGCTTTGAATTTCAAGAGCATGCTGGGTCAACGTCTTCTATCACTGAGCCCAGTCATACATTTGCCGACCAGAAATGACATTCCTGCATTCCTGTTTTGTCAAGGACAGTTATCCTGGTCTCAGAGGATCAAGATTTCCACAGCATTGCGGACAGATCTTAGATGGTGGCACCAAAAGATAATCTAATGAAGAGTTTTCCATTGGAAAAGATTCAGTGGCTAGTTGTAACCATGGATGCCTGGCAGCATAGGCTGGGGAGCACATCTAAGAGACACTAATGTTTTTGGGTTATTGGAGGGATTCTAGAAGTCAAGGAACCTCTTCATGTGTTTCATCTTCTGCAGTATCACTTGAAAAATCTTTGGGTAAAGGAAAACCAGAATATCATCTCGTATATAAACAAATCTCCTTAAGGAACTAGCTCTGATGCCATGGGACAATCAATGATTCAAGGTCTATAAGCAACATATGTCCCAGGTACAGACAATTCAAGGGCAGTTTTTTTCAGTCACCATCAACTGGACAACTCCAAATGTAAGCTCAGTTCAACAGTTTTCCATATGCTAGTAAACTCCAGAAGAAGACATCATGGCTTCCCCATCGAACTGTCAAGTCCCTCTTTTCTTCTCGTGCAGGTTCCATCCATTAGACCTGGTCACAAATGCCTTATCCAGCTCTTGGGACCCCCTTTATCTATGCATATTTTGCCTCAATTTTGCTTTAATCCTACAAATTAACTTTGATGGCTTGGAGTCTGGGAAACAGCCGCTACTTGCCCAAGGACTTTCAGACTCAGTTACTTCACGCAAGAAGACAATTAAATTCCAATGCTCACCATCACTTCTTGGGTTAAAGGACCACTCTAGGCACCCAGACCACTTCAGCTTAATGAAGTGGTCTGGGTGCCAGGTCCTTCTAGGGTTAACCCATTTTTTTATAAACATAGCAGTTTCAGAGAAACTGCTATGTTTATCAATGGGTTAAGCCTTCCCCTAATCTCTAGTGGCTGTCTCATTGACAGCCACTAGAGGCGCTTGCGTGCTTCTCACTGTGATTTTCACAGTGAGAGCGAGCGAAAGCATTGTAAATGCTTTCTATCGACGCTGAATCTTGGCGTGCAGCTCTTGCGCGTGCGCATTCAGCCCAGGAGGAGGAACGGAGGAGGAGAGAAGGAGGAGAGCTCTCCACCCAGCGCTGGAAAAAGGTAAGTTTTAACCCCTTTCCCCTTTCCAGAGCCGGGCGGGAGGGGGTCCCTGAGGGTGAGGGCACCCTCAGGGCACTATAGTGCCAGGAAAACGAGTATGTTTTCCTGGCACTATAGTGGTCCTTTAAGAACAAAGAATGTATACTTGCTTACATTAGCCAGGTCCTTAAATTTCTGCATTCTGGATTTGGGATTTAGCTTAAGTCTGAACCTCTGGATGAGGTTTCCGATATGTTTCTTGTTAAGTGTTTGCTTTTGGTTGCCATTACTTAAGGTTGTAGGATCTATTTTATTTTTTTTAGCTACATTTCTCTACATACTGTCTCAGAAATCCATTTCAAGATGATGAGTTAATTTCATTACAATCAAGAAGTGTTACTAACCATCTTCTAGTCTCCTCTATTCTGAAGAAGAGAATTGGCATAAACTGAATCCATATAGATGTCTGTCCAATTATTTCTTCCCAATACTGTGGATTATCAGTGGTGTTGTGTTCATGTGGACTGTGTGTGGGCTGCTTTTATTACTTGTATGAGGCTTATTCTGTATCTTTTTGGGGAGGCTTATTCTGTAGCTCTTTGTATATCTAGCAGTGTGGATTGTGTCACAGTTCTCACCGTGACATCCAGACGGACAGACGCGTTCGCCCCAGAAGTGCCCAACAGGGAATTTGAACCTGGGTACTTTGCAGTCCTGGGCCTGCTGTTTCTCCTCTGAGCCACTATACAGCTCAAGTATCAGCCTGAAGTCCGATCTGCTGCTGTTTCTCCTCTGAGCCACTATACAGCTCAAGTATCAGCCTGAAGTCCGATCTGCTGCTGTTTCTCCTCTGAGCCACTATACAGCTCAAGTATCAGCCTGAAGTCCGATGTTGCCTTGTATCCAGCACTGGGGGCTGAATTTTATCTGTGACTGCTTCTGTCAATTATGGTCCACCTGTAGCTTATGCCTAATTAACCAGGTATAAGACACTGCCTCTCTATGAGGGCAGTGTCAGTTCATTGACTCTTGTTCTGCTGTCTGGTTCCTGTTTTTGTATATCCAGATCATTTTGCTCCTGACCTTGGCTTATTCACATCGTGTATCCTGACTTCTGGCTTTCTCTGACCTTGGCTTTCTTACCGTGTATCCTGACTTCTGGCATCCTCTGACTTTGGCTTACCCTTGACGATTCTCCTGCTTGTGCCCTTACTTGTACTGCGACTTGGAGCAATATCCTGCACAGTCCCCGTGCACAGACTCACAGGCCAGGTGAATTCTTACCTGACCACCTTGGCCTGTGTTTAATTGCAAGGGTGAGCATAAATCTCTGCCTACCGGACTCCCAACTAAGGTAAGCCATGACTGGTTGCTTCCCTTGCGTCCAGTGGTGACTGGGCTGGCCAGGTATAGGTCAAAAGACAGGAGCTGTGACAGCTGCTGTTGGCTGCTCTATCCAGTGCAGATTTCTAGGAGGGTTTGATTCAGTCCCCACCTGTACATGACTCCTGAGTCCCTCAGCAGCTAGGTGATTAAGGATCGGGGTTGTCTCCACAACCGGGTGGACCTGCATACATTCTGAAGAAAGGTAAGTTGAAGGTTTTTAAACTGAAGATGGGTGTTGTCCCTGACTGGTGCTACTATAGCCATCTTATCAGCACAGGGAGAAGCTGTAGTAGCTTAAGTTGATCTTGGCAGTGTACCAATGTCATCTAGGTGAATGCCCTTTGTCTTCTTCTAAGGAAGGAGGGATGTGAACAAATGATGAATGAAGTGTGGGAATTTCCCTCTTCAACTACTCCTCTGAGCTTAATATTTTTGCATCAACCAAGCATCTCTAGGTTATCCTTTTGCAAAGTCCCAAACCATTGTTACAACTGAGAAATGTCCTGAACCTGTGAAGTCTATTGTTGGCTAATAGCAGTAACATCCTCCTCTGTGGCCTCAGTCAGTTGATGATGCTCCTCCTTGAGCGCAGCAAGGTTGGAATTGAAAAAAAGCATGGATATTCTTCATAAGTTTGAGAATATCCCCTTTAATTGCAGAAATGGAAAAATCATCTGTTGCAACAGTTGAATGTAGTAGGCTTCCTGTGCATCGAGGGTGGGAAAAATTGGCATGTCAGCCTAGCATATAGGGCTGCAATGGATTACCCAGGAATAAAAAAAAAAAATTTGTATACATACCCTAAATGTTCTTATCCTGGTTAGATCCATGGCAGCATAACATTTTCCCATTTTCTTTCCTTAATAAGATTTTAATGTTAATAGGCACATGTCCAAGCCTAGATCTGGCAATCCTGTTAGTAAAAAAGTGAGTACGGTTTTATTTGCTCAGACATCCTTGTCTGAGAAGAGAAAGTCCACTCAGCCAGCTAAAATTATTCTGGTTTCCTCTTCCCCAGGACTAGGATTGAGTAAGACTAGCAGACGGTACTCCATTGATTCTATTTACTACACACTGCATGCGCATTGTTTTAGAATAAGAGTAATATCTCCATTCAAATGATTCATTTGTTTGATTTTTTTTAAAGCAGATCAATAAAAGAGTTAGGATTAAATTGGATAACTTGAGATACAGATAAGCAATTTTGGATATATACATATTAAGCAAAAAATCTGGATTTAGTTCTATAATTTCTACAGTGAAAAGTCTGAAATATGCCCATTGATTTCATTCTTACTTTGATATCCCCACTTAACCCTGTTAAAGATTTTTCAGCACTATACTAGCATATCTGGAATTTCAAGGTCAACAGTTTGTCCATTCACAGTCCCTATGATCCCGGGGCTCAATTTAATGACACAATAAAACAGTGGACAAATAAAATGAACAGATGCTTTTTCTGTGTGATGCCCTTTGGAAAACTCATTTACACTTAGAATAAAAAGAGATGTATTCCTGTAAAAAAGAAAAGGCATAAAACCAGAGAAACCAGTGAATTTATTTTTGATTTATTCCTTTGAAAAATGCACTAACTAGAGAGAAATATTGCATAAACCAACTGAGGAGTTTACACCCACATTATTTACAAAAGGGTCCTTAAAACACATGGCACTCAGCTAATTAACCCTCATACACAAAGACTGCACAGTCCAAGCCTTGCTAATAGACCTGTCTATATAACACTCATGCTAATAAACTCTTTGGGAGCAGCAGATAAAAGCAGCAAAGCATTGTCGTGAATTGTGAGAATGAAACCTCTGAATTTATCAAGTGACATTAAAGTGGCACAATCCTTATTTTACATGTGTCTTCCATCCCATGTGTCACAGGTGGGAGATTTTCCTAGATTTTATTTCTCCATCCCTCCATATGGGATATGTTGATGTAATTATAACAGTGATGGTCTAGAAAGACCACAAGAACCTAGTCCAAATACTGAACCCCCATAGAATCTAACACTAAGGCTGTCCCTGGTTTTGTGTCCCTCCAAAGAGTACGCTGTTCATAAGGTATCTAGTCACCCTGATTGCACACAACGTTGTTCTGAATGATGGAGGGAGATTAAGCTATACATTGTAATAAAAGAATTGCTTAAAAATGAGTAGATTTCAAATATGTAAGGGCACATGTGTGATTATTACTGTTTTATTTATTTAACGGTTCTTATATAGTGGTATTTTCCAGAGTGCTTTACAATTAATGCACAATTATTCAATTGGGAGATATATAATTAGACACCATATACAAAAGGGGGAGAATATTTCTTATCCTTTCTTTCACAGGATTATACTTACATTGGGCATCTTTTACCTTACTTCCTCAGTTTCCTTCACATTCCACCAGCTGGTAAATGAGACATCCACAAGGGTCTCACACACTAAACCTGACAACATTGCAGTGATTTAAAGGAACACTATAGGGTCAGGAACACAAACATGTATTCCTGACCCTATATTGTTAAAACTACCATCTAGCCCCCCTGGGCCCCTCATGCCTTTCTAAACACAGCAAAATCTTACTTGTATTCAACCCTGAAGCTGTAGATCTGCATGCTGTTTGCCTCAGAATAACAAGCTGTCTGCTGACATAATCAGAAGTGGTGGCCTGATCCAGTCACAGTGCTTCTTCATAGGACTGGCTGAGACTGACAAGGAGGCAGACCAAGCACAATTCAAACACAGCCCTGGCCAATCAGCATCTCCTCATAAAGATGAATTGAATCAATGAATCTCTATGAGGAAAGTTCAGTGTCTGCATGCAGAGGGAGGAGACTCTGAATGTTTTGGATGCATTTTAGGCAGCCATGACCCAGGAAGGATCTCTAACAGACATCCAATGAAGGTATCACTAGGCTGTAAACACTGTCTTTTCAGAGAAAGACAGTGTTTACAGCAAAAAAGCCTGAAGGTAATGATTTTACTCACCAGAAAAAATTCAATAAGCTGTAGTTGTTCTGGTGACTATAGTGTCCCTATAAGTATTCAACAATAATTGTTTGGTTCTTATTCTTCTTCCTTGTTATTCATGTGTCTTGTAACCCCTCATTATATACATGTGCCTTTCCAATTCTCTCATTGAAGGGTTACCACTAGAGTTGAGCGAACCCGAACTTTTCGTACTGAACATTACGGGTTTTGGATCCCAGAGTCGAACACGGACATTTCAGTGTATGTTCAGGTTGGAGTTCGGTGTTCTGCCATTTAATTGTGCGATTTGAAAGGCTGCAGGGCAGCCAATCAACAAGCGTTTGACTCGTGTGTCCTTAGAAGCCATCACAGCCATGCCTACTAATGGCATGGCTTTTATTGGCCAGTGCAGCATGTGAGCTATCTACCAAAGAGCTGAAAGACCTAAATTGGTCTTTCAGCCACATTTACTAATACTAAGTAAAGATTACTTAGTATTAGTAAATACAGCCCCTACTCATTATACTGTGAGTAGGGGCATGTCTAGTAAACAGTGATCAGCCAGTGGCCTGCTCCCCTCAGGGGTGGGGGCCCTAAATAAGAATGAGGGGGGAACCTACTGTCCTCCTCCCCGGCCCCCACCCCTGTGCGGCGGGTGGGGGCCCTACATAACAATGAGGGGGGGGACCTACTGTCCTCCCCCCCGGCCCCCAACCCCTGAACCCTGGGCCCTAAATTTAGAATAAGCGGGGGACATTGTCCTCCCCTCCAGGCCCCCACGGCTGCGCAGTGGGTGGGGGCCCTAAATAAGATTGAGGGAGGGGGATCTACTGTGCTCCCCCCGGCCCCCACCCCTGCACGGCGGGTGGGGGCCCTACATAACAATGAGGTGGGGACACCTACTGTCCTCCCCCTGGCCCCCACCCCTGTGTGGCAAGTGGGGGCCCTACATAACAATGAGGGGGGACCTATAGACCAATGTTATGTAGGGCCCCCACCCACCTGAGCAGCGGGTGGAGGCCCTAAATTTAGAATAACGGGGGGACCTATTGTCCTCACCCTTGGCCCCCACCCTTGGGCGGTGGGTGGGGGCCCTAAATAAAAATTTATACCCCGTCATCCCCTCTCTCCAAAAATAACCTACCTACCCCCTCATCCTAAAAAAATGAGGGGGGACCATAAGCTAGATACCTGTAAAAAAAAAAAAAAAAAAACTTACCATTTGATGTTTTCTTTCTTCTAAAATGTTCTTTTTTCAGCCCCAAAAAAGGCCAAATAAAAATCCATAATAACCGACGCACTTTAAAAAAAAAATGAAAAAAATCCATGTTCACCTGGAGGATTCCGCGCAGACTGAGCTCTGCAGGGCGGGGGAAGGCTTCTAAAGCCTTGCCCTGCCCTGCAATTAGGCTCAGAGAACTCTGATTGGTGGGTTTAAGCCATCCATTTAGAGTGCTCTGACAGGTGAATGAAGAGACTGACAGGTAAGTCTCTATATTTACCTGTCACAGCACTCGGATTGGTTAGCTTGAAATCCACCAATCAGAGTGCTCTGTGTCATTTTACACAGCGTGGGAAAGTTCTTTGGAATTTTCCCACGCTGTGTAATTTGACTCATAACAACACTCTGATTGGTGGATTGAAAGTAGCCAATCAGAGAGTTATGAGTCAAATTACACAGTGTGGGAAAATTCCAAAGAACTTTCCCACGCTGTGCAAAATGGCACAGAGCACTGTGATTGGGTGGATTTCAAGCTTACCAATGGTGTTTATTTTTATTTTTTTTACAGGTATCTAGCTTTTGGTCCCCCTTCATTTTTTTTAGGATGAGGGAGGTAGGTAGGGGTTATTTTTTTGGGGGGGGAAGGATCTGACGGGGGGGGGTTAAATTTTTATTTAGGGCCCCACCCACTGCCCAGGGGTGGGGGCCTTGGGGGGAGGACAATAGGTACCCCCCCTTATTCTAACTCAGGGCCCCCACCTGCCGCGCAGGGGTGGGTCCAGGGGGGAGGACAGTAGGAATTAGGGAGTAATCTACTAAGCGACTGCTTATTTTATGTTAATTTAAGTTATTTCCCTATCCACATTTGTTTGCAGGGCACTTGTCCTACTCTTACCCCCATTTTACTTCCTTTTGCTGCCCTCTAGCCCTTTCCAGGATTTTTTTAGAGGCATTTTAGTGCCCAAAGTTCGGGTCCCCATTGACTTCAATGGGGTTTGGGTTTGGGGTCAAGTTTGGGTCAAGTTCGAGCCCGAACTCAAACTTTTTGACGAAGTTTGGGAGAACTTGGCGAACCCGAACATCCAGGTGTCCGCTCAACTCTAGTTACCACCTTATGCTAAATCTTTTTGTATCTAAATCGGTCACATCCCTTCTATTTTCCAAACCTTCCTCTACCTCCCGTTCTAAGACCCCTAATATTTCTTGATCGGCACCAGGCAAACCCCATGTAAGGCGTTAAACTGTTCTAAAATGGTTTGACTACAGCATTCATGGTGGAACAAGCATAGTAGTTATGGTGCTTGAAGTGTTTCTTTAAGGCAGTCCAGGATTTAGGCATTTACCAATTCTGTTCCAAAGAAGATTCTCACAAAACCAGGACCACTGACGGTGCCTTAAGAACTGGTTAATCTCTATTTTTTTCTGTCGCATACTGTTAATTTATCAAGTATGTTGATAATTTTCTACATGCCCTGGACTTTACTTGGCTTACATTTATTCCACACTTCTGTATTCCTGACTTTGACTTATCCTGGTTATATAATATGTATGGACTAAAACATGCACATCCATTAATTGGTTTGCTATATCTGTTTAATGTGTCATAGTGGTACCATTTTATTGGTGCATGACAATTAAAATGTAATCAGATTATCTGATTATTAGGTATGTTACATATTAACTGCTTAAAATAAGCAAAGCTCAAAGGCTCAACAGTTTGCAAGTAACATACCACAAGCTTGTTAAAACCAGTTTATGGGAGGTTACGTAAACCTTAAAAACATAATTGCCTCACAGATCTAAAACTGAATAATCAAACACAACAATGCATAGAGAAGAAATAGCAGGTGTTTTAGATGCACCACCTCACTCATCACCAAACTAATCAGCATAAAGAAAACTGATCAGACTTTTTTAAAATTTAGCAGAGCCAAATGCAATCACCATGTTAAAGTGGTATGTGAAACCATGACATGTTATATAACCAGGGCTGGATTAACATAGGGGCTGATGGAGCTGCAGCTCCAGGTCCAGGCCCATGTAATAGGCCCATTTTTTTTTTTACACACTACGCTTAGGTTTGCCACCTGACTGGTATTTTACTGGCACAGCCGGTATTTGAGGCTGGTATTTGAGTATTTGAGGCTGGTATTTGAGGCTGCCTGGCCATGCCGGTATTTCATACAAATGCAGGTATTTTTCTCAGTATAAACGGAGAATACCAGCACCGGCCAGTAGGGGTCACTGTGTGTGGAGAGAGGCAGGGATAGGAAGTTACAGCATATCCCTGCCTCTCTCTACTACTCACTGATCCATGGGGGAGCAGTTACACAGCAAAGAGAGTCCAGACAGCAGCTCTACAGCTCAGGTAAGTGAGAGATGGGGGGAAAAGGCAGCAGGGAGACATGGGGACACTGAGACACTAGGGGACACAGACACTAGGGGTCAATGGGAGACTTGGGGACAATGGAAAACATGGGGACACTGAGACACAAGGGGACACTGATACATGGGGACGCTGAGACATATGGGGACTCTGTGAGACATAGGGACATTGGGACATGGAGACACTAGTGACACAGTGTCCCCATGTCTCCCAGTGTCCTCATGTCCCCCAGCCAGTGGCTCTAGTTGCTCAGTGTCCCCGTGGTTCTCAGTTTCCCCTAGTCTCTCAGTGTCCCTAGTGACTCACAGTCCCCATGTCTCCCAGTGTCCCCATGTATCCCAGCCAGTGTCTTCAGTGTCCCCATGTCTCCCAGTGTCCACAAGTGTCACCATGTCTCCCAGTGTCCCCAAGTGTGTCTCCCAGCCTCAGTGTCCCCTAGTCTCCCAGTGTCCATGTTCCCATGTCTCTCAGTGTCCATAGTGTCTTAGTGTCCCCAAATGTTTCAGTGTCTTTGTCCCCATGTCTCTGTGCCCCTAGTGTCTCAGTGTCCCCATTTTTGCCAGTGTCCCCAAATTTCTCAGTGTCCCCATGTCTCCCAGTTTCCCCATGTCTGTATTCACAAGTGCCCCCATGTCTCCCAGTGTCCCCAAGTGTCTCAGTGCCCCCCTGTCTCCAAGTGTCCCCTAGTATCCTAGTGACATGGGGACACACTGAGACATGGGGACACTGGGAGAAATGGGGACACTGAGACACTGGGTGACTTGCGAGACTGAGAGCAATTCATCTATGCAGCAGAATCAAACTGTAGTTTGTTGGTGATTTTATAGAATTTTCTCCCACTCCTTGTAATTTACATCATGTGATGTCATGCATAACTAATTAATTAAGGCTGGTATTTTTTTTTTCCAAGAAAGGTGGAAACCCTAACTACTCTTCACATACTCTTGCTATAAGGAACACTATAGGGTCAGGAACACCCTATTATGTAAAAACCACCATCTAACCCTCCTGGCCCCCTCTTGCCCCCCCTAAATATAGTAAAATCTTACTTGTATTCAAGCCTGCAGCTGCTGGCTCTGCCTCTGAACTGACTCTGTCTGCTGACATCATCAGAAGTGGCGGTCTGAGCAAATTACAATGCTTCCCCATAGGATTGGCTGAGATTGTCAACTAGGCAGAGCCAGCACAAGTCAAACATAGCCCTGGCCAATCATGAGGAAAGTTCAGTGTCTGCATGCAGAGGGTGGAGACACTGAATGGCAGTGCTGCACACTGGGCAGTACTGCCCCAGGAAGCACCTCTAGCAGCCATCTAATGAGTGGCCAGTGGAGTTATTTTCTCTGAAAAGACAGTGTTTACTGCAAAAAGCCTGAAGGGAATGATTCTACTTACCAGAACAAATACAATAAGCTGTAGTTGTTCTGGTGAATTATTAATTAATATTGTCCCTTTAAGTTTGGAAGTTTAAGAGGGATGTATGGCAACAAAACTTGTGTGGACTGGCTGACAATAAAATTAGTTTAGGTAATGCAGACTTTGGTCTCTCTAACACTGTGGCATGTCCCCTACTTCTACACTCACTACATACACATTTTTTCTGTCCCAGACTACATACCAGGAACTTCTGCCTGCTAGTAAGAAGGTAAGGAGACAAGTGGACCAGCGAGTGCTAGGGGACAGTCCTTAGAAAGCTTGGAGTAGGTGCATAATTTGATGCTTTTATGTCAAGCCCAGGGTACTGCCTGCATAGTATGCCCTTAGTTGGACAGCCTGCATGATTGGCAGGCAGTCTGACATGCATTCATGCCAGGTTGGCCTTCCCATTCTTTGGACAAACATCCCCCCCTTTTTGGGCATGTTCACCCCTTTTGGCAAGTCTGGTCACGTGATTTGCGCCAGTGGCCCACCCTTTTACCCTGACCATTGACTTTCTGCTTCACTGGACACTGCTGTTAGGTGGTATGGATTTACTTGAATGATGAAAGCATAAATTAGAGAGAGATTAGCATAGAGTATGTGTTTTCGGATAGCTGCATCCTTTGAGTTTCCCTCCAACACCATCTCCATCAGATACATGACGCTTGGGATGTATGATTGTTTTTGTGTTTTTGGTCGATAAGATTCTGTAATTAGGCCCATGATAATTGTCAGCTCCAGGCCCACTGGGCTCTTAATATATCACAATTGGTTTTGTTTTCTTAAATAAAAATAAAATCCCTCCCATCACTTGCTTTGTGCAAGTACATGTGAGGGTTGCTGTGACATCAGATGGAGTAAGGAAATTAGCTTCGGAAGCTTCACCCAGCGCTTGATTTCAGGTAAGTTTTAAAAAGCTTTATTTTCCCATCATTTAAGAAGTGGGGTGAGAGGGGACAGGTAGCTAGGTAGAAATGTCCAATAGAGCATCATATGGTTAAAAAAAAATGTGTGAAAACACTTTGGAGTAACCCTTTAACTGAGTGCACAAAAGTTAAATTTGTTTGTTTTTTTGTTTATTTTATTTTAAATGTGTGAGGGGGTGTAACTGATAATGGGCATCAGGGGCCATAGCGTTAGGAAGATATGTATTCCTAACACTACAGTGTTTCTTCCCACACCTGAAAAACTAGCGGAACTCACCGCTTTACGGCACTCAATTAAGGGGATCCTGCTCGAGGGGGTAGCACACTCCATCCAGAGATCTAGACGGCTGTTCTAAGAAAAGTCCAACAAAATGGACTCCCTACTAGCCAGAGCACTGTGCCCCCACGGGGACCACAAACCCATCACGAGACTACGCACACCCACCCAGACACTAGCGACGACCCCCCAAGATATCAACAGGGTATTCACAGAGTTCTACTCGAACCTCTACGGCAGGCCCACCACTCACAACACACACCGGAACAACTACTTTCCTCACTACGAACATTCCTTACCAACATCAAGCTACCTCAGATACCAGATATTGACATCATGACCCTACAAGAACCCATCTCCCAATTAGAAGTAGAAACCGCTATAGCGATCCTGAAAGGTATCAATATATATTTTTTTGTTTTTGTATTTCTTTTTAAACAGCAATCATTATTAAAAGTTAAATTTTAGCTATACATATTATCATAGCAATTAATTAGGGGGCGCCCTCTGTCTATGGACCACCTTGGTCCTTTTTTTCTTTATCTCAATCCTGAAAGGTAACAAAGCCCCAGGCCCCGACAGTTACGAAATAGGGTACTACAAAAAATTCAAAGAAGAACTGGCCCCCCAACTCACTTCCCTATATAACCACTTTATGACTGGAGGCGCACCTGATGCCGACATGGCACTAGCCAACATTGCACTCATCCCGAAACCCGGGAAAGACACTGAGCTCGCATCGAACTACAGGCCCATATCGCTGATCAACACGGACCTTAAAATATATGCAAAAATCCTGGCGACCAGGCTGGCGCCGATACTAACACACTTAATCCACCCAGACCAAGTGGGGTTCATCCCCGGTAGACAACTATATGAAACCACACGTGGGGGGTGGTGCTCGCATGGTACATGCAAAAGTCTGAACAGCCTTCACTGGCCATCTCCCTGGATGCAGAGAAGGCCTTTGACAGGGTGCAATGGCCATATTTGTTTGGCCTACTGGAAGAATGGGGCTTCCCAGGAGCCTACATCCAGGCCACGCGAGCCCTCTACACTAACCTGAGAGCCCAAACCCTGATAGCAGGAGCCACAAAGACCCCCTTCCACCTTCATAGCGGTACACGCCAGGGTTGCCCCCTATCCCCACTGCTTTTCGCCATCTCCCTAGAACCACTACTACAAGCCATACGCCAACACCAACACATACATGGAATAAGGGTAGCAGGGAAAACCTTCAAAGTCTCCGCTTACGCGGACGATGTGCTGCTGACTCTCACAGACCCCTTGGCATCCATGGAACATCTGACCGACCTCCTAGACAACTACGGATCTCTTGCGGGCTATAGAGTGAACCTGGTCAAATCCATGGCACTACCATTCCACATTCGGACCCAAGATAAAACCATAATACACAACAGATACCGACTACCCATCACAGCTAATAACATACCCTATCTAGGGGTCAAACTTACTGCACAATACGAACTCCTACACGACACTAACTACTCCCCACTGCTCCGCACACTCCTGAGAGACCTAGAGCAGTGGATAGACAAACCCATTTCATGGCTAGGACGGCTCCACTCAATTAAGATGAATATTCTACCCAGGTTACTATTCATGTTCCAGGCCCTTCCCACACAGGTTAAGAGGAGCGACTTAGCCACACTACAAAAGGCAATAGATATGTTCATCTGGCAAAAGAAACGACCCAGAATAGCCAGGAAACTCCTGTATAGACCCAAAGACAGAGGGGGACTGGGACTACCGAACATTTACCTCTACTATCTAGCAGTGCAGACAGCGCAAATAGCATATTGGCACTCCACGCCGGACACGCGTCGATGGGTAGAACTTGAAACCTCACTAATGGGGCAAGATCTACCGCAGTTCTACCCCTGGTTACACAGGACACGCAGAGCAATCCCTAGAGTGACCTGCCCAGCAATAACGAACTCCCTAAGAATTTGGGATCTAACAGCAACTAAATACTCCCTAAACAGGTTCCCCTCGCCAATGTCTCCGGTACTCAGGAACCGATCCTTCCCACCAGGTATGACAGCGGGCGACTTTAGCGGACTCGAGAGAGCCGGCATCCAGAGATATTGCCACCTATATAACAATGGCCACGTAGTCACATACGACCAGCTCAGGGAACAATCGCCCCTTACCACCAAAGACTTCTTCCGCTACCTCCAATTACGTGACTTTGCTAACTCAAAAGAAGTCAAGGAGACGGCCTCTCTCCCACTCACCTGGTTCGAAAACATATGCTACCAGGAAAAACACCCCAGTGGACTTATATCGCTACTATACTCCCACCTTAGCGGGGAGGCCAAGGAATGGGGGGAGCTGCGATACACAGACCAGTGGGAGACAGACCTGGGGGAGACATTAGAGGGCTCCGACTGGCAGGACATATGAGAGGCCACGGCCCGATCATCAATATGTGTCACTCTTCAGGAGCAGTCATTTAAAACACTTTTTAGATGGTACACCACACCATTGAAACAATTCCGCATGCGGATCACCCCCACAGACCTGTGCTGGCGCGGCTGCGGGGAACAAGGCACCTATGCGCACATGTGGTGGAAGTGCCCCTTGGTACAGACCTACTGGGTGCAAATTATCAAACTAAGCACTAACATATTGCAGAGACCACTGAAACTAGACCCCTGGGCCTGCCTCCTATCAAGGCCAACAGATGGCCTCCCACGCCCAGAAAAACAATTGCTAAATATGATATACTTAGCAGCCCGTAGAGCACTGGCACAGAAATGGCTATGTCCGGAAATGCCCCCGGTAGCACTGGTAGTAGTAAAAATAAAAGATAATTATCTAATGGACAGATTAACTTCCCTGGTCAGGCACACCACCAAAAAATTTTGCAAAATATGGGATCTATGGGAACAATATCAGGAAAACACGGAGGGCGGACAGGGAGACCGAACACACACATAGGGCCAACGACAAAGGGACACACGACGCCCCTCGTCCGGGCCGTGGAGACAACGGCACCAATTCACCGTATAATTAAATACAATGTTTCTAGTTAATACTAGATTTTAGATTACCTGTTATGATATGTTTAGTTAACATCTGTACAAAATCACGCTAATTGAAGAAACATGTGTACTCAAGGCAAGACCTCACGGACAAACCACGCAGAGTTATCTCAGCACACCAAGAGATGACAAACTAACCGCTGATGAGATTAGCGGCGACAATGGCCGTGACTCTTGCCTTGACTTGCTCACCCTCACCAAGGTGCAATTGAACCAATTGAAAACGCAATGAGGCTTCTGCGTAAGCCACTGTACTGGCATGAATATGCACTGCTGTCGCGGCTTCTGCGCAAGCCTAAGTATTGACACACATGTATGCACTTCCCTGGTGGCTTCAGCGCAAGTCAGCCAGCTATCACCCATATATGCACTTTTCTCGAGGCTTCTGCGCAGGCCTAGTCATTGGCACACATATGCACTTCCTTTTTCTATGAAAAATAAAGATTTAAAAAAAAAAAAAAATACACCACACATAAAAGTGTTGGCAAAACATCCTATTTTTATGTTGTTTAAGGTTAAAACTTAAATCTGTTTTGTTTTATATATAAATGTAAAAACCCTGACAGAACAAGCCCGCAAGGAAGAACTCTGAACAGTAACATTATCATCTAACAATTCAATCTCTTTTTTCTGTATCACTGTGAAACTACTGTAAAACACGAATTTTGGCTTTTGCACAAGCCAAAGTACTGTTCACATGCCTGAAATTTCTGTCATTGAAAATAAAGAATTATAAAAAGAACAAAACAGTTCAATATGATAATATGACTGCGGAAGGCAGTGATTTTAGAATCTCCTCTCCTCAGCTCTCCAAGGTTGACCTTGAGTCATCTAAAAAAAACTGCCAGCAGATAAATAGGTATCAAGAGAACTATTTGATTGAACTTAGAAATAATGGAAATAAGTCAAACAAAGATAATGAGAATGAAAATAGCACAACTGAAACACCAGTTTCAGAGCAAATGACCAAAACAAACACAATTGTAGTATTACCAACCCACTAATTACACACAACAGTATAAAAGTATAATACTGTAACTAATATGAAAACATAACAAAGCAGAATAGTAATAGTATGAATATTGAGTTATTTATCTCTTGTTTATCTCTAGTTTATATATTGCTGTTGTCCTACATAGAGCCAGATTAAGAGCCCATTGGGCCTGGTGCTGACAATGATGATGGGCCTAATTATAGAATCAAAAAATACAGACAAATGGATCAGCGCTATTTAACCACACCAAAGAAAAAGAGTATTGAATAGGTAGGCAGCACACCTCAAAAGATAGAGCTCCCTCATAGCCTACAAAAAATACAATGGTAGCAAAAAGATAGGGATGGGAGGTTGTGCCAAAACAGTATGAATCTTATACGGGTAAGGCAACACAGAAAACTGATAAAACAGAATGAGGTAAAAAATGTAAAACAGTAGAAGGTAAATATAAAAAAACAATGAATATTAGCAAGAAAATGTACAATATAAGTTCCAATAAGAACTTCCGGGAGAAACAAATGCAGTCTTTTCAGTAAGTTTCTACCTTGGGGGTGCCAAATCAGAAAAATTCTTGGGATCCGTAAGTAAAAACAAAGAGAAACCAATAGTGCAATATATCCAGCAAAGTGATGCTAGATAAACGGTCTATATGATCCTACTCACGTTTTTAAGAGCTTTGAACCAGCTCTAGTATGGATAGCGTACAGTGGTACAATCCCCACTTACGTGTTGAGTTGGTAGTTGTCTCAGTAATTTGAAGTACTCTATTTTATGGTCTTCGAATTACTGAGACAACTACCAACTCAACACGTATCCTGGACAATTCCATATATAACTAACTACTTTAGTTCGGTGTGCATCTACACTCCCTGAGGAAGTGAGCGCAAGGCTCACGCGTAGGACCGATCGAACACCCCATTCCCTGTGTTACCTGATGTATATATCTGGAGTAAGCTTAGGCCTCCATAGTCTCAACATCCCATTAATATGTACTGAATGTTCCTGGAGGTATGCTTGTCAGCACTGATGTGGAAGGAGTGACCTGCTTAATTAGCTGAATTAAGACCTTATCTGACCATTCAGTAAAGTGCTGAGATAAAGTCTAAAAATACTTGTTGTTAGAGTATTGTCGTGTAAGGCTAGTAGGAGCAGTTTAGGGGAACCTTGAACAGAGGTTAGGTCGTTATCCAGCATTATTACTGACAGAATTGTCAAATGTCATTTAGTAGTGTTAAAATATTTAAGTAAAAGGTGGCAAAAGAAGTGAAATCGACCGTTGACCTCAGGAATCTTGAGCACAACATAAAATCTAGTCATAACCGGATTAAACTGTAGACCCTCAGCGGAAAGTCTGTAATGGAGAACAAGATAAGTGAGGGATATGGTATTATGTCGATAAAGTAGTAATTAGCAGCTGACCAAGTCAGTATTCTCACGAAGTGCATATGACAAGATCTGCTCGAGGCACATGCAGATACGTGAGAAATGCCATAAGTGAGCCAAACAATTAAACAACTCTAGAGTTATGACATAAGAACCGAGGATAACATAATCGCATATACTAACATAAGAGTGAGCACAATAGTTCCAAATAATGAGCCGCCAGTGCGTGAGTGAATACACGCGAACACATGCCTTTACATATATTTGCGTACAAACACACTCCTAACCAATATCTACCTACATATATATTTACATATGCAGATATGTATGATGTATATCGTGGTTATCTATGATTTGCGACCCCGGCATCAAACTGATCTGGTCAGCAGCGACACCTGTTATTAAGGGGAGCTAATGACAGTATAGAAAATGATAAGTCTTAGTAAGGGCCTAATACCTTAAGCTAAAGGAGGCATGCTGTGATGCTATGTTTAGATGAGAAGCTGAATTGTACTAGTAGACTAGAAAATCGCCCTGAATGAACATAGCCACTTCTATGTACGAGGAGGGAAGTGGTTCAACCTAAATATTATCATAATAAGATATATCCCATCTATCTGCGTGGAATGCATGTAATCTGGATCCTAATTTACTTGTGATGTAGACAGATAGTCAATATCCTGTTGGATATCTTGAACGTACAGAAATATGCACTGAATATTGAGTTATGTAACGTATGCTCGAATGCATATGGAGGACCCTGCGAGGGTCAGTGTGAGGAGACTGCCCTTTGTAAAAGTCAGATTTTGAATGTATGTACAATACGTAAAGTAGAACGAGTGACGTCTTGAATTGATATGAACGTGAATTAAATGTAATGTTGAATACCTGCAATCCAATTACATAGGGCAACCTAAATATATATTCCTACCGTATCTAACCAGCTAAGGGACTCTACCTGACAGGTATTTGCAAATATTAACCTATACCTGTTACTGATAACCAAAATACTGTGTGTACCTGATGTAGTTCATCACCTGATTTTCTAATCCAGTATAATTGGACAGAAGGAACTTACCAATACCTAATAGTACCAGCCACGTAACTTACACACATTTAATTCTACAGGCTCCACATAGTTACTTCCGATGTAATTAAATCTGCTCAATATAATTATACAACAGCGTAGGATTCAAATACTAGACACAGTTCTAATACTAAGCCGTCGTTTCCCTACTAAAAGCCTGGTTAGTGGTACCTATAGATGTGAAAAATATGTATGTATGTGGTTTAATAATTGGTTTATATAGCTGTGCTGGTACCTTATGCGCCATTCAAATGTCCTGCTGTGATGCAAGGTATAGACCAAGATCTAATAGAAGTAGGACTAGCCATGTCCCTTGTGTGACGTATCAGACCTAGTAGGAGTGCAGGGCAGGGACAGGGCCCTCCACTTTCCTACCGCAGAGATGTGTTAAACAGCATGAAGTAGTTGTGTGTACCCTTATGACATACTGCTATACTAGCTATTACCAAGTGGCGAAACCATTAAACAAGTTGGTGACAGGTGAGGCCCTACTAGATTCCAAGCGGCTTGAGAGGCTCTATCTATGCGTTGGCGAGAGGGGATTACGTGGCCACCAAACTTGTGGCGGGGTGTCGGCCTCTCTGTGACTTTTTAAAGATAGAATGGGCGTGACAGGTGAGGTCCTCTCTATGCCACCATACGAGGCGACTAACTATGAGTTGGGCCAATGAGTGTAATAACTCCAAGTATGAGGATGGATGTTGGCCTCGTGGGACCACCAACGTAAATTATAGAAGCCTGAGAAAGTATAAGCTATCGGGCTCCATGTGCCCTGCCAGCCAGTAAGGAAATTAACCAAGGGAGGCAGGGTAAGGTTTTGAATGAGTATGTGTAATTTGACGTATCTGAGAACGAGTAGTCAGAAATGCGGTGTGACACAGAAGGTGGATTGGCACAGACATACAGGGTTAACATGATATAGTAGGAAATGTGGTATGTTATGTAAAAGAAGATATTCTGTTCTGCCTAACAGGATATGTAGTGATGTAACGTTCAGCCAAAAGTAGGAGGTTGTGCAGTAAATTGTAGATACCTAGCACCTAATGATACGATGATGTACCCTACTTGAGTGAGATGTAAGGCCAGCTTGTGGATCCAACCGAATAATCTATAAAACCTTCCTAATGAATGTAGCATAAGGGGTATGATGAGTAAAGTTGCCCTAAAATGCTGAGTACTCGGTAACCTGTAATAACAATGTTATTAGTTATGCCCTTGATACCAATATCCTCTAACCTATGACCCTTATGGAAGAAAAACAGATACAAGTGAAAGCAGAAGTTCTAATAATGAACCTAAATATATAATGAATTATGTGAGAAGTATGTGCGTGGCCCTGCCTGGGACATCCTCAAGAGTAGAACAACAGACTTAAAGCGGCACTGTCATGCCGAACTTACCTTTCCTCAATCTCTTCCTCTTCTCCCCCTCTCTCAGGATCTGTTATTCCTTTCTTCCTGTCTTCTTTAGTTTTCTTTAAAATCATAAGACAAAGAAGGGACTCTTTGCCTTATGGAGGATTCCTCCGCTTGACCAGCTCTGACCAGCGGAGGAGCAAAGTGTGCTTCATTTCCGCTGCTCAGAGCAATTTTCCCATGATCCTTACCTTCCCTCTGTGTTCCCACAATGCTTCCTGTCACTTTCCACAAAACTGCCGAATTGTGTTCTAACTGAATGACAACAGTATGTTCGTTTCTTTTAGAACACAATTCGGCACTTTATTCGGATCGGAATTTCATTCTAATGAATGAAACTCCGATCCTATCCCTGCTGTGGCTGCATCTTGCAGCCGCTTAGTAGATAACTCCCTAATTCCCACGGTATCAGGGAGCTATCTACTAAAAGGCTGAAAGACCTAAATTGGTCTTTCAGACAAATTTACTAATACTAAGTACAGATTACTTAGTATTAGTAAATAATATGCCCCTTCCTTGCGAGTAGGGGCATGTGTAGTAAGCAGTGAGCAGCTTATAGCTGCTCACTGTAAAAAAAACAAACAAAAAACTAATAACCCCCCCCCACTCCCCCCATGCCCGTGGGGGCCCTAAATAAAGATGGGGGGGAACCTGGCCCCTGGCCCCCACCCCTGAGCGGTGGGTGGGGGCCCTAAATAAAGATATGGGGGGGAACTTCTGTCCCCCCCCTGGCCCCCACCCCTGCGCGGTGGGTGGGGGCCCTAATAAAACAATAAGGGGGGGGGACCTACTGTCCTCCCCCCCAGCCCCCACCCCTGAGCGGTGGGTGGGGGCCCTAGTAAAACAATAGGGGGGGGGACCTACTGTCCTCCCCCCCTGGCCCCCACCCCTGCGCGGTGGGTGGGGGCCCTAGTAAAACAATAAGGGGGGGGGACCTACTGTCCTCCCCCCCTGGCCCCACCCCTGAGCGGTGGGTGGGTGGGGGCCCTAGTAAAACAATAAGGGGGGGGGACCTACTGTCCTCC
>OW240916.1:76118365-76140787 GCA_933207985.1 Pelobates cultripes | reverse complement strand
CCCCTCATTATCTTCATGGCCATAGGCTGCTCACTGCTCACTGTTTAGACATGCCCCTACTCGCGGTATAGTGAGTAGGGGCATTTGGGAGATTTTAATCTCTCTTGTGCTATTATGGGGGTCATATTGACCCCCATAGAGTGAGAGGGGGTACTGGGGGGCTTATGAAGTGGTGGGGAGCACTGCTCCCTGCCGCTTCTATAGTTACATATTACAAGGAGGGAGCTGCACGCCGGTAGCTCCCTCCTTGTAATAAACTGAACGAACAAACTAACACTGATACATAGTGTTAGTTTGTTCAGCTGATCTTTCTATTCACTCATTCGTCTGTCTGATGAATGAGTGAATAGATGAAATTCCCGTTCGCATGTCCAGGTGTTTCACTGGGCATGTGCGGGAATCTCAGTGTCTGCCTAGTGTGGGCTGATGACGTGTCCCTGAGGGACTTCACCTACCCACACAAAGATGGCGGCGCCCTTAATCAAGATCGGGGCAGAAAATAAGGATTAAAAAATAGGTAATCTGGGGGGCTTAGGGGCATTTGGGGGTGACTAGTGGGTCAATTGGATGTAGTGGAGGCGGGAGGGGGGTTAAAAAAAAAACAGGATTCGGCATGACAGTGCCGCTTTAAGATAAAACAGTAGTGCTGTTAAGGGACATAAACGTGGTGATATAGTCAAGAGAGTATACTATACACTTGAGTAGAATTGAGGCAAGCAGTGAAGGAAGCCACCACAACAGGTGAATTAGGATAAGGATCCTAAACTTAGTTAAATAATTATACACCAAAGCATTAATTAAGGTAACTTACTATACAGAACTAGTGATAACATCTAATCCCCAGTTAAGTGTCAAAGACCTGGTCTCATTTGAATATAGAAACAGATACATGAAATTGTAGTCATGTGTTAGAAATGGAATAGTAGTAGCATTGGTGCAGGTTATACAGTGTTGATGTTGGACGTAGGTTAAGGAATCAAGCCTTAGTGACATGAGTATAGGAATGCACCGGGAGAGCATTTAGAAGCTTAGTTGAGTGAAAACCAAATAGCGTTTATTTAAGCGAACCAGTGTATCGCCAGCATCTACTGACAAAGCATGAAAAATGATAAACAAGCAATGCGTTTGCTTTACCTAAATTAAATACTATCTTCAAGAAAACATAAGACTAACTTAAAATATCGGCATGTGCAATATCAATACTGACCAATATAGATATTTAACACTCAGTATTAACCGAAACAAAGAATTTCTTAACATTCCGTAAGATTACGTGTAGAAAATAAACATTAAGGACTAGACAAACGAATGAGGGCAACATGTGGGCCGGAAAAAAGGGAAAAAACTAACCAAATGCACAGTGAATTGTGAATAGTAGCAGTGATGGTGCTCTAATGCAGAGTGCTCTGGGGATCTGAAACAGATATAATACCTGTAATACTGCATACGATCGCTATGATATGAATATAATATAAACACGTATAAACCCACTTAATTGCTTCTGGAGAGCAAAACTTTAGAGTCATGCCCGAAAGATCAATAGCCTTAATGTAACGTAAGTTAGAAGGTAGATAACCTCCCTATAGTTTGAACAATAAGAACTGGCAATTAACCTGAATAACACAATTGAGTCCCCTACAAAAAGAAACATGCGTAACGTCCGAATATACTGACAAGGCGTGAGAAAATAATTAACAAGCAAGTGCTTGTTTGACCTGAACTAATCACTTTAAAATATCAAACTTCATATATAGCCCATGCAATATCAAAATTGACCACTAAAGGTTGACATTAAACATGCCGTAATTACCTGACATCAATTCAACTCCTGTGCAATATCAAAATTGATACTAGAGGCCGACATTTAAAACATATAGTATTTAAAGGGACACCATAGTCACCAAAACAACTTTAGCTTAATGAAGCAGTTTTGCTGTATAGATCATGTCCCTGTAGTTTCACTGCTCAATGTTTTGCCATTTTAGGAGTTAATGCATTTTAGGAGTTAATGCATTTTGGTTATGCACCCTAGTCACACCTCCCTGGATGTGACTTACACAGCCTTCCTAAACACTTCCTGTAAAGAGTCAGCTAATGTGTTTACTTCCTTTATTGCAAATTTAGTTTAATTTAAAATCTCTTATCCCCTGCTTTGTTAATAGCTTGCTATACCCTGCAGGAGACTCCTGCATGTGAATAAAGTTCAATTTAGATAGCAGGAGATAAAAAACTTTTAAAGTAAGTAACATGTAGTTGAAATTGAAACCTTTTTTTTCCATGCAGACTGTGTGATTTACACACATGACCGGTGTATAGTCGCCATATGGGCAGTCGGAACCTAGGACAAAACCCCCACATACCTAACCCAATAACACGCTGACACTAGGGTATATGGGTAAAATTGTCCACAGCTTTTATTAACAATTATAATAGTAACGATAATAAGTTTATTAGTAATAACAATTATAATAATATAATAATAATTTAACATATAAACATGGGTCATTGCCCCCATACTCCGCCCTCGCATCCGCATCCGCATCCTTCTTTTAATATAAAGGGCAATGACCCCAACATAACTAACACATATACAGGGAGTGCAGAATTATTAGGCAAATGAGTATTTTGACCACATCATCCTCTTTATGCATGTTGTCTTACTCCAAGCTGTATAGGCTCGAAAGCCTACTACCAATTAAGCATATTAGGTGATGTGCATCTCTGTAATGAGAAGGGGTGTGGTCTAATGACATCAACACCCTATATCAGGTGTGCATAATTATTAGGCAACTTCCTTTCCTTTGGCAAAATGGGTCAAAAGAAGGACTTGACAGGCTCAGAAAAGTCAAAAATAGTGAGATATCTTGCAGAGGGATGCAGCACTCTTAAAATTGCAAAGCTTCTGAAGCGTGATCATCAAACAATCAAGCGTTTCATTCAAAATAGTCAACAGGGTCGCAAGAAGCGTGTGGAAAAACCAAGGCGCAAAATAACTGCCCATGAACTGAGAAAAGTCAAGCGTGCAGCTGCCACGATGCCACTTGCCACCAGTTTGGCCATATTTCAGAGCTGCAACATCACTGGAGTGCCCAAAAGCACAAGGTGTGCAATACTCAGAGACATGGCCAAGGTAAGAAAGGCTGAAAGACGACCACCACTGAACAAGACACACAAGCTGAAACGTCAAGACTGGGCCAAGAAATATCTCAAGACTGATTTTTCTAAGGTTTTATGGACTGATGAAATGAGAGTGAGTCTTGATGGGCCAGATGGATGGGCCCGTGGCTGGATTGGTAAAGGGCAGAGAGCTCCAGTCCGACTCAGACGCCAGCAAGGTGGAGGTGGTACTGGTTTGGGCTGGTATCATCAAAGATGAGCTTGTGGGGCCTTTTCGGGTTGAGGATGGAGTCAAGCTCAACTCCCAGTCCTACTGCCAGTTCCTGGAAGACACCTTCTTCAAGCAGTGGTACAGGAAGAAGTCTGCATCCTTCAAGAAAAACATGATTTTCATGCAGGACAATGCTCCATCACACGCGTCCAAGTACTCCACAGCGTGGCTGGCAAGAAAGGGTATAAAAGAAGAAAATCTAATGACATGGCCTCCTTGTTCACCTGATCTGAACCCCATTGAGAACCTGTGGTCCATCATCAAATGTGAGATTTACAAGGAGGGAAAACAGTACACCTCTCTGAACAGTGTCTGGGAGGCTGTGGTTGCTGCTGCACGCAATGTTGATGGTGAACAGATCAAAACACTGACAGAATCCATGGATGGCAGGCTTTTGAGTGTCCTTGCAAAGAAAGGTGGCTATATTGGTCACTGATTTGTTTTTGTTTTGTTTTTGAATGTCAGAAATGTATATTTGTGAATGTTGAGATGTTATATTGGTTTCACTGGTAATAATAAATAATTGAAATGGGTATATATTTGTTTTTTGTTAAGTTGCCTAATAATTATGCACAGTAATAGTCACCTGCACACACAGATATCCCCCTAACATAGCTATAACTAAAAACAAACTAAAAACTACTTCCAAAAATATTCAGCTTTGATATTAATGAGTTTTTTGGGTTCATTGAGAACATGGTTGTTGTTCAATAATAAAATTAATCCTCAAAACTACAACTTGCCTAATAATTCTGCACTCCCTGTATATCTCTAACAATTTGCAACCTTACTCCAACATAACAATTTAAGTGCCAACCTCAAATAACCACGGCAGAGGTATACCCGGATACCCCTACCCCACCAGGTTCTGAGCCACCTCCAAGACTCGAAACCTACCAACCACCAGTGACCACAATTTTCCATGTTCATGACGTTCCTCATGGGAGCCTATTTCCTCTTCCTCGGCTCCCTATCCCGCCGCTGTGACAAAACAGGATACCCTCATTTAACTCAAAAACCCAGGGAGGGTGGGTGGGACAAACACAACCAGGTAGGAAATTAAATGTGCTCTATCCAAAATGGCTACCTCTTTAGGTAGACCAACCCCTTTCTCCCACAACCCACCAGTCCTGGCCGGCTCCTCCTAAGCCCACCTCCTAACCCCTGTCAAGGCCCTCCTCCGCTAAGCTGTGCTTTGGCTACTTGGGGCTACATGACCGGTGTATAGTCACCATATGGGCAGTCGGAACCTAGGACAAAACCCCCACATACCTAACCCAATAACACGCTGAAACTAGGGTATATGGGTAAAATTGTCCACAGCTTTTATTAACAATTATAATAATAACGATAATAAGTTTATTAGTAATAACAATTATAATAATATAATAATAATTTAACATATAAACATGGGTCATTGCCCCCATACTCCGCCCTCGCATCCGCATCCTTCTTTTAATATAAAGGGCAATGACCCCAACATAACTAACACATATATATCTCTAAATATTTGCAACCTTACTCCAACATAACAATTTAAGTGCCAACCATAAATAACCACGGCAGGGGTATACCCGGATACCCCTAACCCACCAGGGTCTGAGCCACCTCCAAGACTCGAAACCTACCAACCACCAGTGACCACAATTTTCCATGTTCATGATGTTCCTCATGGGAGCCTATTTCCTCTTCCTCGACTCCCTATCCCGCCACGGGCTCAGACCTTGACCCCTTAAGCTGTCTGAGCTCCCCCACCCCGATGAAAGAGTGCCCTCTGCATCCCTTCCTGTTGACCCAGGTTCAGCAGGTCCCAACCCACTGCTGACAGGTGAACGCCGCCTGGGTGGTAATACCCTGGCAAACCGCCTTCCAACTCCCCGTGCCTCACCACTACCCCCCCAACTTCCTCACGAAGCTCGCCATCAGGCTGTTAACCTTACCCCTGCATCTGTCCAAGGCCGCAGGGTCCTGTGCGTGCCTCCAGTGTCGCCGCGGGACCATCTCCGACCACACCAACATTACCCCGGGAAGCAGATCGACCAGCCTGTTAAGGTCCTGCTTCATCCATTTGACCAGCCTCCGCTGCGGTATGAGGCCCAAGTCGTTGCCCCCCGCATGCAGTACCAACATATCCGGCCTCACCCTGCCCGCTACCATTCAAAACACCGCCCCGCACACGTCCCTCCAGCAATATCCCCTGTACCTGAGCCATCGCACTGCCAACCGGTCCTTTGGAAAGCCCAGCTGCTGGCCTAGAGCTCGAGCTGCAGCCCTCCTCGCGGCCCAGAAGACAAAGGAATGGCCCACGATCCATGCAACACGACCTCGGGAAGGAGGAAAGACAGAGTATAAATACCCCCTTTCCCACCGGAGTCCCAAATGAATGTACAAGCGTAACCGAACCCGACTCCCATCTCCCGATCCTCTTGACTAACTCGTCCCCAAGCCCCAAGCGCGCAGCCTCCGTGGCCGCCCCGATGCTAAAGGAGTGAGTACCGTAGGTGCTCGCACACAACCCCAACCTTCCTAAGCCCACCTGGAAAACTTTGTTGAATTGGAAGCGAGAGAGCAACGAGCCGTCCGCATGCACCAATAGCGACCCACCAACCGCCGGCCACCGCTCCAAGTATTGCGTTACCGCGGCCACTAGACACAAAGTGGAACCCGGTAGGACGCCCAGGGTCCCGTCCCAGCCCGTCCCGCGGACGTCCATCTTGGACCTGGCCAGGTGCACCACCAACTTCCCCCCAAGTGTGCGAACCCCCGATGCCTGTATGCCCCCTGATGCCAATCGCATGGCGCTCACCAACTCCCAATCCTAAAGGCCCTGAAAAAGGCCAGAAGGAATGCTGACTTGAACAGAGACACCTCAAACCCATTGAAGCAGATTTCCGGTAAGGCTTGGACTAGGCCCCCTAGCACCCGTACCGACACCGGGCTTCTAGCATCCGGAACCCTCCGGCCCCTCCGATAGCCCTTTAGAGCCTGTCTGATAACAAAAGCCTTGGTAAGGTCTTCCCCCCCGTGGAGCTTGAACCAAAAGGCCATTGCTGCCATGGTCCTATCCACCACTGCCGGAGACGCGCCGCCCGCCAACAAGTGGAAGGTGAACCACAGGAAGGCGTCCAGCGGCGGCTCCCCCGTTGTCTGCCTGCCCAGCCCCTCCCAGGAACGCTCCCATGCACCCCAGACCTTATTGTAGGCGGCCCAGGTGGCCGGCGCGAGCGAAGCCTTCACAAGTCCCCCAAGCAGGACGCTCCTAGCTGCCACATCTCGTTCGGGCACACCTGGCCCACGTCCTGTGCCTCCGGGGCCACCGTCCGAAATCTGGACCACTGAAAATGAAAAGGCACGCGCGAAATACCACATTAAGGGACATGCACAGCAAGACAAAGCGCCGCAATAACGTCACCACTGGCCTTGACACCGCCGACTGGTTGTTGACCGCATGCACCACGGACATGTTGTCCGAGAAAAAGACCACCTTTCGGTCCCGCAGGCTATCCCCCCACAGAGCCAACGCCACCACCAACGGGAACAATTCCAGGAAAGCCAAGTTACGCATGAAGGGGCTCTGCCCCCACACCACCGGCCACTTTTCCGCGGACCTTCTCCCACCGAAGTAGGCCCCAAACTCCACGCTACCAGACGCATCAGTAAACAGTTCCAATTCGGCCGCCGACACGCCTTCTTGCCGAAAGAACACCGTCCCGTTGAAATCCCGTAAGAAGGTGTCCCACACTACCAAGTCGGCCCGCATGGACTAAGATACCCATATGAAATGGTGCGGGGACCATGCCCCTGCGGTAGCCGCCGAGAGGCTGCGGCTAAACACCCTACCCATCGGTATCACCCTGCAGGCAAAGTTGAGCATCCCTATCAGCGATTGCAGCCGCTGAAGTGTCACCTTGCGCGCCTGCCGCACCGCACCCACTGTGGACCACAGTCCCTCCAATTTGGACAGCGGCAGCCGGCATTCCCCGAGCACCGAATCTATTTCCAGCCCCAAGAAGCTGAGGCACACGGTCGGGCCCTGCGTCTTATCCGCCGCCAGTGGTACCCTGAAATGGCCTGCCACCCATTCAATGGTCCTCAGCAGGTGCAGGCACGCAGAGAAGTCGGCCGGCCCTACGCAGAAGAAGTCATCCAAGTAGTGCACCACCGCTCTTTCCCCCGCCTCAACCCGCACCACCCATTCGAGAAAAGAACTAAACTTCTCGAAGTAAGAGCAAGAAATGGAACAGCCCATTGGGAGGCATAAGTCCACAAAATAGCCTCCATCGAAGAAACACCCCAGCAGGTGGTGACATGCCGGGTGGACTGGGAGCAGACGAAACGCGGCTTCGATATCAATCTTGGCCAAGAGACGCGGCCCTCTTTACCAGCTCGACCGCCTGGTCGAATGATGCATAAGAGACCGAGCACAGCTCCTTATCGATATCGTCATTCACCGACGCACCCTTAGGGTAGGATAGGTGATGAATGAGCCTAAACTTCCCTGGCTCCTTCTTGGGGACCACCCAGAGAGGAGAAACCCGGATGCCCTCTAATGGTGGTGCCCGAAACGGTCCTGCCATCCTACCCAACAACACTTCCTTGCCCAGCTTGTCCCTCACCACCCCCGGGAATTCAGCCACCAATTTCAGATTACGCGGACATACCGTACCGTTCCTGCCCCGGAACGGGATAAAGAACCCCCGCCCGAACCCAGCCCTGAGTAGCTTGGCGTCCGCCCTATTACCGTAGCGGCTTAGCCAGGGTTCCATCGCGTCTAGCTTCACCGGGGTGAGTCCCCGGGGCAGCAGAAGCCCCCCCGCCTCCGGCTGCTGAAGGAGCTCCTGCTCCCCCCAACTTACCTTTCTTGAAACATCGCTGCAACCCTTGTGCCCCCCTGCAGCCAGAGCATTCATGCTTAAAGCGACAGGAAGCACCCCACTTGCACTGGCCTTCATTGAAAAGCCAGCATAAGCCCTTCTGTGAGGCAGCCGACGAGGCCGACTGAACTTTTGCACCAGCCGCGTGCTGAAAGGGCTGTGCTTTTTGCGCCATCATCAGCTTCATCCAGAGAGGCAGGTCCATCTGGTCCAATCTCATACCCAGATTGGCTGCCAGCCGCTGCCGGAACTGTTCGTCATACCACCACCAGGCCAGCCCGCCATAGGTGAGGTATGCCTCCCAAATCCCATCCAAGTAGCAAAACAGGGAAGAGCATGCGGACGGCGATTTCTCCCCTATCACACTGGCCACGATGCAGAACACCCTGCGGGCCAGCAAACGATACGTATGCGTGCTGCCTCGCTGCGTCCGACACCCCCCCCCGGATAGCTCTGCCCACTCGCTTCCCGCATCCCCCGCGCCGACACCGCCGAGATCCCTACACTGGGCCCCGCTGCCGCCGCCCCATGCACCCATACCTGCCCTACGCTGTCCCCTGTACCACCCCCCGCCCCCAGTGATTGTAGTGTTTGTACTAACGCGCTGGGATGTAGCGATTCGCTGGACTCACCAGCCAATCCCCTCGATCCGGAAGCGCCCGGGGCTGCTCTGGGAACCGCTGTGTTTCCAGGTTGAGCGACATCCGTTGATATCCCGCCAACCGGGGAGCCCGCCCAGTGCCTCATGAACACTGATGAGGAGTGGCTCCGAGATCTGAAACGAGGAGAAGAAGTCCTGGGCAGGGTGTACTGTTCCTCGCCCACCCTCCCATCCCGACCCAGGGAGTGCCTGCCTGTTGCCAAGGCCTCCCGTTGCCTGCTGCCCCGCTGCTGCCCTCCTGAGGCCTGGGTGGCCCCGCCCGGCGGGCTGCGACTCCTACCGTCTCCCCCTGAAGCCTGCCCCCGTCGACCATGCCTGGGGGACCCTGACCTACCCCCCGCTGAACTGCCGGACGTAGACCTGCAGCGCGGCCGCCTCTCCGGATGCCCCAGTGCCCTGGCGTCCCTAACTGGGGAGAGGCTAATGCTGCTTGACCTGGAGCCTGACCTATCACTGGACCTACCCCGCCTCAGCCCCCCACTTCCGGCCCCTGGACCACCGTGGCCCGCTTTTTACTCCACCCCACTGCGTCTAGAAAAGTTGCCCCTACGCCCCCCCATCCCCTCCGCTGCCTTCTGCCCCACCCTCCCCCCAGAACCACCGGGCCAGCCTAAACATGATGCAGTCTCCCCACCTACCCCCGGCTCCCCATCCCTGCCCCCCGGCCAGTGGACCCACTGCGCGCCCCCTGAGACCTGCCCGCTGACCCCTGCGCTGCGTCAGCCTGCCCTCCAACTTCCCCTCTCCGCCTGCGGCTAGCTGGCACCCCATGTGGCCCTTCCTCTCCCGCCACCAGCCTCCTGGGGGAAACTCGCCCCCCCCATCTACCCGGGCACTATCCCCCAGCTGCTCACCCCCCACCCAGCCTGCCCAGGAGGGCCCCCTGCACTTGCCTGCCGTGTCTGCCTCGCCTGGGGCCTGATCCGGGCCATCCTGCCCCTGGCTCCGTCCTCTGCGGCCTCCAGTAGTGGGGGCGCCCTCCCGGGCCGTGCCCCTGTTCCTCCTGGCCCTGGAGAGGGCCATTCGGCCGCCAGTGCGGCCCTTGCTCCAGGCGCTGCCCCATCCGCTCCAGGGGGCGCGCCACCTGCCTCCCAGGCCGCCGCCCGCCGGGAAGCTCCCCGCCGAGGCCACGGTTGCACCGTGGGAGGTGGGGCCTCGACTACATGGCCTCCGGGCCTGCTGCTGCCAGCTGCCTCCAGACCGCCGGTGCCTCCAACCTCCGGTCCTGCGCCCGGACTCAGGTGCCGTGGGGGCCTCCTGGCCCGCGTTGGTCTTCCTTCACCGCCATCCCTCCCTGCCGCCGCCGTCAGGAGCTGGTCCAGCTGGGCCCGCACCCAGCACGCTCCCTGTCGCAGTGCTGCCGCCCGGACTCCAGCCAGCAACCTCTCCACGTCCTCCATGGCCCTGCAGAGGGAGACAAAAGAAGAAAAGCCCTACCCAGCAGATTAGTGAGCACCAGAGTGCACACAAACTCAACCAGGTAGGAAATTAAATGTGCTCTATCCAAAATGGCTCCTCTTTAAGTAGACCAACTCCTTTCTCCCACAACCCACCAGTCCTGGCCGGCTCCTCCTAAGCCCGCCTCCTAACCCCTGTCAAGGGCCTCCACCGCTAAGCGGTGCTTTGGCTACTTGGGGCTACAGGGGAGGTGCAACTAAGACTGCATGGACAGAAACAAAATGATTTAACTCTTAAACGGCAGAGAATTGAGCAGTCAAACCTCAGAGGGATGATCTATACAAGTAAGTAACATGTAGTTGAAAATGAAACCATTTTTTCATGCAGACTGTGTGAATCACACATAGGGGAGGTGTAACTAAGACTGCATGGACAGAAACAAAAGTGATTTAACTCTTAAACGGCAGAGCAGTCAAACTTCAGAGGGATGATCTATACACCAAAACTGCTTCATTTAGCTAAAGTTGCTTTGGTGAGTATAGTGTTCCTTTAACTGAAACAGTGATGTAAACCAATTTGTATTAAATCGTGTGAAACCTACTACTAAAAAAGGGCATTCGGTTATAAATATACGAATGACCCTTGTGGTGGGCTAACTGTCGTATATAACCAAACATTCCGAGATTAACGAAAACTGTATGAAATAATAGTTTGAGAAATACAACAACTTGGTGTTCGGACGTTTGCAGTGGCGTCTCTAGGATTCATTTTTCGGGGGGGCACATGGAGGGCCAGTGACAAAAGTAGGGGGGCACATTTAACCCCGCCCTCGCCGCAGTTTGACCCCGCCCCTGTCACATGTTAAGCCACGCCCCCGACACAATGTGTTTTGTTTTTTTAATAATACCTGGTGGAGGATTCATGATTTTCCACCAGGGATTATTAAAAAAACAAACACATTATCCTTGATACAGTGCCATAGTTGCCAACATTTGAAAAAAAATTTCCAAGGACATTTTGCAGCACAGCTATCAATTACTGTCTGGGTATAATATCCCTGGACAGTCAGTGTTCTCTGTATAATACAGGGTTGTGTGTATAATAAATTGGGACACTCAGTGCTCCCTGTATAGTGCTGCTCTCTGTATAATCCCAAGACAGAGAGCAGCACTATACAGGAAGCACTGACTATCCCAGGATATTTTATACATACAGATCTGTATTATACAGATAGCTGAGCATATACCCCAATCTCTAGACTACTAGTACCTGTCAACAGCAGCTCCCAGACGCGTGTAACAGGGCTAAAGTGTGCGGCAGCTCACACAGATTATTCAGCGGTAAAGTGCACTCGCTGGCAGAGCCAAACTGGGAATCCCTAGGAATCCAAAGCAGCCCTGGAAAAAAAACGTATGCCATTCCTACAAGTCAAAATATATATATATATATATATATATATATATATAGTACAGTAAGCACACAAGCTCACTGACATGCGCAAACAGGCTTACTGACAGACAAAACTCTCTGACTCACACACAAGCTTACTACAGACACTCACTTGTATAAACAGAAGGCTCACTACAAAGAAGTTCAGGGACACACACACAAGCTCACTAAAGACAAGCTCACTGACACACATGCTCACTAAATAGAAGCTCACTGACACACACAAGCAGTACCATTTTAACAGAGTTAAGGGCCCCTGGGCAAAGCAATACACTGGGGCCCTTCCTATACAACAACTCACAGGAATTTTAATTATTGATAGACTGCGGAGTCCATACACACACACAGACTGCTGAGTCCATACACACACACACACACACACACAGATTGCTGAGTCCATACACACACACACACACAGATTGCTGAGTCCATACACACACACACACACAGACTCTGCTGAGTCCATACACACGCACACACACTCTGCTGAGTCCATACACAAACACAAACAGACTGCTGAGTCCATACACACACAGAGACTCTGCTGAGTCCGTACACACACAGACTGCTGAGTCCGTACACACACAGACTGCTGAGTCCATACACACACACTCTGCTGAGTCCGTACACAAACACAGGCTCTGCTGAGTCCGTACACACACAGACTGCTGAGTCCATACACACATACACTCTGCTGAGTCCATACAAACACACAGACTGCTGAGTCCATACACACACACAGACTGCTGAGTCCATACACACACACTCTGCTGAGTCCATACACACACACGGACTCTGCTGAGTCCGTACACACACAGACTGCTGAGTCCATACACACATACACTCTGCTGAGTCCATACAAACACACAGACTGCTGAGGCCATACACACACACAGACTGCTGAGTCCATACACACACACACTGCTGAGTCCACACACACACAAAGACTGCTGAGTACACAAACACACAAAGACTGCTGAGTACACAAACACACACACTCTGCTGAGTCCATACTCACACAGACTGCTGAGTCCATACACACAGACTGCTGAGTCCATACACACACAGACTGCTTAGTCCATACACACACACACACACACACACACACACAGACTGCTGAGTGCATACACACACACACACACAGACTGCTGAGTCCGCTACACACACACACTGCTGAGTCCATACACACACACACGGAGCTGCTGAGTCCATACAGTGTGTGTGTGTATCAAGGAATGGTAACATGTGTGTGGGGGTATTATGTATATTGTATGGGGGAGACTTTGGGGAGATGTGTAGAAGCAGTGTGTGGGGCAATATGATGATAATATGGGGGCAGTGTGTGTGTATGCTTGAAGACAGTGTATGGGGGGCAATGTGTGTCCTATGGGGAGCAGTATGGGGGCAATGAGTGTGTATGGGGCAGTGTATGTGTATGGGGGGAAACTGTATGGGGGGCAGTGTGTGGGGTATGTGTGTGTATGGGGGCACACAGTGTGTGTGTATGAGGCTAATATAGGGGGCAATGTGTGTGTGTATGGGGGCTTGAGAATATGTGTGTGTATGGGGGACAGTATGGGGGGCAATGTGTGTGTATGGGGAGCAGTATGGGGGCAATGTGTGTGTATGGGGGCAGTATGGGGAGCAATGTGTGTGTATGGGGGGCAGTGTGTGTATGGGGGGTAGTATGGGGGGCAATGTGTGTGTATGGGGAGCAGTATGGGGGGCAATGTGTGTGTATGGGGGACAGTGTGTGTGTATGGGAGGCTGTATGGAGGCAGTGTGTGTGTATGGGAGGCTGTATGGGGGCAGTGTGTGTGTATGGGGGCAATGTGTGTGTGTACACCCCCCCCCCCACCCAGCCTACCTGTCACTGGGGGTCAGGCAGCCATCTTCTGAAGCAGCATGGGCTGCTGCATAACGGTGGGGAAGGGGCTTATCAGCGGGAGGCGGGGCTTCGTTTGGGGGCGAAGCCTGGGCCGGGGAGCCAATCAGTGCTCCCTCCAGCCACAGACAGCCTCCAGCACCTCTCTCCTGCATTCCCTCGGGCTGTAACAGTCCGAGGGAAGCAGATGGCCAGCAAGTTGCCAGCATTTGGGGGGGCCCAAGGGGGGGCACAGCATCATGTAGCGGGGCCATGGCCCCCTCTGGCCCCCCCCCTAGCGACGCCACTAGACGTTTGAGCCGAAAAAGTGCGTTCATGCTCCTGAAAGCCTGCTAAACCTAAGTGGGATACGAACAGGCTGGAAATAGCCGAAAGATCGTACTATAGCCTAATCATTCACATAGCCAAAACAGAAAAACGAACAGATGTCCGCAAAAGGAGATTAATCATAGAGCCGCCATGGATTGACGCTGAGCACCTGTGATTGAGGTGCGACCGGCGGCTTGACTCACAATTTTTACGATTCAGTCAACAAAGTGATTGGAGCCAGTATGAGAGTCCTGTCAAGGTTCTGGAGAGTTGGAATACAGTGAAAGGGACGGCCAGGGGCTGCAGGACTAGTTAATCATTCCCACGAGTTGAAGGTAAGTAAAATGGTGATTTGCACAGACCGGAAGTCAGGGTATGCAAATCGCCAGACTGAAAACGATAATGGGTAGCAGTCTGGCGTCCCTTAAGAACGGAAATCAAGCCCCTCCCATAACTACAGGCCCAGCCTTACACACATATATATATATATATATAGTGGGACCTCAGTTTCCCATAGGAATGCATTGAAAACCAATTAATCCGTTCTGGAGGTCAGAAAAATGTCAAAATGAGCTGGCATGGAAACCAACCCACAATGCAGAACACACAATAAAAGACATGCAAACGACGAAGCTCAGCTCCCTACCTCCACAGCTTGAGAAATGCACCAAAAAGTCCCAAAACAACTGCAAACAAATTCCAGAATTGCTCCAAAACTCGATGCAAAAGCCGCTCCAACACCTCCACACTCGACGCCACGTGCTAGCCACAGCATGTAGGGGGCAGCGCTATTAACCTCCCAGGTGTAATGCATCCTGGGGAAATTTGCTTTGTATTGCGAAACAAATTGTAAACCGCGGCATTATTTTCAATGAATTTTCATTTGTAAACTTAAAATTATGTTAACCGAGGCGTTTGTAAACCGAGGTCCCACTGTATATATACAAAAAATAACTCCTAGTTAATATAAAAAATTATATATAAATCTATATATATATATATATATATATATATATATATATATATATATAGATATATATATTAGTTTTTTTTAATGTTAACTAGGAGTTATTTTCTATTTGTATCTACCAAAAACACTAAAACATTGTATTGTGTAATTTTCTTTCTGTTTAAATGACAAGGACATAATAAGTTTTCCTACATACATAGAATACAGCTAGCTCAAACTATATAACTATATTATACTGATAGCGCGGTCTCTTAAAACTCCAAATACTATAACTCTTAGGATTTTTTTTTCTATTAGCGACTGTTTCCTGACTGTATAATTTCACAAGTGGCGACAGGGAGTTACTGTCCTCAATTACACAGTGTCCCTTTATTAAAGTGCACAACAGATACAGAGCAATTTTCAACCGGTAACTGATCTTTGTCAAACTTGACAAAGACCAATTACCAGTTGACATGTTGCTTTAAGTATTTATTGATCCTACTACTGGATGGATGTTTGGATCATACCTGACTCCTATGCACCCATAACAGGGCCAGATTAACATAGGGGCTGATGGAGCTGCAGCTCCAGGCCCAAACCCATGGAATAGGCCCATTGATTTTTGTAATTTTTTTTTTTTACACACTACTTTTATGGTTGCCAGGTATTTCTCATTAGTATTTCTCAGGTATTTGAGGCTGCCTAGCCGGTGCCGGTATTGCAGTAATACCGGTTATACAAATGTCAGTCTCAGTATAAACAGAGATTATTCTGCAATACCAACGCCAGCCAGTAGGGGTCGCTGTGTGTGTGGAGAGAGGCAGGGATAAGAAGTTACAGCATCTCCCTCCCAGCTCTACTCACTGATCCGCGGGGAGCAGCTCTGCACAGAGAGTCCAGACAGCAGCTCTGAGCCTGCAGAGACAGTGAACAACTCAGGTAAGTGTGGGATGGGGGGGAAAGGCTGCAGGGAGACATGGGGACACAGGCACTAGGGGACACTGAGACACATGGGGACACAGTGAGACATGAGGACACTGAGACACTCGGGGACACTGCTGGGAGACATAGGGACACTTGGGAACACTGAGACACTAGGGGGCACTGGGAGACCTGGGGACACAGACACTAGGGGAAACTTTGAGAGACATAGGGAAACTTGGTGACACTGAGACACTAGGGGGCACTTGGAGACCTGAGGACACTGAGACACTAGGGGAAACATTGAGACATTAGGACACTAAGAGACATGGGGACACCTCAAGTGTCCGTGTCCCCAGGTCTCCCAGTGTTCCCTAGTATCTCAGTGTCCCCATGTATCCCAGCGTCCCAATGTCTCTCAATTTCCCCTAGTGGCATGGGGACACTGGGAGACATGGGGACGCAGACACTAGGGGACTGGGAGACGTGGGTGTAGCGGAGTAGTAGGTTAATCCACGGTATCTCCGCTGGTAGTCAGGAGTCAGCATGTAAAACACAGGTAGCGTAGTAATAATCCCTTTTTCCCAAGAATTAGACGACACATAGTTTGGGAGTCAACTGAGCTTTTATTCCAAAGTCACCGTATTTATACAAGTCCCCATGCAAGGGGTTTCCATACTGGCATTGTAGGGGTTTTCCTTGGGTGGACTCTGTGGAAAACCCTATTTCCCATCATGCATTGCTGTACTGGAGAGATAATGACTTAAGAATTTACTTTTAATTACATTATCTCTCCGTACAGCAAAATTTACAATTTCACATAAAAATCCATAACTTGTACATTTTTACTCGGAATTAGCCGAATGACCCTGCATTGAATGACTGGGATCTGAGCGCACCATCTGGCGAAATACCGCTCAGATCCGTTCACTAGAATGGGAAAGCCATTAGAATGAAGGGTTCATACAAACACACATTGCATTCATACCATAGAAAGTGAACTGTTAGAATAGGCGGGTTCGACAGTTTTAAACTGTCGAACATCGCCCTATTTGAACGAATACATATTTTATATGAAAGACCTGGAAGTCCAGTGGTGTTCGTACAGTCGAGTAGCCGATTTTAGTTCCAGGCACTCGACGACCAAACACCGCTGGGCTTTCGTGAACAAAGATGGCCGCTGCCACGTGTTCGGTTATACGAACGGCGGCCACCCATAAAACCCATTACTGTTCTGTTGTTACAATGTTGCCGCTCCGGTTCGTCAATTGGAGACACACCCCTCCCTTGTGTGGTCTCCCGTTCGGCAGTTCATTCGTTTCACGAATCATATTAATCTAATATGATTTGTGAAACAAGCATACAAATGCTGCAGCCTTTAGAGTGAATAAAAAGCATACGAATACTGTCTTTAATCTTCTGAAGTGGCTAGGTTTGCCACAATGGGGACACAGACACGCCCCCTTTTTGGGTATATTCGCCCCTTTCGGCAGTTCTGGTTATGTGATTTGGATCAGTGACCCACCCTTTTACCCCATACATAGACTTCCTGCTTTACTGGAGACTGCTGTTAGGGGGTATTGATTTACTTGATAGATGAAAGAATGCGATTAGCATAGGGTATGTATTTTCGTATAGCTACATCCAACAGATACATGATGCTTGGGAGGTAGGACTGTTTTAGTGTTTTTGGTAGATACGATTTTGTAAGTAGGCCCATCATAATTCTCAGCAACAGGCCTACTGGGCTCTTAATCTGGCCCTGACCCCTAGGGAATGTGCTGTTCCATATTTGTTGTTGTAACTGACTGCTAATTTGCCACTAGTGGCATCTATTATTTT
Organism: Pelobates cultripes; assembly: GCA_933207985.1. Lineage (NCBI taxonomy): Eukaryota > Metazoa > Chordata > Amphibia > Anura > Pelobatidae > Pelobates > Pelobates cultripes. The sequence continues at coordinate 76,123,108 of OW240916.1, read as the reverse complement.
CTATGGGAGCCACTAACCAAAGCTTAGCGTCTGGTTCCAACTATATTTGCTACTGCCACTAACCCAAAAAACACAATACCAGCCTTTAGCCTAGTGTATAGAGCTTAAAGGAACACTATAGTCACCTAAATTACTTTAGCTAAATAAAGCAGTTTTAGTGTATAGATCATTCTCCTGCAATTTCACTGCTCAATTCACTGTCATTTAGGAGTTAAATCACTTTGTTTCTGTTTATGCAGCCCTAGCCACACCTCCCCTGGCTATGATTGACAGAGCCTGCATGAAAAAAAAACTGGTTTCACTTTCAAACAGATGTAATTTACTTTAAATAATTGTATCTCAATCTCTAAATTGAACTTTAATCACATACAGGAGGCTCTTGCAGGGTCTAGCAAGCTATTAACATAACAGGGGATAAGAAAATCTTAATTAAACAGAACTTGCAATAAAGAAAGCCTAAATAGGGCTCTCTTTACAGGAAGTGTTTATGGAAGGCTGTGCAAGTCACATGCAGGAAGGTGTGACTAGGGTTCATAAACAAAGGGATTTAACTCCTAAATGGCAGAGGATTGAGCAGTGAGGCTGCAGGGGCATGTTCTATACACCATTAAGTAGCTTCATTAAGCTAAAGTTGTTCAGGTGACTATAGTGTCCCTTTAAAGAAAAACTATGGACTCCTAAAGGCTTTAGCTAGCTGACATGCTCTATGTGTGAAGTGCGTATAATCTTTTTGTCATTTTACAAAATGTGCAGTTTTAAACAGAAATTGGCACTTTTATAAATCAACCTTGTTAAACCACCCTGGCCGTCAATCAGACAACTGGTCAAGTTATGTCCTGTTTTTGTTAACCTCAGTGATGCTAAATAGATGTGCAAATAATTGCTACTAAAAACTTGCAGAATAATTGTAATTGGTTAACTCAAGACAAGGTGCTGCAGCAACTAAAGAAAGTTAATATAAACAAAGCTCCAGGGCCTGACGGTATCCATCCACGTGTACTTAAGGAACTAAGTGTAGAAATAAGTGAACCTCTGTTTTTAATCTTTCAAGATTCTTTTCTTTCAGGAAGTGTTCCGGAGGATTGGAGGAAGGCAGATGTGGTTCCTATATTCAAACAGGGTTCAAAATCCTTGCCTGGAAATTATAGACCTTTGAGCTTAACTTCTGTGGCTGGTAAAATATTTGAAAGGTTATTAAGGGATAATATTCAAGAATTCCTTGAGAAGAACATGGTTATCAGCAAAAATTAGCATGGTTTTATGAAGCACAGGTCATGTCAAACTAACTTGATTGCGTTCTACGAAGAAGTAAGTAAAAGCAGGGCTGGACTGGCCCACTGGGATACCGGGAAATTTCCCGGTGGGCCGCGGCATCTGGGGGCTGCGCTGCGCATGTATGTGCCACCGGATGGCTGGTCCGGTGGCACACACTCTGAGGGGGCCGGTGGGCTGGCAGCCGCATTCCACGCTGGAGCCGCCGGGCCGGGTGGCACTCCTGTCACTGATTCTGAGGAGTGAGCACTGAAGGAGGAGGGAGGAGCATGTCTCTGTACCATGCTCCCTCGCGGTTCCCACAATCCCCAGCACAGGAACCGCAAGGGAGCATGGTACAGAGACATGCTCCTCCTTCTTCACTCCTCAGCTTCAGTGACAGGAGTGCTGCCGGTGAGGCTGCCACCCGGCCCAGCAGCTCCAGCGTGGAATGCAGCCGGCCACCCTGACTCCTCTCAGGTAAATGGGAGGGGGAAGACGGGAATAAAGAGACACAAGGGGAGGGGGGAAATAAAACAGAGGGGGAATAGACACAGGGAAAAGAGGGAGAAAGAGACATAGGGGGGGGAAACAGGTGGAATAGAGAGATGGTGGAGGGAGGAAAAAGAGACAGAGGGGAAGAGAGATGTGGGGGAGAGACAGGGAAAGGGGGGAGAAAGATACAGAGTGAGAAAGGAGAGAGACACACAAGGGGAGGGGGAGAAAGAGGCTGAGGGGGAAAGGAGAGAGACGCACAAGGGGAGGGGGAGAAAGAGGCAGAGGAGGAAATGAGAGAGAGGCAGAGAAGGAAATGAGAGAGAGGCAGAGGAGGAAATGAGAGAGAGGCAGAGAAGGAAATGAGAGAGAGGCAGAGAAGGAAATGAGAGAGAGGCAGAGAAGGAAATGAGAGAGAGGCAGAGAAGGAAAGGAGAGAGAGAGAGGCAGAGGAGGAAAGGAGAGAGAGAGAGGCAGAGGAGGAAAGGAGAGAGAGAGCTACAAGGAGAGGGAAGGAGAGAGAGAGGAGCCCAGAGGGGAGGAAAGAAGAGAGAGAGGCAGAGGGGGAAAGGAGAGAGCAGGAGGGGAAAGGAGAGAGAGAGAGCCCAGAGGGGGGAAAGGAGGGAGGCACAAAGGGGAGGGGAGAGAGGCACAGGGAGGGAGAAAGAGGCAGAAAGGAGGAGGCACTTTGGGGGAGAAAAGATGCACAAGGGGGGAGAAGAGGCAGAGGGGAGTGAGGGGAAGGAGCACACATGGGGGCTGTATATATCACTGAGGTGGATTGGGGCGCAGCAGGGCAGGTCCCACGAGGTTCTCCCCTGCCAGCCGATCTCCCTCCCCGTTCCACAGGCACCGTGCGGCACACACTGCCCCCCATACACACACTGCCCCCACACACACCATACATATTCACACATTGCCCCACACACACATACACAGCCCCCCCATACACACATTGCCCCACACACCCTACACATACACTGAACCTTTCACACACACTGCACCCTTCACACATTGCACCACTGCTCCTATACCCTACTACAGCCCCATATCCCAGCAGACCCCAGATAAGTTGTCAAACTGTTCTTAAACGGTTTGACTACTTATTCTGGGAGGGGGTCCTGGCACTCCTGGCACCATAACCACTACACAGAGCAGTAGTGGTTATTGTGCATGGATTATTTCTTAAAATAATCTACAAGTGCCCCTCCCGGGATCAGGCTCTGGATCCACCACTGGTATATGACATGTATATTAATGTGTATTAGTTTTTTATATATATATATATATATATTGGAAAAAAGAAAAAAAAGAAAAACGTATACCGCGCCTAATTTATATATGTGAAATATACATACATATATCTTGAATATTCCAAACGGATCGTAACCTCAAAGAGAACAGATTAAGAAACAAATGATAGTGCAATACAGTAAATATATTCTTTAGAGCAGATAGTATAAGGCTAAATTCAATCCACTCACATATGGATGAGCTATAACAGAGCTCTGCTGTAAGAACGCCTGGAAGTCTTCTGAAGAAGCCAACCTGGCGAAACGCGTTAAGTGGGACTACATTTTATGTTTTATAATATTTTATTTCTATTTAGCTTGTTTATATTAAAGTATACTTTTTAAAGTTACTTTTATATCCACTCCAATCTTTTATTTTACTTCCTGGATCCTGTATATCCTTGGTGGGGATTATACCACCCATGCTGTTTATACTAGAGCAGGATATATGCTCTAGAAATTGTAAATACAATACTATTTAATATTGGTCATACCACTAGTACTTACTTCACCATATTGCTGCTATTTTTTCCTTTCATATTTACTACGCTCACCGCATTGTGGAAATATTCGTGGAAACTTCTACAAATCCAAAGACGGGGATTGTACCGTCCAGGCGTTCTTACAGCAGAGCTCTGTTATAGCTGATCCATATGTGAGTGGATTGAACTTAGCCTTATACTATCTGCTCTAAAGAATATATTTATTGTATTGCACTATCATTTGTTTCTTAATCTGTTCTCTTTGAGGTTACGATCCGTTTGGAATATTCAAGATATATGTATGTATATTTCACATATATAAATTAGGCGCGGTATACGTTTTTCTTTTTTCCACTATTCACTTACAAGGTTTGGGAATCCTTGTGTATATACTGCTGCCTGTTCACTATAGCGAGCGCCTATTATCTTCTTTTTATATATATATATATATATATATATATATATATATATATATATATATATATATATATATATAATGTGTGTGTGTGTGTACATTTATATATGCATAATACACAGATAAATGTCATTAATATGTACCATTTGTAATGAGCAGATATTGGCCCAGTCTTGTTGCTAGATGCAGACTCCAGCACAATAACATATTTAAAGTGAAGAGCGCACCCACAGGACTTCAAAATAAACAAGATAGCGTCATTTTTTTACAGTTGTGCCCTACATACATTCACCATTTCAGTCCCATTACCAAGCTTTCCTTAATATGTCAAGGTAGTTGGACTGAAACATTGATTACATGCAAAGGCACGTTTGCTTAAAATAAATCTGCACTTTTGTTTATTTTGAAGCCTATGAATGCTTTTTTTTTACATTGGAGTAATAATTTTTAATTTTAAGTTCTCTTTTCTAACTCTGTATCTGCACACTATGCTGGCGCGACGCATTATGGCGCTGGTAAATATTTTTTTTCCAGGGCTGCTTTTAATTCCCAGTCCGGCCCTGCTTAAAACTAGGGGAACCAGGCACTCAGATCACTTCATTGAGCTTAAGTGGTCTGGGTGACTATAGTGTCCCTTTAAGTTCATTTATTGAAGCAGAAGTGACTGTACCCATAGCATGAAGTATGGTTAGTAATGGGGCTATGCCAAATGATTTTAGGTGCCACACACAGTCATTTACATACATGAAAATACAATTTAGAATGAGACAAAGTATTTATTTACAATTTTTAAAATTTTTATTTTATA
>OW240916.1:76028123-76118265 GCA_933207985.1 Pelobates cultripes | reverse complement strand
AATGTGCAGTTTTAAACAGAAATTGGCACTTTTATAAATCAACCTTGTTAAACCACCCTGGCCGTCAATCAGACAACTGGTCAAGTTATGTCCTGTTTTTGTTAACCTCAGTGATGCTAAATAGATGTGCAAATAATTGCTACTAAAAACTTGCAGAATAATTGTAATTGGTTAACTCAAGACAAGGTGCTGCAGCAACTAAAGAAAGTTAATATAAACAAAGCTCCAGGGCCTGACGGTATCCATCCACGTGTACTTAAGGAACTAAGTGTAGAAATAAGTGAACCTCTGTTTTTAATCTTTCAAGATTCTTTTCTTTCAGGAAGTGTTCCGGAGGATTGGAGGAAGGCAGATGTGGTTCCTATATTCAAACAGGGTTCAAAATCCTTGCCTGGAAATTATAGACCTTTGAGCTTAACTTCTGTGGCTGGTAAAATATTTGAAAGGTTATTAAGGGATAATATTCAAGAATTCCTTGAGAAGAACATGGTTATCAGCAAAAATTAGCATGGTTTTATGAAGCACAGGTCATGGTCATGTCAAACTAACTTGATTGCGTTCTACGAAGAAGTAAGTAAAAGCAGGGCTGGACTGGCCCACTGGGATACCGGGAAATTTCCCGGTGGGCCGCGGCATCTGGGGGCTGCGCTGCGCATGTATGTGCCACCGGATGGCTGGTCCGGTGGCACACACTCTGAGGGGGCCGGTGGGCTGGCAGCCGCATTCCACGCTGGAGCCGCCGGGCCGGGTGGCACTCCTGTCACTGATTCTGAGGAGTGAGCACTGAAGGAGGAGGGAGGAGCATGTCTCTGTACCATGCTCCCTCGCGGTTCCCACAATCCCCAGCACAGGAACCGCAAGGGAGCATGGTACAGAGACATGCTCCTCCTTCTTCACTCCTCAGCTTCAGTGACAGGAGTGCTGCCGGTGAGGCTGCCACCCGGCCCAGCAGCTCCAGCGTGGAATGCAGCCGGCCACCCTGACTCCTCTCAGGTAAATGGGAGGGGGAAGACGGGAATAAAGAGACACAAGGGGAGGGGGGAAATAAAACAGAGGGGGAATAGACACAGGGAAAAGAGGGAGAAAGAGACATAGGGGGGGGAAACAGGTGGAATAGAGAGATGGTGGAGGGAGGAAAAAGAGACAGAGGGGAAGAGAGATGTGGGGGAGAGACAGGGAAAGGGGGGAGAAAGATACAGAGTGAGAAAGGAGAGAGACACACAAGGGGAGGGGGAGAAAGAGGCAGAGGGGGAAAGGAGAGAGACGCACAAGGGGAGGGGGAGAAAGAGGCAGAGGGGGAAAGGAGAGAGACGCACAAGAGGAGGGGGAGAAAGAGGCGGGGGGGAATGGAGAGAGACGCACAAGGGGAGGGGAGAAAGAGGCAGAGGGGGAAGAGAGAGAGACACACAATGGAGGGGGGGAGAAAGAGGCAAGCAGAGGGGAAAGGAGAGAGACACACAAGGGAGGGGAGAGAAAGAGGCAGAGGGGAAAAGGAGAGAGACTAATAAGGGGAGGTAAAGAAAGAGGCCGAGGGGGAAAAGGAGAGAGACTTAATAAGGAGGGGAGAAAGAGACAGAGGGGGAAAGGAGAGAGATGCACAAGGGGAGGGGGAGAAAGAGGCAGAGGGGGAAAGGAGAGAGACGCACAAGGGGAGGGGGAGAAAGAGACAGAGGAGGAAAGGAGAGAGATGCACAAGGGGAGGGGGAGAAAGAGGCAGAGGGGGAAAGGAGAGAGACGCACAAGGGGAGGGGAAGAAAGAGGCTGAGGGGGAAAGGAGAGAGACGCACAAGGGGAGGGGGAGAAAGAGGCAGAGGGGGAAATAAGAGAGACGCACAAAGGGAGGGGGAGAAAGAGGCAGAGGGGGAAAGGAGAGAGACACACAAGTGGAGGGGGAGAAAGAGGCAGAGGGGGAATAGAGATACTGGAAAGGAGAGGGGAGACATGGACACAGAGGAGCAGTGAGGGGGAGAAAGAAACATACAGAGTGACTGGGGGAGACAAAAAGGCACACAGAGGGGCTGGAGATAAAAAGACACACATAGGGGCTGTATATATCATTGGTGGATCGGTGGGGTGGAGGCAGCAGGTCAATTCCCCCCCCACGAGGCTCTCCCCTGCCAGCCGATCTCCCTCCCCGTTCCACAGGCACCGTGCGGCACACACTACCCCCCATACGCACACTGCCCCCACACACACCATACATATTCACACACTGCCCCCCATACACACATTGCCCCATACACAGACACACACACACACTGCCCCTGCACACATTGCCCCCCACACACATACACAGCCCCCCATACACACATTGCCCCACACACCCTACACATTCACACACTACACCCCCCCCCACACACATACACTGAACCTTTCACACACACTGCACCCCTCACACATTGCACCACTGCTCCTATACCCTACTACAGCCCCATATCCCAGCAGACCCCAGATAAGTTGTCAAACTGTTCTTAAACGGTTTGACTACTTACTCTGGGAGGGTGTCCCGGCACTCCTTGCACCATAAACACTACACAGAGCAGTAGTGGTTATTGTGCATGGATTATTTCTTTAAATAATCTACAAATGCCCCTCCAGGGAGACTCTGGATCCACCACTGGTATATGACATGTATATTAATGTGTATTAGTTTTATATATATATATATATATATATATATATATATATATATCTATTATATTTACACATATATTAATGTACATTTATATATGCATAATACACAGATAAATGTCATTAATATGTACCATTTGTAATGAGTAGATATTGTCCCAGTCTTGTTGCTAGATGCAGACTCCATCACAATAACATATTTAAAGTGAAGAGCGCACCCACAGGACTTCAAAATAAACAAGATAACGTAATTATTTTACAGTTGTGCGCCCTACATACATTCACCATTTCAATCCCATTACTAAGCTTTCCTTAATATGTCAAGGTAGTTGTACTGAAACATTGATTACATGCAAAGGCATGTCTGCTTAAAATAAATCTGCACTTTTGTTTATTTTGAAGCCTATGAGTGCTTTTTTTTACGTTGGAGCAATAATTTTTAATTTTAAGTTCTCTTTTCTAACTCTGTATCTGCACACTATGCTGGCGCGACGCATTATGGGGCTGGTAAATATTTTTTTTCCAGGGCTGCTTTTAATTCCCAGTCCGGCCCTGAGTAGAAGTATAGATCAGGGTGTTGCCGTGGATGTGATCTATTTGGATTTTGCCAAGGCATTTGATACAGTTCCACACAATAGATTAGTGTTCAAACTCAAGGAAATCGGTCTAGATGAAAATGCTTGTTCTTGGGTAGAACATTGGCTTAAAAATAGAGTACAAAGAGTTGTCATTAATGGTAAATTTTCAAGCTGGACAGAGGTGGCAAGTGGTGTCTGTTCTGGGACCCCTTCTATCTAACATGTTTATAAATAATATTGAAGACAGCATTGAAAGTCATATTTCAGTGTTTGCAGATGACACAAAACTTTGTAAAATAATACAATGTGAGCAAGAAATTACTTTGCTGCAGATTTAGCTAGACTGGGGGACTGGGCACTCAAATGGCAGATGAAATTTAATGTTGAAAAATGCAGTTATGCACTTCGGCGTAAAGAATACACAAGCAACGTATATCCTTAATGGAAGCGAATTAGGCATAACAACACACGAAAAGGACTTGGGAATTGTTATAGACAACAAACTATGCAACAATGTGCAATGTCAAATCAGCAGTGGCCAAGGCCAGTAAGGTATTGTCATGCATGAAAAAGGGCATTCATTCTCGGGACGAATATATCATTTTGCCTCTTTATAAATCACTGGTAAGACCCCATATTGAATATGCTGTGCAATTTTGGGCACCTGTTCTAAAGAAGGATATTATGGCACTAGAAAAAGTGCAGAGGTGGGCTACAAAATTAATAAAAGGAATGGAACATATCGGCTATGAAGAAAGGTTAACAAATTTAAACCTATTTAGTTTAGAAAAACGTCGCCTGAGAGGGGATATGATAACATTATACAAATATATTCGGGGCCAATACAAACCATTGTGTGGAAATCTATTCACAAACCGGACTTTACATAGGACATGAGGCCATGCGTTCAGACTGGAAGAAAGAAGATTTCGTCTAAGGCAAAGAAAAGGTTTTTTTACTGTAAGAACAATCAGGATGTGGAATTCTCTGCCTGAAGAAGTGGTTTTATCAGAGTCCATATAGATGTTCAAACAGCTACAAGATGCATACTTGCAAAAACAGAATATTCAAGGATATAATCTTGCAATGTAGGGTAATAACTGCTTGATCCAAGGATAAATCTGACTGCCATTCTGGGGTCAAAAAGGAATTTTTTTCCTAGCTTGTTGCAAAATTGTGCTTCAAACTGTGTTTTTTTGCCTTCTTTTGGATCAACAGCAAAAAACAAATGTGAGGAAGGCTGAACTTAATGGATGCAAGTCTCTTTTCAGCTATGTAACTATGTAACTATAAGAGGCAGCAATTGCCCAGAGCACCTGCCTTATAAAGACTCCTTATTGCGCTGCAATGGGAAGTCTGTGATTGGACAGCCGCAGAAAGTCTGGCTGGAGTTAGAAGGGGAGGGCTTGCAAAGGCAGCAGACAAGAGATCTGCAGGTTTTGCAAGCAGCGTTTAGATATACCCCAATGAAAAAAAATGCATAAATACATCCTATTGAAAGAAAACGTCTTGTTTCAAACCTGTCGCAGCCACTACTGCCTGCCACCACTGTCACACAGGGAGAACACATGCTCAAGTGTGTGTTTTCTGTGCTTCACCAGCAAGCTAATTTGTGTGCAGTGGCAGCTGTTATTAATGATACAGGCTACAGAAAAAGTTAGCAACAGGATTGAAAACCTGGTGGTGATTGATAGTCGCTATAAAACTACAGGATATTGTTAATAGCAACAGCTTACAGCATTTATTTATGGACAAGGTTGTGAACAAACCTATAAGTCTGGATATCATAGCTGCAAAAACACTAGATCCTGCTTCCTATGGTGTGGAGATAGAGAAGAAAGTGCTCACTGAGCCTTTCCTGTTATTATTGGGTTTGGTATATTCTATTACTGATGATTAACTATCATGTATTACCTTGAAAAGGTTAATTATACTGCCGTTGCTCGCCTATTGAGAATTTACACCTAATTTCATACAGTGCACTGCAGAGGATCCAGATGACACCATCATACTCTTGTAAAAAGTATACTAACAACTTTTTAAATACTACAGATAAAATTAGGCTGTTGGGTTTTTCCTATTTATGTTTTTAGGTTGCTGAATCTATTATCTATTATCATTGTATAAACACTGATAATAGCTACATGAAATGTTGGAGAACGCTAACTTGAAGATTATAAAGAAAAGGCAAGGAAATTGCATGTTTATGCCAATATAGACCGAGATAGTAAATTAACAGTGTTGGAAAAGATTGCAATTCCCTCAACAATTCTCCACTGGTGCAAGTTCAGAGAATAGAACCCACCGTCATCAAATTGTTCCCTGTTTTAAATGTTGATTTGAGACTAATGACATGCATACTCTCTTTAATTCACCTCGCTCTAAACAATGTCTGCTGGGGTAGCTCCACTGAGGTCAAGTGTTAAACCCCTAGGGTCAATGAGCAGCTGACCAAGGTCACAGACCTGTCACAGGAATGGTATGAGTCTCAGCTGGCTGCACTGGGTAACATGTGACAGCTAGCGTGGACTCTTTGTACTGCCTATTCAACAGTGCAGATTTATCTGGAGGAAGCTGCTCCAGCTGATGTGAGATCCAAGCAGCTGGGAGTTCACCCCACAATCTTTATTGTTGCCAAGTGCATTGCCAGAGGACATTTTGTATCATAGCATTAACATATGAGATTTTGGTATCATATCATGATATAGACAGCAAAAGACTTATTCTTGAACATATTGTGATACAAACACATATTGCGTGATGCTTGTACTATGTTGGGTTTGCAGTTACTTTCAGAGTTATTCACTAAAGTGAGAATTCAATATCAATATCAGACTTTAGACCAAAATAGAAGCGTAGATGACCTATAGAATTTTTCCAATTTGGCTATTCTGGACAAAAAATTTAAATTCACTTTCTAAAAAATTACCAGGACACGTTCAGGCAGCAGAGTTTCCATCCAATGTGTATTAATCTTTCTGCTTGTTACGGACTCAAGTATATGTTCTGTTTCTATTTAACAGAAAACATTCTTACTAATCTAATATTTATTAGTACAAGCTTGGATAGTGCCAAGGTTTTATTATTACAGATAACAGTGGTCTCAAGCAATACCAGGTTTCTCTCTAGTCTTCAAGCTGCAAAGTGTTATAGTTGACAGCACTGTGTTTCTAATAAAGCTTGATTTCTTGCCTGAAGACTGCCATAACAATGTTAGGTGAAGGCTACAAGTAATGCAGGGTCAGTTTATGACTGCGGAATATCAGGGCCTATTCAGACAAAGGTATATTCATAGAACAGGTGTGGGTAATTGTACTTAAAGGAACACTCCAAACTCCCACCTTTACAACCATCACAGCACACTTCCATGATTACGAGGCCAGGAGTGCCTGGCACCCCTCCTGTGTAAGTAATCAAGCGGTTTGCCAAAGGTTTCACATCTTACCTGTGCTTCGCTGAGTGTTGCTCCATGCCTCGTCCAAATGTGAGAGCCAGAGGCTCCTGCTGGGAGCTTCCGCTAGCTCTTTTGAGCTAAGCCCTGAAGTGCAGGTCCAGCTCATCTGGTGATTACTGGGCCAAGTAAGAAGTCAAACTCCTGTCACCATAACCACTACAGCACCCTGTGATGTTCCTTTAAAGAATTTAGCTTTATCGTAGCATAATTAAACAACATATTATTGTGACAGTGACTTTAATGGAACACTTCTGTCATTATATATTGGACTTTTCTGTAATGTAGAATGGTGATCTGAATTGGAGTTTTTGAGTTACAGGTTCATAGAAAGAGCTATAGGCTGTACAGTTTTTTGCTGATTATATACATTCAGGGGACCATGTTCACATAATGGACATAGACATGAATACAGATGTATCACAATGTTGTTTCTATGCATTTTGAACAGATAAAAAAAAATATGCATTATTTTCCTTTGTACACACATTTCTTGTGTTAGATATGTGCGTCCCTATAGCTGTATAGATACCCACTTCTGGATATACAGGAATATCAGCAGTCGTCCTCACTTTCCGGGTGGTGGAAATGAAGACCTCACAAATAAAAGAAAAACGCTAAAAGGTGTTCTCTATATAAGTAAGTAAAAGGTGGTAATGAAATAGCCTTACTTACACTTTCCAGGGCAGTTCCAACCACTCTATATTTTCAGCTTTGGTGGTATGATCCCTACCTAAGAATAATTTTGCTCTTTTCTTTTATTTGTATGGTCTTCATGTCCACCATCCTGTAAGTAAGGACAACAGCTGATATTACTGTACATCCAGAAGTGGGGTTCTATACCACTGCATGCTGTTCGTCCTCACTTACAGGATGGTGGACATGAAGACCATACAAATAATATAAAAACACAAAATTAATCCTAGGTGGGAATCATACCACCAAAGCTAAACATATAGAGTAGTTATAGAGCTGGTCATAGCTCTATTCCATGTGAGTTTGATACTTTTAGTGTTGTATATGTCCCATACTCACAGCATTATTGGACTGTCTTTTGCCTTCTTTTTTTATTTCATGTATACTTATTAATCCGAGCTACTATAAGAAGTCTACCTTATGGTAGTCACCATCACCTGGAATTTCATACAGACATTTTATGAAGGACCCTGTGCTACTTCTATGTCTAAGTCACCCTGTGCCCATTATAGGTGCAGGGTGTGCATTGTTGTTTTATTGTTAAATTTTTTTTGTGCTGCAGGTGCTTGCTACCAACTAGGTGGATTTGGCTGTGGAGCCTGTACAGCACCACCTCTTAGTAGCAACAGCAATATGCACTACCTGAATAGCTTGTTAATTTGCATATTCAGTTAGATTTGCATATTATAGTTTCTGCAGGCAGGAGAGATAGTTCATGTTAGTTATTGTCTTCCCAGCCCCTTTATTAATATGTTTATGTGTTTTTACGAATGCCTGTATGTTTCTTCATGATTTTTTTTTTAGATGGGATCAAATAAAAAATGTGTTATGTTACCTGTTTATTTATTTTTTTTATTTTTTTTTTGTCAGATAAAACGCATTTCAATACATATTGAATATAACAACGATTGTGAGACATACAATTAGGATGGTGCGAGCAAACGTACAGAACATGGATCTCAGGGATATAATGAATGACAAAGTTAAGACTTTTGCATATACAGAATGTGGGTGTCCCTACTGTACGGTCAGCTAGAGTCTTACGCGTGCGAGTTGGGCGCTTAGTGTCGACGGTTAGCTAGGTTCGCGTGGTATTTAGTCGCGTACTAGTAACCTCTTCTACAGAGATAACTCGAAAGCTTCGTTGTAGTATGGGTAATAGTAGTGTTGATAGTCATATGTGTGCCTGTACCTCGTTCGGTCTGTGTTAGCCATCTTTTGTATTTTTTGGGTCACAGTCATTAGGTTTATTTGCGCATTTACTAGAATCGTCATGATTTGGTTTTATGTATTTATTTGAGTGTGTCACCATAAGGTTTATGGAATGATCATATGAGCTAGTCCCAAGTAAAAAATAAAGCTTTACATGTTAGTTTCATTTGGAACAGTGTGTCCTGTGTGGAGTTTTAGGGATCCCAGTCACAGAGTTGTCGTACCTGTTGGCTGGTTGCATGATCCCTCTAGCCCTGGGACAAATCAAAGAGAGCTAGAACTGAGAGCCGTAAGTGTCTTTATAAAGACAAGAGCAATCAAATCACATTGCAGGCATTAAACTGCAAACCTTCCTGGAAGGAAATCTGAAAAGAAATAGGCAGAGGGATTTATACCTGCCTGGAAGAAGGGCTGCAGAAGAACAGGCAGAGAGGATGATACCTGCCTAGAAGGAGAGCTGCAGCCTGGTCGGGTGGAAAAGCTCCAGATAGACCCCAGTCAATCCTCAGCGACTGGGTTTGAAGCTCTCCAGGGTCCCAGAAAAAGGCTAAGAAGCAGACTGGGTGGAGGTACGCGGTCAGAGTACAGGAGCTCTGTCACATGTCTTTGAAAAAAACCAAAACATCTTCACTAACATTTTTTTTTTTTTTATTGTGTGTTATTTAAGCTATATTTTATTGATGAAATTTTACTTGTATTTATACCATTTCTGTTTATTTTTAGCATATAACTTTTACTTGAATTATTGGCTTATTTTGCACTACCTGTCTTCCACTTTTTGCTTCACGAAGGTGTGGCTAAGGCTGCAAAAAAAAAAAAAAAGCCCTAAGTAGCAGAGAATTCAAAGTGACACTGCAGTATCATGATTTATACACTAGAACTGCTTCATTAAACTAAAGTTGTTTTGGTACAAGATAGCCTACTTTAGAAACATCTTGCATGGAGTGGGACAGTCACAAATTCAAGGAGATATGTTGTAACCAGAATTGGTAAAAAAGAAATATCTCAAATTCAAGTCTTTGCTCATGCTTGACTGTTATTTCGCGAAATATTGAACAAAATATCAAATTCTCTGGTTTAGTTTGTAGTCCAGTAAATGTCCCTTGAATTTGGAGCTAGCAGGTATGCAGCATGGAATACCTTAAAACAATTGCTAACACGAGTGTTGCATAAAGGCCTTTTGATTAAACTGCGTTTTGTATTGGTGTGTCCTACGTCTTTTCTGTAGTTAAAATTACGTTTTCTCCAGTAGCATAAAGGCTGAAGAAGTGATGTTTATTTTTTAGCACACCCTCCTGTTTTAAAGGCTGCAGTCTCCTGCTGACTGCATTTTTATATTACACCAGAATGTTTGCAAGATGTGGAGGTTAGAAGACTAAGCTAATTAAAATGGTGTTTATGTGAATGAGGGCAGGTGGGGTGAGAAAGTGAAAGGTTAGGATATAGAGGGAGGGCAAAGATGGTAAGATAGGAATGATATCTGGGTAATGTGTACTTTAGACAGGCAGGTAACTCATTATTAAGTTCTAGATTGTTTGGAAGTGAAGAAATAAAGTTCCCATCTGGGGGTTAATTCAGGGTAAGAGCTTTCCCAGGCTGATAATAGGATGGCAGATGTTACTGCCACCCAAATCTTTCTAGAATCCTAAAGTCCGCATTTTCTGCTCACTGTCCCGCCTTCCAGACAGAGAGGGAGGTCACAGGTTAATACCAGAGAAGGGAGGGAAGAGAGGGGGGTGAATGAGAGAGGGCAGAGGTTAAAGTGGCGAAGGGAGAGGGGAGGGAGGTTTTTGTGCATGTTTTGGGAGGTTCTGAACACACTTAAAGTTATAATCTTTGTCTTAACCCCTTTGCTGACAAAGAAACCTGTAAAGAAATGTATGTCGTGACTGCATGACAACAAAAGGGGTTAATTATTTATGTGTTTTCTGTTTTTCACTGTTACACTATGTAACTATGTAACATCTGACATGTGGAGTCCCCTGCTCTGGTTTCTCAGGCAATGTTGGATAGTATCCAACATTTTTATGACCTACTAATCTTCTGACCTTAATATTCACCAAAAGATCGTTCTGTACTTCGTGTCCAGCTGTCCAGAGCAGTATGTGCCATTCTGACATCAGAATACTTGTACCCACAGTTTAATAAATAAACACTTGGATATAGAGTTTGTCCCTCACAGTGACACATGAAACAGGCAGATTGTTAATTTACACCCAGCACCCTGTGGCTGAACGATAGAGGAGAGATACAACATTGGCTTATCAAATCTATGTTCCTTCTTTCCTTTACATTGTATGCATCAGCATTAATTCAGTAAAATAGATGTTCTAGAAAACATTAAAGGACCACTATAGTGCCAGGAAAACATACTCGTTTTCCTGGCACTATAGTTCCCTGAGGGTGCCCCCACCCTCAGGGTCCCCCTCCCGCCCGGCTCTGGAAGGGGGAAAGGGGTAAAACTTACCTTTTCAGCTGGCTCTCCTCTCCGCCTCCTTACCCCGCCGGCTGAATGCGCCGCGCGGCAAAGCTTGCGCGCATTCAGCCGTCTCATAGGAAAGCATTTACAATGCTTTCCTATGGATGCTAGCGTGCTCTCACTGTGATTTTCACAGTGAGAAGCACGCAAGCGCCTCTAGTGGCTGTCAATGAGACAGCCACTAGAGGATTAGGGGGAAGGCTTAACCCATTCATAATTATAGCAGCTTCTCTGAAACTGCTATAATTATGAAAAAATGGGTTAACCCTAGAAGGACCTGGCACCCAGACCACTTCATTAAGCTGAAGTGGTCTGGGTGCCTAGAGTGGTCCTTTAAACATACTGCTATGCTTTCTAGCTAATAGGGCAAAATATTTTTTTTTTTAGCACATATTATCAGTTACTGCTGATGGTATATAACATGTCACTTTTTATTCATTATGTTACTATTTATCTTCAGTTTGATTATTATTATAAATATCATTTACATAGCGTTAACATTTTCTGCAACGTTTTACAATTATAAAATAGGGATATTTGATGCGTAATTTACATACGGAAAATAACAGAGACAAGAGGCGAAGAAGGCCCTGCTCAAACGAGCTTACAATCTATGAGGAATGGTATAGACATACAAGAGGAATAACAGCACATTATGCAGAAATTGATGGATAAGATGCCTGTGTTAAAATAAGCTAGTAAAAGTGGTGTGTAGAAGAAATCGAACAGTGGCAGGAGAGAAAGTGAACTAGGGTATGGAGCAGTGTTAATTTTGTCGACTAACATTTTAGTAAATTAAAATTGTCTAGATTTAGTCGACTAAAACTAAACTAAAGCTAAAGCAATTTGGATGACTAAATTAACACTAAAACTAAAATGGATTTTTAGTTAAAAGACTATGACTAAAACTAAATTGAAATTTACCGCCAAAATGAACACTGCACAGAGGGGCTGTGGACGGGGCAAAAGACACAGACCAGGGCTTGGGAGAGAGACACCTAGAAGGGCTGGCAGTACACAAAGAGGCACGGAGAGGCGGGGAAGGGGCAAAAGAGACAGATAGGGGCTTTAACTAAACCCATTAGATTTTAGTCTTGTCGACTGAGGTCTACTGGAGATTTAGTTGAATAAAATTTGCTGGATATCTAGTCGACTTAAAACTAGACTAAAACTAAAACAATTCTACTAAAACTAAAATGGCTTTTTAGTTAAAAGACTATGACTAAAACTGAATTGAAATTTACCGCCAAAATTAACACTGCACAGAGGGGCTGTGGACGGGGCAAAAGACACAGACCAGGGCTTGGGAGAGAGACACCTAGAAGAGCTGGCAGTACACAAAGAGGCACGGAGAGGCGGGGAAGGGGCAAAAGAGACAGATAGGGGCTTTAACTAAACCCATTAGATTTTAGTCTTGTCGACTAAGGTCTACTGGAGATTTAGTTGAATAAAATTTGCTGGATATCTAGTCGACTTAAAACTAGACTAAAACTAAAACAATTCTACTAAAACTAAAATGGCTTTTTAGTTAAAAGACTATGACTAAAACTGAATTGAAGTCTGCCGCCAAAATTAACAGTGCATGGATTTGAGGAAAACTGATGAGGGGATAACCCAGAACGGTGTAAGGCTTTCCTAAAGAGTTGTGTTTTCAGTGACTTCTAAAAGAACTGGAAGTTAGGGGAGAGTCTGATGGCACAGGATAGCAAATTCCAAAGGAATGGGGCAGTCCTTGAAACATCTTGCAGATGAGAGTTGGCAACATTGGAACAAGCAGATGTCAGGAGAAAGCTATTAGCACAGCAAAGGGAATGACAAGGGGTATATTTGTTGAGTAAAGAGGAAATGTAGTGAAGAGTGGAGTTAGTAAGGTCTTTGTAGGTTACTGTTAGCAGTTTGAATTGGATCCTATAGTCAAGTTAGGAAATGATGAGTGCATGAACAAGTGCCTTAGTTGTATCTTGAGATAGAAAAGGGCGAATGCAGGCAATATTTTTAAGGTGAAAGTTACAGGATTTAGACCTGAGTCCAAAGTAACTCTAAGGCAGCGAGCTTGGGAGGTTGGGGTAATAGGTGTCACATTGACTTGCAGATAGATTGATGGAGGATGATTATTTGAGAGGGGAAAGATGAGGAGTTCAGTTTTAGAAACATTACCTTTTAGAAAACAGAAAGACATCCAGATAGAGATGAAAGATTAGCAGTTTGTGACTAGCTCCAAAAGAGCAGGATAGAGGTCAGGGGATGAGAGGTAATATTATATAGATGGTACTGAAATCCAAAGTAGTTAGTAAGGTTTCTAAGAGAGGTAGTGTAGATGGAGAATAAGAGAGGAATCAGTATCAAAAGCAACAGAGAGGTTGAGGAGGATTAAAAGAGAGTAATAAACTTTAGATGTAGCAGTGATTAAGTTGTTAGTAATTAATCTTTTTGTTAAGGGTAGTTTCAGTAGAATAGAGGGAGCGGAAGCCAGATTAAAGAGGGTCAAGGAGAGAATTAGTATTGAGAAAGTGAGTGACACAGGTATGTACAACCCGCTCAAGAAGCTAATAAGTGAAAGGGAATTGTGATATGGGATGATATGGTAGTTAGAAGGAGATGTAGGGTCAATAGATATGCTTTTGTAGAATGGTATTAACAATGGTATGTTTGATGGAAGAGGAAAAGATGCCAGTAGACAAAGAAAGTATGAAAATATGCATTAAGGATGGGAACAGACTAGGGCAAAGAGATTGGACAAGGTGAGAGTACAGGGACAAGAGGATAGTAAAAATGTAGAGACCTCTAGCTCAGAGACAGGGTGGAAAGAATTAAAAGTGCATGAAGATACGGAATGGAAGCTGAGTACTTGAGGGGAGAGGGAAAGAGAGAAGACTGCATTCTTAGTTTGGTTGAGCTTGTCAGTAAAGAGCAGAGTAAGTGATGAGAACCGCACCCAGTCCCAACGGCCAAGGGTGCTCCAGAGCAGGACCAGCAATCCCAGTACAATAATCCAAGAGGAAAAAACTCACAGGCACTCCAACTTCAATCCGCAGGCAGATTTATTATGACAGAATGCAACGCAACGTTTCGACCGGAAAGGTCTTTTTCAAGCTTGAAAAAGACCTTTCCGGTCGAAACGTTGCGTTGCATTCTGTCATAATAAATCTGCCT
This sequence comes from Pelobates cultripes, assembly GCA_933207985.1. Classification (NCBI taxonomy): domain Eukaryota; kingdom Metazoa; phylum Chordata; class Amphibia; order Anura; family Pelobatidae; genus Pelobates; species Pelobates cultripes. The sequence continues at coordinate 76,104,065 of OW240916.1, read as the reverse complement.
ACGGCTTGAAGTTGGAGTGCCTGTGAGTTTTTTCCTCTTGGAGCTTGTCAGTAAAGTGACATCCAAAATCACTAGTTTGTCTTGTACTTAACCCCTTAATAACCACAAGTTGTAAAATAAGAAAAAGAAAATTAAATACACCAACAACTGTATTTTCTTAATGTGAGAGAATTAGATAGAAATATAAGTCAAACTTAACTTTTATTGTATTTTAATGTTAAAAAGTAAGGTGTGATAAAATATATTCCTCCCTGTATTATAGAGTACTTGTAAATTAAGCAAAAAGTTAAATTGAAATAGTTTAAATGTAACTATTGTTGTTGAATATCACTGGTACCGATGTGGAGAAGCTATGAGGGTGAAGAGAACATGGGGAAAGTGTGAGTTGCCATGTTTCTCCTGATATAGGAAACTAGTGTCCCTTTGAGGGCACCCCTTAACAATTATACTCTCTCAATAAGCCACCCACCAAAAGATGTACAAAGATAACAGAATATACAGGATAAATAAGAGGATTAAACAACCATAATGAACACAGGTAGCTATTTGTAGGGGTGCCACTATAGATATGCGGTAGTTAAGAACTGGCAACTGTAGTGTGCCGAGTGAAGCTACCAGAGCCCCATACACTGAATATATTCCTCCCTGTATGGTAGAGTATTCAAAAATTAAGCAAAAAGTAACATTGAATAGTTTAAATTTAACAATATTAAAATATATACTATTGTTGTTGTATATCACTGTTGCCGATGTGGAGCAGCTATGAGGTAGAAGAGGACAGGGAAAAAGTGTGAGTAACGCTATTTCTCTTAAAATAGGAAACTAAAGTGCCTTCGAGGGCACCCCTTTACAAAGTCTACTCTCACACTAAGCCACCCACATTGCCAAAAGATGTACAAAGATAACTCGGGTAATACTGATTTCCAACTTCTATCCATCCCTACTTTCTCCTGTCCCTCACTGGCTATCTCCTCATATAACACTACTCTCACCTCTGCCCTGGACGCTGCAGCCCCAAACAAACACCTTGAGGAGAACACGCCCCCAACCGTGGCACATTAAATCAACACGTTACGGCAGGCGGATTGCAGTCCGGATGATGGTGGATTGTGAAAGTGTCTGAGGCTGAGCCTAATGGCTGCCGCAGGCTCTGGCTGGCCGGCCTGCTCCTTCCTGGAGGATCACACAGGCTGCCTGCTGGTCTAGGCTGCTGGCACTGGGTTCGTAAAAGTTGTTAAAAACAAGGCCTACTTCAAGAGATACCAAGTCAAGTTTCGCAGAAGGAGAGAGGGCAAGACCGATTACTATGCTCGCAAACGATTGGTCATCCAGGATAAGAATAAGTACAATACTCCTAAATACAGGATGATTGTGCGTGTCACCAACAGAGACATTATCTGCCAGATTGCATACGCCAGAATCGAAGGAGACATGATTGTTTGTGCTGCTTATTCTCATGAGCTTCCTAAATACGGCATCAAATGTGGCATGACAAATTATGCTGCAGCTTATTGCACAGGCCTGCTGCTGGCTCGCAGGCTTCATAACAAATTCAGCCTTGACAAAGTCTACGAGGGTCAGGTGGAAGTAACTGGCGACGAATACAACGTGGAGAGCATTAATGGTCAACCTGGCGCCTTCACTTGCTACTTGGATGCTGGTCTCACACGAACCACCACTGGAAGTCTTTGGTGTTCTGAAGGGGGCTGTGGATGGAGGCTTATCCATTCCTCATAGTACGAAGCGTTTTCCTGGCTACGACTCTGAAAGCAAAGAGTTCAACGCCGAGGTTCACCGCAAGGACATTCTGGGCCAGAATGTAGCAGAGTACATGCATCTTCTGATAGAGTAAGATGAGGACGCCTACAAAAAACAGTTCTCACAATACATTAAGAACGGCATCACCCATGACCAGGTTGAGGACTTGTACAAGAAAGCACATGCAGCCATCCGAGAAAATCCAGTGCATGAAAAGAAGCCCCCGAGAGAAGTTAAAAAGAAGAGGTGGAATCGTGCCAAATTGTCTGTGGAACAGAGGAAAGACCGCATTGCTCAGAAGAAAGCTAGCTTCCTCCGAGCTCAGGAGAAAGTTGCTGCAGACAACTAAACTGGGCACTCTTCTATTTTCTATGGGAGTCTCAATACAAATAAATATATTGACATAAAAAAAAAAATCAACACGTTACCTGCAGAGATGCTCCTGTTCGGCTGAACGCTGCTGGAGGAAGTCATGCACCCAGTCTGGCTTCCTCCACTACAAATTCATGTTGCGTCATACTTTTCCTCCCTCATTAACTCCTGCAATCCCAGGCTTTTTTTTAATACCTTTAACTCCCTTCTTTGCCCTGCTGTGGCCATTCCCCAAACTAACCATACAGCCGATAACTTTGCTTGCTACTTTAATGACAAGATTGAACAGCTAAGGAAAGAATTCTCACCACCTTGCCCCTCTCTTTCTCAACCACACCTAGGTCATGCCTTTCCTACCATTTAGACTTTCTCCCAGACTACTAAACAAGAGGTGGCTGCTCTTCTCCTTTCCTCTCGTCCCACCACTTGCCTGCTTGATCCCGTCAGATAGAGAAATCCTATCAGATCTCTCTCCTCTTGTCTACTCTCTCTCTCTTTTGGTGTTGTCCCTGCTGTCCTTAAACATGCTACTGTAGTACCCATATTAAAAAAGAAATCATCTCTTGACCCATCCTCCCCTTCTAACTATCGTCCGATATCCCTGCTATTCCTCAAAGCTTCTGGAAAGACTGATCTTTACCCGTCTGACTTGCTTCCTTAATTCCAACTCTCTTCTTGACCCTCTTTCGTCTGGCTTCCGCCCCCTCTACTCTACTGAGACTGCTCTTATTAAAGTCACTAATGACCTAATCGCAGCTAAATCCAAAGGGCACTACTCTATACTAATTCTTCTTGACCTCTCTGCTGCCTTTAATACTGTTGACCATGTTCTCTTTCTCCAAACTCTTCAATTACTTGGTCTCTGTGACACTGTCCTCTCTTGGTTTTCCTCCTATCTCTCCCAACGCTCATTCAGTGTCTCCTTTTCTAATGATACCTGCTTCCCTTCGTCCTGTCTCTGTTGGAGTCCCCCAAGGCTCTGTACTTGGTCCCCTTCTATTTTCTCTTTATACTGCCTCTCTTCGAAAACTAATTACCTAATTTGGATTCCAATACCACCTGTACGCTGATGACACTCAGATATACCTCTCTTCCCCGGACCTCTCCCCTGCCTTCTGCAACGTGTCACTGCTTGCCTTTCTTCCATCTCTGATTGGATGTCCTCCCGCATATTGAAACTCAATCTCTCTAAAACTGAACTCCTTGTCTTTCCTCCTCCTAATACTGATACCCCTCTTTTGCTCTCCCTTCAAGTGAGTGGTACCCACATAAATCCATCCTTGCAAGCTCGCTGTGTTGGCGTTACACTTGATTCTGGCCTCACATTTGAGCCTCACATCCAGTCTGTTAACAAATCCTGTAGATTACACCTTAAAAACATAGCCCACATCCAACCCTTTCTTACACAAGATGCTACTAAGGAGCTTGTCCATGCTCTAGTATTCTCTCGCATGGATTATTGTAACTCTCTCCTTATACGTCTTCCCACAAGTCGTATTGCCCTGCTACAGTCTAATGAATGCTGCAGCTAGACTGATTTTCCTCTCCTGTCGCTCCTCTCACACCTCTTCCCTCTGTCAGTCCTTACATTGGCTTCCTGTATCTTAAAGGAGTCAAATAAAGGTACTAATCAACACCTATAAAGCACTGACCAATTCTAGCCCCTCCTGTATTTCTTCATTGATCCGCAGGTATGCCCCTTCTCGGTCTCTCCGCTCTGCCCATGACAGTCAGCTAGACCTTTATCCTCTTCTACATACCTTCCTTCTTTTGTGTTTAAAGGACCACTCTAGGCACCCAGACCACTTCAGCTTAATGAAGTGGTCTGGGTGCCAGGTCCCTCTAGGATTAACCCTTTTTTTTATAAACATAGCAGCTTCAGAGAAACTGCTATGTTTATAAATGGATTAATCCAGCCTCTAGTGGCTGTCTCATTTAAAAAAGAAACCCATTACCCATGTGTATGTATGTGTGCGTGTGTGCACATATATATATGGTTTTATTTTTTAATTATTATTATTATTTTTTAAATCAGGACATACACATACAGAGGAAGAGAAGCAGGCCACATTGGTAATGGGTTTTAAAAAAAAAAGTGAACAATCCGTGTCTTTAGAAGCAGGGTTAAAGATCAAACAGTGACCAGGGGACCAGTGCAGTATCAAAACAAACCAGCGTTCTCTATTCATTGGGAGGAGGGGAAAGGTGGGGGAGATCACATTACTTAGATGTGAAATGTTTGTGTTACACAGGGCAGCAGAGTAAAGGACCTCACAGGACACAGAAAACAGGAATGCACAAGTTCACACATTTGTATGTGCACTAACATAAGGCATGTTTAAAGCACAAACATTCACTCTTCAACTCTTACTTACTCCTACTCTTTTCTTACTTTCTGTCAGCATAATCATCATATTCTGGTTGTATTGCATGTCTTGTTCCTGAATAATATATATATATATATATAATGTCTCTCTTTGTCCTTGCACACACACTTAATTTTCAAAATGCCGGGTGCACTTTAGCCAATGCCATAAATCATATAAATATTGAAAGGCTTGCACTCACGGTCTTGTTTTCTTTAAAAGATTCCTTTATTTCATCTCTTTAAAATCCGATCAACGTTTCAGCCAACGTCAATGGCTTTCATCAGGATCACGTGGCAGGTGCTGAATTGATCCTGATGAAAGCCACGGACATTGGCTGAAACGTTGATCGGTGTAACGGGCCGTTTTGCACACAAGAGGTTAAAAACCGGTTAGGCAATATTCCCCTTTTCAGATGCACAGACAGCTACTGCAATCACCAATCTCCCGAACTGCAAACACATGAATTCACCAATCTCCCGCACTGGAACCAGGGGAATGCTCCAAACTCCCGAACAGGAAACACACGAATGCTGTAAACAGCCGAACAGTTAAAGCATACAATCAGTTTACACTCCTGGCAGTCGCACTGTAACAGCATACAATCCAATTCCCCCCAAGAACGAGACGACACTTCGTTTGAGGATCAAGCAGAACTGATTTACTGGGGCTACCTGCCCGGCTTTTGTGCAAGTCTACCCCCTAGGGGACCAGATGGAAGACTGGGAAACCTATTCGACATTGACCAATCACAAGCTTCCAATCCCACAATGCATCATAATCCCTCCTCACTGTTCTGGAGATAATTGGGAAGTAATCCAATTATCTCCAAGGACAGAGGCAAAACTCCATTAACCACATGGCAGACAAAGGACAATAAAAGACATAAAAGTACATACTGTTACATTCATCACATAGAACATACACATTCTACCTATCCCCAGATAGCCTAGATCTGAGCGCACATTATTACCGGATGGCGCTCAGATCACATGCATACAGTTCAATCGCCATGGAGCCAAAGTCTTTCCCATAGTCTTTCGGTATACGAATGGACTCCATGGCTTAGTTATCTGGGGTAACACTGCTGACATAGGAAGAATAAAAGGTTTTTAATGCAGTGCCATAGTCCAGCGGCAAGAGGTGGGCAACCAGGCTCCTCCAGTGGCCAGTGGCGAGGTTGGTTCCGCCACAATCGGATTTTAAAGAGATGAAATAAAGGAATCTTTTAAAGAAAACAAGACCGTGAGTGCAAGCCTTTCAATATTTATATATATATAATGAAAACTAAACGCGATAAAACACCCAGTGAGTCCACTAAAACTCAAATGGAAGAGGGAATGCATGTGATTCTTATTTAAAAACAAACTTATTTTTAAGTATTGACAATGATACAACCCTTATGTAAACAGTTCTTTTTTTTTTTTTTTTTATTCTTTATTTTTGAAGTGCATAGAGAAATCATGCATTGATCACATTAGAAAGAATTGCAACAAGGAGGTTAATAAACAGAAATTAACATAAGTATTATATTTCTGCACTTTTTTTAGCATAATAAAACATTGACATCTTGAACACACAAGCCGTATAAAAAAAGTAAATTAAACTGTACCTGCTAAACCAAGCTTGCTTCACGCGAGAATTGAGAAAAGCGTGGTTAATATCAGACATTTAGTTGCACCAGCACAGCTAGTCAGAAGTGTATGAGAATTAAGTAGTGAGAGCCGACACGTGAGGCTTTTTGAGGCTGGGTACGGAGGTGCCTCCAGCGGAGGTAAGTATACGATGGAGTTAGCAGGAGCCGTAGTAGCATGCCACCATTAGGGTGATTGGGTCAGCTATCTCAATGTGTACCTCATGTTTCCCCCAAAGTCGCTCTAGGACCGCATCCAGGTGTGCCAGAGTTCAGGACTGCAGGCCCTGTGTGTCTGCTTGCTTCTGGGCCTCTCACCTCAGGGGCACGTGGTGCAGCCATCATGCAGAGCAGGTAGGCCACAGAATGTAAGATCGGCCGTTTCTCCCGCCAACGCCCCACACTTGGCCTCAATGCTTGACTGCCAGATAGCACGTCCTGTAAGCAGGATTGATGCTGATTTTTCACAGAGTAAGGTGCTCAAGAGTTTCCCATCTCAGATTGGCTTGGAAAGGTAGTTTAATTTATTTTTGAAGAAAAATGCTGAGGAGCCGATGCACTATGCATCCTTCCAGCATGAAGGTCAGGTCCTACCCCCCTATGTAAGCAGTTCTATCTTAGTATGCTATCAAATTAAGTTCAATGGGATAGTCATTTTCAAGGGAAAATATATATATATGCATTCAATAAGACCCCCATATTGCTACAAAGGAGGTATTTTACCATTTGTCCATCGCAGGTGGGGACCGGTCTACTAAACATTAAAACTAGCAAGTGGGAAGCCATTGTTGCCCAATCACTATGAAAGGACACAACCCATAGGGATGGGACCTGAGAAATAATTGGGGCATGGGCATTGGGTGGAGAATACTATACATTTTAAAGGGGTGGTCCTAAAATTGCTAATATATGCTGGTGGATGGGTTCCCTAATATTTGAAATACGAGGGGGCACCTAGTGTCTCCTCCCTTCACACCCATCTATGCAGGCTGGTGGGAGGCCTTAATTAATTAAAAAGTGAGGATGGATGTCATTGTCCACCTCCCAAATAATAAGTTCCCGCCTTGCATCTTGTTGGCTATGGGTCCCCAGTCCCCCAAGCCATCCCGTAACATAAATTACCCACCTATCCCCCTCACCGTAATAATAGTGGGGAGGGGCGTATAAAAATCTAAAACCTGTTAAAAAAAAAAAAGAAAAAAAAAAAGATACTTACCATTAGACAACTTTTTTCCTCTAATTCCTTTTTTCTTCAGCACCAAAAAAGGCCAAATAAAATTCCAAAATTCCCGACACCACTAATTAAAATAAATTACAAAAAACTACCAATCAAAGCTCTCTTGGTCATATTGCATAGTGTGGGGAAATTTCCCACACTTTGCAGTAGCTGTCATAGTGTACAAAGCCTATAAAATGGCACTCCCAGCTAGACGCACTCATTCTGCAGTAAGCCCTCCATGCGTGACGATTGATCATATTTTTGATGTGGCTCGGGTTTAATTTTTGCAACAGATTTTTTTTTTTTTTTTTGCGGTCAGTCCTTTTTTATTTTAGTGGTGTTAGGAATTATGAGCAAAAGCTACCGTCCTCATGCCAAACAAATCAGTCTTCTTCACTTTTTGATGCTAAGCTGAGCTGCTTTTCTTTTTTAGAGAAACAAGTTTTCAAACTATCCCTTATGTTTAGACAACTAATTAGAGTTTTGTGCATAAATTACGTTCCTGTATCCAAGGGAAGGTCACGTGCAACACAGATACACCTATTCATGCATCACTGAAAAAAGATCTGCAGAACTCTGCAAAACTATTGCAGAGTATCTGTTAGGATACTAATACACTTTTTTTTTTTTTAAGTAGAATTACTCCAATGCGCTACTGAACCTTAACTGAAGTAGAATTGGTTATGTGATTGACAACATGTTTATTAGAAATATAACAAACTATAATTTTTTGAAAATAGCATTAGAAGAAGTCAAAATAACAATAGTTTGTCTGTGACGTAAACATGGCTAAAATTAATGTAGATATCTATGGGACAACTACTGGACAACTGCTAGAGAACAGAGCCATATGATGGACATCCCTTCCATATACATGGACAGCTTTTCCAATTAATGAGACAGTTATTTCATCCACACCCATCATTGATGTGAAGAGCTCTATGACTTTCATGCACATAGAAAGTGAAAGCCAATCCAGTACCCTAAACTACTGTTTCAACTGCCATTTTTGAAGGATAACTTGTTTGATGTTAGCAAACATAAATCAAGGAAAATATTTAAAGAATGAAAGGTCAGATTCAGACACTTCAACACATTTCTCCTCTCAATACTAAAATAACACAATCTACACTGGTACCCAACATGAGCTGCTTGTCAGTCCAGTATGATAGATGTCTTGCTATGTATTAAAACCAGCTCTATGATCGGTTGTTAGTTCAATTGTTTGATTGTGTTGCCTTTTTTAGCAGAAGACGTACTGGGTTTAATTTAAATCCTGCTACAGTGGCTGTAGTAAGGTATAGGGGTAATAGTGGGGTACAGAGTAATAATGGGAGAAGTGGCTGTAGTGAGCATGGATACTGGCTGTATGGGGAAAACCAAAATTTTAATAAAAACAAACAAATTAAACTGTAGTTTCTATGTCCCTCCAAGAAGCTTACTTGGAATCCTGATCCCTGGTTGTCCGGTGGAAGATTTTTTTGTCTGCAACCCCTGTGGTAACCCGCAGCAACACTCTGATACAGTAAACGTGTCAGGGCCAGTGAGAGAGATCCAGTAGGGCCTCTACTCCAGCTAAGAATATCTTCCCTGTCACCTTGGCAAGAGAATGGGCTGGCCGGTGTGGGAGGTCTTTGATCTTTTTATATATGTATATATGAAGACCAGTACATGAAGGGAAAATTAATTGCGGCAAAAAACTGTTGTTGCAGGCAATGCTTTTGAAGGGAAAAACAGGTCACAAAAAACCCCATAAATTTATTGTTAATTCATATGCATATAGCACAAACGAATGCGCATTGCTCTAGAAGAGGAACTATAACACTATTTCAGCATTTACTTGGTTGAATAGAGCAGGGGTGGTCAGTAAAAAAATTACATCTGCTGCAATTACACGTAGCAGTGTCATCACAACCCTATGCCTCAGGTACACCCTTTGTACAGCGCTACGGAATCTGATGGAGCTATATAAATAATAAAATAATAATAATAATATGCATATGTACTTGGCATAAAAAAAATGTCCGGTACTTTTGTTCAAGAGCTGTAATTATGGCACAGAGAGAGTTAAAGGGACACTTTAGTCACCAGAACAACATCTGTTTATTGTATTTGTTCTGGTGAGTGGAATAATTCCCTTTAGGCTTTTTACAGGAAACACTGTATTTTCAGAGAAAATGCAGTATTTACATTACAGTCTAGTGATAACTCTACTAGCCACTCCTCAGATGGCTACTAGAGATGCTTTCTGGGGCACTGCTGCACACTGTGCAGCACTGCCATTCAGTGTCTCCACCTTCTGCATGGAGACACTGAACTTTCCTCATAGAGATGCATTGGTTCAATGCATCTATGAGGAGATGCTGATTGGCCAGGGCTATGTTTGACTTGTGGTGGCTCTGCCCTTGATCCGCCTCCTTGACAGTCTCAGCCAATTCTGTGGGGAAGAATTGTGATTGGCTCAGACCACCACTTCTGATGATGTCAGCAGACAGACCAGGGGCAGAGGTAGCAGCTGAAGACTTGAATACAAGTAAGATTTTACTATATTTAGGGGAGCAAGGGTGTGGGCAGAGGGGCTAGATGATGGTTTTATTACTATAGGGTCAGGAATACATGTTTGTGTTCCTGACCCTATAGTGTCCCTTTAACTAATTTACATAGCATGGCAAAGAAAGTAAAGTAAGTTTAAAATAAGAAGCAATATGTAAGTTTAAAATAAGAATATTAATTGCATAAAACTTTTAGCATGACTAATGGTTAACGTTTAGACATTTATATATATATATATATATATATATATACACACACATATTTTAAATTTAAAGGCCTGTATTTGTGGGAGGAGTTTGTCCTATAAAAAACCATACCCCCCTCGTCAGGTATTACTGTAGGTGAAAGTTTAGGATCCAGTGAGCATCAGTCAGTGTGGTTTAATATAAGAACCGTCACACCACACAAAAACAAAAGTTTTAGACTTTAGAAAAACAGACTTTTCTAAAATTAGAATATGTGTAAAGTCATAATCAGACTGGAGCAGTTTAAATGGAGTCCAAGAAAAATGGGATCATTTAAAAGTTGCACTGCTGAAGGCAGCAGAAAATTGCATTAGGCTTGTTAGTAAAAGCAAAAAATTTAAAAAACCACTATGGTACTCCGCAGATGTGGCCAAAATAGTAAATAACAAAAAGTTAGCTTTTAGTAATTTAAAAAAAACAAAAACAGAATAAGGAATGAGGAAGATAGACAGATTATGATTAGGGAGAAAGAGGCTAAGCAAGTTATAAGAGCTTTCAAATCACACACAGAAGAGAAAATAGCATAGTCAGTAAAAAAGGGGACAAAACATTTTTAGATACATAAATGAGAAAAGTAAAGTAAAACAAGGATTAGTTAGATTAAAAACAAAAGAAGGAAGGTATGTAGAAGTGGATAAAGGTCTAGCTGACTGCCTCAATTAATATTTTTGTTCAGTATTTACAGATGAAAATTAAGTGATATTGCAGGTCTTGATGGTAAGGTATGTCTTTTTTTCTGATGACACTAAGATATGCAACAGGGTTGATGTTCCAGGAGGGATAAGCCAAATCGCATATGATTTAGGTAAACTAGAAAAATAGTCAGAGTTGTGGCAGCTGACATTTAATGTGGATAAGTGCAAGGTGATGCATCTTGGACGTAGGGGTAATTATTTCAAATGACTTAAAGGTAAGCAGACAATGTAATAGAGCAGCAGGAAATGTTAAAAGAATGCTTGGCTGTATAGGGAGCGGTATTAGCAGTAGAAAGAGGGAAGTGCTCATGCAATTGTACAGAACATTGGTGCGACCTCACTTGGGGTATTGAACACAGTACTGGAGACCGTATCTCCAGAAGGATATTGATACTTTAGAGAGAGTTCAGGGCTACATAACTGGTTAATGGATTGCAGTAAAACATACCAGGAAAGGTTAAAGGATGTATAGCTTGGAGGAAAGACGAGACAGGGGGATATGATAGACACATTTAAATACATTAAATACAAAGGAGGAGACTATATTTAAAAGAAGAAAAACTACCACAACAAGAGGACATAGTCTTAAATTAGAGGGGCAAATGTTTAAAAATAATAGGAAGTATTACTTTACTGAGAGGGTAGTGGATGCATGGAATAGCCTTCCAGCTGTGTGGTAGAGGTTAACACAGTGAAGGAGTTTAAGCATGCGTGGGATAGGCATAAGGCTATCCTAGCTATATGATAAGGCCAGGGACTAATGAAAGTATTTAGAAAGTTGGGCAGACTAGATGGACCGAATGGTTCTTATCTGCGGTCACATTCTATGTTCGGTTCTCTTACCTGATATATATACTCCATGCTGTCTATGTACTTAAAGGACCACTATAGTGCCGGGAAAACATACTCGTTTTCCTGGCACTATAGTGCCCTGAGGGTGCCCCCACCCTCAAGGTCCCCCTCCCGTCGGTCTCTGGGGGGAGGAAGGGGTTAAACGTACCTCTTTCTCCAGCGCCGGACGGGGAGCTCTCCTCCCCCTCTTCGGCTGAATGTGCATGCGCGGCAGGAACTGCACGCGCATTCAGCCAGTCCATAGAAAGGAATTAACAATGCTTTCCTATGGACGCTGGCGTCTTCTCACTGTGAAAATCACAGTGAGAAGCACGCAAGCGCCTCTAGCAGCTGTCAAGAGACAACCCTATTCTCTGAAACTGCTATGTTTATTAAAAAAAAGGGTTAACCCTAGCTGGACCTGGCACCCAGACCACTTCATTAAGCTGAAGTGGTCTGGGTGCCTATAGTGGTCCTTTAAGGGCACATTTCCATTAGTTTGTTGATGTACTCTAGTAAGTTTCCTTGCATAGGCGTGCGCACAGGGTGTGCCTGGGCACACCCTAATCCCCGCAGCACGCCTATGGAGTGAGACCGGCAGGGGAGATCTCAGGATCTCCCCTGTCGGCTCATGCAGAGCCAGCGCTATCCGAGTGCCGGCTCTGCTCTCAGCCTCCCTCCCCACTGCAGCATGGAGGAAGGCAGGAGAGGACCTGGGGAGCTCAACCAGCAGCTCCACCGGGTTCCTCTTGCGAGTTCTAGCCCCACAGGGGCTAGAGTTCACTCTCCACTGGACCACCAGGGAAAGCTGCAGCATGATCCCCCCTCCCTACATAAGGTAAGAAGGGAGGGGGGATATTAAGTAATGTACCCCCACCTCCACTCCCACACATACAGCACACACACATATGCAGCACACACATACACACAGCACCCCCACACACATAGCACACACACACAGCACACACACACATACAGCACCCACACATACATACAGCTCACACACAGCACACATATACAACACCCACACAAACAGCATCCACACACATACAGCACACACATACAGCACACATATACAGCACACACAAACACACAGCACCTTCACACATACAGCACACACATACAGCACCCACCCACACACACAGCACCCTCACACACAGCACCCTCACACACATACACCACACACACACACAGCACACAGATACAGCACCTTCACACACATACAGCACCCACACACACACACAGCACCCTTGCACATACAGCACCCACACACATACAGCACCCTCAAACACACAGCACAGAAACAGCACCCTCACAAACACACACACACAGCACCCTCACACACAGACAGCACCCTCACACACACATCACACTAAAAGCACCCTCACACACACACACACACACACACACACAACACCCTCAAATCACCCTCATGCAGCACACAGCATATATATATATATATATATACACACACGAATACATATACATGCACCCTAATGCAATAGGCTGTGCACGCCTATGTTTCCTTGTAATCATAAAAGCTAAGTTGATCCTGAGGAGTAAGACCTATTTTGTACTGAGATGTATCTCCTACAGTTCTGGGGACTGAAAGACAATTGATAAAGATGTACTACAAGGTAGTAACTATAGAAAGCCATCATTTCAGTGTGACATGAACTGCAGTCATTTATGTTCATCATTTTATTTTCTTCTTCATTTACAGCTGTGTGGCCCACTGCTCTTCAATACCAAGATAATGGATAGGCAAGCTTTCCTGCCCATGAGCTGTGGCCAAGGAAACTGATGATCCTGTTAATCTGCTTCTAGCATCATGTCAGCCACAAAACTATTATAGCATTGATCAGAGCGGACATCTGATAAGTACAGTAATTGATGTGACATGTTCCTGTCAATTCATTGTACAGAAAGCATCAAAACCATTATTCATAGAACACCAGCATATTCTACAGTGCTTTAACATGAATATACAAACAAATTAAGTGAATCACAGATAACTAATAGGTTTAGGAAAAAACAAACAATAGATGCAGATGACAGAGGGCTATGTTAAAGAGTTTGAAATCGAAACAAAGCGAGGTATAGTGCGAACGGGTAACACAATCACACACACACACTATAGACCCTTAAGGGAAGCTTAATCATTCTTAATAAAATCTTTAATGTCACATAAAAAAAAAATTAAATATACACATTGGGGATATATAAGGCATATTTAGGTCTGAAATTTGCGATTTTCCACTGACTTCCTGACAATCCCACTGAGTAAACTGAGTTTTGTGGGAATTAGCAAAATAGCAGTTTTATTCACTACAGTGAGAATTCAAAGTGAATTTAGAAGTTTAGGCCAACGTAGCCGAACTAGAAGTGTAGCTGACTTAGAAAATGTTTCTGGTTAACCTGTTTTGACCTTAAATTTTAAATTTACTTTGAATTCGCAATTTAGTAAATAACCGTGTTATACCTTTAGGCCATGTGTGGGTTTTCTTTTTGGGGTTTTTTAACTGCCAAATTAATCTGGTGAAAATTTATCTTTTTTTTTTAAATTCTTGGAGGGCCGTTTAATTACAATTTAAGTGAAAAACCATGATTATAAAAAGGGAAATTTTCCATGTAAAAATTAGAAAAGCACTCAGTTTGTTCAGAGTTGCTTTCTTTTATATGTTCTGTTAAATAAGCAATGTTAGCAATAAGCAATACATGCATACGTATATAATGAGGATAACTTAAATGGACACTATAGTCACGCAAACAACTTTAGTTTAATGAAGCATTCTGGGTGTATGGATCATGCCCCTGTAATCTCACAGCTTTTTTCTCAATTCGTGAAGCCTTAGGGATTCCTCCCTGCATGTGACTTACACAGCCTTCCTTAACACTTCCTGTAAAGAGTCCTCTAATGTTTATACTTCCTTTATTGCAAATTTTGTTTAAATAAGAATTTCTTATGTCCTGCTCTGCTAATAGATTGCTAGACTCTGCAGGAGCCTCCTGTATGTAATTAAAGTTCAATTTAAACAGCAGGAGATACAAACTTTTAAAGTAAGTTATATCTGATTAAAATGAAACTATTGTTTTCATGCAGGCTGTGAAAACATTGCAATTTCTGTAAATAATTCAATAACATTATTCAAAACTTTTCAAATAATCTACATAAGTCACCATTAAATCAATAAGAGTTTTTAAAGATTTAAAGCGGCACTGTCATGCTGAATCCCGGTTTTTTTTTAACCCCCCTCCCGCCTCCACTACATCCAATTGACCCACTAGTCACCCCCAAATGCCCCTAAGCCCCCCAGATTACCTATTTTTTAATCCTTATTTTCTGCCCCGATCTTGATTCAGGGCGCCGCCATCTTTGTGTGGGTAGGTGAAGTCCCTCAGGGACACGTCATCAGCCCACACTAGGCAGACTGTGAGATTCCCGCACATGCCCAGTGAAACACCTGGACATGCGAACGGGAATTTCAGCTATTCATTCATTCATTAATTCATCAGACAGACGAATGAGTGAATAGAAAGATCAGCCGAACAAACTAACACTATGTATCAGTGTTAGTTTGTTCGCTCAGTTTATTACAAGGAGGGAGCTACCGGCGTGCAGCTCCCTCCTTGTAACATGTAACGATAGAAGCGGCAGGGAGCAGTGCTCCCCACCACTTTATAAGCCCCCCCCAGGTCCCCCTCTCACTCTATGGGGGTCAATATGACCCCCATAATAGCACAAGGGAGATTAAAATCTCCCAAATGCCCCTACTCGCTATACCGCGAGTAGGGGCATGTCTACTAAACAGTGAGCAGCCTATGGCTGCTCACTGTTGAAAAAAAAGACATAAATTACAATAAGGGGGGGCGGACCTATTGTCCTCCCACCCTCCCCCACCCTGAGCGGCGGGTGGGGGCCATGAAGATAATGGGGGGGGGACCTACTGTCCCCCCCCCGGCCCCCACCCCTGAGTGGTGGGTGGGGGCCCTAATAAAACAATAAGGGGGGGGACCTACTCTCCTCCCCTGGCCCCCACCCTGGTGGGGTGGGGGCCCTAATAATGGGGGGACCTGCTATGCTCCCCTGGCTTCCACCCCTCTTGGCGGTGGGTGGGGAATTCTTGAAACAATAGGGAGGCCACCATGCACTCCCACCCCTGGCCCCACCCTGGCCGATTGTTGGGGGGCCCTAATAGAACTATTAGGGGGGACCTGCTGGCCATACCCCCGCAAGCTACCCTGCTTGCTTGATTGGGTGGGGGCCCTAATAAAACAATTAGGGGGGGGACCTACTGTCCTCCCCCCCTGGCCCCCACCCCTGAGCGGTGGGTGGGGGCCCCAGTAAAGCAATAAGGGGGGGGACCTACTGTCCTCCCCCCCGGCCCCCACCCCTGAGCGGTGGGTGGGGGCCCTAGTAAAACAATAAGGGGGGGGACCTACTGTCCTCCCCCCCGGCCCCCACCCCTGAGCGGTGGGTGGGGGCCCTAGTAAGGCTGTGGGGGACCTGCTTGTCCTCCCCCCACAAGCCCCTGGCGGTGGGTGCAGGGGACTGTCGCACTAATAAGGTGGACCTGGGACGGTAGATTCACATATTGTTTACGCTAAATTACCACACGCTCGAAAATGGGGACTGGTAGGTCCCCTTGTTGTTTTACTGATTTGCCCCACGCTCGAAGTGAAACCAGAGAAGGCAGTAAGGTCCCTGTGTTTATTGGGGCCCCACCCACCCGGCTCGGGGCGAGAGAGACGGTAGATCCCCCAGCCTGTTCGCGGCCCCCCACCCGCACGCTCCGAATGAAACCAGAAGCAGTAGGTCCCCGCCATGCTGCTGAGGCCCCACCACCGGCTCGAAAGTGGGAGCCAGAAAGGAAAGGACGAAGTACCAGCTCTTTACTAGAACCCCACCCACCGAGGTCAGAGGACAGTAGGTCCCTATTGTTTTATTAGGGCACCGCTCAGGGGTGGGGGCCAGGGGCCAGGTTCCCCCCCATCTTTATTTAGGGCCCCCACGGGCATGGGTGGAGTGGGGGGGGGGGTTATTAGTTTGTTTTTGTTTGTTTTTTACAGTGAGCAGCTATAAGCTGCTCACTGCTTACTACACATGCCCCTACTCGCGGTATAGCGAGTAGGGGCATTTAATTTACTAATTGAAATGGAAAAATCAATCAAAATATTGATTATTTCTTTGTGTATCTGCCCCTGGCCAGATCGATGAAACAATGCGTGCACGCTCCCTGAAGTAATTCACACCAGACACAGGTTCCAGGTTGTTGAATAACTTGAGGAATGTTTATTCAGAGGGGACGGCAGGTCCCTTTTAAAGCAAAATTACATCATAAGCATTGTCAGAGATAACATGGAATAATACATCAATTATTCGTTAGGTGTTAAGTGGTTGCTCTAATGCTCTGCCTACTATAGGTGATGTCACCGGGGCCATGAGGGTCTCCCACGGTTTCCCGGCGCCATCTTGTTGCACGAGGTAGTTAGTTGGTGTTATGAAGGGAGGGAGGGGGAGGGGGGTGGAGGGGCTAGAAGCTTCTAGCAGCCATTTTGATTAAATATGTGTGCTTAACTCTATAGCATATTGTGAAATGAGTAAATAGACATTTTCCTTTAACTAGGAAATATGTGCAGACCTTATTTCCACAACAGTCCCCCCTAAAATGGCTATTTACCATAACAACTGCTGCTGTCCCTAATTTATCCCTAATGATATGCTTCTAATTACCTACAGCTCATCTATCTTAGCAAGCATCGAACACTTCACTCCGTGGGTAACCTGCAGCGGCTAATCCACTACATCTCCACACGTGAGACTCGCCTGCCAAGACAGATGCTTTCCCTATACTATCCCTACAGGAAAGCAGTTGTCTGTTTGAATTGATGTGCTTGAAGGGGTGTATGTGGAGTGTCATCTTCGAGGTCTGTGACGTCCTGATGTAGGAAAGTAGGGGTCACGTCAACTATAGTCTTATCTACTGTCTTCTGTAAGTACTTCTGTATGCAAGGGAGTACGCAACAGGTCAGAAATAAGAAAATGATGGTCATTATAAGAACAGCTGCCCCCACCTGGAAGAGGGTCCTCTGCCAACCATTCATCCATCCAAACCATCTGTCCCAAGTGTCAGTGACTCCTGAATTTTTCTTTAGCTCATCTGCGAGATTATCCAGCTTCTCTATAGCCATAGTCACCTTACCATTGGGCCCAGTGTTGTCTGGAATGTATGTACAGCATGTCATGGTCTCAGGGAGGATTTTACATACACCTCCTTTCTCAGCTAAAATCATATCTAGAGCCATTCTATTCTGAAATGTCATTTGGGTAGTGGCTTGCAGTTGCTCTGCCAGGCCCTGTAGGGCATCCCTGGTGTAGTTGACAAAGCTCTGTTGGTTATAGTAGATGTAGTTAATCCAATTGACATTTTTGTTAGCAGTTATCATTGGAATTAGGGATTCAAATCCTGCAGCCACTTCATCTCTTGCTTTGAATTCATTAGGCACCCCCCTTGGCACACCTATGGCGTCAATATACACATGAGGGTCAAAGCTCCCTCGAATAGGAGTCTCTCGTTTAGTTCTAGAGTGTACATGTCTGGGGTTTAACGTGTTATGACTACCATCTGGAATAATATGGATAGGCATTATGACTTTGGTTAGGGCACACTCCCCCCACCATTGCCCAGCTAATTGGGACCTCAATTGTTTATCACCACATAACCAATAGATATCACCGATTGTCTTTGTGTGATTCATTAACAGTGATGCGGGTGGATTATGATAAGTCGAGCAGTATCCTGATGGGAATCTGCCTAGATGTAAACCAGTGTTCTTTGGTATTGTATAACATGTGTAGTTACCTGGGTAGATGGTGACTCCATCAGGTGGTTTTACATGTCCATGAGTGATCGGGTAGATTTTCTTCCATGATTCACATGTTGAGGAGTTAGAGATGGATTGTGCATAAAGACTCAGTACACATAGTTCTACCTCGGGAGGTAAGCTCAGAGGAACTGTGCCCAGATGGGGCCTAGCCCCTCCACATACATAACAATTAGTTTTGTTGTGTGAGTTAGCATTATACCTCATCCATTCCAGCCACAAATTAGCATCTGAGAACCCAGTCTCTACTGCCATAGTGTCTTCAAAGGTGGGGTTAGCTATAGCTACCATGTCATGTAGAGTCTTAATATGTGGTTTTAATGGGTTAATTATCATGTGAGTGGTCCCTACCCAGTCTGAGGAGGTGAGCATGTCTTGTAGGTAGAATGTCCCCAATGCATTATGTGAGCCACCCCCCTTCCAGTGCATCCCCATCACATATTACCCCGCGTCCCTTGGGCTAGGGTGTTCTATGTTCAGGGTAAGTTTAATGGGGGTTGACCCTGTGGGTTTACTCAGAGTCATTCTGGAAAGTAGGGGTTTCCCGTCCTTGTCAAGTCTGTCCAGTGCAACCTGAGGTCTGTAGCCCCATGGCCTACCTGTATTCCACCCGGCAGCTTTCCATGAACTACAATGGTGTCCCCAAGTTCCTCCGGTCACACAAATGTATGGATCCTTTTTGTTAGGTATGTCTTTGTATATGGCTGCATATTGTGTTTGTGGAAATGTACAAGTAACTATGTCACAGTAATCAAAGGTGTATGTAGCTACATCAGTGTTAGAAGAGTTGTACCAGAAAGTGTAAACATGATTATCTTTGGTTATGGCCACTTGTTGGGCCCAAGCAAAGTGCAACAACATAAGAAAACACAAGACACATAATAAATTCATGTTTCGGCAGGAACAGCCTCTTCTGGAGCAGGCACTTTTTTGCAATGTGAAGCGTGTATCCAGGAACTCTTCCCAGCTAGTTTAACTGACGTTGCTGTAATCAGGAGCACTTGATAAGGACCATCAAATCTCGGTTCTAGGGTGTGTTTCCTGAGAAACTTCTTGACCATAACCCAGTCACCAGGGAGCAGCTTGTGTGTACCTGTATTCGACTCAGGATCTGGAATAGAAGAAAACACTTGGGCATGTATTTTGGTCAGGGCATGAGAGAGAGAAGTCACATAGTCTACCATAGCATCTGACTGAATCTGAAGCTGCTGGGGAAAGTAACAACCCAACCTAGGTGCTGTACCAAACAAAATCTCATAGGGTGATAGGCTGTATTTTCCCCTAGGTGTGTACCTTACACTAAACAATGCCAGTGGGAGACTCTCGGGCCAGGGCATGTTAGTTTCTTGTGACATCTTAAGCATTCTGGCTTTCAAAGTGCCATTCATGCGTTCTACCTTACCACTACTCTGTGGGTGATATGGTGTGTGGAATGCAAGGGTCACCCCCAGTGCTGACCAGACTTCCCGTGTTAGCGAGGCAGTAAAGGAGGTCCCCTGGTCACTTTCAATCACTTCTGGGACCCCATAGCGGCAAACAATTTCTGTCAGGAGGTACTTGGCTGTAGTCCTCGCGGTGAGGTTAGTCACTGGGAAGGCCTCTGGCCATCCTGAAAACATGTCCACTATGACCAATGCATATTCATAACGTCCACTCTTTGGCATCTGAATGTGATCAATCTGGATCCTCTGGAAGGGGTATTGCGGCTTGGCTAGGTGATTAGGTGCGGTCTTTATAATCTTTCCAGGATTGCATTTAGCACATATAGTACAAGACTTACAGTAATTCTGTGTTAAGGTAGTGATGCCTGGTGCTTCAAAATACTTGTCAATCAGTGAGTTCATCAGGAGTTTTGACAGGTGAGCTGGCCCATGAGCCCATTGGACCACCGCTGGGTACATACTTCTGGGTAAGCAGAACTTGAGATTGATGGTGTAAACATCATCACGTAGTACAGCTCCTTTATTCTTCCAACTTTGTTTCTCTTGGGGAGTAGCAGCAGCTTGCTGTTCCTTCAGAAGCCTAAGATCTGTAGGCAATGTTTGCATAGTGTAGATAGGTAATGTATCAGTGGCCACTCTTCTGTCCACTTCCCATCTTTGCCGTGCTGCTTCCTTAGCTGCTTGATCGGCTAGGTGATTGCCACGTGCTTCTTCTGTGTCTAGTCTTCCATGGGCTTTTACTTTCAATACTGCCACTTCTGCTGGAAGTTCCAATGCATCCATCAGCTCTGCAATGGCTGCCCCATGCTTTACTGGGGTACCAGTGGCCGTTAGAAATCCTCTGGTCTTCCAAATTAGGCCAAAGTCATGTGCTACTCCCAGGGCATATCTTGAATCCGTGTAAATGTTGACACGTAACCCTTCAGACAATTTGCAGGCCGCAGTTAGGGCTGTCAATTCAGCTTCTTGAGCAGACTTAGTTGGTTGTAGGGCAGCTGCTTGCAATACTTGGCATTCTGTGGTGACTACATACCCAGTGTGGTATTGTCCCTGTTCATCAGCAAATCTTGACCCATACACAAATAGTGTTTGGTCCGGGTTGAGTAATGCAGCTTCATAGACAGTTGGTAGGTGTGTAGTTTCCATTTTCATTTGTTCAAAACAATCATGAGGGATATCGAGGTCACAGTCTGTGGTGAGTGGATCCTCACAGGCTTCTGTGTGGTACCTGGGGTACCCAGCTGTACAGTAATTAATAGTCTTTTTGTTGACCCCTGTAGAAGTCAATTGTTCTGGGGTCATTTGACTCCAGGTCTTGGCCATCGTGCCTAGGTCTTTCCACGAGATGTCAGGGGGTCTGGTGAAAGATATGTGTGGGATCGATGTTTCCCAATGGTGATAGAGATGTGTCACACTCTCTGGGAGGTGGACCAAGATGAGCATGGTACCTGTGAGGTCCCAAAACAAGTCAGTCAGGGTAATTTGGATTTCTTTGAGTTGGAATACTTCTTTCTCATAGTTCATATCAGGGCCTGGTTCATCCCTAACCCACAAGGTACAGTGAGGTAGGGCCACTGATTGTTCATCATGTGGAGGTGCAAGTGCAGGTAGTTGCAGATCTGTTAGAACTTCCGGGTTGATATCCAGGCTATACCAGTGGTACACAATTCCCCCCTTGGGAAGTGGCAGAAGAGTGGCTGGATTCAGGGTGAGGCATCTCTGGAGTTTCACATTGTCAGGTAAAAGCAATGAGGTTTGCAGGCGGAGGTGGCGTTGGGAGGAAAGGTGCTTGGGTTGAACTTGTTGCAGGATAGCAGTAATGTCATGAGGGGCCAACACTGTGAGGTGATGGCCAAGAACAAAGTCATTAGTCTTGTCCAGGAGGGCACTGGCGGCAAACACAGCACGGAGGCAAGAGGGGCTGCCCCTTGCAACAGGGTCAAGCATGCAGGAAAAATAGCCAATAGGCCGTTGTCTGGACCCATGTTTCTGAGTAAGGACTCCGGAAGCATGTCCTGATTTCTCAGAGACAAACAAATTGAAAGAGAGTTGGTAGTTGGGTAGGCCCAAAGCAGGTGCAGAAGCAATAGCTCTTTTCAGAGTATGGAAACAGTTAATAGTTTCTTCAGTGAGGTGAAAGGGCTCACTCCGGAGTGCATCATAGAGTGGCTGCATGAGTTTGGATGCTTCAGGTATCCAGGACCTACAGTATGTGATGAGACCCAAGAAAGCGTGAAGAGAGTGGTGGGTTGCAGGTAATGGGAGTTGAAGGATAGCTTGCACCCGTTGTAAGGTTAGATGTTTGGTGCCATGGGAAAGGCAATGTCCCAAGAAGACCACAGAGGGCCGGCACCATTGCAGCTTTGATTTTGAGGCCTTGCACCCTGCAGCAGCGAGGAAACATAGGAGATCTTCGGAGTCACGTTCTGCAATAAGCAAATTAGGAGCACAGAGAAGGAGGTCATCAACATATTGAAGTAGAACAACATCCAGATGAGATTTCTGCCAGGGATCCAAAACTAGAGACATGGCATGAGCAAACTGTGTGGGAGAGTTCTGAGCTCCCTGAGGCATAACAGTCCAGGTATATTGTTGTCCTTCATGTGTGAAGGCGAAGAGAAAACGGCAGGAAGGGTCAAGGGGGACACTGAAAAAGGCATTAGCTAGATCCACAACAGTAAAAATTGTTGAATTTGGTGGCACTTGGGACAAAAGGGTATGGGGGGTTTGGGACAATAGCAGTGTCCTTTATGGTTACTTCATTAACGGCACGGAGGTCCTGTACCATGCGGTACTGAGCGGGTTGACCTTTAACAGGTCGCTTTTTAACAGGGAAAAGTGGGGTGTTGCATGGAGATGTGCACTTGATAAGGGCACCTTTGGCAAGCAGAGACTCAACTTGTTTGGTGATGGCTTCAGCTTGTGCTGGCTTCAGAGGGTACTGAGGTCTACGAGGAGGAAGTGCTCCAGGCAGGAGCTGGACCAGGACGGGGGGTACATGTAAGCGTCCAATATCATCCGGGCCGGTGGACCAAAGTTCTTGGGGGATACGATCCAGAGCACTGGGGGTGTGTGTGACCCGTACATTCCCTGTGTTGTCAGTTAGGTTCAACAAGATGGGGAGTGAGCAGAGTACAGAAGTATCTTTTTGTGATAAGGGGGTTGTTAACTCAACTTGTCCATCTGCAGTAAAGGTAATGGAAGCCTGGAGCCGAGAGAGGACATCGGCACCTAGGAGGTTAATGGGGCAAGTGGAAGAAACAACAAAACGGGACAGAATGTGTGAACCTACATGTAAGAGCTTAGTAAGGGGGTTACTGTGTGGTGTACCATCCACCCCAACACAGGAGACATCGGTGTCAGACAGAAAGGAAGGGTCTGGCAGGTCTTGTTCTCTAAGAACACTACGGGCTGCACCTGTGTCAACTAAAAAGGTGGTTGGGTGACCCTCCACAGGGAGAACTACAGTAGCCAAAGGTCCTCCCCCATCCCCCGCAGACACTGCCATGGCAGGGGTTGCTGACACAGGCTTGCCAGTTACCTATTGCAATAAATCTAGGTGGGCCTGATCTGGTCCCTGGTACCGGCGGGAAGTGGAAGGAGGGTTAGCAGTATGCACGGGGGGGCGGGATGGACGGAGGGCATGGCGGGGATGAGGTTGGTTGTCTTGGAAGTCATCGGTATCATACCCTTCAGCGGAGGGCGAAGTGTATGCACGGGCTTCTGCTGCGGGGAGCCGGGCTTGGGAGTACTCAGGAGGCGGAGGGGGAGGAGGTGGAGGAGGTAACTGAGGCAACTGTGGATGGGGTAGGGCAGGGAGATAACCAGTGGAGGGGAAGTTGTAGCTGGTGACATGGGGGTTTTGGTACCGGAGGGTCTGCTGGCGGAACACTCTAGGGTGTGGGCAATCTCTCCTAAAGTGACCTGGCTGATTACAATTAAAGCAGGTCCGGATTGTCGTGACAGTCCGGTCACGGGAGAAGGGAATTGGTGCAGGCAGTGTCTGGGGGGACTGGGTGTACTGTTGGGGGAGCATCTGAGGTCCCTGGGTTGGACCTGCGATTGAGGCGGAGGTAGCATACATCAGAGGACTAGTTCTACGCTGTGTAGGAAGCAAAACAGACTCTAAGCCCTTGGCTACCAACAAAAGAGTGTCCAGTGGAATAATTCTATACTCAGGCCGAGCTAAAATTAAACCCTTACGAATATGTTCCCTAAGCCCTGCCACAAAAGCTGCAGATAGCATCTGGGTGTGTGCTTTGTTGTAAGTACTAAACCCTAAGTCTGAAAAAGTCTGAGTCAACCTAGAGTGATACTTTTCAACTGTCTCAAGTTTGTCCTGTAGGATATCGTTAATGCAAGTAGCCTGATCTGCTAGTTTATCCTGTGCCCAGGCACGAAGCTGTTCACAAAAAATTTCACCAGAACGAAAGTCAGTATCAGAAGTAAGTGGAGCATCATTAAAGCTCCGTTCCATGATTGGCCAGTATGCATCACCAGCCTTTATTTCACATAGACTAATAAGATCCCGCCAAGCAGCGGAGTATGTTTTACGGATCTGAGCCATCCTACGGAAAAAGGGCATGGGGTGTTTTTCAGGATCAGGGAGTGAGGTCACAAGGGTAGCAGCTTGGGAAGGGTTAAAGGTAACATACATAGGTGGTGCACCACCCGCACCAGGGATAGTTTGCTGTTGGGGGAGCCTATTCACCCCCAGGTGGGGTGAATTCTGGTCAACCACAACTACCTCTTCGGGCAGCACTGGGCCACGGCGGAGAGTAGTCTCAGGAGTAGCTGTAGCGGGGACAACAGGGAGGGCGGTGACAGGTGAGGTAGCTGGGTGGAAACCCGAGGCCTGGGGGGAGGCACCCATCGCATAGGGCTGGTCAGATGTCCCTGACACCTCGGATCCAACCACCATGATTGGGTAACTAGGACTGGCGGAAAGGGACTCGAGGGACCAAGGCTGTGGAAGGGGCTGTCACGGGGGCCGGTTGGGTTGGGCGCGAAAGGTGGGTGTTTAGGACATTTGCAAGGGCGGAGATTGGATCGGAGGGCTCGGGAATATCGGCAGGAGACAAGGGTGGGATTGGAGGCTCGGGGGGAGGGGGAGGAGGAAGAGGAGGTACGTCAATGGGAGGCGGCACGGGAATCGCGGAATTAACCAGGGAAGTAACAGCGGTGAAGAGGGCAGATATCGAGCCAGACAGGTCATCGGGCACGGGTGCGTCAGAGGTCAGAGGGGAAGGGGTCAGAGGGACGGGATCAAGGGGCTGTAATAAGGTCGGGGGAGCAGGGATGTCGGGGGGAGATAACACGGGAGAAGGGGCTGGAGGGGTGGCAACGGGGGGTTGGGTTAGGGCAGTGAGGACAGAAATCAGGGACGGCAAATCAGCCGCGGGAGTGGGAGGCAACGAGGTAGAGGGGGCCGGGGTTTCAGGAGGAGGTAATACTGGAGGAGGAGCTGGAGGGGTGACGGCAATGGGTTGGGTTAGGGCGATGAGGGCGGAGATCAGGGACGGCAAATCGGCCGCGGGAGTGGGAGGCAACAGGGTGGAGGGGGCTGGGGCTTCAGGAGGAGGAGTAGTAGGAGAGACCGTGAGGATGGGAGGGGAATCTGTGGGTAAGGGGGCGGAGGCAAGGGAACCGGGACTAACGGACTGGACAAGATTCATGAGAGCGGAGAGTAGGGACGGGGGATCCTTGGAAGAGGAGGAGGAGGAGAGGGGATGAGTAGGAGTGGGGGACAATGGGGATGCAGGGGTAGGGATCACGGGGATTCCTGAGGGTACCGGAGAAGGAGAGTCAACCGGGGGACAGGGGTCCGGGGAGACGGGGTCGGTTGAGTGGGTAGGAGCGGGGGCGTAGGACGGACGAAGAGGGTGAGGGAACGGGGTTTACCAGTGACGGGGTATTCAGGGTGGAGAGGGATTGAGAGGAGGAGGAGGATGGGACTTCGATAGTTGAGGCGGGAATAGTCGGGGCAGTACTCGGAGTAAGGACAGGCCCTGGGAGAGGTAACGGGGGGCATGGAGGTGGGGGAGCTCCGATGGACAAGACAGGATGATGGTTGAAAGAGGGGGTTTGGTCACAGGAGGGTTGGTGCATGGGAGTGGGTGGGAACGAGTGGTGTGGCACTGGGAAATAGTAAGCTCCATCTACCCCGAGGACGGGACATAGGGGGGTGGGGGCTGAAGGCACGCCCCCGGGGGGTGGGGTCTGTGCTGTGACGGGGGAAGCAGGGCGGGAAGTTACTGTTGTGCTCTGGGCGCCATCATAGGGTGGTGGCCGTGGAACAATAGAAACAACATCATCATTGTGAACACTTCTATGGTAAACATGTACGATTTGCCCTTCAAACTCCAACTCTTCCTCGACCCATCCTTCCCGTTTTAAACCTCTAGCTACACGATACCAAGCCTCTGCAACCTTTGTGAGTCCGTTATCCAACAATAAACCTTCCTTGTCTATGAGTAGCTTTCTCCAAAACTCTGGCTGCAATCTCCCACTGGGCAACATCTGGAAGCCACACACCTTAGCAATCTTTTTATGTTTCATCATTGCATCTTCCCCTGCCCTTTCTTTCACAATGTCACAAGCCAACAAGCCCTTAGCAGGTCTAGCATGCTCCTGCCCCATCTTGATTAATCAAAGCGTGCCACTCGTTAAAGACAGATGAATAGAGGAGGTATAAGGAAGGAGGGAAAAAGAGTGTCTACAGTGCTCGACTGCCATGAGAACTTGAGCCCCGTGCGTCTTCCCCAAACGTAGACTAGTCACGGAGATCCGCCCACCCAGGGTGGTGGTCACGGACGGGAGCGAATGAGCGTGGGTGACTAACACAGCTCTGGGCAACAGGCACAGGAGAGATAAAGCACAAAAGAAAAGATGAACGTGGCTGTGCTAATGAGAAGACATTTGCAAAAATCACAAACATATAAATGAGCATAAACTCCGGAGTCCAGAACTAACCACACAATACACACACACACACCAAGGGTACCCACGCTGTAACAACAATTAAACAAAAACCACAGAATGACAGAGAGTAAAATGGCCATGTACATGTTAATGACACCGGTGCCAAATCGAAGTATAGCAATCCTCAGCCTTCACCCACCAGGCTGGTCCCAGTATAACACAGGTACTAATGGGAGCACAGTAATAAACAAACAAAATCCCAGCTCCACCGGCTGTAATGCGTCCCCTGCCCGCTAGGCAGTCAAGCTAACTTAAAATCCCAGCCCTACCGGCTGTAAAATCCCAGCCCCACCGGCTGTAAAATCCCAGCCCCACCGGCTGTAAAATCCCAGCCCCACCGGCTGTAATGCGTCCCCTGCCCGCTAGGCAGTCAAGCTAACTTATCAGAGGTATGAGAAACACACACACACACATACAAATGAATACAGGAGGCAGATAGACAATCGACAGGTTCACCTTAAAAAGGCACACCGGATGAGTTAATTACCTGTCTCTAGTAGCCTTCTGGAAGCCGGAAGTGGACTTGGAGACAGACCGACACAAAACAGGAGAATAACACAGGCAACGGCTGTATTATGGAGGTGATCAGGCTCCGCTTGTCCCACTTTCCGGAGGTCCGCTCCGGTCCGTTGGTTCCGGCCCTCCGAACCGGCCCTCCGGTGGCCCCACGTTGGGCGCCAATTGAAATGGAAAAATCAATCAAAATATTGATTATTTCTTTGTGTATCTGCCCCTGGCCAGATCGATGAAACAATGCGTGCACGCTCCCTGAAGTAATTCACACCAGACACAGGTTCCAGGTTGTTGAATAACTTGAGGAATGTTTATTCAGAGGGGACGGCAGGTCCCTTTTAAAGCAAAATTACATCATAAGCATTGTCAGAGATAACATGGAATAATACATCAATTATTGGTTAGGTGTTAAGTGGTTGCTCTAATGCTCTGCCTACTATAGGTGATGTCACCGGGGCCATGAGGGTCTCCCACGGTTTCCCGGCGCCATCTTGTTGCACGAGGTAGTTAGTTGGTGTTATGAAGGGAGGGAGGGGGAAGGGGGTGGAGGGGCTAGAAGCTTCTAGCAGCCATTTTTTTTTTTTTTTTAAATTCTTTATTTTTCTTGTGCAGGTGGTTACAACAAGCCAGTAGAGCCACAATAGCATCTACAAGCACATTTAAAGCATTTTACATTGTGGCTGTGTAGTCGGCACAATTTTTATGTTTAGAAAATGAACAAGTTAGAACAACGTTTGAATAACATGCTACAATAAATATGTTTTTAACAAAGCTAGGCACGCTTAAGGTTAGGTAGCTGTGACTCAGATGTAGTGCGGCGTGAGTGTCACAAAAAACAGTAAGAAGATTGACGGGTCATCGAGCCAGTGATCGCAGCTTCACATTACATATAGTAGGTGACAGTGGGTTAGGGCCCTGTTCGTTATCAGGTGTAGATTATACCGTGTGGGTGATGTGTGAGAAACAGTGGCTATGCCGTGGCACCTCCGTTGTCACTTTTTTGCCTGCGGAGCAAATATAACCGGATGAAGCTCCCTGCCATTGATTCCACTGCCAGATATAGGGGAGCGGTATACTAACATTGATAACGCTATGTGTATGTACTTTGTGCATACTGTTGCGGACTTAGGGTGGTGGTATGCGCTATATGTGAGAGGGCAGTCATAGCATCATACCTTTTTGAAAAGAAAAATAAATAAATAAAAAAAATAAAAAAAAATTAAATAAATACGTACTAGAAGCCTATTGTAAGCTAAAGGTCGATAACATAGGGAGGGTGTGTTGTCGTGTGAGTTCCATGCTAGGTAACATGCTAAGGGTATTTACTATGGATGATTATAGGACCCATTCTTACACCTGGACAAGCATATTGAGAGAGTCAAGTATGTAAGTACCTGCTAATTTTGGTTTTTGTGCAAGCGTGGGTAGCGTTTACGTAATCTGGTCATAGTAAGGTAGGCCGACTACGTTATGGTAGTGGGTTTTAAGATAGTAATAGGGCATATGAATATACGGTACCCCTAGGATACAAGGTAAGCATAAGTGTTAGAAGGGATTTACTGTTGGCTTGGTCAATTCTATGCTACATCCCTGGCATGGTACAGTTCTATACGATCAGGTTAAGCAGTGCCTCGCAGGTAAACGGCATAATATGCTTTGGATGTTGGGACCCATCTATGGTACTGTCGGAATGCTCAGCTGTTGGTATAACTAAATGAAAGGGTTAAACAACGCTAATGCTAAAAATAAATCATATAAAAAGAGGCGATTGTGTCTCTGGGCAGTCAGCTAGTTACAACATTATGGGAACGTCAGGTAGCTTGCTCAGCCTCCAGGCTGGTAGCCGGAACGCAGTTAGCTGCTGTCTTTCATTTGGTGCCCCTGGTGTGCTGCAGGGGATGGCCCAGTCTATGATTAGTGCATGTAACAGTTCGTACAGTCCAAGGTACAGCAATAAGTGAGCGGTGGAGGACCTCAAGTCCTCATATGGGTTCATGGTTGGCTCGCTGATGGTGCTGTTTGGGTTGGTTTTCTCGGGACAAATGTCTCAGAGGTGGCTGGGTTCCATGTATGGGTGTTGGCGGGTTTGTTAGGCTGCTGCAGGGCGTCTTGTGGGAGGCCCCAGGCCACCAGGTGCCTTCTTGCCTCTGACAGGTCAGCTACTAGGTAAGATTCG
Organism: Pelobates cultripes; assembly: GCA_933207985.1. NCBI lineage: Eukaryota > Metazoa > Chordata > Amphibia > Anura > Pelobatidae > Pelobates > Pelobates cultripes. Next base: position 76,074,396 of record OW240916.1, on the reverse strand, counting down.
TCTCCATGAAGCACCTGTAGTTTGTGGGATGGGCGCCACTGGTATTTTATGCAGTGTGCGCGGAGTAAGGTGGTGAGTGGTCTGAGGGCTGCGCGCCATGTCATTGTTCCCCGTGACAGGTCCGCATAGAACGTGAGGGACATGTCCTCAAAGGCATATGGTGTGTTTCCCCTGGTGGCGGTCATTATTGCCATTTTGTCTTGACGTTTTTGAAACTTAACTATAATATCCCTGGGTGCCGTCGCTGGGGCTGTCGATGGTTTGGGAATTCGAAATGTGCCATCTATGACAATGCCTTTGGCCTGCTTCGCGGGAACAATCGTGCTTACTAGGCGTCGTATAAGGTGAGGCACCTCGGCGTCTGTTATGGAGTCCGCTATTCCCCTGATCTTGAGGTTTTGGGCCCGCCGTGCATCTTCCATCGCCGCCAATATGTGTTCCACCTGCAGGTGCTGTTGTTGCAGGGAGACCACGTCGCGCTGCAGCGTGGTAAGTTGCTGTGTGTGGCTCTTGGAATCTCGCTCCACGATACCCATACGGTCCGACAGGCTCTGGATGTCTTTCCTCATATCCGCCATGTCGGTCTGGATGCCCCGGCGGAGCTCCGCCAGCAGCTCCCTCATCTCGGCCTTCGTGACCGGAGCAGTGTCCGGCTGTGTCTTGGGCTGTGTCAGCGTTCGTGTAGCGGGTAAGGCCACCTCTTCTTGGTCTGAGGTTAGATCATCCGAGTTAGTGAGGTCGTCCACATAGTCTGCATAATCCGCCATGTGAGGCTCTTGGGCACCATGTGCTCTCCGCCATAGGTCCCCAATACTTGCGCCTGGTCGTGGCATTTTCGATTTAAGTTTTTTGTTCTTCTTGCCCATTGCTACCTTGCTTGTTGGAGTAAGCAGCTTGTTTCTGTTGTGTTTGGGGGGTGATAATTGTGGATTTTATCCGTAAAAACGCTTTAATTTCTCGGAGCTCGCTGGAGTTGCGACCGCTCGGTTCAGTAGTTGGCTCCGCCCCCCTCTAGCAGCCATTTTGATTAAATATGTGTGCTTAACTCTATAGCATATTGTGAAATGAGTAAATAGACATTTTCCTTTAACTAGGAAATATGTGCAGACCTTATTTCCACAACACTAATACTAAGTAATCTTTACCTAGTATTAGTAAAGTTGGCTGAAAGACCAATTTAGGTCTTTCAGCCTTTTAGTAGATAACTCCCTGATACCGTGGGAATTAGGGAGTTATCTACTAAGCGGCTGCAAGATGCAGCCACAGCAATAAATAGGATCAGAGTTTCATTCATTAGAATGAAATTCCGATCCGAATAAAGTGCCGAATTGCGTTCTAAAAGAAACGAACATACTGTTGTCATTCAGTTAGAACACAATTCGGCAGTTTTGTGGAAAGTGACAGGAAGCATTGTGGGAACACAGAGGGAAGGTAAGGATCATGGGAAAATTGCTCTGACCAGCGGAAATGAAGCACACTTTGCTCCTCCGCTGGTCAGAGCTGGTCAAGCGGAGGAATCCTCCATAAGGCAAAGAGTCCCTTCTTTGTCTTATGATTTTAAAGAAAACTAAAGAAGACAGGAAGAAAAGAATAACAGATCCCGAGAGAGGGGGAGAAGAGGAAGAGATTGAGGAAAGGTAAGTTCGGCATGACAGTGTCGCTTTAATAACGCTGTCTGTCCACATACTACTAAAAAAAATTTATGCATAGAACCCTTATTAGATTGGAAAAATTAAAGCGGCACTATCATGCCGAACTTATCTTTCCCCAATCGCTTCCTCTACTCTTCCTCTCTCAGGATCTGTTCTTCATTTCTTATATGCTCTAGTTTTCTTTAAAACATAATTCAAAGTAGGGACTACTTTGTTTTATGGAGGTTTCCTACGCCTGACCATCTATGACCAGCAGAGGAGCAAAATATGCTCCCACAATTCTCACCTTTCCTCTGTGTACTTGCAATGCCTTCTTTTTGGATTCCCAAATGCCGGCAAAACTATTGAATTTCAGCATAACAACGAGAGCTGTTCGTACATTCATGTTAGGATGAAATTCAGGACTTTTCGGTTAGTAGATAGCTGCCTAATTGTATCAGGGAGCTATCTACTAAAAGGCTGAAAGACCAAAATTGGTCTTCAAGCCAACTTGACTAATACCTAGTAAAAGAACAATAGGTCCCCCCACCCCCCATTTTCATTCAGGGCTCCCACCCGCCTCTCATGGGTGGGGGCCGGCAGGAGAACAATAGGTCACCCCCATTTTCATTTAGGGCCCCCACATGCCATGTCCCCCCCACTAGTTAATAGATGCCCCACCATGGGGCCATTTTTTATAAGGGGGGTGCTTTTTTTTTTTTTACAACAGTGAGCAGCCTGTGGGAAAGTTATTTTTCCCATGCTGTGTAATTTGACTCATAATCCTCTGATTGGTTGCTTTCAAAAGCAGCCAATCAGAGAGTTATGAGTCAAATTATACAGCGAGGGAAAATTCCAAAGAACCTTCTCACGCTGTGTAAAATGACTCAAAGCACTCTGATTGGTTGGATTCCAAGCCAACCAATCAGAGTGCTGTGACAGGTAAATGTAGAAACTTGTCAGTCTCTTCATTTACCTGTTAGAGCACTCTGGTTGGTTTAAACCAACCAATCAGAGCACTCTGAGCCTAATTGCAGGCTGTGAGAAGGCTTTATAAGCCATTCCACACCCTGCGGAGCTCAGTCTGCACCGTGCCCTCCATGGTGAAGATGGATTATTTTTTTTAGCTTCTGGATTTTTTTTTTTCATCTGATTTTTTTTTTCTGCGCTTCAGGGGTGGGGGCCATGGTGGAGGACAATAGGTCCCCCTCCATTTTCATTTAGGGCCCCAGTTTAGTTGCATAGCCCCCCTTTTTTTTACTACCAAACTGTAGCACCCACTGGCTGCTTACTGTTTAGTAGACATGCCCCTACTCAGGACATAGCGAGTAGGGGCATTCGGGAGATTTTAATCTCCTTTATGCTATTATGTGGGTCATATTGACCCCCATAGAGTGAGGGAGGACATTGTGAGCTTAGGAAGTGGTGGGTAGCTCCCTCCTTGTAATAAATTTAACGTATGAACGAAGAGGTCTTTGTTCATTCGTCTGAAATTTCTATTTATTTATTTATCTTTCTGGCGAATGAATAGACGAAATTCCTGTTCAAATGCCCAAGTGTATAACTGGGCATGCGCAGGAATTTCACAGCTCTATCTAGTTTGGGCAGATGACATGTCCCATAGGGACTTTATCTACCCACACAAAGATGGTGGTGCCCAGGACCTAGGTCCGGGCAGAATATAAAGATTAAAAAATAGGGAACATGGGGGTCTAGGATCATTTTGGGGTGGCTAGGGGGGCAATTAGATGTAGAGTTGGGAGGAGGGTTAAAAAAAGTGGAGTTGGGAGGGGGGTTAAAAAAAACTGGATTTGGCCATGACAGCGCTGCTTTAAGGCACACACTGCATAATTTGTAGTTTTGCAACATTGTTTACTTAGCCAGTAGCCATCCCCAAACTTATGAATAATGCATTTACTGGCATCACAAAATCCTTGGACATTTAGGAAGAACATTTTTTACATTAATTTTATGTAATTAATAGCCTGCTCCTCTCTAGTTGCAGCTAATGCCTTCTGATTATGGCATATAAAAAGGATAGTAGACTAATTTTCAACCTCAACTCCAGTTTCTTTTTATAAAAAGCAATTTACAAAATAATACAATACTTCTAACATTGTCACTAACGCTTGTGTACAATGGCTTCTTCCAGCCAGAGTGCATTAACCCCTTAAGAACCAAACTTCTGGAATAAAAGGGAATCATGACATGTCACACATGTCATGTGTCCTTAAGGGGATAAAGGTGCACTATAGTCACCAGAACAACTTTAACTCAATGAAGCAGTGTTTGTGTATAGATCATACCTCTGAAGTTTCACTTCTCTCAAATCTCTGCCATTTAGGAGTTAAACCACTTGTGTTTCCTTTTATGCCGTGACTTTTCATTTGACGGTTTATCACAAAACTTGGTCAAAATATTTAACTTTTTTTTTTACATGTGAGTACAATACAATGATTCTTAATGGCAGGCCATAACAGCACTGAGACTGCACCCATAATGTCAAGGTATGTTATGGTATGAGAGCAGGAAAAAACAGTTCTGGCTCTCAAACCCAGAGGGATTTCAAGCCTTTTAATTATTACAATAATGGGTGTTATGGGGGTGGGGGTCGAACTGAAGGCACTATAACAACTTCAATAAGATTAAGTTGTCATAGTGCCTACAGTGTTCCTTTAACTAACCAAACTGTCCAACTCAAGGGAACACCATTAAATCACATCATGAGGATAAATGTGTTCAGCACACCAGCTGAAAATAACCTTAATCTGCCACACATTGTTTACAGGTTACTTCAACCTTTTTGTGAGGGGGGTGTCTTTTCTGTGTAATATGCCCTATTGGGAGCTTTGGAGACAGTCCCCCCACCTGGGGATTTGCAGTAAAACCAGGAATCCAGCGAAGTTCCTGGTACTGACTAACTGCACCCTATCTGATTTCACAGAAGCCTCGCACAGTCCAATGATAAACCTGTGATTGGATCGTTTTGCTGGTTCAGAGAACATGCGTGCACTCAGGGACGGCAAGAAGAGGGAGTGGGAAGAAAATATATATATGCTGAGGTCAACAGAGGGAGAAGTTGCCTGCAAGGGAGAAGTTGATCACGTCTATTGCCAGCATGCTGACGACAGCACAAAATATGCACATAGTTATATAGTTACATAGCTGAAATGAGACTTGCGTCCATCAAGTTCAGCCTTCCTCATATTTGTTTTTTGCTGTTGATCCAAAAGAAGGCAAAAATAAACCAGTTTGTAGAACTTCCAATTTTGCAACAAACTAGGAAAAAAAATTTGTTCTTGAACCCAGAATGGCAGTCAGATTTATCCTTGGATAAAGAAGCTATTATACTACATTGAAAATTTTTATACTTGAATATTGTTTTTCCAAGTATGCATCTAGTTGCTGTTCTAGCATTTGTATGGACTCTGATAAAACCACTTATTCAGGCAGAGAATTCCACATCCTTATTGTTCTTACAGTAAAAAACATTTTCTTTTCCTTAGACGAAATCTTCTTACAGTCTAAATGCATGACCTCATGTCCTATGTAAAGTCCAGGTTGTGAAAAGTTTTGACAGATCTCGGACACCCCCTAATTTAAATGTACTGGCCCCTTCCTGCCAAGGCCACACCTCTTCCTGTTAATTTACACACATTTTAAATGACAGACACACACTCACGGTCCAGCACACGCTCTCAGTTACACTGACATACACACACATACACTCATTGATTTGACACAATCTGACACACATACAATCATTTAGACATACGCTGATAGACGCATACACTTACTGACAGACACACACACACACTGACAGACACGCACAATCATTCAGATACACACATTCACTGGACACATACACATTCACTGAAACACACACTCACTCACATTCACTGCCACACACACTTACATTCACTGACAACATTTCCCCCCCAACACTCACAATTATTATAATTTTTTTGTAAAAATTTAAATCCACCCAGCCTCCCTACTTTTTGGGATAGCTGGGTGGTTTTTTCACCTGGGGTCAAGTGGGGCTGCTGGGCAGGAAGGTGGCCGGGCGCTCCAAGTTTTCAGCGAGGGAGCATTTTCCCCTGAGCTCTCTCTACTCAGCTCCCTCGCGCGCCGCATAGTGATGCCAGGAGCCGGAAAATGACGTCATATTCCGGCTCCCGGCATTACTGAGGGTCACGCGTAAATCCAGAACCATGGGAAAAGTGGGTTAACCCTAGCTGGACCTGGCACCCAGACCACTTCATTAAGCTGAAGTGGTCTGGGTGCCTAGAGTGGTCCTTTAAATAGAAGAGATCCCAGAACAGAACCCTGAGGGACACCACTTGCCACCTCTGTCCAGCTTGAAAATTTACCATTAATGACAACTCTTTGTACTCTATTTTTAAGCCAATGTTCTACACAAGAACAAGAATTTTCATCTAGACCACTTTCTTTGAGTTTGAACACTAATCTATTGTATGGAACTGTATCAAATGCCTTGGCAAAATACAAATAGATCACATAAAGTTAGTTTGACATGACCTGTGCTTCATAAAACGATGCAGATTTTTTGCTGATAACCATGTTCTTCTCAAGGAATTCTTGAATATTATCCCTTAATAACCTTTCAAATACTTATAAAGCCACATAAATTAAGCTCACAGTGTATAATTTCCAGGCAAGGATTTTGAACCCTTTTTGAATGTAAGAACTACATCTGCCTTCCTCCAATCCTCCGGGACACTTCCTGAAAGAAAAGAATCTTGAAAGATTAAAAACATTTATTTCTACACTTAGTTCCTTAAGTACTCGTGGATGAATACAGTTAGGCCCAGGAGCTTTGTTTATATTAAACTTTCTTTAGTTGTTGCAGCACCTTGTCTTGAGTTAACCAATAACAATTTTTCTGCAAGTTTTTAGCAGCAATCATTTGCACATCTATTGCCATGGGTTCTTCCTTAATATATACGGAGGAGAAAGTTATTTAAAATTTCTGCCTTTTCTTGGTCTTCATTAACTAACACCTCCATTCCAGTTTTTAGTGTACCTACACTTTAATTTTTTGGTTTCTTTGAAATGTTTTTATTTGTATTTTATTAAAGTTATACACATAGTATACATCTGTGCCACAAACTGGGCCTACCAGCCGCCAACATACCAGAGGAGGCAAACCGGGCGGATATACCACACAAGAAAAGGGAGAGCGATCCCGCGGAGCAACCAGCCAACCTGGCCTGGACAGTTTTAAAATGCCATTGATGTCTTTGTTGGTTTTGCAGTGTGCTAATTTCCCTTTTCTTTAACTCTCATGTTTATTTGCCGTCTGATACCATGGCCTACTATTATACACAACCCATAGACGAGCACATTCACCAATATTGTCTTTTCACACTCCTTTTTTTTTTTTTATAACTATGTTCGCTGAACCATAACTAGCCTTAAAGTACTCTTCAAGTGTTTATTTCTTACATATTATCCGAGGAAGACAGGGTGAGTGTTTCCATGCCGTGTGTGATGACCAGAGAGCATTCCAGTGGTATTTGACAGAGCAGTCCCGCAGCTTCCTAGCAACTGGTGCCAGCTGTCTTCTTTCTGCAAGGACAGAGAAGGGAAGGTCGCTGTAGTAGATGGAGAGAGTGTGACCCTCAAAATGCACTTTTCCCATGGTTCTGGATTTACTCATTATAGCGGTCCTCACTGCAATGTCTCTGGTTGTCGCAATAATGTCTCTGGGTGCGTCTGCGTGAGAAGCAATGAGTAATGCTTTCATACAGGCTGTTTGAACATGCACGCGGCTCTTGCTGCGCATGCGCATTCGGATCTGACGTCGGCAGGAGGTGGATAGTTCCCCAGCACAGAGGGAGCCCGGCGCAGGAGAAAAGTAAGTGGCTGAAGGGGTTTCAACCCGGGAGGGGGGCCCTGAGGGTTGGGGGGACCTAATGACCCTATAGTGCCTGGAAAATTAGTTTGTTTTCATGGCACTATAGTGCTCCTTTAACTTGTGTGGTGAGACCCTCCACATGTTGCTTAGTGGCCTGAAGTTGAGTGTCCTGTGTCTGTTCTCTGTCCTCCACCGCTGTCACTTTTTGTTACAGGACCTTTATGTCAGCTTGTGTTTCCTGGAGGTCTGACTTCCACACTTTTCTCATATCTACCAACAATCTTTTTATATCTCCCTTTGTGGATGGGGATGAGTCCTCATCTGAGCCAGCTCTTAGATATACTCCAGCTGGGTGAGGTGAGATACATGATTCCTCCTATTCAGGGGAATCATCTGAGGCATCTTTTTCACTGTGTTGTTCAGTTGCCGCCTTTGTGGGTAATGAGGGAGGTGTTCTCTCAAAGGACAGTCTTATGTCTTGTGGTGTGGGCCTCTCCGTCTGGTATTGCCTTTTGTGTTTGCGCCCTATGTCGTCTGTGGGTAGTTAGGGGTGCCGGGATCACCCTCACCGGCGGGTGGGGGGGGGGGGTTGTAGAATATTCTCTGGTGGGGTTTACACAGGATGTTAATCCCCTGAGCAGTGCCGCTTCCCGTCTGCCCGCTTGAAGTAGGCCGTGGCTCGTACTGTGACCGTAGGTGCCAGAGTCTGCACTTCTGTTACGGATCAAGGTGGTCTCTGGATAGCTCCCCAACCTCTGGTGTGTGATCCAATTGTAGGATAGCTTGGTCCGGTCGGTATAAGCCCTCATATTGTCGTGGATCAGCCGGAGCGCTAGCGAGATGCGTCTGCTTGGCTCGGCAGTTAGGCTCCGCCCCCCCTTCTTAGAATTTATGTACTTAAAGAATGCCACTTGCAGAATGGACACTTGCAGTTCGGAACAGTTATGGGCTGCCTACATCATGTGTGCCGGGGGTACAAGTAGCCCCCAGCACAAAATTAAAAATATATCAGTATGTGCAGTGTTTCAAGCAGAAACAGTAAACATACATTGTACAGTGCTGCGGAATTTGTTGTCGCTTTATAAATAATAATAATAATACATACTCCTACCACCATGACCAATTCAACTCAATGAAGTTGTCATGGTGGTTGGAGTAACCCTTTAACCCCTTAAGGACACATGACATGATTCTAGACATGTGCAATTCATTTCGGTCCGAATATGAATTTGGATGAATTTCGGGAAATTCGGGTACTTCTGAATGTCCAAATTGCCGAGGTCCTGAAGTTACCGAATTTCCGAAGGGTCGAAGTGCCGAAGCACAATATTGCCCAAGTACTAATATACTTACCCAGTGAAAGAAGAAGAAGAATGTTACATCCTATACAATTTTAAATAAAAAGTATACAAACATAGCCAGGATTCAGCTGTAAGCATTTGCAATACTTACAACAATCCTCCCCCCTGTCCCCCACTTACTTAATCCACCAATCAGAGAGTTATGAGTCAAATTACACAGTGTGAGGAAATTCCAAAGAACTTTCCCACGCTGTGTAAAATGACACAGAACACTCTGATTGGTGGATTTCAAACCAACCAATCAGAGTGCTGTGACAGGTAAATGTAGAGACTTACCTGTCAGTCTCTTCATTTACCTGTCAGAGCACTCTGATTGGATGGCTTAAACCCACCAATCAGAGTGCTCTGAGCCTAATTGCAGGGCAGGGCAAAGCTTTATAAGCCCTTCCCCGCCCTGCAGAGCTCAGTCTGCGCTGAGCCCTCGCAGGGTGAAGATGGATTTTTTTTTGTTGCGCTCGTTTTTTTTTTTTAAATTGCGTCGGTTATTATGGATTTTTATTTGGCTGTTTTTGGGGTTGAAAAAAGATTTTAGAAGAAAGAAAACATCGAATGGTAAGTTTTATTTTTTTTACAGGTACTTAGTTAAAGGTCCCCCCTCATTATTTTTAGGGTGAAGGGGGTAGGTAGGGAGTTAATGGGGGGTTTTTTTGGGGGGGGGTAACTTTTTTTTTAGGGCCCCCACCCGCCGCTCAGGGGTGGGGGCCGGAGGACAATAGGTCCCCCCCTATTGGTATTTAGGGCCCCCAACTGCCGCTCAGGGATGGGGGCCAGGGGGTAGGACATTAGGTCCCCCCCCTTTTTAGTATTTAGTGCCCCCACCCACCGCTCAGGGGCTGAAAAAATAAGATTTTAGAAGAAAGAAAACATCGAATGGTAAGTTTTTTTTTTTTTTTTTTACAGGCACTTAGTTAAAGGTCCCCCCCCTCATTATTTTTAGGGTGAGGGGGTAGGAAGGAGATATTTTTTGGGGGTGGGAGCGTAACATTATTTTTTTAGGGCCCCCACCCGCCACTCATGGGTGGGGGCCAGGGGGGAGATTAGGTCCCCCCCTTATTAGTATTTAGGGCCCCCACCCACCGCTCACCTCCCGTCCCCGGTTGCTGAAGGGGTGAAAACCCCTTCAGTCACTTACCAAAGGCAGCGACGATGTCCCTTGTCGCTGCTTCTTGGTCTGCCACCGCTCCTCCCCTTCTCCACTTCAGCCGGCGGGGGAGACTGATCACGCCGCCCGGGGAGACCTAATGCGCCTGCGCAGCAATGCTGCGCACGCGCTTTAGACCTCTCCATAGGAAAGCATTGAAAATGCTTTCCTATTGGGATTTTAGCGATGCTGGAGGTCTTCACACAGCGTGAGGACGCCCAGCGACGCTATAGCATAGAAAACCTGTGCTATGGACCACGAAGTGCCCTCTAGTAGCTATCTACTAGGAGGAGTTAACCCTGCAAGGTAATTACTGCAGTTTATGAAAACTGCAAGAATTACAGTTGCAGGGTTAAGGGTAGTGGGAGTTGGCACCCAGACGACTCCATTGGGCAGAAGTGGTCTGGATGCCTGGAGTGTCCCTTAAGTAAATGAGGTCTATTTTAACAGTAAACAGTACCCTTGCCCCAGTAAAAAGGATACAAGGGATGTCTGCTGTTGTTGTTAATGCTATATTTATTGATGCTGAGAATTAGTTCAGAATTGCCAAGGAGTCAATAGCTGAGCTATTTAGCTTTGTTGGCAATCCTAGGTTACTTAGTGGCAATTTCAATGCCTCCCCCCGCCCCCACAAAATTAGGGCATAAGCATAGTTATGCTTACTCTCTATATTATATATGATTTATATACACACACACACCCAGTAGCCAGTGCCATAGTAGTCCATTGAGGGCAGTATGGAGCAGGCATTGTGGATTGTCCAAAGGTAGTCCCCCACCCAGCTATTGTAGCAGAACTACAACTCCCATCGTTATAACTGTCAAGGCTTGATAGGAGTAGCAGTTTTAAATTCTGGCCAACCTGAGCCAGATATTTAAAGTTAAAAAGTTGATATCCCCTTCACCCCTGCACTGGGCCCCATGTTATCCAGCAGAAGGTGTAGGGAATCAGAAACCACGACCTCATTTAAACCAAAGTACAGGACAAATAAAAATAATGAAATATGTATTTCATAGCATTGGCTCCATCCAGCCAGGCCAGTCACCTCTCCCCTAGATCCAGCAGCCGATGTCACGTCCCACCTCACCTTGTGCCTTCCCTGGTTAGGGCCCTCCTCTCAGGGTGTCACAGGGTAGGAGGGGCCCAGGCTCTCCGCCCTCTCCGCTCCCATCGGCCGCACTCCGGACCGGGCACCGGGCATGGGGCGAGCTGAGAGGGGATATTCTGGGTAACTGCACCCCGCTGGGGGGCTCAGACACACCCGATCCGGGCCACTAGACAGACACTGTACACGGCTATCACATTAACATCCAGAAAACAGGCTACACAACCCCCCCAGCACACAGACTAAAAACCTATAGAAAAACTACAGCATTGAGAGCCCCCATCTCACCCTATAGAAAGCCCACACACTGCACATTATACCCCTCACCCTTTATATTCTTTATAGCCCAAAACTCAGTCTACACAGCCTGCATATCACCCTGTACACGCTATATGTACTTTAATACTAAAATAAATCATAAATTACTAATAGTAATTAACAGTAATTTCCTCCCTTTTTTTTAAACCACATTTCACATTGCTGATCATCACTCATATACCTTAGAATATTTAGAATCCTTACACTCACATGACCTTAACTCCATAAACAATCAATATACCTCCAGATTCCACGCTTTATAGCTCAGGAACCCCCAGAGAATTTACACAACCTAAAACTAACAGAGTATAATTAGCACATTTTAGACCTCATCCCTACCATTCACACTGTCATTACAACTAACCTCATAGATATTAAACACTAGTCATCCTAAATTATCACTTCCCTGCCATAGTATATTTTTATAACCATTATTTACATTAATCCTTGTGCCATCCACTACTTTGCCATTCCCCAAAACATCCCTCAGGGCAGCTGTATTTTATTTCACCCTGTTTGGTCTTTCAGAACAGGTCTGTCTTGTTCTGTAACCCAGGAAGTCCATAAGGGGAAGGGCACAGGACCCAACACATTTCTGACCTCTCTTGCAACCTTTATCTTGTATTCATTGTCACTTTCAATCAGCTCTGTAAAGTAGACATCAAACTTTAGCAGTTTGCTTTTTTTACCAAACCTTTTTTTTTAGTTTCCCAATCATTTTCTTTCTAACATCTTTTCAAACAGTGACTTAATGCTTCTTTGACTTTTCCTGCAATCCATTATTGATTGCTCAACTTTTTCTTCCCAGAGGAATTGTTCACACAAACACTATTAACAGTTTTTTTTGTTTTTTTTTTAAAGGACCTTCTTTGGGTCAGGATGACATATTAACTTAATAGATCTTACATTTGTCATATTCAATACATAGGGTTTCCCCCCCCACACTGTTTCTTGGTGTATAGGATTTTTTTATTTTATTTTTTATTTTTGTGCTGGTATGGCCATGGTGTCTGGGGGCTGGGGAGACCCCAACGGCGACACAAATGGTATGGGGAAAGGGTACCCCAGAAATTCCGAGGAGGAGGAAGCCTCACCTCAGGGTGGAATGAGTGATCCTGAGCAGGGGGATGAAGAACGCCCTGGGATTCAAGTGGACTGTGTTGTGTGCGGAGATAAGTCCAGTGGCAAGCATTATGGGGTCTTCACCTGTGAGGGCTGCAAAAGTTTCTTTAAAAGAAGTATCCGAAGGAATCTCAGTTACACCTGCAGGTTAGTACCAGGTTGGTCTTACAACCATTTATGTATAAAGCATCATCTTTTCCATACCGTTCCAAAGAGTTTTCATGATTAACAAGATAAGTATATTATATGCATGTTTAATATGCCCGCTTGTTTTTTTATCAACCATTTTCCTTTTCATGTACACTGCTATGAGCCTTCAAGTTGCATGCATAATCATAGCGAATACACACACACACACACAACACCACATGTATGTTCAGTCAGTGATATAGACTGATGCAGCACTTTTTTAAAAATAAAAACAACAAAAAAAGTGTATATATATATATATATAAATATATATAGGCATCAACATTGATATATTTTGAAATTGATAAGTATATTTTATATTTTTGCTCCTTTTAGAACCACGTAGCAAAACGCAGTGATAGACTGGCAGATGTAGCCATAGATTACTAACCAGGTATGACTGTATTAATATATATTGTTAGTACATGTCATAGAATTCTGTGCACTATAGTAATCTAATGCCTTTGACCCATATAAACAGATACAGATCAATATAACCATTCACAGGATGTTATGTTGTCATTGTGAGAACTCATGCAAAGTGGATTGGTAGGATATCAGTAAGTGTTAGAAGAGTGTACTTAGCGATATATTGTTACCAACTTATAGAGCAATATGACATCTTCAGAGCAATTGAATACAGGTGGTCCATACACAATTTACTATATTGGGTTATATGCTGCAGAAGGATGTAAGTGGAAATGATTCAAAAGTTGTGTATGTGGACAAAATTTTATTACATAACTATCTTGAAAACTGTTTCTGTTGGTGCAACCCTCTTCTTTCCACAACCTATGGTGTCCTTATTTTCCAGATGTTGCATCACCAGTACAAGGCTTAAAATGTCAGGTTCTATGCTATTAGACCGGCCTAAATGTTACTCGTCACTGCTAATCGGTAGGGTCCATGGCATACTCACCATTGGTGAATTTCCTTTGCCAGGGCAAAATTTTCACTCACCAATGGCTAGCGTATGAGAGAATACAGAATAGTACTTTATATAATGTCATTAAAAAATTCATATAAACCACTATTGACTGTGACATTCACTTTCTGTAATTGATAGTTGAAGTGTAAATGCGAGGGGAGGGGAGGGCAGGGGGGCTTCCAAGCAAAAGTACTATTCGAGCTTTTGATGATAACTCGAAGAGCATCTAATAAATATTCAATAGTACACAGTCAAGCAAATATTGCTAATTGTAAAAAGAATATAGTGGGTCTAGGGGATATGAAACCTGGGGTTAATGTGTACAGAAAGCCTGGAATGATGAAAAATCTCCAAAGCAGTGTTTGTAGAGAGGGGGGAACACAAATGAGTAAAGGACATTTTAAAGGGAGACTATAGCTATAGGCACCAAAACAACTTTAGTTTTATGAAGCAGTTTTGGTGTATAGATCATGCATCTACGTATGCGTCTCACTGCTCAATTCTCTGCCATTTAGCCGTTAAATCGCTTTGTTTATGCAGCCCTAGTCACACTTACCTCCATGTGATTTGCACAGCCTTCCTAAACACTTCCTGTAAACAGAGATCTAATGTTTAAACTTATTGTAATTTATTTTTTTTATCTTCTTCTGTTTTGTTGATATCATTCTAAACCATGCAGGAGCCTCCTGTGTGTGATTACATTTCAATTTATAGAGCAGGAGATAAAAACTTCTAAAGCAAGTTAACTTGTGATTGAAAATCAACCCATTTGTTTCATGCAGGCTGTGTCAGTCACATCCAGGGATGAACCCTGTAAGTCACTCCGACAGCCACTTAAGGGACTTACTGGACTTCAGTGTCTGCACCTTTTATACATTGGTGCCCTTAGCTCCCTCTGCCTCCCCCCTCCCCTCATTTGTGCCCCTCACCCTTTTTGGTAAATGAATGGTTAAAAACCCTTTATTTACTTACCTGATTCCAGCGCCAATGCCTCCTCCTATGTCACCCAACAATGGGCGCTAGTGCATATGTGCGGCAAATGCCACGCGCACATTAGACATTCTCATAGGAGGGCATTGAAACCTCATGCAAAGCGGGAGGACGTCCGGCGTCAGATACAAAGGCCTGTTAGGATGCAGGAAGGGAGACAGCCACTGGAGGCAGACTTAGAGCTGCAATGTAAACAATGCAGTTTCTCTTGAGCTGCGATGTTTAACATTGCGGCACTAAACGCAATAGAGACAGTGCACCCAGACCACTTTAATTAGCTGAAGTGGTCTGGGTGCCTATCGTGTCCATTTTAAATGACTTTTTCATGCTCATTTTGAGTACAGTTGGCTTTTTAAAGGGATGCTATAAGCATCAAAACAACTTTAGCTTAAAGGACCACTAGGGTGGTCTTTAGGTCCCACTCCCGCCAGGCTCTAGGGGGAGGAAGGGGTTAAATTCTTACCTTTCTTCAGTGCCGGGCTCCCTCGGCGATGGGGACTCTCCTCCCTCTTCCGACGTCATCCGATCAGTGCGCATGCGCAGCAAGAGCCGTGCGCGAATTCAATCAGTCCATAGGAAAGCATTTCTCAATGCTTTCCTATGGGCGGCAGCGTCTTCTCACTGTGAAAATCACAGTGAGAAGCGCGGAAGCGCCTCTAGCGGCTGTCAATGAGACAGCCACTAGAGGCTGGATTAACCCATATGTAAACATAGCAGTTTCTCTGAAACTGCTATGTTTACAGCTGCAGGGTTAACCCTAGATGGACCTGGCACCCAGACCACTTCATTGAGTTGAAGTGGTCTGGGTGCCTATAGTGGTCCTTTAACCCCTTAAGGACACATGACATGTGTGACATGTCATGATTCCCTTTTATTCCAGAAGTTTGGTCTTTAAGGGGTTAATGAAGCAGGTTTGATGCAGTCTCACTGCTCAATTCTCTGCCATTTAGGAGTTAAAATACTTTGTTTCCATCTATTACGATTTATATAGCACCAACAAATTCCGTAGCACAGTACAATGGATGGACTAACAAACACGTAATTGTAACCAGACAAGTTGGATGCTCAAGAACAGAGGGGTTGAGTGCCCTGCTCAATAAGCTTACATGCCAGAGTCTGTTCAGTACTAGGCAGTCCCTGGCTATAACTGACACAGCCTGCATGGAAAAAACAATTCAATCATATGTTAACTGGCTTTAGAAGTTTTTAGCTCATGCTCTGTAAATTGAACTTTAATAACACAGACGAGGCTCCTGCAGGATCTATTAACAGAACAGAAGATAAGAAATTCTAGATTAAACAGATTGTGCAATACAGGAACCTAAAATATACGGGTTATTTTTCAGGACGTGTTTAGGAAAGCTGTGCAAAGCACATGCAGGGAGTTGTGACTAGGGCTGTATAAACAAAGCAATTTAGTAAGACTGCAGGACATGATCTATACACCAAAACTGCTTAATTAAGATATTTTGGTGCCTAGAGTGTGCCTTTATTTATGCTGGACTTTCCTTGGCCTTGTGTATGTCGTGGTGTCTGTAGAGCGTATCTAAAAGTGAAAAGTGATACCATACACTATTAACAGTATGTACGTATGCTACCAACCAAATAAAATGATCAAACACGGCCCCATGCAGAGGTATGACCTCATTACCGGAGGTATTGTATCACCTTATCACGTGAAGAAGAAAATAACGAATAGCTGATGGCAAGGGAAGCTAATTTTAAAAGCGCATTTATGGCAGAACATTTTCAAAGTGGTGTAATCACCATCAAAACCAATAGGATTGTTCCTGCTAATTATTCCACTTTTAGAATTTTGCCCCAGAACTGAATTCATATATAATCAGTAACAACTGTCCGAATTTATGTTATTAAATATAATTTTTAAAATCTAATTTTAAAGGAACTCAATGAGAACGGTATATGCTGTTAAGTAGTTTGTAGTGTATATCGCAAAAATATTGTGATATGTAATAATATAGCTTGGTCTTAAAAAGTGTTTCAAGAAGCTAAAAAAATGTTACTCTGAAAGGGTAATTCCAAGCTCCATTACCACTTCTGCATGGAGGAATGAATTTGTATGTGGAGGGTTTCAACTTGAAATGCTGCACCTATGGAGATATCTGCACTTTTGTGCCGGGGGCTACTTACACCCCAGACACACATTATGTAGGCAGCTCAGAAATCAGTTCTGGGCACCCTAATGTTAGTTATGTGCAAAAATTACGTCTGTCGTCAAGCTCTGCAAGTTGGCAACATACTTAATCAGTTTCTACACTTTCAAGCAGTGCTGTGAGCTCTCCTGCAGGTAGAAGCCTGTTCCTCCATTTAAAGGGATGCTATATTCATCTGAATAACTATAGCTTAAGGTAGTTGTTCTGGTGAGTATAGTCAGTCCCTGCAGTCCTTTTGTTGTAACCACTGCCTTTTCAGAGAAAAGACAGTGTGTACATTGCGGCCTAGGACACCTCCACAGTGCACAACGTACAGGATTGATAGTCAGTGTCTCTGTGCCCTGCGTGGAGGCGCTGAGCTTGCCCATAGACATGCATTGAGTCATACAGATGCATTGACTCAATGCATCTCTATGGGCAAGCTCAGCGCCTCCACGCATTTGCCGTGCCAAAACAGAAGTTCTAGGTGGTGAATTTGGTGCAAATTTGGTTTCTAATGCCAGCACTCACTGCATGCCACGCGTACCCTCCCCTCAGGCCACCCTTCATGACATCAGACATAGAGGATCAGGCTGCATGAAGAACTAGGTCCTGACTCTGGAAAAGCAATCAGCTTTACTTTTTTCAGGGGCGAGGGGGGTCCCTAAATGTTACTTTAAGCAAGACCATTGTTTTATAAAAACACTTGGCTTTTGGTTGGAGTAACCCTTCAGTGTTTTTTAAATAAAGCAAGGGGTTGACAGTGCTCTAAAAGAACAAAGAATAAGAAACAATTATAATAAAAATTAAAAAATGAGTGTGTGTGTATATATATATATATATATATATATATATATATATATATATATATATATATATATAAGGAAATAGTCATAATGCATGCAAAACATGTATCAGAGGTACATTGTGGTGCCTACCCAGGAAAACCATTGTTATTATTGATATCTATGTAGATACAGAATATTGCATCTTTTATCAGATTTTTTTAGCATTGACAATGCTTATTTCTGATTATTCGGATAACTACAGTATGCATTTTATCCTTCTTTTATTGTTTTCTTTATTTCTATTCCATTAATTGCACCATCCCTGTCTCATGGGCTACAGTTGGCTCTGGCATACACTAGTTGGTGGCAGGATAATACTACCACTCAGAAACACATTGTTCAGCATCGACAAGTAATATATCGGTGTGGGTTAAAGCTGTTTTTCTGGTTTTAGTTCATTTATTCCCTTTAAGGGATGGAATTTGTACCTGTTTGGACATGTTAGCAACAGAACAAAAGGTCATACTCTGAAACTGGAAGATAGCTTTATGAAAAAAAACACATCACAGCCCTCATAGCTCCCTATTTATTTGACAGCATTGGGGATTTATTCATGCAGTAGACTCACAGCGGACAAGATGGCTGCCTAAGGGAACTCCCCAAGCACATTTTAGTAGCATACAAATTGTATGTAGTCTGTTAATATTTCAATGTTGGTTTTCAAAAAACAAAATATCCCTTACTTCTCCCCCTTTACATTTGATATTATATTAAAGGGACACTATAGTCACCAGAACACCTACAGCTTATTGAATTTGTTCTGGTGAGTAGAATCACTACCTTCAGGCTTTTTGCTGTAATCACGGTCACTGGCCACTTCTCAGGTGGCTGTTAGAGATCTTTCCTGGGTCATGGCTGCCTAAAATGCGTCCAAACATTCAGTGTCTCCTCTCTCTGTATGCAGATACTGAACTTTTCTCATAGAGATTCATTCATTCAATTCATCTCTATGAGGAGATGCTGATTGACCAGGGCTGTGTTTGAATTGTGCTGGTTCTGCCCATGATCTGCCTCTTTGTCAGCCAATCCTATGGGGAGGCATTGTGATTGGATCAGGCTACCACTTCTGCTGTCAGCAGGCAGTGGGCAGGTCAAAAGGAAACAGGGACAAAGCCAGCAGCTTCGGGCTTGAATACAAGTAAGATTTTACTATATGTAGGTAGGCAAGAGGGGGCCAGGGTGGCTAGATGGTGGTTTGAACCCTATAGGGTCAGGAATACATGTTTGTGTTCCTGACCCTATAGTGCTCCTTTACAGCGATTCTATCACTATAAGGGTTCTTTGCATAATTTGCAAAGAGCCCAGATTGTGACTGCTACGAGTGCATTCCAGTGGTTACTTCAACCTGTCCCTTGTGGGCGCCATCATTTTCTTCAGCGAGGTCCTCTTCAGCTCCTGCCTCTTCCTCTACCAGGAGCTGATGTCAGTGCTGTACTGTTGTGTGCACAAGAGTACAACCGTGATGTCTATGGGGGATCCCGCAGTAGAGAGAGAAATGTTTTCCCTCAGACAAAAGTTAGTTCTGCCTTTTGACAAGCATAGGATAAATACATAAGACAAAGTAGTCCCTACTCTGTCTTATGATATCTTTTGACTGGGTTAGAATTTTGGGGATATTCCAACACAGTCTTTATGAGCATTTCATAAATATTTTATCTTCTTGAAATGCTATTTTTTTTTGAGTGGGTGTGTATGACAGCCACTTGAATAGAGAAAGCTTTATTGAAGTGTTCTAAAAAATGGTCTAAAATGCTATGGGGCAGTCACTATGAAAACCACTGGAAACAGCAGGCGCATTGCATTGGTGATTGCTTCCCTTTCACATTTTGCACTTTTAGAATAGGACACTAATAAATCTCTCCCATTGTGTCAAAGAGTTTATTGTGGGTGTACAGTCAATGAAAGCTGAAAGTCAATATACCGATGCACTACTAAACATTCCCAGGCATGTCTCATTGTTTTCCTTGGGGAATCACTGCACATGCTCACATGTGTTATGTCATATGTACAGTGTATTCTCTCTAGCAGTCAATGGGGAACTATTTTGACTGCCTTACGTATTTTTAGCAGAACATGTATGCCCTTTCAATTCAATGGTTGCATTCTACTATCTGAATAATATATGGTCCTTTCTTGGGAAAGAATTACAGGACTGTAGCATGATGTAGTTGAGGCAAGTAAAACAATGGCAAGTTTAATGAACAACTCCGAATGAGTTCATAGCAGCACTGCAACTTTTGAATTTGCTACACTTTTTGCAAAGAACCCCCAGGTGACACGTCCATTTGCACAGTCATAAGTGGGTGCCGAAGGAGGAACAACTTTCTCTCTGGGTCACAGTCTTTAAGCTATCAGGATTATTGCATTATTGTTATTAAAAGGGTACAATTTGACAAAATAGAAAAAATAATTTCTGTGCACGTTTTAGGGAATTTAAGGAAATAATCTCAACATCGTTTCAAAATTGTTACAATTATCACTCAACTTAACAGTGAGACTGCAGGATCTTTCTTATGTGAATATCCATTAAAGCTAGTTTTTCCATTATACAATATGTATATAATGCAAACCTGCTTCATTGGGTTGGAGTTTAAGTAAAATTATACAGCATTATATACATTCTCTTAGAAGCAGCCTGCTGTGTACTTGCTCATATGGTAGACCATCCTGTAACTCTAAAAGCTATGACATTGTTCTGGAGTTCTGGTTCTTTGTCTTTAGCTCTGAGGAGCTTATTACTCTTGACCTTTGCAACAGTGTTTATTTTAGATGGAGCCTTGTCTCTACTTCCAAGCCTTTTATTTACATTAACACAAATTAACCCTTTGTCTCTTGGATACATTCAGCAGACTTCCTTGTTCGTAAAAAAATATTTAAAAACAACCCTTTTGTTTTTATTTCTTAAATCATAATATGACAGCAGATTTTTTTTTCTTCCACTTCCCCAAGTAGTTTTTTTCTTCTCTGGCACAGATTATTGTGTTGTTTTGATGACATTGGGGTGGTATGCCACAGTGTGATATCAGGAATCTTCTATTGAAAATGTAATCGGCACAGAGTAATTTATTCATCATGATTCAAACAGCTACAGGGGCAAGCTGTGCGTGTTTACAGATCTGCACACACTCTTGAACAAACAGATATTTTCCACAATGTGCCATGCCCAAACACTGTATTTAAAGTGGCCCTTAGTCCACAAAACACACAGATGACAGCTATACATACTTAATATATGTTTTGTGCTAGAAAAAAAAAATGTACCTGTTAAAATTCTAACATTATCTAAAGATCGGTACTGCCTGATTGTATGTGACCTCATTCCATTCAAAAAAAATTTTTCAAGGAAGCTCATAAAAACTTATCAGGGCTGAATTGGTTAAATAAAGACTGCACACAGTTGCCTACGCTTTACTGACTACAGCACTGAAGTATGCAATAAGCGTTTCTGATAAAAATCAGCAATGAGGTCACTGTAAAGCAAGCGGACGTGTACACACCAACACACCTCTCATATAGTGTATTCATCACACATCTTTCTATAATAAGTAAGGAAAATATAATATCCATCCTATTGACAAGACATACATATGGAAGGGAAAAAAAGTATCAAAATACTCCAAGTTTTGAATTATTATTAAAAGAGAATGGAAAGTTTAATAAAGAATTGAAAAACAACTATCATTTGTGTTAAAGGGAATCCATAGTGCCAGGAAAGCAAAGTCTTTTTCCTGGCACTATAACTCCCTATAGTGCCCCCCTCCCTCACGCTCCTTACCCCTCCTCTAGCGCTCGCATTAGACTTCCCCCTATAGGAAAGCATTATACAGTGCTTTCTTACGGGGTTTTGGGTGACGATTGACGTCCCCATGCATAGCGTGTGGACGTCCAGCGCATGTTAGGCGACTAAAAGTCGCCTAACAACCCGGAAGTCCCTCTAGTGGCTGTCTAGTAGACAGCCACTAGTTGTGGAGTTAACCCTCCAAGGCAATTATTGCGGTTTATCAAAAACTGCAATAATTACCACTAGAGGGTTAAGGGACCTGGGACAGTGCACCCAGACCACTTCAATAAGCTGAAGTGGTCTGGGTGCGTATAGTGTCCCTTTAACTATATTTCAATTTATAATGAAGATTTACCAAATTCCATCATTATCCATTTAAGTCCAGGGTCAGTTGGCAACACATTGCAAATGAGGAGAAATAGTAACTTTTAGAGGTAAGAATGAAAATTGTGGTGCTCACTTTTTAAGCAGTTCCCTGGCACTTTTCTTGCTCCTATTTAGTTCCCTATTTGCAACAAAATATTTATTTTTGCATGCGTCTTCCATTATTTTATTTCCTTTGCCATTTTGGTTCACAAAGTCGTACATTTTACTGTATAAAAAGAGATGTCTTTTCTTTTCTACAGATTTTTCAACCACAGAATGATGGGTTTTCTGTAACAGCTAAACGGCTTTCAGGATATTAATAAAGATTAAAAGATGCAAATGTGTGTGTGTGTGTGTGTGTGTTTTTTTTTTTATGTGAATCATTTGCTTTATTTGTATTTATTAATGATAATTAATGTAATTAATGATAAAAAAAAATCAACAGAAATGAAAAAGTAGTGGAATTTTTGGTATTATATTGGTGCATCACAGAAAAAGCGGGGTGAAAAAACTATGTATAAAGGTGGGGTAAGCGTTTTATACATAAGAAAATGGTGCATGTACACAAAACTGAGGAAATCGAATGCAACCATGTTTACACATTTTTCATCTCTCTCTTCTTCTCTCTATGATTTATCTCTGGTGAATACATTTAATTATATTTCTGATGCACTACATATTTGTTAAATATATGGGATAAGTAAATATAATCTTAAAAATCCCAGGAAGTAACAAATCCCATTTAAACATTTCCTCTAACATTATGCTTTCGAAATACCTGACCTTTAGATTTGCTCTTTGTATTATGTCATTTAGATTCCTCCAAATTGCCACCTGTCTAACCGTATCTCATTTATTCTAGTATTCTGTTGGTCTTCCAAATTTTATGTGTGTGTATGTATATTTACAGTGCTTTATTTTGGGCAATAAAGTGTCTCATACTTTTATAACAGGGAACAAAATGGTGCTATTACCCTCATAATTTTGTTAGTTATACGATATGTATGTTTGGAATACCCAGTTTAATTTTAAGATGTGTCTGACCTCTGCAATGTATTCTATAAAATAAATATAATATAAAAAAAAAATATATATATATATATATATATATATATATATATATATATATATATATATATATATATATATATATATATATATATATATATACTTATAGATTTATTTTAGTTGCTTGTAGGCAATTAGCATTCACAAAAATAAAAAAGTTTGAATAGTGCTATGAAAAGAGAAGATAAGCATTAGACTAAACGTGGCTCTGTCACCTTCTGGGGTTTTTACATATCTTCCAATGGTGACATTGCCACTGGGTGTGCCATGGCGTGGGAGTTCAGCGAAGGAGAAATTTGCTTACCTGATGTTGTCACCCACAGGTGCTGCAATTTTATTTCTTTAGCTCCAGGTGCTTCATCTGCTTAGTGCTCATGTCAGTCCTGTACTCGCATTCATTTGTGGGAGTACAACACGGATGTCTATGGAGTGTCCCGTGGGAGCCCCCATAGATATTTTCTCGTGATGAGCAAGATAATGCATTTTTCCTAAAGCTGTCATTAGAGACAGCTGGGAAACTGACAGAACATAGCTCCACCTTTTGTCATGTGGAGGAAAATAAATAAATAAAACAAGTAATCCCTTTTTTGTAATCCTTATTATATCTTTTAACCTTGTTGGATTTCCATTAAAATTCCAACACAGTCTTTATGAGCATTTCCTAAAGATGTTATCTTTAGGGTGGGAGGGTGGTGGTTGACAGAGCCGATGTAACAGTGAGTGGGACATGTTGGCAGTTTTTCAGCTAAAGTAGGGTTAGGGCATCTAAACCATTTTTGTTTAACACCAACACATTTAGATATTTAACAAAAACTTAGGCAAGTTCATTAACTATATAGCCTCCTCATTGCTTATACAAGGTTTTACTGTAGATTCAGCCTGTTTCAGATTTTCCATGCTTTTGCATTTATTTATATTAGTTTTGTTTAATATATCTCATAACTGATTTTTTTTTTTTTGTAGTGGGTGGCTGGTGCCAGGAGGCTTGCACGCATTTTTCTTGCGAGAAATTTATGTTAATGTTGTATATTATATGGGTTTTAGAGGCATATCATTTTAAAATGTGTTTGCATGTATATGGTGTATTTGAAACCTGCTTGCATTTTAGTGCCTGGTTTCTGGGAAGCGCTTTGTAAGTCACAGACATTCTTTTAAACTTTATGCTTAGCACTCTTCTTTGCCTTATGTGATCTGTGTCTATACATACAGGTCAAATCGTGACTGCCAGATAGATCAGCATCATCGCAACCAATGTCAGTACTGCCGTCTGAAGAAGTGTTTCCGAGTGGGCATGAGGAAAGAAGGTAACTACCCTATACCTTGTAACATAATTCATTACATATACCATACTTCAAGGGATTCTATAGTGCCAGGAAAACAAAGCCATTTTTCAGGCACTATAGAATGCAACAGTGCCCCCGTCCCGCAGCACTGAAGGGGTTAAACCCCCTTCAGTCACTTACCTAAAGCCAGCGCAGATGTTCCACCAGAGGTGGAGTTAACCCTCAAGGGCAATTATTGCAGCTTCTCAGACACTGCAATAATTACCACTGCAGGGTTTAAGGGACATGGGACATTGCACCCAGACCTTTAAATCCTCTCATGGACATCTCTTCTACCAGCTACCCTTTCCGCTCTTCTGTTAACACTTGGTTCTGTCCATCTTTAGGCACCTCTAGCCATAATATATGTATTTATTCTCTAAAACAAGAGATTTGGAGAACTGTCAAAGAAATGACAAATTTTGGGTCAGAATAGTCAAAGTTGAAAAACTCCAATTTTAGTAATTTTCACAGCTCTGCTGTTTTGCCTTAAAAGATCACGTTAAGCACAATCACAATATTGTATAAATACAAAGGTGATGGTGCATAGAGAACCTTGCACCCACTCTCAGAGAGTGGCTTACAACTGCAGCAATTTGTAAAAATCACACAGCTATAAGAGAAGCCTGTCAAACATATGTCAATCAAAAAACTAGAATTTTTAGTTCCAGCTGCCGTTTATTAATTTTGTACGTGTGTGTGTTTAATGTGTGCATACCTCATGCTTCTTTCTCCCTGACAAAATCTGAATCAAAGACAGCTGCTCTGTCAAGAGGTGCATGTAAATCGTTTTACTATACAGTGCACTGAGTTGTGGGTAAACTATATCAGATTCATACATTTTCAATACATTATCTGTCATTTCCTGCCCAGTTTCCCTTTATATTTTTAATGTCGCATGTCAATTCTTTGTAATTCTAAGCTTAGTGAATAAACGTAATGCCCATTGTACAGCGTGGTGGAATTTGTTGGAAATTTACAATGCTGTAGTGTATTATTATTATTTATAATTTGGGCAGCACTGCAACGAGGGACCATCTTCTTATTCACTAAACAGCAAATTATAATGAATTGAAAACCAAATAGCAAAATTTAGGGGAACATATCTAAAGTTCAGAAATTCTCCAACTTGGCTGTAGTCTCAGTTTGGCTTTATTGACATGCAGTTTTATTCTAGTTCATTATAGTTTAATATTTAGAAACTCTATGTAGGTTATTGGTTCGCTGTCAACACCCCAGGATCTGTGTTGCTTTATGGGCATTTGTGGCTAGCCCTGCCCATTCTTTGACGTGAAAGGTTAAATAAGAAGTGTTCGTGGTGTTTGCAGTTTGTATCTGCGGTACTTCTCAATGAAACTCAACAGCCGTTTGCTCCATCCCTGGCAGTGTCATTAGCCAGAGCAAAAGTTCCAATTTAGGTTATGTCAATTTTGTTTATATTCCATCCTCCCTGACATCACTCCACTTCCAGCAAAGGGGAGTGACTTCACCGGAGGAAATTTGGTCTTGGTGCTGGAGTGGAGGTGAGTTAAAGTTTTATTTATTTTTTTGTGTTGGGTGGTCAGTAAAGGTTGCTCCTGATAAAATAGTATTTCTTAAAGCACTGTTTTTGAGGTTTGAGTAACCCTTTAAACATCATTAAATCTTACCAGCATTGCGATATCCCTTAGTGTGTTTGTTTACTAAAGAGAGAATGCAAAGTTATTTTCAAATTAAAGGTCAAAATAACCAAATTGGAAACGTCACTTCAGCTACTTTGGCTTTAAGTTTTGAAATTCACTTTGAATTCTTACTTTAGTAAATAACCTGTTATTTTTTCACTTCTCCTCAAACCTCTCATTTGGGAGGCTAGAAATACAAGGGATAAAGTACTAGGTATATGATAAATCACTACGGATACTTTAGTACATACTTGTAGGATGAAGCCAATTTAAGACAGCCTGCAAAATACACATTTCTTATTTGCTAAATTCCCTAGTTCACATTTTTGGAGGATTTGGAGCAGACAAAGTCCTTACATTTTCCTTGTGAGAAATGCTCCCATGGCTAGTTAAATCTCAATATTTCACATGCTATTTAGTGAAGGATTAAGGATGAGAAATGACAGCTTCTCAAATTTCTCACAAAGAAAATGACAATATCAAATTTCAGTTCCTCTTCATTTGCTTTGGCTACCATCTTTGATCTTATAGTGACTAATTTCCCCACCCACAGGTTTCACCCTTTCCACAGTCAAGACTGCAAAACATGGCCCTGTTTTCTGCATTGTGTGAATGAGTTTGTGTCAGCAAGTCTTTGGCGTATAGTTACTGAGAGGAGAAAATGCCAAAGTTTTCAATTTGTTGAAAGGATTCCATAGATAAAAGAACACTATAATGTTAGAAACACAAATCTGTATTTTCCCAACACTATAGTGTCCTAGTGCCAGATTAGTTTTAGGACACTCGCCCCACCTGCACTCCACTTGCAGAAAAAAAGCTAAGACAAGTTCTGCAGTCTGCACTTCCTCCTGTGGCGTCATCTAGCTGTCTCACAGATGATCCAATCCAATGCTTCTCTTGTAGTAAAGCATTGAATTCTATGCGTTCCTATGAGCTTCATTGGTCATGTGGCCAAGCTTTACTTGGTTGTTGCAGAAGACAGCCACTTGAGGTGTGTTTAACTCTGCACTGTAAACACATTGTGTTAATGAAATTACCTGCAATAGTGTAGATTAAAGCATGCGCTTCCTTGAAGTCTGCATTAGGGTGGTATCCTGTGTTCTCATATGCTTGCAATTAATAAATGTCAAGCACAGTACCACTCTTTAGGCATTGTGGGTGCTGCACTTAATTTGCAGTGTGCACATATTTGTGTGTACCACAGTATCTTTGCCATAGTCGTAATTTATGCTGATGGCATAACATTTTAGCTCTAGATTTGCTAGTAGTCTGGTTTTCACAAGCTACAGTGAAACGATCTGCTTCATACAACACATATTCACATATAGGAGTCATATATTGCACAATAAGCACACTTAAAGGGACACTACAGACTACTTGATCTCTTGGAAGTGGTCTGGGTACAGTATTCCTGTTCTCTTAACCCTACCATGTAAATAAACATTGCAGTGCTAAGACTACCTCTTCTTACGGATTTTGACTTTGTTAAACAACACTGGACGTCCTCACGCTGTGCATGAGGGTGTCTTCAAATCCCCCCATAAGAAAGCATTGATTCACTGCTTCCTATGGGAAGGCTATGCGGTGCTTGCCTCATTAGGTTGCCCCTTAGCTCTGACATTGGAGGAGACGGAGTGAGCGCTGAGCAACCTTGGCACTGAAAAGAGATGAGTGAAAAAAAGGCCTTGTAACCGTTTAACTGGCACAGGGTGTGCAGGAAATGGGGCTAGGGGGCAGAGCTTTGTATTCCAAACACTATAGTGTTCCTTTAAGAGTTTTAGCTGATATGATGTATAAAGAAAAAGTTGCAGTACTAGAAAACATTTTAGATGGCTGTGCAGCAGCTTTGCCATAGTGTCATGTTACTGTAACGTGTACAAAAGAGGTCACAGTTTGAGAACTGAAAGGATCAATTGTGCGTTTCTTTTGTTTACATTCCCATTCAAATATCTCTATGCATACTGTCAAGAGCACGACCTGTTTCACTAAAGTGTGAATAAGCTTTAAAGGGCAGTTTGTGAATTGTGTGACAGCATTTTAAGTAGTTTTTCACTCTTTTAGGCTTTATTAATAAGAGTAACAGATAAGAAACAGTTTGCCGGGTGGAACATACCAAAATTTCCTTGCATGATACAATGCAAATAATTTTTAATAACATTTAAATTAGTTTTAACTAGCATTTTATTTAAATTATATATATTTTAAATATTATGGAAAATATAGTTTAACTTTGTAGAAACATTTGTGGTGTTTTTTTCAAAAAAAAAATTGTAGTGCGCCAAAAAATTTAAATTGCCAAATTAAAAAGAAATAACTGCTTATTTGCAAATCTTCTCATTAAGCTAGCCACGACAACTATTTTAGACAAAGTCGCAAGGCAGCACATGTAAAAGTAAAAGGCCACAGTGCTTCCAGCCCAGAACAACCTAAGCTCATGTAATGAAAGAGAAAAGGTAGGTCTGGCCACATAAGGATGATTCTGGCAGACTTATTGAGCAGTGACATGGCAACTCAAATAATAACTTCTCAAGCGTGAAAATTGCTTTTTTTTTTCTTTTTTAAAGCTTTTTTTAAAACTTAAACATTGCATGTCACTGCTCACCTAAAGTGCCTAAACTATGCTTATGTCCCCAATATTTTGTTGATTGCGAGAGCTATGTTAGGCTGGATTTTGAATATCTGTTTTTAATTTACAATCTTTCTGTTACGATTTAGCATTTTGTGAATAATACCGAAATGAGTTAGCTTAAATCTGTAGAAACCCAACAGTTATCATGCATACTCCCCAACATTGGTGTCCCGAGAAGTATTGCACACATACCATCTGAGTTCTCACTATGCACAGTTCAAGCCAAGGCCACGGAGTTTGCATGCAGGCATTTCCATCTGTTACATTAGCGGTTGATAGGGTTAATCTATGTATATTGTAAGTTCCACTGCCAGGGGCAGGGTGTGTGAGGAAAGGACAGGTGATAAGTAGGAACACCTTGTCATGTGACCACATGACCTCCCAGCAGATAAAGGTCATATCAATAAATCACTTGCAGAATGCTATGCATGTGACCATAATTTCACAGAGGGTGGGGCTGGTTAAGGTATAATGAGAAATGCAGATGTTAAAGTTAACCTTATTAGGTCAGTGTGTATAGCAGAATGGTGGTTAGTCAATTTATATAAATAATGCTTCAGCTTTTTGTTTGGTTTTTTTTCCGCATATTTAAGCAATTGAAAAAGTGTCTGTAGTTTTTTGGGTTTTTTTGGACTCATCATTTATGTTTGTCTCTTACACGTCTGTGACTTTCTTTTTGATTTAGTCTTTTTTTTTCTTTTCATCTGGCCTCTTTCTCTCTCCATGATTATTTCTCCCCCTCCTTCTTTTTCTCTCACCCATTCTCCTTTGCCCTCCTTTTGATGTGTTTTAAGCTCTGTGCCCTCTCCTTGCTTGAGTGAACCCTAAGCGTCCATTCAGGCATTAGAAAGTAAATAAAAGCTCTGTCTTTCCCCCTCTCTCCCCCCCTCTTGCTGCTGCCACTTCCTCAGTTCAGCACATTCCAGCCAGGGCTCAGCAAACATGGAGTGAACCAAGTGTAGAGAAAAGGGGGGAGGAGGAGACACCAATGACCTGCATGTACTGAGGAAAGGAGGAGGGGGGTGGGGGAGAGGCCACTGCAATGGTACTAAGAAGGGGGAGGGAGAGCAGATCATAGTGCAAATGTAGGAGGAGGACAGGCAAGAACAAACATAGGCCCAGAAGCACAGAAGTCATATACAAGCACTGCTTGTGCACAGTAAAATAAATGGGTGCACATAGCCTAAGAATACAGTGGCAGCAGGCTGATAATGGTATAGATTAAAACCAAAATAATGGATTAACGAAGAGCGATAAACCATTATTCTGATAGATGAGTTGAAGACGAGGATCATAGCGGAGATTATCATTTTCATTTCTGCAATATTGAGCAGTGGGCTTTGTATTCAGAATGTTAAACCCATTTAGAGAGTGAAGGCAATTACTTTGACCTACCTGGGTGCTGATAGAGCATAGTGGGGGTTGGGGAAATAAACAAGCTAGTGTGTATAGAGAAAACATACCGAGTAAAGTCTAAAAGACTGTAACTTGCTGTACTCGGGGAACCGTGTATGATCGCCCATACAAAGTTGAATTGTATAGATCAGTGGTTCTTACCCTTTTTTTGGGGGGGGGGTGGCCGAGGGGCAGCTACCAAAATGATGTACGTCATTAACCAGTTTTTCAGTTAGAAAATGAGCTCAATGACGTATTGTCCAAATGTAATATAAATTATTTTAAAGTAACTTTAGCAAACTACCTTAATTGCACACCCGCTCCCTATTAAAGTAGTCTTTACAGTAGCTACAGTAAACTCTTTTATTGTGTTTACTCCAAGCAGCATAACCACTGCAGCCTATGTAATGGTTATGGTGCCTGGAGTGTCCTGGCTCTTTCCCAGAGTAACTTGTCAAAACATTTTAGAACATTTTGGCTTGTAGGATCTATGTAAAGCTTTGATTTCCACCCTGTGAATCAGAGACTACCACTACTTCTTTAAGAATAGGGGTAGCGCTATTGCATTTTTGGCTATAGCAAATGGTAAGGAGAACACTTACTCTTACTTAAAATAGCATTGCTTTCTATAAAAACCTTTTGGCCTCTATTACTCATTCTACTACTCACAGTATAACCTGTTTTAAGTGATATCACCTATTTAAACTTAAAAGAATATATTTTTTTCCCTTTAAAGCTGTACAACGAGGTCGGATACCACCTGCTCATTCCAGCGCCAGTCCCACCGGCGTGCCAGGAGGAGGAGAATATTTTAATGGGCAACCAGTTTCTGAACTAATTTCCCAGCTTCTGCGTGCAGAACCATACCCAGCCTCTCGTTATGGGTCCCAGTATGCTCAACAGGGAAGTGTAATGGGCATTGATAATATCTGTGAGCTTGCTGCCCGGCTTCTTTTTAGCACTGTGGAATGGTCCCGGAACATCCCCTACTTTCCAGAGCTTGCTATGGCAGACCAGGTTTCTTTGCTTCGATTGAGCTGGAGTGAACTGTTTGTGCTGAATGCAGCACAGTCCGCCTTACCTCTACATATGGCACCCTTATTGGCAGCTGCAGGTTTCCATGCTTCACCCATGTCTGCTGACAGGGTGGTGTCCTTCATGGACCAGATACGGGTATTCCAAGATCAGGTGGAGAAGCTTAACAGACTTCAGGTGGACTCCGCTGAATATGCCTGTTTGAAAGCCATTGCACTCTTCACATCAGGTAAATGCATCTGTAGTTTTAAAATATATATATATTTGTTCAATCAGTATTGTTACATGTTTTGTGGTCAATCATTATTCTAAATTTATTTGTGTTTAGTTTTTTTGCCATCAGGTAGGCTATGTGGCCTTCAACTAATTTCCTTCTTCTCTGTATTTAGATGCCTGTGGCCTCACTGACCCAGCCCACGTGGAGAGTTTACAGGAAAAAGCCCAGGTGGCTCTTACAGAGTATGTCCGAGCCCAGTATCCTTCACAGCCTCAGAGATTTGGACGTCTTTTGCTGCGCTTACCTGCCCTCCGAGCTGTGCCTGCATCCCTCATCTCCCAACTGTTTTTCATGAGGCTTGTTGGAAAAACTCCTATAGAGACTCTCATCAGGGACATGCTTCTGTCTGGCAGCAGCTTCAATTGGCCATACTCATCTGGTCAGTAGCACCATCTGGTGTTTCAGCGTGATGGTTTTTTTTTCTCTGTGGCCACATAATACAGTGTCTTGGGGCAGCCTTCTGCTCCTCTTCATTGGACATGGGGTGTGACTACCTATACTGGATTTATGAAGGCACTTCCAAGATGTATAGGGTAAAGTTAAACCACTTCTCCTGACTTTTTCTCTCAGGCAGTAATCCACATGGTACCATGTTTCATGGTTACAAATAATGCCTGAGAATAACATTTGTAAGACAGCGCCTACATAGGTCATTGCCTAGATGCATGATTACTCACTTATACCATAAGCACTAAAAGAGGTTAAAGCTGTTCCATGTGACATTGTACAGAGCAACCTCATCACTAACAGTTTCTGTTCAGCTAGCATCTGTGTTAAAGCAAATTGTAAATCCACCAAATTAATACACTATTATGACTATATCCTCAAGCTACACCCACTCTACCTCCTAAATATCTGTTTTTGTGTGTCCATAAGTGATATGAACATTGCAAATGACTCTTTAGCAGTTCTACTGTTTTTGTATTCGTTGTAAGGAGCTCACTGCATTTGGTCCCATCAGAGAGAGAGACTTTCTGACCTAATGTAGCATTGGATTTCATAATACAACAAAAAGTTAATTGGGTTGGAATCCACTTTTAGTGCATGAAAATGTCCTTATTTTCAATGAAACGGATGAGATATGTTAATTGGGACCAGGGCTCCTCTTAGCTTTAAAATCCAATCCTTCAAAAATATTTAATTTAGAAATCAATCGGTAATATTATTTTGTAGATTATCAATGTTCTTTATTTGCATATCTAATACTTAACTTTTGGATATAAATAACTGACAGCCATACTGATCTTTGCTCAGAACAGAGTTCGGGAAACTTTGGGATGTTTAAGCAAACTTTATAAATTCTACTTTAAATCTATTCTAAATATATTGTTACACCTAAAGAACTTAATATGTTGTCTTGGTAAAGGATATTCCTCTTAATCCCTTGGTGATTTTGTCCATCCTCGCGTTCTTCAACCATGTATTGCAACAAACAAAGTGCTCCTAACAAGTTACTGTTGAAAAGAAAACATCTAACGCCATATGCCTTCAATATTATGTTATTATTTAAAACCATGTATAATCCACTTGTAACTCCCAACACTTTGTTGAACTACAAATCATGAGCTTAACAAACGTCATAGGATCTGTGGTGGTACAAGAGCAGGAGCGCTACCAAGTGTCTACTCCATACTATTATTTTAAAAAACGAAAGCTGGCTAAAGAACAGTTGTCCTAAAGCAGGCATGACAAACATAATAAACAGTGATTCAGCCCAGTCATTCAACTAACAAGTCTGTAGAGTTTGCACTTTCTGGGTGAGGGTCACATTACCACTATCTTTTAGTACCTTTAAAACTGTACTTAGAGTACCTTGATGATTGGATGATTCCGAGACACCTCCAATTTTCAGGTCCAAAAGTTACTCAGTATGACAAAGTTAGTCTTTTTTTGTGTTTTAGACTTAAATGGACACTGTAGTCACTATAACCACTTTGTCTCTTTGAATTGGTTATAGTGCCTGGAGTGCCCTGGCACTGTCCCTCCATTCAGTGTTGCACCATGTTTGTGCAGTATGCCACAAAATAAGAGTCCCTGGCCACCCACAGTCCGGCCCCTTCTGTATGTGTAGCTAAGGCAGAGTTTACACACTTCCTTGTTGTCATACCCATTCATACTGTCAGTTGGACCTCTGACAGGTTAAAAGCAGTCAGCTGACACTCTCAGCCAATCACAACTGCACATTGCTGCTCAGGCTAATACTTCTTTATTAGCCAAAGCAGCTCAGAGGGGATGGACTGCCATGGTCTCTTGTTTAGCATTAAAACATTAAAACTTTAAAAACTGTTTAATGCTGAAAGAAATGATGGTACCAGGGGACTCCAGACACTATAACCAGTTTAATGAGATGAAGCAGATACAGTGCCTACGGTGTCCCTTTAAGGTGTGTTCACATCAAGTGGGCTTTCAATTACTTTCTCCATCCCAACACCAATATCCTTCACGCACATGACTAGCCACATACATTACCACACCCACATATAATTAGCCACGCACACATGTTTACTAATTTTTGACACCTGCTATCCTCTCCGATTTCTTACTATTCCAGTGTTAAGGACGTGAGGGGGGGGGGATGTGAGCATTCAAGGTGTGCATTTCCCCCTACATGCACCTTACTGTTTCCTTGGAGCTCAGTGCAAATGGTATAATACTAACTGCTGTGTTCTGTCACTTAACTGTTTACAATACCACTCTTTCTGAGCCATCAACAAGCAGGGAGAGATGAAAACATTGTTTCATTGCACAAATTAATTGCCCCTGATTGGGGCTACAGTGTCTGGAAAAACAATATGTTGCAGATTTCACTTGTAATGGCCACAGTAGGATAATAGTGTGTGCATGCAAACAGCCATTAAACTTACCTTACAAAAGAAAGTGTAAACATATATAAAAATAAAGTATGTTTATGCAAAAAATGTAGATGGGATGTACTTTATGTAAAGTGAGAACAAAACCAATCACTTTTTAGGTTTGACATACCTGTTTTAAAGAAACTGTTTTAAAGAAGAAAATCAAGGCACTATTGTTATGGATTTTGTATTTCGTTTAATAGCCATCAAGGGTTGTTTATCAGTTTTCACTTATCTGTCTAATGAAATTTGTATCTGATGGATTATCTCTCTGCAGTTTTAATTACCCTATTTCTATTGATTGAAGAGCTTCTAATCGCAAAGTCGGAATTTGCAGGTCCTATAACTTATTTTAATGTGTTATTTGTTTTTAATGAAAGCCATTTATATTTCACCATTACTGACCCTTACAGTCAACCTGTCATCCACTGATTTACTGTGTGGCTGACAAAATCAGCTTCAGGTAGGTATACATCCAATCTATTTATTTTGCTGACAAATTCGACAGCAAATGTATAGATAAAAATATACTCACCTGAAGTATGCTCCCTCCTAGCATGGCTTCCTGTGAAGTAATATCAAATCATGTCAGGTAAACTTTGTATTGTCCACTTCCTTACAATTTGCATAATGATTCTAGGTAACTGATCCATTGCGGTTTTAAAACTTTTTTCTTTTAGTGCTGGCCAACCAGTGATTTTTAACCTTTTTGTCAAATACCCAAAATATGCTCAAGCAATTAGCTTTGGGGGCCCGTTATTTACGTGCAAAATGTGTGAAAAATGGTAGACTATAGGTTATTAATGCTTCACACTTTATGCATATAAATCTTTTAGGCTACACTCATGAGTCCTGTTAGTCAACGTCTGTAGATGAGTTAGCCCTTGTTTTCGTTTAGAATAGAAAATTCATTATGCCAATTCTTTGCATATGTATTTCTAAATTGAAATGTCAGTACCAAAAAGTACATGTGATTCAGTTCAGGATCTTCTTGAACGTAATATTATTTTTACCCACAATATTTTTGGGTTTGATGCAGTAACAATGATGATTGTTGGGATATGCCATTGTTCAGGTGCAGCAAATAGGTTACTGTGTTTAAAACAGCTAACATTTTCTGTCTCCTTTTTATAAATGTGTAAACATTCTGCTAATGCCAAAAACTGTGTGGAAGGAAATATTGCCAAAGCCAGAATGTAGAAATAAAATATTTTACACTCATATGTGAAGTTGGCTGTTGTATTATCAAAGAGCATTTTATATCAATTTTGTTTTCCATTGTGTCATTAATGATAATTTCAAGCACCATAACCACTATGGCAAACCATAGTTATTATAGTATCAGGACTGCCATGAGTGCCCCAGAGTAATTAATCAAACCATTTTAGAATAATTTAACAACTAAATTGGGTTTTGCCTGGTGGTATGGCTGCAGCCATGTTTCTCCCTGCCGAAGAATCTTGTTTGTCCTCTCAGTTAATGAACATGATCCTCAGTTAGCCTTGCTTAGTTCAAGAAGACCTTTGGCTTCTCAAACATTATGACATCTTTAATCTCCTGGAATTGGAAACCCCTAATGGTAGTGGTTATGGCCCTTTGAGTGTTCCTTTAAAATATTCAACAAACTTTATTTCAGCAAATTACATAGAGGGGCTACCTATTCTAATATCCTATACAATAAATTACGTAAGTAAATCAGACCATATACCTGGCAGGGACCTCTTTGAGATAAAACCCAACAACAGTAGGAAGGCCATGATAAGTTCAACTTCTGTTAAAGGAATTCCAAACAAATGTGGAGATTAATGAGAAATATGTTTTTAATACGTTGCCATCACACTCACTGGGCTCCGTATGCAGTCCAGGAGTTGCAGCAGAAATTATGTGATATATGGCTTTATGGAGTTGCCACTAAATAATTAAATACAGACATTGTCTGTAATATACAGTTACATAATTCTATTTAGGATGAAAAAGATAGAATAGACATGAAAGACCAACTTTCCTATTAAAAGAGTAAAAAAAAAAAAAATCTTACAGACTTATGGTACACAAAATCTTCCTTTGCGTCTTATAATGAACCATTTTATCCTTGGATCTGTTTCCTAAGTGATATATAAAACTTTTTCTTCGCTTAAAGGAACACTAAAGTATCAGCAATACAAATGTGTATTCCTGACACTATAGGTGTAAAACACCACGTGAAAAGGTTTTTGTTCACTTTTTTCCAGCACTACATGGGTCTCCTTGCGGCTGGCCCCGCTAATGCTCATTAATCTAAGCCAAACAAATGCTTTCCCACAGGAAAACGTTGAGAGGCTAATGCGCACGTGCGCATTATGAAAAACGTTCAGCGCCTCCATGCAGGGCCTAAAGACGCTGCAGGTTGTGCTGCACTTCCCCAGGAAGCACCTCTAGTGGCTGTCTGAGTGACAGTGAGATATTACTAGGCAGCAATGAAAACACTGCCTTTTCTACTGAAGTTCATTTAATTTTTATTGATAAAGTGCAATATATTTTTTTTAAATGCAGTAAAGTTTGCTAAGAAAAATAACAAATTGACAAAAATATGTGATGCACACTCTTTACCTCATTGGTACAATTTGCAGAAATTTAGAGTAATTACATAAAAAAACCTGAAAAACACTCACAAAAAGGGAGCAGTTAAGTACTGTTCAAATTTGCAGACTCCAAAGAAAACATCTCCTTAAATGCACTTCAGAGCAGCAGAGGCAAGATGTGGTGCACTAAATCCACAGGATGGAAATGATTCTGTATTTAAAGTAACACATTAAAACCAGGACAGTGAGTCAAAACGATGTATAATACTAACAGATCTATTTTTACAAAGGGTATAAATACTCATTAAATAAATTACAAACAACATTACAAAAAGGTCTATGAAACAATGTCTCACATGGATACTGTAATGCTCAGTTCTTTAAAAGGTCAACAAGACACTAAGAGCCTTCATCAAGAACTTTATGGGCAAGTGGAGAACAACTCTAGAAGCCAATTTCAGGACAATTACACAGGTTCCCAGCTAAAATAATTACGTAGCCAAGAGAAGTGATGGATATCATGAATTCCAAGACCTGTAAATTACTCAGGATGAATGGAAGATTTCACCTGAAGTCCAGTACTCCGACACTATACAACAGCATGAAGGAAGGAGGTTTGGGGCCTGATGAGTCTCAAGGACACAGTCCTGGATGAAGCACAGAGCATCGACAAGTACGGTACATCACAAAGATGGCTACAACTGCTAAGGGAATGCCTGAGACAACAACAGATAGAGGATGACAGAAAGGAGGAGGTTCCATTGCAAGATCAATCTCTTCATGTGGTGTACACTCAGCAGATAGTGGATGTGACTCACATTAATCCTATAAGTGGCTGGAAAAAGCAGAACTGAAAGACCGCACTGAGGCACAAATCCTGGCAGCACAGGAACCAGCACTCATTAATAGAAGTGAATGTTTTCCACAGCAGACAAGATCCAAAGTGCAAACTGTGCAAAGAGGCCTCCTTGACAATCTAGCACATTGTAGCCGGGTGCAAGATGTTAGGAGGGACGATATAACCAAGTTGCTGGGATTGTGTACCGAAACATCTGCACAGAATATTGGCTGGACCTGCCTAAGTCTAGATGAAATATACCACAAATGGTAAACAATAGGGGGGATAGATACAGCTCTAATTCTGGTGGGCAACAAACAAAACTTGGGTACCCTAATAACCTGGAAATACTATAAAAGTAATAAGAAAAAGAGAAACAGATTGCGCCTAATACAATATGTTGCAAAATGAATATCACATCTAATACAAATACCAAGAGTCACCAAATCTATTGAGGTTGAGCAGCAGGGGGTCTTCGTAAGGTAGGTAAACCTGGCTAGTAATCCAATATTTTCACCAACTCAAATCAGTTCCATAATATGAAATAAAAAAAAATAGGAAAAACATGATAGTATAATATTGTATGCGTCAAACTAGAAAATGAAAGATGATTGAAAATACACTCACAAAAATGGAGCTACCTATTAGCTCTCAGATGTTAGTATTTGACAATACAATCCTTGTCACAGGATATGGAGTGGATCATCAATCACGGCCTTGTAGTACTCAGAGGGTGCACATCTCACATGGAATATATAAATGTGGAGACCATAAGAGCCAATAGTACAATCCAGTAACAGGATCTTAAAATATTTACTTGTGTCATCAATGCAACTTGTGTATACAAGGTACAATATGATTCAGTTTAATACTTAAAGGAACACTATAGTCACCTAAATTACTTTAGCTAAATAAAGCAGTTTTAGTGTATAGATCATTCCCCTGCAAATTCACTGCTCAATTCACTGTCATTTAGGAGTTAAATCACTTTGTTTCTGTTTATGCAGCCCTGGCCACACCTCCCCTGGCTATGATTGACAGAGCCAGCATGGAAAAAAAAAACTGGTTTCACTTTCAAACAGATGTAATTTACCTTAAATAATTGTATCTCAGTCTCTAAATCGAACTTTAATCACATACAGGAGGCTCTTTCAGGGTCTAGCAAGCTATTAACATAGCAGGGGATAAGATCTTAATTAAACAGAACTTGAATTATAAAGAAAGCCTAAATAGGACTCTCTTTACAGGAAGTGTTTATGGAAGGCTGTGCAAGTCACATGCAGGGAGGTGTGACTAGGGTTCATAAACAAAGGGATTTAACTCCTAAATGGCAGAGGATTGAGCAGTGAGGCTGCAGGGGCATGTTCTATACACCAAAACTGCTTCATTAAGCTAAAGTTGTTCAGGTGACTATAGTGTCCCATTAAAATAACTGTTTTAAGTGTTAGACTTTATCATATTGCTCAGTATTGCTTTAGACCTGAGGAAGAGAGGAAAAGGCTTGTCTTTTAATTATTATGTTAGTCTAGTAAAAAAGGTTAAATTGCATACTGCAATACTCTGGTATTTTGGCGTTTATATTTATATATATATATATATATATATATATATATATATATATATATATATATATATAAAACACACACACACAATGATCATTCACATTAAAATGAGATCTAGGGAATTTGGAGGCCAAGGCAACACCTGGAACTCTAAACCATTCCTGAACATTTTTTGTGCTGTGGCAGGGTGCATTATCCTGCTGAAACAGTCCACTGCCATCAGGAAACACCATTGCCAGGAAGGGATGAACGTGACCAGCAACAATTTCTAGGTAGGTGGTATGTGTTAAAGTAATATCTACAAAAATGTCAGGACCAAAGGTTTCCCAGCAGAACATTGCCTAGCGCATATCACCGCCTCCGCTGGCCTGCCCTTTTCCCATAGGTCTCTTCCCCAGGTTAACGATGCACACGCATCCAGCCATCCATCTGATCTAAAAGAAAACATGATTCATCAGACCTGACAGTCTTCTTCCACGGTCCAGTTCTGAAGTTCACGTCCTCATCGAAGGAACTTTTGACATCATCATGGGCACTCTGACCAGTCTGCAATGCATGCTCTGATAGTTTTCTACCAGTATTAACCTTTTCAGCAGTTTGAGTTACACTAGCTCTTCTGTGGTATTGGAGCAGACGGTTTAGCCGTCGCTCGCCTCGTGCATCAACGAAACTTGGATGTTCCTGATACCAATTCACTGGTTGTCCTTCCTTGCACCACTTTGGTAGGTACTAACCACTGCATACCAGCAACATCCCACAAGCCATTTTGGAGATGCTCTGGCCCAGTCGTCTAGCCATCATTGTTTGGCCCATGTCAGAGTTACTCAGGTCTTTTTGCTTGCCCATTTTTACTGCTTCCAACACCTGAAATTCAAGAACTTGACTGTTTACTTGCTGCTAAATATATCCTGCCAGTTGACAGGTGCCATTGTAACTATTTAATGTTAACCACTTCACCTCTTAGTAGTTTTAATAATGTTGTGTCTGATTAGTGTATATATTATTATATAAATAAATAAATGTGTGTAGAAGAGGAATTCGTCTATACATAAGCTAAAGAACCTAAAGGCTACATGAAACCTCTTGTACCAAATGAAATAACGCAAATTACTTATTTGTGACAGGAATCACCCACATGCCTTTGTTTATATCTAATATTTAAATAGGTTGTGTAGACACACATACTGTTAGTAAGGTAATCTGTTTAGGGTGAATTATGGTGTTTAGCTGCTGGACAAAATGGAAAAAAACACACCTAAACTATATATAGATCTCTATCTCTATATTAATTACTGAATGATATGGCTTATAGTTTATAGATCTGTAGCTTCAAAAGATCACTGTGAGCAAAATAACCACTATATATGAGTATAGATGATGCTCCGATGAATTTATGGGTGTAGATGAATCTGGCCATGTAATGACCTTCTTCGTCATCCAACCCGTCCACTAGTTAAATTTTTAAACTAACAAATGATGTACAACACAGTTTATAAAATAGGTGGAGATCAGCTGTTGTACAATATTTTTTAAAATACAAACACTATTTTAACTGTGCCTCAGAATCTCTTGAGTCTGTAAGAGATTAGAAACACTGTGTGGGTCGACAAGCTGCCCTGAAATAATGTCACAGGACTATAGTGCTGTCACAGTACCTGACCCTCCCACCACAGCTACATGCTTTTATATCAGGCGATACATCCTGCAGTTTAATATTAAAGGCAAACTGGAAGAGGTGGGATAGACTGCAGTATATGTTGCGCACATTGACAAG
Organism: Pelobates cultripes; assembly: GCA_933207985.1. NCBI lineage: Eukaryota > Metazoa > Chordata > Amphibia > Anura > Pelobatidae > Pelobates > Pelobates cultripes. Next base: position 76,033,608 of record OW240916.1, on the reverse strand, counting down.
ACCCATAACATACTGCTAAATGCAATTTGATTTTAAAAAGTAATAGCAAAGTAAGCAAGTATAATTAATGGAAATTTAAATGGTAAACACCCAGACGTAGAATCAGAGGCATAACTAGAAACCACGGGGCCCCTGTACCATAAATCTACCTCCCGCCACCGTCCCCTTACGTCTACCCTCACCCTCCTATACGTTGCCCCTCCACATATGCAGACACACACATGCATACACACATACATACAAACACAGAGACACACACATACATACATACACAGACACATACACACATACATACACACATACAGACACACATATACATACATACAAACACACACATACATACATACAAACACACATACAGACACACACATACACAAAATATTTGAGTTCCCACTCTGACTCCCTCCTCCCGCATGGCTTCCGTTGTAAGCTGGGAGGAGTGACGGGGCAGTCACTTTCTCCCAGCTTCTGATGTCATCTCAGGGGACCCGGTCGCGCTGTTAAAGCGTTGCAGCGCTGACTGGCACCCCTGGAAATCCATAGCCTTCGGGTAGCCCTGATAGCAAGGGCCACCCGATGAACCCCTGAACACGCGGCTCCGCTGGTTACACCGCGCTGGCCGGGGTCGCAACACATGGCGACAGGCACCCGGTTGCAGGGGTCTGCAGGGCGGCTGGGCCCTCTGGAGTGATGAGCCGGGTCGCAGCTGCGCCACTCCGCGGTAGTTCCGCCACTGTTTAGAATACTTTATTGATACGCTGACATTAAATTTTGCTTAGTAAATTATAGTTTGACATGCACAAAACCTCATGAGCCCTGGCAACATGCTTATGCAATAGAATGGAAGGTATTAGAGGAGTGGTATGTGTAAAACTAAGATAAAGGTGTAGATTGTAGCTATTATTGAATAATGTATGCTGAGTATAGTGAAATAATTTGTAACTTGTGAAACATTATTTTTAAAGGATTGAGGGAGTTATGCTAGAAAATGACTTTCCTGTTACTGGTCACTAAAACCAGAACCAGGACTGTCAGCTGGACAAAATATTAGTAGATAATAGATAATTAAATCAAAATTGCCATCAATATGTCGGAATATAGAGAGGGTTCATACGTAGATTCAAGTGATTAAAATAGCCTAAATGGCTCTTCTCCTGTCTAAAGGACTCTTAGACGTAAAGAATCTATTTGAGACTCAGGACTTTAATATAATCAACCATAGTTGATCAACCATAGCGTGTATAGTATTATAAATAGGAGATGGGGGGAAAAGTAGCATACGATATATTAAATTTTAAGTAATTTATATAACTTTTAATGGATCATGTGTCATCATGGGATCAGAGTGATCGGTCATGTGTAAATCTTACTGGACATAATTTACTCAAATGAGTGAGTTATATAGTATAATTAAAGTGTATCCAGAAGATACCCACTAGACAGGCTATAATAATGAGGGCTGTATACCTTCTTTGAGCCACTAGGGGTCAGTCACAGACATACCAGGGGTAAATTTCCATATTGAATGTATCTAAGTAGTATTAAAGTAGTCTGATTGTCTTTTCCATCTAGATTACAGGAGTTAATTTAAAGGCTCATTCCACAACCGCTTTTACTGTTGACATGGACATACTATGGTTGATTATATTAAAGTCCTGAGTCTCAAATAGATTCTTTACGTCTAAGAGTCCTTTAGACAGGAGAAGAGCCATTTAGGCTATTTTAATCACTTGAATCTACGTATGAACCCTCTCTATATTCCGACATATTGATGGCAATTTTGATTTAATTATCTATTATCTACTAATATTTTGTCCAGCTGACAGTCCTGGTTCTGGTTTTAGTGACCAGTAACAGGAAAGTCATTTTCTAGTACTTCCATTTTGGGGTTATGCCCCTTGACACCACTGGAGTGTCATTTAAAGGTGTGACTGACCACTAGGAGGGTGGTATATTCAAGTCTGGAATAACCACTACCTTTGGCCTAGTCAATTTCTACTACTTTTTTTGAGGGAGTTATGGCGGTGAATTCCAGAAAGTGCGTGAATTTGATAAAGAGATGTGGTGAGTATTGGATCATGAGAAGAGTAGACGTGTTGAGTGGAGAGTTGATTTGTAATAAGGGTAGAAATCTTGGAGACAAAACTGTGAAGGGCCTTGCATGTTAGATATGGATATAAAAATTTAAATTACGATTAATTAAGTACTTTATAAAAGCTCAAAAGATGAGATCACTTTAGATCTATTTTACATCAATATGAGTGTTTTAGGAGAAAGCATAAGATATCTCCTAAACTTTGGGCTGTCGTCACACCCTTTGTATAATTTAATAATTCCCAGCGCGTTGAATCGCAAACACCCTGAATGTTTCATACTTTCCAACATTTCAAATGGACAAAGAGGGACACTTTCGTTTTTGGGATATGAGTAGGGGTGACCATGGGTAGGGCTGTCCTGGCAGTATTTAGGTGACTTACTAAAAACAATTTATGCGGCTAAAGTGTAATTTAGAACAAGAACATTGTATCTTATTTACACATGCCATCGAATGCATATATTCCTAAATGCATTTCTTATAGTTTCAAGATAAATTACTGTTAGTATTATTGATGGGAAGCTCTATTATACATCAGACACATCAACTATATGGAGCTCATAGAACAGAAAGATATTAGAATAAAAAAGGAGGACCAAGGGATTTGGGTCCAAAATATTGACGGTCAGCCCTAAATAAAGGCACTTTGGAGGCATGATGCTTTACATGGCAGGGATCTTCAGTAAACTGAATTCTTGGGAATTCACCAAGGAATTACTTAATCTAGTACAAATAAAGATGATCAGTGTCAGCTCTTTTCAGCTCAGCCTTTTTGTTTGCCCATTTTAAATGTGCAGTTTTTTGACAAATTATTGACAATTCCTGCTTCCAACACATGAAATTTAAGAACAGACTGTTCACTTGCTGTTAATATATCCTATCTTTAGACAGGTGTCATTATAATGATATAATCAACATTATTCACTTCACCTGTCAGCAGGGGAGGGCTGGCAGCCTTAGGCCTGGGGGGCAAAACCAGTCAAGTGGCCCATTGCACCACCAAATCAGTTCACCATCCATGCCCACCTGGTTTTATAACGGATATTGATGTTATGCTAATCAGTAGCTCTTTGCCATACCCGCTCCTTCACGGCTCTGACTTTCAATGTTGTCAGAGCGCAGGCTGAGAATCTCTGAGCCTGTGCTCTGACTCACTAACTGAGCGCCAGAACCATGAGAGAGAGGATATAATCTGACTGCACCTACTGCTGGTGCGCACCAGTGGACCGCCAGCGAATCATTTAAATTGAATATGCTGGGGTCCCCAACTTGTGAGCTGTGTTGGGCGCCTCTGTTGTCATGGCACCCTGCGTGACCGCACAGCTTGCACACCCCAACGTCTGGCCCTTCTGACACATACTGATGTTACTACTTAGAAATCCCTCAATATTAATACAGACATCAGAGTAAACACCAATAAACTGTGCAAACAGAGCTGATCCCCCCAAAGATTTGCTGAATGGATTTGTTGTAAGATTAAATCATGCCTCCTCCTCTCCCTCTCCCATGGGCTGCGCTGTAGGCTGGGAGGAAGTGAAGAGTAATCACATTCTCCCAGCACAGCGCCACCTGTGGCTGCATGGGGCACAGCTGTTTAATGTAATGCTTGCAGGACGGCCACCTGCCGCAGAACCTCTTTGTTCCCATCGCTGCAAAGGGCTCCAGGCACTGCTTGCTGTGAGTGTGAGCCATTGTAAATTAGGGGCAGAGGGCACTTGCACTGCGGTAAAGACAGGTCTGGGCAGGAGGAGAGTGCAGTGCAATCCCCTCCTGTGGGTCACCAGTAGACACAGTGTAGACACAGTGTGTGTTTACATTAAAAAGCCTGCAGGGACCGGCTATAGACACCAGAACCACTTCATTAAGCTATAGTGTCCCTTTAATGTGAGGTAAATTATAGATTAGTGTCACTAATAATATACTAGATTGCCTACTTACAACCAGATGAGGATGATGATGGGCTGCGGTTTGGCTCCACTGGTCTGGTGTAGAAGAGGATCTCTGAAGGCTGTTTGTAACTGTGGTCACAAAATTCAAAGTTCTAGTAGAATGGGAAGCAGCTCCATTTTTTTGGGGCCCCTTAAACAGCTCAAGGTCTGGGTCCCAGGGCCTGACGGTGAGTATGCCCATAAGGCCCACCTAAAAGTCCACCTACATGTTCCACCCATGAGTTCGCTCACAGGGAGTGGAGTGTGTAGGGGATGTGTTATTGTAGAGATGTAGATCTAATGTGTGTGCTTATGGTATGTAGTGTATAGGGATACCAGTTTGTGTAGGTGATGCAGTGTATTTGTAGTGGAGGCAGTGTGTTTTTGTGTATAAGCGATGTACTGTGTGAATCTGTGTTTGTATGCATAAGGGATGCAAGGTGTGTGTCAGTAGTGTGTGCATTGAGTGTGTGTATGAAATGCATTGTGTTTCTGTATATATGTAAGAGAAGCAGTGTGTGTGTTTACATGTGTGTAAGGGTTTGCATTGTGTGTTTCTATGTATGTGTGCAAAGGATGCATTGTCTTTGTGTGTAATGGATGCATTGTGTGTTTCTCTGTGTGTAAGGGAAGCATGTTGTGTTTCTGTGTGTAGGGATGCATTGTGTGTTTGTGTATGTATAGGGATGCATTGTGTGTGTGGGCGTAGTGTGAAAGAGCTCCCTGTCCTGCCCCCTGTCCTATAGAGCTCTCCCCTGCCCCTTAGTGGTCTCTCCCCCCCCATTCCCTAGCAGTCACTTCTCACACCCACCCTCCCTGTGCTCTTATCATCCCCCCTCCCCCAAACCTACGGTATTCTTTTCAGCCCCCTCCCTCCCTGTGTTCTTCTCACTCCCCCCCATGTGTTCTCCTCACCTCCCCCCATGTGTTCTACTCACTCCCTCCACCCTCCCTGTGTTCTTCTCACTCCCCCACCCTCCCTGTGTTCTCCTCATCTCCCCTTCTCTCCCCTCCTCCCTGTGTCCTTCTTACTCTTCCCCATCCTCTCTGTGTTCTTCTTAACCCCGTTCTTCTTAATCCCCCGTTCTTCTTAATTCCCCCAATCCCCCTGTTCTTTAATCTCCCCACCCCGTTCTTCTTAATCCCCCCACCTCTCCCCCTTCTTCTAATCCCCCCTTCTTCTTAATCCCTCCCCCCTTCTTTTTAATCCCCCACCTTCTTCTTAATTCCCCCTCCCCCCTCTTAATTCCCCCTACCTCTTCTTCTTAATTTCCCCCCTCCCCTTCTTCTTAATCCCCCCTTTTACTTAATTCCCCCTCCTCCTTCTTCTTAATTCCCCCAAATCTTCTTAATCTCCCCACCCCTGTTCTTCTTAATCCCCCACCCCCTGTTCTTCTTAATCCCCCCACCTCTCCCACTTCTGCTTAATCCCTCCCCCTTCTTCTTAATCCCCCACCCCTCC